>JBBDGP010000859.1:1645000-2311280 GCA_037952835.1 Lithobates septentrionalis | reverse complement strand
CTCCCTGTCTTTAATCTTATCCACAAGGAGCTGGTGACGGGGTGTATTTTTGGCTATGGACAGACCTTTATTGATGGTAGCTGGAGAATATCCTCTGCCCATAAACCTAGAGGACATAGAGATAGCTTCCCTATCAAAATCACTCTCCTTACTGCAGATTCTCCTCAGCCTTAGGAACTATCCAAGTGGGATATTCCTAATAGTATGTCCAGGATGATTAGAATCGGCCCTAAGGAGTGTGTTACCCGCACTGGGTTTTCTGTATAGATTAGAAGTGACCTCAGGACCATCCGATGTGAAAAGAATATCCAGAAACTCAATAGAAATTGGGTCCATTTTCCCCGTGAATTTTTAATTCAAGTTATTATCATTTAAGTAAAGAAGCCAATTATCAATTTCAACCAGTGGATCAGACACAATGAATAACAGGTCATCTATATACCTACAGTAAAACACTGTATCTAATCAGCGGGGACTGTCATCCCCAAAAATGTGGAGCCTTTCCCACCACCCCAGGTAAAGGTTGGCCTGGGATGGTGAGAACTTTGCGCCCATGGAGGCGCCGCACTTCTGGAGATAGTACTCCCCGTCGAACATAAAGAAATTATGTGTAAGTACATATTCTAAACACAAGATGATAAATTCTTGCACAACTAGAGAAAAAAGACCAGATCTTTCTAAAAAAAAAGGCCACGGCCCGAAGGCCTAAGCTGTGTGGGATAGAAGAGTACAGACTGGACACATCACAAGTGATCCAGCGAAAGTTCTTCTCCTAGGACATCCCTTTCAGTTTGGACAGAAGTTGTTTAGTGTCACAGAAATATCCAGGAAGGTTGGTCACTAGGGGCTGTAGTTGCTGATCCACCCATTGGCCCAAACGTTCATTCAGAGAGTCAATGCTGGCTACAATTGGTCTTCCTGTAAGTGGTGAAAGGCCTTTGTGTAGCTTAGGAAGGTGATGGAAAATGGGCATAACTGGAAATGCAGGGATGAACATATCCTTCTCTTTAGAGGTGAAGATGCCTATAGAGACCGCTCTGTCAAGAAGACATACCAACTCCTTTTTGAAAGGTTCGGTGGGATCACCTTTTAGTTTGCTGTAGGTAGAGGAATCTGACAGCTGGCGTAGAGCTTCTTCTCTATATGCAGAGGCATTTAGGATCACCACAGCCCCCCCTTTATCTGCATTTCTTATTACAATCGAGGGATCTTTATGTAAGTTGTTAAGAGATTTTTTCTCCTCAGCAGTGAGGTTCCCAGATTTGTTATGAACAATACTATTTGCAAGGTGTGCCAAATCCTTCTCTACCAATTTCTGATATGTGTCCATGTCCTTTCCTCTGGAGTTAATGTGGTAAAAGTCAGATTTCAGATTAAAGGATACTGTATGACACTTGGTGTTATCTACCGGTACATGTGAGCTTGATTTAATAGCTAAATCTGATAGGTCTACTGACGTAAATACATTGGAAAATAAAATGGGAAAAAGAGTTGACTCACCAGTTGGCAGAAGACTCTGTTGTAAAGTAATTTGATTCGGCTGTGGGATGATTTGATCATCTTCATTCTCCATATAGTAGTGTTTAAAAAAAAAAGCTGCCATACCCCACAAAAACAGAGGCCTGCCCCGAGAAATATGGTAACGGCCGGGTGGGGAGCTGACAGGTCACGCAAGGAAGAGGATCGGAAAAATATATTGTCTATTCATCCTACCTCTGAAAAAAATCAAAGCGAAATCTGGATATTGTCAAGAATGGTTACCCAAAAATAAATGCAAAAAATAAGATTTTGGGTATGTACATAAAAAACACCCAGATGCATGCATATTCGACTTACATGAGATGACCAAACAGGGAAAGGGCAGACGGACTATAAATGCAAAGAGCCACAAGATTAGTAATTACAAATCTCATATACAGATGACATATCATATCATATAACAAGAACAGAAAGAACTTTATTGCATTCCAGGTATGAAAGAGAGCATGTCACTAAAGGAATTTATTCTTTTCTTGCAACCTCCTAAAGCAAAACCTTCTAAGAAAGGAAAGGACGATAGCTCAACTGAGTATTAAGGCCTGGGGAGAGGGTGGCATTTAGCTCAACAATCCAACGTGCTTCGCGTTGGAGTAAGAGCTTGTTCCAGTCGCCACCTCTATTATCAGGATGTACCCGATCTAGGATAGTAAAAAGTATACAGGGAGGTCGGCCTTGATGGCAATCTCTAACATGATGTCCTAAAGGGAGGTCAGGGTTGGCACTAGACATACTGTTTATATGTCTAGCAGCCCTTCTCCAAAAATTCAAGTTTGGTTTTACCTACGTAAAAACTTTGGCATTGGCATGTTAATAAATAAATAACCCCTGCAGTTTTGAAATTTGCGAAATGCTTTGGTTTATAAGGTTTTCCGTTGGGTAAAAGGATATTAGTTTGTGTGTTCATGTATCTGCAGAATGAGCAACCTCCACAGGTGAAGGTGCCCAGTCTTTTACAAGGATCAGACCTAAAAGTACCTACGTATTCACTCTTGACAAGTTGGTCTTTCAAAGAACAGGTTCTTCTTTATAAATGGGTGGACTATTGGGCATATGTGAATTCAAAAAGGGGTCAATCTGTAAGAAATGCCAATGTTTCTCAATTATTTTTCTACATTCTGACATTATCAATGGCTGCGGATGTGAGCTTGACACATGCAGAATGGTATTTCCAGCAGTCGGCTTGCGATACGAGCCAGTGGAAAGAGAACCGTCCTGCAGTTTAGAAATGGTGATATCAAGAAAAGTGATGGACCTATCACTAAAATTCATGGTAAAGTGAAGGTTGGAAGTATTGTCATTCATGATACAAACAAAGGTGTGCAAAGTCTCAGGTGTACCATCCCATATCATCAAAATGTCATAGATGAATCTGAACCATGACACCACATGTGTGGTGAAAGGGCTCAGGTCATCGCAGAGTAAGAGCGAACGTTCCCACTCCCCCAGGTACAGATTGGCGTACAATGAGGGACAGCATGTCCCCATCGCCACACCCTGTACCTGGAGGTAGTGGGAACCATCAAAAGAAAAAACATTATGTGTTAGAATATACTCGAGTGCATCTATCAAAAATGCATTAAATTACGATCATCTTTATGAGATTGAGAAATAAAATGTTTGACAGCAGAGAGACCAAGATTATGAGGGATGGAGCTATACAAGGTTTCTACATCTATTGCCACTAGAAGGGAGCCAGGTGGAAGTCCATCTAAATTTTGTAAAAGGTGAATTGTGTCTTTGATATAGGACGGAAGATTGGTGACAAATGGTCTTAGGTGTCCTCTGCCCTACTGATCCCCAGTAAAATTCCTTACCAATTCCTATGCACTCCCCTGCTGACCTTCCATCCTTTGCCCTACTAATCCACTGTACACTGCCCGTCTGACCCCTGTACACTGTGCTACAAATGAATAGCCTAGGTACACTGCCCTACAAACTACAGACCCTATCCACTGCCCTGCCAACCCCTGTACATTGCCCTGCTGACCTCCTGTCCTCTGCCCCCCAGACATTTTTTGCTCCACCCTTATATCAGACAAGCTAGATCCAGCCCTGGTACACAAGGGACAGAGCTCTCTAAAATTCTGTCCTTGCAGCACCATCCCTTGGCCTCACCCTCTTGGATTTTATTTTTTTTAAATTTTCTTTGCAGAATCAAAACATTCACTATGCACACTTCTTTTGCAGAAAGCAGAGCATGCATATATAATGAGCAAATATTGTTGTAGCTTCATACAAATACATGGAAGCAATGTTTTTTAAGTCAAAAATATATAAATGAATAATTGCGCTGATAATAATAATATTGCACCATGTGCCATCAAATAAATAGATAACATAGATTTGTGAGCTGAAAAAGATTATTTACAACAAAATAAAATAGTGAAAAAAATGTTGAATTAATAAATACCCACAAATAAATCATCCACTTGGTGCACACCAGAAAAAATTCAACAATAGATTTGCGGGACCAGATAATCGAGCTTGAATGTGTGACAACTGTTCCTATTAAACCATTCTACTGCTGCTTGTTATAGGTGAAATTCCCAGCTATCAGCGGACTTCCAAGACATATAAAACAGAAAGGAAAAACAAAACCATTGTGCAGGTAACGTGGCAAAAAGATCCTAATATAATTAGGGTAACTTCACTCACATTTCCCCGTAGGTAAGATCGCATGTAAAATGATCAGCTGCATACAGCGTAACGCTGGAGACTCCTCATCCACCACCAGTGCCCAAACACACATTGCTGGAAACGTCACAGGCTCCTCCTCCCGTCACCAGACACGTGACTTTTTTCAAGGGTGCCCATGTGACAGACCTGAATGATACTTATAGTGTGTGTACTGGTTGCCACGGTAACCCGGGAGTCAATGCATCATCATACCATTTAAACAATCTTTATTCACTTTTAAAATAGCATACAAGATAACATTTTAATCCATATAAAACCTGACGCTAGATATATATAATAATAGGTTTAAAAATTGAAATAAAAACAACGATAATGCCCTGAGTCATTAATTATTAACTAAACACCTATGTTTTAGAATACAAACAGAACAGAGAGCTCCCTCAGAGGGTGATAATTGAAATTGCATCCTACCATGCCCATTGGACAGAAACAATTAAACATGGATAAATATAAAATTATGGAAAAAATTACAAACTAAAAATTATATATAAAAAAATTATATATAAAAATTAAAAATTAGAATTTAAAATTAAAAAAGGTTAAAAATCCGATATAAAGCAATTAAGATCAAAGTCTATGTTTAGGCCCATCGGCGTGAGAGTACACATATTATATATCCATTTTGATTCTTTTTTACTTAATTCTTTCACCCTTTTGCTACCCCGCCAATGAGGTCTGTAATTTTCTATAGCCCAAAATTTCAGCAACGTTGGGTTTTTGTCATGGCATAGAGAAAAATGGCGTGAAACACTGTGCTTAGGAAATCCTTTTTTAATGTCTTGTATGTGCTCCCTGATGCGTTTCCACATCTGACGTTTTGTTCTTCCCACATACTGTAACAAGCACGGGCATTGTAATACATACACCACCCCCTCCGTTTTGCATGACATAAAATCTTTAATATGATATTCTGTATTATTACTAGTGGCTTTAAAACTTGTGTATTTTTGACCATTTTGCCTAGTGTTTTTACATGCATAGCAATGTTTTCATGGATAAAACCCACTCCTCCGAAAAAAGGTCAATTCTTGTGATTTTTTTTGGAGGGCCCAGGACATTTTTTGCTATTATATCTCTTAACGTAGGTGCCCTCCTATATACAAATCGTGGTTTTTCTGGTATTTTCAGGGCATTATCGTTGTTTTTATTTCAATTTTTAAACCTATTATTATATATATCTAGTGTCAGGTTTTATATGGATTAAAATGTTATCTTGTATGCTATTTTAAAAGTAGATAAAGATCGTTTAAATGGTATGATGATGCATTGACTCCCAGGTTACCGTGGCAAACAGTACACACACTATAAGTATCGTTCAGGTCTGTCACATGGGCACCCTTGAAAAAGTCACGTGTCTGGTGACGCAACGCATCGGGAGGAGGAGCCTGTGATGTTTCCAGCAGTGTGTGTTCGAGCACTGGTGGTGGATGAGGAGTCTCCAGCATTACGCTTCATGTGAGTGAAGTTACCCTAATTATATAGGGATCTTTTTGCCACGTTACCTGCGCAATGGTTTTGTTTTTCCTTTCTGTTTTTTATGTCTTGGAAGTCCGCTGATAGCTGGGAATTTCACCTATAACAAGCAGCAGTGGAATGGTTTAATAGGAACAGTTGTCACACATTCAAGCTCGATTATCTGGTCCCGCAAACTATTGTTGAATTTTTTCTGGTGTGCACCAAGTGGATGATTTATTTGTGGGTATTTATTAATTCAGCATTTTTTTTCACCAGAGGATTTTTTTTTTCACTATTTTATTTTGTTGTAAATAATCTTTTTCAGCTCACATATCTATGTTATCTATTTATTTTATGGCACACGGTGCAATATTATTAGATTAATATCAGCGCAATTATTCATTTATATATTTTTGATTAGCGCACTCTCTTCATCTTTATAATGTGAGAAGAATGAAGTAGTTTTGCTGCTCATATTCACACAGACTTCTCACAAACTTATTTCTTTATTATTTATCGGGATTCCCTCAATATATTTTGATTTGTCACATCTGACCAAATTTCTTTTTGGTTATTGTTAAATATATATATTTTTTTTTTCAAGGCTGATTTTTTTTTTTTTGGGTTTGTATTTTTTTCAAGGCTGTTTTTTTATAAGTTTTTTTTGTGTTTTACTCCATAATATTTTTGTGTGTGTTTTGTGTGTCAAGTTACCACAACACCATTAATATCCTGTATTATTTAATCTTAAGGCGATTGTTTGGTGTTGGTGTCCCTTGTTAATTTCACATTGTATTTTTGAAATGTACCTGCCTACTCACAAACAAACTGTCCTTTTTGAAGGAAAACACACATGGGCAAGTATAATTGAAACAAAAATTCCTTTATTAAGGGCTCAGAACCAAACAAAGAGGGAGGCAACGCTGGAGAAACCGCAGAAATTGGCGAAGCCTTTGACCCCCAGTGCAGACATCAATTCTTTTACAGCAAAATTGGTGGCCTGAGGAGTCCTTATCTAAGGGAGTGCAGTCTGGTCCAGAAGTCCCAGAGATCCGGAAAGCAGCAGATGACATCTATGTCCCCAGGCTGTGGTACTACAAGAGGCTGCATTATTTGCCAGACCAGACTGAACCCAGGTCATCACTCTCTGGTCTTCCTTCCATGCTTCCTTCCCGGCTGTGGCTCTGGTGTTGGAGATGTGGCAGGAGGAGGAGTAGGACCTGGAGGAGGAGGAGTAGGACCTGGAGGAGGAGGACCATGTGTGAGGTCACAAATGTGGGTAGCACATGTTATTTGCCCCTCAACCCCTTATTGAGAGCTTCCAAAATTAGGAACTCACAGAGGAGTCGTTGGCCCTCCTCTATCTGCATCATTTTGCAGGCAGTTATGCCAGAAAAGTCCTCCACACTGTGGGGTGTTCTGAGGGCCTCAGTAGCCCTACAAAAGAGACCTATGGCAGCCTCCTCCAGGTTACTCCTCTTCCTGGCACTTTGTCTTTGAAGGTGTAGGGGAGGGACCTGGATATCAGGCAGCCTGCTTGGCCTGGCCACGTCCTGGCTGAGACTTCCCTGTGTATGAAAAAGGGACATGGTTTTAGTTTTTGCTTCATTAATCACAATCATAAATTAGTACTCCAAACTAACATCTAATTAACATCATTGATTGGACAACCAGAAATATTTACAAGAATGCTATACCTGGCTCAAGCTGGGCTCCTCCACATGTTGCTGCCTGGAAGGCCCAGGTTGGGCGTCAGAAGCCTCAGCTGGGGGGGAGGAAGTGTGGAAGGAAGACTGGAGAGTGCTGGCCTGGGTTCAGTCTGACCTGCCAGAAAATTCAGTCTGTCATAGTACCACAGCCTGGGGACATAAATGTCATCTGCAGCTCCTGATCTCTGTGAATCCTAGACCTTCTTGCGCTCCCTTAGATAAGTGCTCCTCAGGCCACCAATTAGGATCTTCAAATAGGTGATGTCTGCCGTGGGGATCACCGTCTTCACAAATTCCAGCAATTGATCCAGCACTGCCTTCCTCTTTGTTTGGTTCTTATATTCAGGGTGGTTTATCTGCCACAGACGGGGCAGCTCCCTGAACATATCTATGAAGATTGGCATAAAGTCCTCATCTTTCAAGATATCCATTTTCACTGCAAGATACAACACAAGACAAACCCTAATGTCAGCCTAAAGTCTTCTAAACTTGTGCAAATACAGGCCTCAATCTAGAAGCAGTATAGGCCCAATATTAAATCTTACCTTCGCTATCACGATCGGCACCTCCGTTACTCCTTCCTCTGCTCACAGATCGTACGTACTACGCACGCGTGTTACGCTTTAAAGACACTGCGCATGCGTGAAACTCCGCCCGCCCCTGTCGTTCTTTCTAGTCTATTCCCCGCCCCTTCTCGTTCGTCGCAGTGGGGGAAGAGCACATGGCAGAGACACAGCAGGTGTCAGATAATTAGACCAAGGAGGAGGAGGAGGAAAGCCCGGAGCCTGAAATGTCCCGATCCAGAAGGAGACGATATAAGGCATCAAATATGTCCTTTGGAGAGATGTTGGAGATCGTCGACATAAGGAAGAGGGCCGACTATGACGGGAAATATGGACCTTACCCCAACCCCAATGTCAGAAAGGCCAAGATCATGGCGAAAGTGGTCAAGAGCCTGCACCGGAATTTCGGGGTACGACGATCGAAAGATCAGCTCAGGAAGCGGTGGTCGGACCTCAAATTAAGGGAGCACGAGCAGTACAGAAAGATCCGGAGAGTGCTGCAAAAAAGTAAGTAGTTGTGCTGTGTTCCGATTCTTTTTATGTTTATTACGTTCGTGCTGCTCCATGTGCTTTTCTTAACTGTTATCCATTTCTAAATGTCAACTTTCATGTTCATGGGCACATTATTCGTTTGTATCAAACATTTTTCGTGCGGCCTAGAAAACACCATTGTTTTGGCCATATGCATTTGCCAACATTTTTTATGGCCTACTTGTCTGAAACTAATTTGGTTGTGTAGATGGGTTTGTTACTAGAATGAAATGCAAACTAGATTCTGTGTAAGGAGAGGACACTCAGCAGCAGTTTTCACATCTGGACGCTGGAGCACTAGTGTGGGACACATGAACACCCTTTTTATTAGGGGGCCCACACAGGTACTCCAGTGTATACTATAGGGGTGTCTCCATCTGTGAAGCTTGTACAAAACAGGTAAAGTATTGAAGCTTGACAAAGGACACTAAAAATTATACATCTTGGAACTCTGCCAAAATAGACAATTGTACCCCACTTCCAAACAATGTTTCATATTTATAGTTCTGACATCAAATATCTGTATGCTAAGAATACCAATTGTTTTTTACATAGGGGAGAAAAGACTCGGAGGACACCCCTCATCCGAGGAGACCAGAGACCCCCCACCTCTGGAAGAAGGGCAAATCCACCCAAGCAACGCAGAGCAGGAGGAGGAAGACGTGGTGGAAATTGGCACCACAACAGGTGAGTGTCTGCGACCACAGGCTCAGGTAAGAGATGGATGCCGGCATATTTATAATACATTTTTTTTTTTGGTTTCTATCTTTTTAGGTGATCGTGATGTTGTGGATCTAGATCCTTTCACCTCGGAAAGTGCACAGATCCTGATTGGGGAGATCATGGGGTGTAATAGGGACTTGGAAAACATCAAGAAAAACATCAATGATGTTATTCAAAAAAATAAAAACATCATTGATGTTTTGGGGAGAGTTTAAAACCCCTCCAAATCCCTTTGTTTTTTGTGTGCTACAAATTGTTGAAATTTTTTGACAAATTGTAGAAAAGCCAAATTTTGAAGAGGCACACAACATGTGCTATCTGCCATCACGGGAGATCAATGGACGCGTTTTGGGGGTGCAACCCCTTCCTCAATAATAAAGTAGCTGTGAGGAAGGGGTTGCACCCCCAAAACACGTCCCTTGATCCCCTGTGATGGCAGGTAGCACATGTTGACATTCGTAAATTTGTGTGCATCTTTAAAATGTGGCTTTTCCTGGGGTGACTTCACCCCATCTGAACGCAATATCAAACACAGTTTGTAAATACTCATGTCTGATATTGCCTTCAAGTTCTACCAAATGTGAACTTTTTAAGTTCAAGATTTGTGTCTTTCTTGTTGGTTTTAAACATGCCTGTTTTATCTTAAATGGACATTTCTACTTTTTCTAATGTGACCCCAAAAATTGTTATACAACAAACATGTTGGTTTATTTTAAAAAACCTTTTCTAAATGCACATGTGATTGTGCTGGTATTAAAAAGATTGTTAATCAAGAATGTGTGGATTATTGCCTCAACGCTACAACACTTTTGTGGTGCTCTAATTGCTGTTTTCTGTGACAATGGGTGTTATTTCCTAAGGGCAAATCCACTTTGCACTACAAGTGCAGTTTCAGTGCAGTTTCAAGTGCACTTGTAGTGCAAATTGTCTTTGCCTTTAGTAAATAACACCCAACAGTGCTTTGTAAGGTTACACAATTATGCCATTTTCAGGACTCACCACATTTCTGTCAGGGTCAGCTAAAACAAACACAAGCAGTAAATGTCCCCAAAGATATGAGTTTTTTTTTTTTTTTTGAAAAAGGTTTTAGACATTGTCTGGCATATTAATAGCCCCCCTACCCGCAAAGAATTCAAGGTATCTTAGCCGGACATCACAGGCACTCAGGGGGGGCAAGCCAGGACGGCCACTTTCAAGCACCGTCAGGGTTGGTTCATTTGGAATTGCAGCCTCAGGCCCAAATGAGCCAGCATAGTTGGCAGAATGTTGCCGTAAAAAGTTGTGTAGAACACAGCACGCCAGGATTATATGATTCAGTTTATACTCCGCCATATGTATGGGTGTAAGAAATAGGCGGAACCGGCTGGCCATGATTCCAAACGTGTTCTCCACCACTCTTCTGGCTCTGGCCAGCCGGTAATTAAAAACCCTCTGGTCTGGGGTGAGGGTCCTCATCGGGAATGGCCGCATAAGATGGTCCCCCAGCGCAAATGCTTCATCCGCAACGAAGACGAATGGGAGTCCTTCCACATTGTCTTCTGGAGGTGGCAAGTCCAAGCTGCCATTCTGGAGACACCTGTAGAACTCCGTCTGGGCGATGACTCCACCATCGGACATCTGGCCATTCTTCCCCACGTCCACATAAAGGAACTCATAAGTAGCCAACACCACCGCCAACATCACAATACTAATGAATCCCTTATAATTATAATAGTACGACCCCGAGTTGGGTGGTGGGACGATGTGGACGTGTTTCCCATCAATTGCCCCTCCGCAGTTAGGAAAGTCCCACCGCTGGGCAAAGTGGGAGGCCACAGTCTGCCATTCCTGTGGCGTGGAAAGAAACTGTGGAGTCAAAACAAAAAAACAAAATTAGTCATTTTGCACATAAACAGGGAAAGCAGATTAGACACAAACATTCTTGGCCAACATCAAGATAACATTTATTTGAGGGAGTTTTTAAAGACCAAAGTATAAGGTACACCTATCAGATTACCCCTCCCCCCCCTCTCATGGGCCATTTCTAACATTATAGGGGGGGGAGAGCTCTTGGACAGGTAACCCTCTCCACTTCATTGAGAGATGAATGCCTAAATAATGGGTATTACTTTGACCAGCCCCTCCTTAGTTACACTATTGGCAGCCCACTGGACAGGTAAGAAGTGTCATAATGCAAAGATATAAATACACATTGTACACATTTGCGCACATTTGTAGATTCTGCTATTACCTATCAAGATAATAATAGGATACAAAAAATTTAAACAGTACCATTGGAAAGTATACAGGCAGGCCCTTGCAATACATGCTTTGGGGAATTCATCCATACATCTGACCACTAAAGAGGTGGGTATAGTGTGTATGGGTTTGGCAAAGTCACCAGATAGATGATTGAGGATAGATAGAGAATTGTTATCAGCTGACTTTGCAGTTGGAGGGAGGGAGGGTTCCAAATTTAAAGCACAAATCGCATTTAAAAACATTTTAGGGGGTGTTTGGGGTAAAGCACTACTATGGAGCTGATAAAATACATTAAGTGATTACATGAGGTGATATAGTAAAATAAATATGAAAAGCTGCGCTTAGAACAATCGTTTAGGTATGCTGCCCCCCTTAAAGGAGCTTCCCTAAGGATTCTCTGCTGATTTGAATTAAATTGAAAAGGGGTATGGCGCTCCCTATAGGGTAGTGTATGGGAGGGGGGGGGTTAGAGTTGTTATATCCCCAGGTTATTTCCCCCAATATGATCCTAGTGGAGGTACCTAATACCAGCAGGAAAAATTAGTTACCATAAATATATATGTCTATAACTATATACATATATATATATATATATATATATACATATATATACCAGCAGAAATAAATGATTATTTAGGCAAGGAGCTATCTTCAATGGTAGTTAGACCAAACCCTATAAGTAAGGGATGTGAGCTGAGACCCCTACAGCTGTGATAGGTCTGCACCATATACCACCACAGAGTGAATTAGCTATAACATATACATGTAAAACATATGTGTGCTCTACTAGTGCAAAATAATCCAAAACATATAATAAACTCTGCCTTAACAGTGCGAAATAAATGTATATATATAAAAATGTATTACCAAAAAATACATATCATAATCAAAGTCCAGTGATCAAATAATTTCATCTCAAGCTAGTTAGTGCAAAAGAAAAACAATTAAAAGTTTTTTAGTGATTATAGTCCTTAAAGTGAAAAAACTGTTCAGACCCAGTGTTCCAAGCAATTTCGTGACTTGAGTGCTCTCAGATAGTTCCTGTGACTTTTGTGCTCCCCCTTATGGGTCCCCACTCACCGAATCCAACAGCCCCAGAAGGGGCAACCAGCGTAGGGTGTCTCAATCACGGTCTCCTCTCCACACCAATCATGTAGGGCATTCGGGATGATTTCCGTGCTGTTGGTTTTCCCAATGGCTTCCCGGATCCACCAGCCCCAGACGGGGCAGACTGCATGGGGTATTACGGTCACAATCTCCTTTCCCCACCGTCCTACTGAGCATTCAGGTAATTTCCTTACTGTTGAGTTAAGGTGTTCACAATGGCTCCCTCATAGAAAGAAAAAATAGGAGGCTCCCATGGTGTAGTAAGTATAAGAACTTTTATTCAAAAAACTCCATCAGCATTCAAAGGAGTAAGCATTAAAAACAAAAGATAAACTAAACTAAAAATAAACTAAATGGAATAAAAAGTCAGCAGTTTGCTACCGCAGGGTACAGATATGTGCCTGAGAACAGGCCCGTATGGATTAGATGCGTACCGCTGGTTGGAGCTGTTTGCGCTCCACCTGCGTTCCAAACAGGGTCCGTACCCGGAAGTGACGTAGCGTGCGTGGCGCCGTCGTACGCGTTTCGTCATTGACGTCTTCAGCGACGGTGCCAGCACGCCACGCGCTACGTCCATTAGTAGGGAGCCGCTGATCTGGTCACACCCCCTATACCTAACGTGTCCAATCATCTCATGACAAGGCGGAGTGGCACTCCCACCTTATCTGAAGTGTCAGCAGAGGTGATTCCATCAGCATTTCTTACAGACACCGTATGACTTGTGTTGTGAGCCCAGCTTATGGTTAAAAAGCTATATTGCCGTCACAATAATAAATTCGTTATCCCTAAAACAATTTGACTTAATAAATAGAAAAAGTATAAGATACATATAAAAATAAAAATATATGGGAAATATAGAGAAAATATAAAAGTATATAAAATATATGAATATATATATATATATATATATATATATATATATATATATATATATATATACAAAAAATATGGAAAAAAATATATATGGAAAAAATATAAAGATATGGAAAAAAATATATATGGAAATTTTTTTTTTCATAGACATAGATAGGACCGCATTAGACCTTCCTCTCAAGCCCCTTCTATACTCCCCCTCTAGCACCATTTGTTAAACATTTCTGTACTTTTTGATAATCTACAGATGGTTAGGACTATCCTGCTATAAATCCTACTAGGGGGGGGGGGGGATTTTTTACCGATGGTTCCCCAACTATGGTTCATCAGAGAGCTTGGGCGGTTTCTCAATAAATACCCTTATAGGGGGTTTTGTATGTACACATGGGCTAGTATGAAATCCCAGTTTCAATATCCTAAAAGAGCCCCTAAGTAGGGTCTTTTTCAGATCTCTAATAAAGGGATGCTGTTACCCATATTGTTACAGGTCAATGCCAGCAACAATAATTCTAGGGTGAATTTATAAAATTAGTAGAGATATACAAAAGTTATATGTAATGCAAATGTTAGGAGGTACAGAGCAACTTGGGGTGTGGGCATTATGTTCAAAAAACTCTGGTAAGAGGGTTGGGGTTTTTAGGATATTGAAACTGGGATTTCATACTAGCCCATGTGTACATACAAAACCCCCTATAAGGGTATTTATTGAGAAACCGCCCAAGCTCTCTGATGAACCATAGTTGGGGAACCATCGGTAAAAAATCCCCCCCCCCTCAGTAGGATTTATAGCAAGATAGTCCTAACCATCTGTAGATTATCAAAAAGTACAGAAATGTTTAACAAATGGTGCTAGAGGGGGAGTATAGAAGGGGCTTGAGAGGAAGGTCTAATGCGGTCCTATCTATGTCTATGAAAAAATCTTTTTCCAAAAAATTTTTTTTCCATATATATTTTTTTCCATATCTTTATATTTTTTCCATATATATTTTTTTCCATATTTTTTGTATATATATATATATATATATATTTCATATATTTTATATACTTTTATATTTTCTCTATATTTCCCATATATTTTTATTTTTATATGTATCTTATACTTTTTCTATTTATTAAGTCAAATTGTTTTAGGGATATCGAATTTATTATTGTGACGGCAATATAGCTTTTAAACCATAAGCTGGGCTCACAACACAAGTCATACGGTGTCTGTAAGAAATGCTGATGGAATCACCTCTGCTGACACTTCAGATAAGGTGGGAGTGCCACTCCGCCTTGTCATGAGATGATTGGACACGTTAGGTATAGGGGGTGTGACTAGATCGGCGGCTCCTTACTAATGGACGTAGCGCGTGGCATGCTGGCATCGTCGCTGAAGACGTCAATGACGAAACGCGTACGACGGCGCCACGCACGCTACGTCACTTCCGGTTACGGACCCTGTTTGGAACGCAGGTGGAGCGCAAACAGCTCCAACCAGCGGTACGCATCTAATCCATACGGGCCTGTTCTCAGACACATATCTGTACCCTGCGGTAGCAAACTGCTAACTTTTTATTCCATTTAGTTTATTTTTAGTTTAGTTTATCTTTTGTTTTTAATGCTTACTCCTTTGAATGCTGATGGAGTTTTTTGAATAAAAGTTCTTATACTTACTACACCATGGGAGCCTCCTATTTTTTCTTTCTATGAGGGAGCCATTGTGAACACCTTAACTCAACAGTAAGGAAATTACCTGGATGCTCAGTAGGACGGTGGGGGAGAGGAGATTGTGACCGTAATACCCCATGCAGTCTGCCCCGTCTGGGGCTGGTGGATCCGGGAAGCCATTGGGAAAACCAACAGCACGGAAATCATCCCGAATGCCCTACATGATTGGTGTGGAGAGGAGACCGTGATTGAGACACCCTACGCTGGTTGCCCCTTCTGGGGCTGTTGGATTCGGTGAGTGGGGACCCATAAGGGGGAGCACAAAAGTCACAGGAACTATCTGAGAGCACCCGAGTCACAAAATTGCTTGGAACACTGGGTCTGAACAGTTTTTTCACTTTAAGGACTATAATCACTAAAAAACTTTTAATTGTTTTTTTTTTGCACTAACTAGCTTGAGATGAAATTATTTGATCACTGGACTTTGATTATGATATGTATTTTTTGGTAATACATTTTTATATATATACATTTATTTCGCACTGTTAAGGCAGAGTTTATTATATGTTTTGGATTATTTTGCACTAGTAGAGCACACATATGTTTTACAGACCGAAACCAAAAATGTTCTGGGACCTAAAAGGGTTTTTTTGGTTGTGGGAGGTGCTACAGTTGTATCAGGGTTCCATCCAATACCAAGAGAGTTAAGGAATTTTTCAACCCCCTGAGGGATCAACTGCATATTATAGAAGATTTCATATCCTGCGAAACAATAGGGGTGGTATATGCTATTAAATGCCCATGTAATCTTATTTATGTTGGTCGTACCACCAGGGCCCTAAAAGATCGTATGGAGGAGCATGTGCGAAACATACGAAAGGGATATGATAGACACCACCTCTCAATACATTTTAAAATTAAGCACAACCAGAGTACGCAGGGTATGAAATACTGGTGCTGGAAGCACCCAAACGTAATTGGAGGGGTTCCAACTATGTCAGAGATATTAGCAAACGAGAATCCTGGTGGATATACCAGCTTGGTTCTTTATCACCCGGTGGATTGAACAGGGAGTTTGATCTCACATGCTTTCTTAGTAATTTTTAATAATAATTTTTAATAATTTTAATATCTCTGTATACTTATTAATTATGATGCCATTAAGGGTTCTTATTCGTTTCATCTACATTTGCTTAGTTGCTATAGACCTGGGTTTGACTAATTTTATAGTATTTTTTCTACCAATATATATATTTTTATGCTGTGCAATGTATTACTAATAATAATTTTTTTGAAAAAAAAAAAAAAAAATTTTTAAAAGAATTTTTTTCGCATATATAATTTTTATATATATATTTTTTTACACAT
The DNA here is from genome assembly GCA_037952835.1 of Lithobates septentrionalis. Classification (NCBI taxonomy): domain Eukaryota; kingdom Metazoa; phylum Chordata; class Amphibia; order Anura; family Ranidae; genus Lithobates; species Lithobates septentrionalis. The sequence goes on along the minus strand of JBBDGP010000859.1, from coordinate 2,294,824 downwards.
GTTTTTTTATGTATATATATTTTTTCATTTTTTATATATATAATTATATTTCTTTTGATTTATTATTCCTTATCTTATGATGATCACTGTTTGGCGAGTCTTCCCCCAATATAAATATATACCTTCTTTTAATTATCAGACAATAAAAAATTCCCTGGTATTTGGTTTTAAGATAATAATAATTTTTTAATATATATATTTTTTTTGGTATTTAATAAACATACGATTTCAATGGGTTAAGATTATGACATTTAGGGGTGACCACCTATTATATATGTATTTGTATTTATTTGCATTATTGGGATGCTGCGCGGTATGTTGCTTTTCTCCCAAGCTCCGTCCTGGATTGAGCTAGATTAATATCCTATTTGCGGTGGAGGGTCTATTAGACACCATGTCCTTCGTTTGAGTTGCTTCTTAGATAGAGTGATGTAGCCTGCTGACTAGTAGTCTGAGATCTTAGGAAAAATGGCCGCCGGGAGAGTATTTAAGAGATAGAGCGCCCGTCCAATTATATCCCCCTGATGAAGACACGTGACTCCCTGTGTCGAACACGCGTAGGGGAGGGGCCAGGACGGAGCGAGCAGCGTACAGCGGAATAGCGAACAGCTGAGCCGGGAGAAGCACATACCCCGCGGCAGACCACATAGTATACCCTTTGGAGCCTTTATTGTTTGGTGCACAACAGCACCCAGGAAATGTGAGTACCCCTTTGTGGGAAAGTTGTCTTGTTGGAATAAACGTTTTTAAAGTGGAATTACACTATATAGTCTCTCCTTGTTTTTATGATTAATGTCTATGGAGCCTAACTGACCCAGAGTGGAGATCGATCTAGCTTATCGCACATAGCCCAGGGGGTGGCTACATAGCGTGTTTTGACACAAGGTAAAAGCTGTGTCACACGCTCTGAGGTGAGCGCAACCACTGTGGGGGGGCACTGTGGCACACTATTATTGTTTGAAGCACTGGAATTCGGCACATTGGATGATTTGGACATCTTTGGATTTTTATGGACACGGAAGCACTTTTTAGTTTTATTTTTGGGACACTTATATAAGAACTTTGAATCACGGCCATTTAAACGCAGCTTGCGTTTCTTTGATGTTTGCATGTTGCACGGCATATGAAGCAATGCATGCTCTTTTATGGTTTCAGTCACTTTAATAATGCTTTTATGCACAATTGTATATATATACTTTGGCACTATATGCACTTTATATTGATTGCTCACAGGTTTATACATATGCACATTGCTTAGTAGTGATACCATTTACTTTTTCACAGGAGTATTTTGATATATATTTTTTTAGTTATATTTAAAATAATATTTTTTTAGCACAGTTATGCATAATGGATGTGAATAGTGGGATATTTCTTTGAAAAAAGTTTTTAAGTTTTTAGGATATTTCTCTGTATGATATAAAAATCTTAACCCCCCCTCCCATACACTACCCCATAGGGAGCGCCATACCCCTTTTCAATTTAATTCATGAGGTGAATATAGGGCCAGGAGACCATGCTGGGGAGGTAAGTGAAGGCAAATATGTATGAAGGACAACAAAAATAATTACATAAAAATCCAGCATGCATGAGGAAAAAAGGGACATTCACAGCATATTACAATCATGGTAATTAGGGAATGAGGAAAGAAATACAATATATTAGCAAACATTAAATACAATAAAATGTGATATTAAAGGATAAAAATCTTACCTTAATATACTCCTTCTGCAGGACCTGGATGATGGCAGAAAAGGTCTCCGGGATAATGATCCCCAGAGCCTGGGGGGAGAAGCCTGTCAAGAACTTCAAGTCCTGCAGGCTTCTCCCTGTAGCCAAGTACCGCAGGATGGCGACGAGCCTCTGCTCCGGAGTGATGGCTTGCCTCATGCAGGTATCCTGCCTGCTGATATAGGGGGTAAGCAAAGCCAACAAACGGTGAAATACGGGGTCCGTCATCCGGAGAAAGTTCCTGAAATCATCAGGATTATTCTCACGGATCTCACGGAGCAAAGGCATATGACAGAACTGATCACGCTGAAGCAACCAATTCTTGGTCCATGAACTCCTCCCCACCCTGTTCATGGACTGGACCTGTGTCAAGGTAAGGACCCCAACACCAAGCCCCCGCACAGCACGAACTCTACGCAACATGGCTAGAAAACGGTCGGCTGCTCAGAACTAAGTAACAGAACGCACTGAAGAACAGCAAGGCCTGTGAAGAGCGACCTGAAAAACAGTAACGAACGAACAAGAACACAATGACTGAGTCACGCGTAGCTTGCTGCACGCACTGAAGAGCAGATACAAACCCACAAGCACAAACTGAACAGCAGAAAACAATCTGAAAACCACGAGTCTGAAAAAGCGTGAATCGTCTCTCACCAAACTTTTACTAACACGAGATTAGCAAAAGGAGCCCAAAGGGTGCCGCGCTTGGTTCTGAACTGGCCTTTTCTAGTCTTGTCGTACGTGGTGTACGTCACCGCGTTCTTGGCGATCGGAAATTCCGACAACTTTGTGCGACTGTGTGTACGCAAAACAAGTTTGAGCCAACATCCGTCGGAAAAAATCCATGGATTTTGTTGTCGGAATGTCCGATCAATGTCCGCTCGTGTGTACGGGGCATTAGACAGGTTGATTTGGTTGTCTGCAAGCTGGTTGGTAAGTAAGCTTGGTTTTTTTCCTTGGATTTATCCTTGGCCCTGTTTATACCTTAATAACTCAGCGGGTTGTAATTCGCTAATCAGAGTTATAGAATTGTTCAGCAGAGTCTGCTGAACAATTCTGATATAAGCTTATGGTCATTGAAGTGACCATAAGCCAATAGGAGAGGGAGAAATTAGGTCAGTATGCCGTACGGACTTGGCCACCTGCAGGCACTTCTGTAGGTCCGTAGGGCGTACAAACTTGGCAGTGAAAGGGTTAAAACAGTAGTTTAAGGGGAGCCAGGTTAACAGATGCAGACCTAATACAGACAATTGTTCTGATTATAAGCCCATGGACTTTTAGTCTATTCTCAATACATCTGAGCAACATTGGCTAAAATCTATCCAGTAGACCCGGGTCTAAGACTATTGTCTGTATGTGTATGCAAGACGAGTGATTGAGAGAGGTGTGTGTATAAGGCAAGGTGGCCACCCATGTTCCCTGTAAGACATCTGTCTTATTTTTATCATTGGCTGGAGGGAGGAATAGTCTTTTTTCAATTGTAGTTACTTTGTTTATATATGTATATTTATACCTGTGGGTTTTTCAATAAAGATAGTTAAATCAATATATCAGTGGGTCCTCATTGAAGAACTGCTGTCTGGAACCTTTTTTCCAATATTTTTTGTATGCTGTTAGTAAAGTTCAGAGGATCATCACCCTGTGATGTGTGATCTGATCTCGATTCACAATCAGGGATGAGGATATAGACAGGTGTTCAATTTGAGCAGGTAGAAGGTAAACCGTTCAGACGCTCATATTCACCTGTGTTTAGTAGGCAGCTTCATTGGTCTTTTTCTTGTTGTTTTCATTATAGGTTAACAGATTGCTGGAGCCCCCCAACCCCCCACCCCACTACTATGGTTAAATGATCACATCTGGACATTTTTTGAGACTTTGAAAAGATATAACATTTTTAAAAATAAAATATTAAAGTATAAATAAAGGCAAAATGCAGTCTGTGCCCCCTAAGGCTCGATTCACACCTATGCATGTTGCTTTTGAGCGTTTTTGGAGGTTTTTTTTCATGCTTGCCACGTTTTTGAGCAGCGTTTTTGTGGTGTTTTTGCAGCGTTTTTGCTGCGATTTGCGTTTTGCGGGGTTTTTTTTTACAGTTTTTTTTTTACAGTCTTAAAAAAAATGTAAAAAAAAAACAAAAAAAAACGGCAAAAACGCACCAAAAATGCATCAAAAACGCTGCAAAAACAGTGCACTTGCGTTTTTGATGCTTGTCCATTGAATTCTATTACATGCAAAACGCTGCATTTTGCATGAAAAAAAGTCCCTGACCCTTTCCAAAAACGCAAAGATACAAAAAAGCATTGATGTGAACATGTTCCATACGAACCCATGTTAAAAAATTCCCATGCATTTCTGCAAAATGCATCAAAAAACGCGCTAGTGTGAATGGAGCCTTAGGGAGATTCACCCTCTCTATTTGTTTTGTCCTGTTTACTGTTATCACTGGAAGTGAAAATTAAACATCCCAAATTTTGGAATGTCCCCAGAACAGGAGTAAAAGGAGGGAAAGTCTTCCAATAGTTCTGGTGACCCTGGTGTCAACAAGGGATCCCCTCCCTTTGGAGGCTGTGGGACAGGAAGTGAGGGGAAATCTCCCCAATGGAAACACAGATGGACAAAACAAACTGAAGGGTTATAAACCTCCCTTTCTCTATCGAAAATAAAAAAAAACAAGTTTTGCATTTAGTTCTACTTTAATTGTAAAAAATAAAAGAAAATCAGCAGGGTGGGAAAGGGGAAGAAGAAGTTACTTAGGACTAATTAGGGTTCACTAATGGTTAGTAATGGGATGAGTAGAAATATATTTTTATGAAAAAAAGTTTTGCATTTTATTTGTAGTTTTTTTTTATCACATTTACAGTATATGCAAATCATTCCATACTTTGATCTACTTCAAATAGTAGATACAATGTAACTAAATATCAAATAGTAAATACAATGCAACTATACAGTATGTTGTTACACTAATACTTAATGACACTTGCAGATTGTTTGCAAGTGTCATTTTCCAAGGGAGCAGCTGCATTTTGACAAAGCAACTCCCAGCTATTAAATGCGGATGATAGCAGAATGGAGCTGTGACGTGAGAGAGCAGCAGGACATAAGAGATGTGCCTTGAAAAAGTATTCCTTTACACATATGGTGGACGTGCCCAGTAATCCAAACCTTCTGGAAGGAAGTCTTCGTGATTGCATCTAAAATATTTAAAAAAATAATACAACCAGATCCATATTTAACTTTACTTAATCTAAAACCGGAATGGTTAGCACTCTCTCAATTCAAACTTATGATCCAACTAATAACGGCTGCAAAACAAACAGTGGCCAAGGCATGGAAATCTCCTACATTGGTACTAGCAGAAACAATTCACAGAATGAATAATACAATGTCCCATGCTAAGATGGTAGCCATCGATCAAAATCAAATTCCAAAATTTTAAAAACTTTGGCATCCTTGGATAAAACAACAGTTCCTGTCAAACTTCAATGACTCCTGTTGCCATGGTAACAGATTAAATGACTTACAGAGACACCCATTCTAAGGCTTCAAAGAGAACTAAAAAGAATAATAAACTGACGAGCGGGACAACCTTGTGGACCATACCTCTACCTTTCAACCCTTTTTCTTCTTTCTCTTTCCTTTTCTCCACCTTACGATTAAAGCTCATTATCAGAATTTATTTGACCTATATACACTCTACTTGTAAACAATATGTATAGTAGGTATAAATCATTTAAATACCTACAAAAGTAACTAAGGAAATGATATATATCTTTAATTTAGGTTTACGTGAACCCGATGTTTAATATTTGAAATTCCATGATATTTACCTATATAAACCCTACTGTAAAACAATGAGCTTACTTTATAGATCCTTGTAAACTTACTTTATGTATCTTTATAACATTGTATACTCAATAAACTTCTTTTGACAAGGAAAAAGTATTCCCACCCCTTGAAATATTGCACATTTTGTCATGTTACAACCAAAAACGTAAATGTATTTTATTGGGATTTTATATGATAGACCAACACAAAGTGGCACATAATTGTGCATTGGAAGGAAAATGATAAAAGGTTTTCAAAATGTTTTACAAATAAATATCTAAAAAGTGTGGCGTGCATTTGTATTCAGCCCCCTTTACCCTGATATCCCTAGCTAAAATCTAGTGGAGCCAATTGCCTAATTAGTAAAAAAGAGTCCACCTGTGTGTAATTTAATCTCAGTATAAATACAGCTGTTCTATGAAGCCCTCAGAGGTTTGTTAGAGAATGTTAGTGAACCAACAGCATCATGAAGGCCAAGGAACACACCAGACAGGTCAGGGATAAAGTTGTGGAGAAGTTTAAAGCAGGGTTAGGTTATAAAAAAATATCCAAAGCTTTGAACATCTCACGGAGCACTGTTCAATCCATCATCGGAAAATGGAAAGAGTACGGCACAACTGCAAACCTACCAAGACATGGCCTTCCACCTCAACTGACAGGCCGGGCAAGTAGAACATTCATCAGAGAAGCAGCTAAGAGGCCCATGGTAACTCTAGAGGAGCTGCAGAGAGCCACAGCTCAGGTAGGAGAATCTGTCTGTTAGTCATTCACTCCACAAATCTGGCCTTTAGGGAAGAGTGGCTAGACAAAAGCCATTGTTGAAAGAAAGCCATAAGAAGTCCTGTTTGCAGTTTGCGAGAAGCCATGTGGGGGACACAGCAAACATGTGGAAGAAGGTGCTCTGGTCAGAAGGGACCAAAATTGAACTTTGTGGCCTAAAAGCAAAACGGTATGTGTGGCGGAAAACTGACACTGCACATCACCCTGAACACACCATCCCCACGTAAAACATGGTGGTGGCAGCATCATGTTGTGGGGATGCTTTTTTTCAGCAGGGACAGGGAAGCTGGTCAAAGTTGATGGGAAGATGGATGGAGCCAAATACAGGGAAATCTTAGAAAAAAACCTGTTAGGTTCTGCAAAAGACTTGGGACTGGGCCGGATGGAGATTCGCCTTCCAGCAGGACAATGACCCTAAACATACAGTCAGAGCTACAATGGAATGGTTTAGATCAAAGCATAATTCATGTGTTAGAATGGCCCAGTCAAAGTCCAGACCTAAATCCAATTGAAAATCTGTGGCAAGACTTGAAGATTACTGTTCACAGTTCCATCCAATCTGACAGAGCTTGAGCTATTTTGCAAAGAAGAATGGGCAAAAATGTCACTCTCTAGATGTGCAAAGCTGATAGAGACATCCCCCAAAAGACTTGCAGCTGTAATTGCAGTGAAAGGTGGTCCTACAAAGTATTGCCTCAGGGGGGTGTAATACAAATGCACGCCACACTTTTCAGATATTTATTTGTAAAAAAATGTTAAACATTTTCAGTTTCATTCCACTTTACAATTATGCGACACTTTGTGTTGGTCTATCACAAAAATCCCAATAAAATACATTTATGTTTTTGGTTGTAACATGACAAAATATGGAAAATTTCAAGGGGTATGAATACTTTTTCAAGCCACTGTACAACCTTTAAACTTTGTATAGGGCTGATCTCCTTTGATCTTGAAGCGGTAAAACTACTACAAATGGTATTTGGTGCTTATGGTTCCGTAGATTACTGTGTATGATGCATATCACAAGTGTGCTTTGTGCTTCCCTGCTAAATAAGATTAAATATGTGTAGTGCTTAGACTTCTTTGGTATGTCAACTGGGCAAATAAATTAAATGCTATGCAATTCATACTCCCAAGGAGACACATTATAGACAATAAGCTAAAGTGGACATGTTAAAGTGGAGTTCCACCCAAAAATGGAACTTCCACTTTTTGGATTCCTCCCCCCCTCCGGTGTCACATTTGGCACCTTTCAGGGGGGAGGAGGGAGCAGATACCTGTCTAATACAGGTATTTGCTCCCACTTCCTGGCATAGATCACCGCGGTGATTGCGGTGACCTACGCCACTTCCGCCGCCTACCCAGTCCTCCCCTTCTGAGACACAGAATACAGCAGGGACCTGAGAGGACGCGCAGCGCCACTCGCGCATGCGCAGTAGGGAACCAGGAAGTGAAGCCGCATGGCTTCACTTCCTTATTGCCTTACTGAGGATGGCGGCGGCAGCAGCCGAGAGCCGAAGGACTGATCGGCTTCGGCTGCCGACACCGCGGGCTCCCTGGACAGGTAAGTGGCCATGTTTTAAAAGTCAGCAGCTGCAGTATTTGTAGCTGCTGGCTTTTAATATTTTTTTTTCAGCAAACCTCTGCTTTAAAGATCTCAAAAAAGGAGTGAGATTTCAGGCCTCAAAACCCATCCCCTCTACATTTACATTCCACAGGAAGACTCTCTGGGGGGGAATCTTTTCAAATGCAAACTCCATGACAAGACCTAACCTCTTATAAAACAATAAATGAGGTATGCAGTGGGCATTTTTCAGTGACCACAGTGGCCTGGCAACTGAGATTTGTCCTGCAGCATCTCCATATTTCCCTTGGTAAAAGTGAACCTAGTATATCTAAAGCTATAACATTTTCTTTTAGTATTGGTTAGAATATGGAAGGGTATTAACTTTACCTGTTTTTTTATTTTTTTAATTTGATCTCTCTTTGGAGATTCACCCCATATTTGTCCTACTGACCAGGACAGAAAGTGATGGGACAAAAATACAAAACATTACAGTTAATACAAGAACAATTAAGGGGAAATATTTTAATGGGGATATCTGTTCCTGTAACAACTGCCTTGGAGGGCACTTCCCCTCACTTTGGTAAAATTTGGTCCCACTTCCTGTTATTCTTTCAGGAAAGAAATACAAATCTTCCAATAGCACAGACAGCAATAAAAAAAAAAAAAAGTTTTTTACTTATTCCCTATTTTATCATGAATTAATAAAGACATTTCTCATGGACCAGTAGGGCACACAAAAGCATTATCAACTCACATTTTAAAATGGGCTTCTTGGTTTTTAAGAATAATCATGTAACCTATGGCATAGATTTCATGGTTTTGGTCTGCCAGGATTGTGGTTGTTTAATGTCTTTGGAGACTGTATAAGTGGTGGTGGAGGGGAGGCTTTACAAACACACTATCACCTTACCCTAAATGGGGAAGACAATGGATCTCTTTAAAGGAGATGTAAAAATATACAGTAAAACCTTGGTTTGAGAGTAATTTGGTTTAAGAGCGTTTTGCAAGACAAGCTCAATTTTTTAATAAATTTTGACTTGATGTACAAGCGATGTCTTGATCTACAAGTAGCGTCATGTCACAACTGAGTATAAAAGAGAAGAGAGGCGCCTCTAAGTGTAGCAACATGGTTACATTTAATGAAGGTACAACATTTAGCAACTCACATGGTTGATGATTTAAACAGGCACATCTAAGTATGCAGGCATCTGGGATAAAGCTGTCCACATTAACCATCCTCCTCACCGCCATCAACGTCATCCCTTCCACTCTGTGCTCCACGAACGGTTCAAGCCATGCTTTCAGATCGCTCTACTGCAGGGTAGTCTTTGCGGTCACGATTGCAGACTGATAGCAGTGAGAGCCGGCGGTGCGGAGGATGGTCTATGTGGACAGCTTTACCCCAGATGCATGCATACTTAGATGTTCCTCTTTTAATCATTAACCATGTGAGCTGCTAAATGTTATACCTTCATTAAATGTAACCATATTACTACACTTGGAGGCGCCTCTCTTCTCTTTTATACTCTGTAGCCCCTGATGGATTTTGCATCTAATCCCCTTGTGGAGGCTTCTATTTGTGGATGGACATTTTATAGTTACTTGACCTGTCACATTGTTATATACTTTTATATGGACTATAAACTGAAGAACCTATGAATAAATGGTTGTGGAACAATCCATTTGAGTTTCCTTTATTTTTTATGGGGAAATTTGCTTTGATATACAAAGTGCTTTGGATTACAAGCATATTTCTGGAACGAAGTACAGTATGCTTGCAATCCAAGGTTTTACTGTAATGTCTTTTTTAATCATTTTTAGAAATGTGTGTATACTACTACACTTAGCTTGTTTATGTGCAGTGTACATATAGGTTTTTGGCATCTGATTCATTTATAATATGCTGGCATGCAGTGGTGCATACAATGCATATTATTTAGTTGAGTGTCCCATCTCTCTATTGCGCGTTCATAGGGAAAGACAGAGCGTAAGCTGACCCTAGATGGGGAGGGCTATATTAAAAAGGGAGATAGTTGATCATAGACTTTGAGGGAGGAAAGAGGAATAGTGGCTGAATGAGAACTATGAGATTTATAGATAAGGGCTGGTGGTGGTAGGCTAAGGAGGAGGGACAGCTGACCAGATAAGTAAGAAAGTCAAGTAGGATTGTGGACAAGGTAGAGAGAAGTGGTATGAGATGATTTTTGAAAGGGACAGCCAAAGTTGATAGGGCAGAGGGGAAGATGAAGGTGGCCAGGGAGAAGGATGGTAGAGAAGGACTGGTCATAGACAAGGGGAAGCTTAGTCAGAGTGAAAACTGATTCCTGCTGAGGGGGTGGAATAGAGGGGGAAGCAGCAGTTGGATGAGGATGCAGGAAAGAAACTGGTCACAGACCACAGGGTGAAGAGTGAGGAGGCAGAGAGGGAGATGACCATGCACTGAGGGGAGGAGTCATGCATGATATATCATTCCTCCCATCCAAAAGCAACAGCAGTTCATATCTTTTCTCCAGATATGCAAAGTGGTGGACCTTTGGCACATAGCAAACATTGCAAAAAGCACTAGGGTTGCTGGTTCAAATCCCAACCTTGACACAACCTGCCTGGAGTTTGCATCTTTTCCCTGTGCTTGTGTGGATTTCCTCCAGGTACTCTGGTTTCCTCCCACACTCCAAGAACATGCTTGCAGGTTAATTTGCTTCTGTTTAAATTGGTCCTAATATGTACACTATATTACCAAAAATATGGGGATGCCTGCCTTTACACGCACATGGACTTTAATGGTATCTCAGTCTTGGTTTAATGTTGAGTTGACCCACCCTTTGCAGCTATGACAGCTTCAACTCTTCTGGGAAGGCTGTCCACAAGGTTTAGGAGTGTGTCTACCATTCTTCCAGAAACACATTTGTGAGGTCAGGCACTGATGTGGACGAGAAGGCCTGTCTCACAGGCTCCACTCTAATTTATCCTAAAGGTGTCTTATCGGGTTGAGGTCAGGACTCTGTGCAGGCCAATCAAGTTCCTCCACCTCAAACTTGCTCATCCATGTCTTTATGGACCTTGCTTTGTGCATTGGTGCGCAGTTATGTTGGAACAGGAAGGGGCCATCCCCAAACTGTTTCTACAATGTTGGGAGCATGAAATTGTCCAAAATGTCTTGGTATGCTGACACCTTAAGAGTTCAAGGGGCCAAGCCCAACCCCTGAAAAACAACCTCACACCATAATCCACCCTCACCAAATTATTTGGACCAGTGCACAAAGCAAGATCCATAAAGACATGGATGAGTTTGGAGTGGAGGAACTTGACTGGCTTGCACAGAGTCCTGACCTCAACCCGTTAGAACACCTTTGGGAGGAATTCGAGCGGAGACTGCGAGCCAGGCCTTCTCGTCCACATCAGTGCCTGACCTCACAAATGCACTTCTGGAAGAATAATCAAAACATTCCCATAGACACACTCCTCAACTTTGTGGACAGCCTTCCTGGAAGAGTTGAAGCTGTTTTAGCTGCAAAGGTTGGGCCAACTCAATATTGATCCCTACAGACGAAGTAAAGGCAGGCGTCCCAATACTTTTGGTAATGTATGTATAAATGTGTCAGGGATCTTAGATTGTAAGCTCCTTGAGGGCAGGGACTGATGTGAATGTACAATGTACAGTATATGTAAAACGTTGCGTAAATTATCAGTGCTATATAAATACCTGTAATAAATAAATATATTATATTTACAGTTTAGAGGACTTTAGCATGAACAGTTAGTTGTGGAAAATAAAAATAAATAAAATAATTGGGAATGTGGCATGTGTTTGACACCTACTGCTGCTCTACATAACAAAATGTTTTAAGTAATAATAATGAATTGAAACAAAAAATAATAATGACTAAACAAGAAATACATACTGTGAAATTTATAGTGCTTCCATACATTGGTGCTCAGTAAAAATGTGCCCTCTTACACCGATGGTCAGTGGATGTAAGCAAGTAAGTGCTGCTTCACATTGGTGGTTAGTGAGGGTACAATTTACCCTGGTGGGTCAGTGTAGTCCTTTTCTAAATAGGAGTGCCCCCTTACACTGGTGGTTAGTATAGTTCCTCCATACATTGGTGGTGAGTGAAATGCTCTGTGGTCATTAACCACTTGCCGACCAGCCGCCGCGAATGGCACGGCTGGGTGAAAAGGCGTTGCCTTACGTAGCTTCGCCCTGTGGCCACTAGGGGCGCGCTTGCGCGCTGTTCCCCCCCAGAGCCGATGCGAGTGCGCGCTGGGCTCCCACAATCGCTTGAGACACGGCGAGGAACCCGGGATCTCTGTGTGTAAACACAGAGATCCCGGTTCTCTGAGGGAAGAAGAGATTAATCGTGTGTTCATACAAAGTATGAACACCGATCTATCTCTTCCCCTAGCTAGTCCCTCCCCCTTCAGCTGGAACATGTAGCAAGGAACACAGTTAACCCCTTGATCGCCCCCTAGTGTTAACCCTTCACTGCCAATGATATTTTTACAGTAATCAATGCATTTTTATAGCACTGATCGCTGTATAAATGCCAATGGTCCCAAAAATGTGTCAAATCTGATATCAGTCATGATAAAAAATTGCAGATCACCGCCATTACTAGTAAAAAAAAATTATAAATGCTATAAATCTATCCCCTATTTTGTAGACGCTATAACTTTTGCGCAAACCAATCAATATACGCTTATTGCGATTTTTATTACCAAAAATATGTAGAAGAATACATATCAGCCTAAACTGAGAAAAAATTAGCTTTTTTTAAAAAAAAATGTACGTCGGCAAAGTGGCACGGACAGGCAAAATCACGTACATGGTACGTGATTTGCCTTCCGCGGGTGGGGGGTCCGATCGGACCCCCCCCCGGTGCCCGAGGCGGTCGTCTTTTGTCCAGCGGCGATCGGTGGTGAGGGGGAGACCATCCGTTCGTGGCCCCCCCCTCGCGATCGCCGCCGGCCAATCGAATCATTCCTTTGCTGCTGTATGCTAAACAGCAGCAAAGGAAATGATGTCATCTCTCCTCGGCTCGGTAATTTCCGTTCCGGCCCGAGGAGAGAAGACATCAATGTGAGTGCACCAACACACACACACACAGTAGAACATGCCAGGCACACAAAACACCCCGATCCCCCCCCAATCACCCCCCCCCCCCTGTCACAAACTGACACCAGCAGTTTTTTTTTTTTTTTTTTTTCTGATTACTGCATAGTGTCAGTTTGTGACAGTTACAGTGTTAGGACAGTTACTGTTACCCCCCTTTAGGTCTAGGGTACCCCCCTAACCCCCCCTAATAAAGTTTTAACCCCTTGATCACCCCCTGTCACCAGTGTCACTAAGCGATCATTTTTCTGATCGCTGTATTAGTGTCGCTGGTGACGCTAGTTAGGGACATAAATATTTAGGTTCGCCGTCAGCGTTTTATAGCGTCAGGGACCCCCATATACTACCGAATAAATGTTTTAACCCCTTGATTGCCCCCTAGTTAACCCTTTCACCACTGATCACCGTATAACCGTTACGGTTGACGCTGGTTAGTTTGTTTATTTTTTATAGTGTCAGGGCACCCGCCGTTTATTACCGAATAAAGGTTTAGCCAGCTGATCGCCCGGCGGTGATATGCGTCGCCCCAGGCAGCGTCAGATTAGCGCCAGTACCGCTAACACCCACGCACGCAGCATGCGCCTCCCTTAGTGGTATAGTATCTGAACGCATCAATATCTGATCCGATCAGATCTATACTAGCGTCCCCAGCAGTTTAGGGTTCCCAAAAACGCAGTGTTAGCGGAATCAGCCCAGATACCTGCTAGCACCTGCGTTTTGCCCCTCCGCCCGGCCCAGCCCAGCCCACCCAAGTGCAGTATCGATCGATCACTGTCACTTACAAAAGACTAAACGCATAACTGCAGCGTTCGCAGAGTCAGGCCTGATCCCTGCGATCGCTAACAGTTTTTTTGGTAGTATTTTGGTGAACTGGCAAGCACCAGCCCCAGGCAGGGTCAGGTTAGCGCCAGTACCGCTAACACCCACGCACGCAGCATACGCCTCCCTTAGTGGTATAGTATCTGAACGGATCAATATCTGATCCGATCAGATCTATACTAGTGTCCCCAGCAGTTTAGGGTTCCCAAAAACGCAGTGTTAGCGGAATCAGCCCAGATACCTGCTAGCACCTGCGTTTTGCCCCTCCGCCCGGCCCAGCCCACCCAAGTACAGTATCGATCGATCACTGACACTTACAAAACACTAAATGCATAACTGCAGCGTTCGCAGAGTCAGGCCTGATCCCTGCGATCGCTAACAGTTTTTTTGGTAGTATTTTGGTGAACTGGCAAGCACCAGCCCCAGGCAGCGTCAGGTTAGCGCCAGTACCGCTAACACCCACGCACGCACTGTACACCACCCTTAGTGGTATAGTATCTGAACGGATCAATATCTGATCCGATCAGATCTATACTAGCATCCCCAGCAGTTTAGGGTTCTCACAAACGCAGTGTTAGCGGGATCAGCCCAGATACCTGCTAGCACCTGCGTTTTGCCCCTCCGCCCGGCCCAGCCCAGCCCACCCAAGTGCAGTATCGATCGATCACTGTCACTTACAAAAGACTAAAACGCATAACTGCAGCGTTCGCAGAGTCAGGCCTGATCCCTGCGATCGCCAACAGATTTTTTGGTAGCGTTTTGGTGAACTGGCAAGCGCCAGCGGCCTAGTACACCCCGGTCGTAGTCAAACCAGCACTGCAGTAACACTTGGTGACGTGGCGAGTCCCATAAGTGCAGTTCAAGCTGGTGAGGTGGCAAGCACAAGTAGTGTCCCGCTGCCACCAAAAAGACAAACACAGGCCCGTCGTGCCCATAGTGCCCTTCCTACTGCATTCGCCAATCCTAATTGGGAACCCACCGCTTCTGCAGCGCCCGTACTTCCCCCATTCACATCCCCAACCAAATGCAGTCGGCTGCATGAGAGGCATTTTCTTTATGTCCTCCCGAGTACCCCTACCCAGCGAACGCCCCCAAAAAAGATATTGTGTCTGCAGCTAGCGCGGATATAGGCGTGACACCCGCTATTATTGTCCCTCCTGTCCTGACAATCCTGGTCTTTGCATTGGTGAATGTTTTGAACGCTACCATGCACTAGTTGAGTATTAGCGTAGGGTACAGCATTGCACAGACTAGGCACACTTTCACAGGGTCTCCCAAGATGCCATCGCATTTTGAGAGACCCGAACCTGGAACCGGTTACAGTTATAAAAGTTAGTTACAAAAAAAGTGTAAAAAAAAAAAAAAAATATATATATATATAAAATAAAAAAAAATAGTTGTCGTTTTATTGTTCTCTCTCTCTCTATTCTCTCTATTGTTCTGCTCTTTTTTACTGTATTTTATTCTGCAATGTTTTATTGTTATTATGTTTTATCATGTTTGCTTTTCAGGTATACAATTTTTTATACTTTACCGTTTACTGTGCTTTATTGTTAACCATTTTTTTGTCTTCAGGTACGCCATTCACAAATTTGAGTGGTTATACCAGAATGATGCCTGCAGGTTTAGGTATCATCTTGGTATCATTCTTTTCAGCCAGCGGTCGGCTTTCATGTAAAAGCAATCCTAGAGGCTAATTAGCCTCTAGACTGCTTTTACAAGCCGTGGGAGGGAATGCCCCCCCCACCGTCTTCCGTGTTTTTCTCTGGCTCTCCTGTCTCAACAGGGAACCTGAAAATGCAGCCGGTGATTCAGCCAGCTGACCATAGAGCTGATCAGAGACCAGAGTGGCTCCAAACATCTCTATGGCCTAAGAAACCGGAAGCTACGAGCATTTTATGACTTAGATTTCGCTGGATGTAAATAGCGCCATTGGGAAATTGGGGAAGCATTTTATCACACCGATCTTGGTGTGGTCAGATGCTTTGAGGGCAGAGGAGAGATCTAGGGTCTAATAGACCCCAATTTTTTCAAAAAAGAGTACCTGTCACTACCTATTGCTATCATAGGGGATATTTACATTCCCCGAGATAACAATAAAAATGATTAGAAAAAAATAAAAATGAAAGGAACAGTTTAAAAATAAGATAAAAAAGCAAAAAAATAATAAAGAAAAAAAAAAAAAAGCACCCCTGTCGCCCCCTGCTCTCGCACTAAGGCGAACGCAAGCGGCGGTCTGTCGTCAAACGTAAACAGCAATTGCACCATGCATGTGAGGTATCACCGCGAAGGTTAGATCGAGGGCAGTAATTTTTGCAGTAGACCTCCTCTGTAAATCTAAAGTGGTAACCTGTAAATGCTTTTAAAGGCTTTTAAAAATGTATTTATTTTGTTGCCACTGCACGTTTGTGCGCAATTGTAAAGCATGTCATGTTTGGTATCCATGTACTCGGCCTAAGATCATCTTTTTTATTTCATCAAACATTTGGGCAATATAGTGTGTTTTAGTGCATTAAAATTTAAAAAAGTGTGTTTTTTCCCCAAAAAATGCGTTTGAAAAATCGCTGCGCAAATACTGTGTGAAAAAAAAAAATGAAACACCCACCATTTTAATCTGTAGGGCATTTGCTTTAAAAAAATATATAATGTTTGGGGGTTCAAAGTAATTTTCTTGCAAAAAAAAAAAACTTTTTCATGTAAACAATAAGTGTCAGAAAGGGCTTTGTCTTCAAGTGGTTAGAAGAGTGGGTGATGTGTGACATAAGCTTCTAAATGTTGTGCATAAAATGCCAGGACAGTTCAAAACCCCCCCAAATGACCCCATTTTGGAAAGTAGACACCCCAAGCTATTTGCTGAGAGGCATGTCGAGTCCATGGAATATTTTATATTGCGACACAAGTTGCGGGAAAGAGACAATTTTTTTTTTTTTGCACAAAATTGTCACTAAATGATATATTGCTCAAACATGCCATGGGAATATGTGAAATTACACCCCAAAATACATTCTGCTGCTTCTCCTGAGTACGGGGATACCACATGTGTGAGACTTTTTGGGAGCCTAGCCGCGTACGGAACCCCGAAA
Source organism: Lithobates septentrionalis (assembly GCA_037952835.1). Classification (NCBI taxonomy): domain Eukaryota; kingdom Metazoa; phylum Chordata; class Amphibia; order Anura; family Ranidae; genus Lithobates; species Lithobates septentrionalis. The sequence continues at coordinate 2,277,903 of JBBDGP010000859.1, read as the reverse complement.
ACCAAGCACCGCCTTCAGGCTTTCTAAGGGCGTGAATTTTTGATTTCTCTCTTGACTGCTTATCACAGTTTCGGAGACCATGGAATGCCCAGGTGGCACAAACCCCCCCCAAATGACCCCATTTTGGAAAGTAGACACCCCAAGCTATTTGATGAGAGGTATAGTGAGTATTTTGCAGACCTCACTTTTTGTCACAAAGTTTTGAAAATTGAAAAAAGAAAAAAAAAAAAGTTTTTTCTTGTCTTTCTTCATTTTCAAAAACAAATGAGAGCTGCAAAATACTCACCATGCCTCTCAGCAAATAGCTTGGGGTGTCTACTTTCCAAAATGGGGTCATTTGGGGGGGTTTTGTGCCACCTGGGCATTCCATGGCCTCCGAAACTGTGATAGGCAGTGAAGAGTGAAATCAAAAATTTTCACCCTTAGAAATCCTGAAGGCGGTGATTGGTTTTCGGGGTCCCGTACACGGCTAGGCTCCCAAAAAGTCCCACACATGTGGTATCCCCGTACTCAGGAGAAGTAGCTAAATGTATTTTGGGGTGCAATTCCACATATGCCCATGGCCTGTGTGAGCAATATATCATTTAGTGACAACTTTGTGCAAAAAAAAAAAAATGTGTCACTTTCCCGCAACTTGTGTCAAAATATAAAATATTCCATGGACTCAATATGCCTCTCTGAAAATAGCTTGGGGTGTCTACTTTCCAAAATGGGGTCATTTGGGGGGGTTTTGTGCCACCTGGGCATTCCATGGCCTCCGAAACTGTGATAGGCAGTAAAGAGTGAAATCATAAATTTACGCCCTTAGAAATCCTGAAGGCGGTGATTGGATTTCGGGGCCCCGTACGCGGCTAGGCTCCCAAAAAGTCCCACACATGTGGTATCCCCATATTCAGGAGAAGCAGTAGAATGTATTTTGGGGTGCAATTCCACATAGGCCCATGGCCTGTGTGAGCAATATATCATTTAGTGACAACTTTTTGTAAATATTTTTTTTTTTTTTGTCATTATTCAATCACTTGGGACAAAAAAAATAAATATTCAATGGGTTCAACATGCCTCTCAGCAATTTCCTTGGGGTGTCTACTTTCCAAAATGGGGTCATTTGGGGGGGTTTTGTACTGCCCTGCCATTTTAGCACCTCAAGAAATGACATAGGCAGTCATAAACTAAAAGCTGTGTAAATTACAGAAAATGTACCCTAGTTTGTAGACGCTATAACTTTTGCGCAAACCAATAAATATACGCTTATTGACATTTTTTTTACCAAAAACATGTGGCCGAATACATTTTGGCCTAAATGTATGACTAAAATTGAGTTTATTGGATTTTTTTTATAACAAAAATTAGAAAATATCTTTTTTTTTCAAAATTTTCGGTCTTTTTCCATTTATAGCGCAAAAAATAAAAACCGCAGAGGTGATCAAATACCATCAAAAGAAAGCTCTATTTGTGGGAAGAAAAGGACGCAAATTTCGTTTGGGTACAGCATTGCATGACCGCGCAATTAGCAGTTAAAGCGACGCAGTGCCAAATTGGAAAAAGACCTCTGGTCCTTAGGCAGCATAATGGTCCGGGGCTCAAGTGGTTAAAGCAAAAAGTACAAAACATTGTTTTTTTAAAAAAAATTGTCACTCTTTTATTGTTTATAGCGCAAAAATAAAAACCGCAGAGATGATCAAATACCACCAAAAGAAAGGTCTATTTGTGGGAAAAAAAGGACGAATCGCAAAAAATGGCCTGCTCATTCAGCAGCCAAATCTTCCGGGCTGAAGCGGTTAAAGATGTGTCCCCTTAGATTGGTGGTCATTGGCAAAAGAGACACCTTGTCCTTGATGGCCTTGAAGGGTTCTATTGCACTGGTAGTCAATGAGAAGAATGCTTTTTGCAAATGATGGTCAGTGGGAAGCAGCCCCCTTGCAATGATAGGAAGAATGTCCCCTTTACAGACGCCTGAAAAGGTCATTGGAGTCAGTGGTAGCTTATCTGAGAGGAAGACATTGCTCATTGAGAGAACTTTTTTTTAAAAAATGTGTCCTCAAGACAATATAGGAGAAAAAACAAAGGGGGGCGATGACTTAAGTTCTGTAAAGAGGGAGCTATCGGTATATTCATATATGAGAAAAAAAGGAAACCTAGAAGCCTGACTGAGCTCAACCTCAATAGCACACTCTGTATGCTGTATCCATGAATGGGTGTAACAAGACCCAGTGATCTGACACATGTGTAGAAATATAGAAATCAGCTTTATTAAACACCATTATCTAGACAGTACAAAACCCACTATCTATCTCATAGAAGCATAATTAGCCAATTATTAAACGCATAATCATGGCAGCTGCAGGGAAGTTTTGTAAACAACCTCCTCTCCCAAATACATATCTGTGGACGTATGTGGCCCAATATTACGTGCAATATGTGTTAACAGAATCAAAAATTGTATGATATTGCCTCCTCCATATTATTGGATAATGATATATAGCTCCCGGCTGAATGTTGCAGAAACTTCCTTAAACTTCCTGTGGTAGAATATGTTCCAGAGCTAATTTAAGGTTGACCCTGGTTCACATTGGAGCAATTTGGCATGCGATTTGACATGTCAAATTGCATGACAAATCAGCGGCAATTGCCAGCAACGGCACCGTCCGAATCGGTGTGACGCCGCATTTGCGGCGCTACACCGATTCCCAAAAGTAGTTTCTGTACTACTTTTGGTTACTTTGGGGTGCGATTTCCATAGACATCTGTGCAGGAACCCGCACAGATGTCTCTGAAATCGCCCCAGAAGTCGGGACTGACATGCGGGAATGAAATCGTGTGAGTTCAGATTTCATTCCCCCTGTCAGTGTGAACCTGGGCTGAATGTTATACAAAGTCCTCAAGAGACCTTCTCATGGATATGCAGAAAAATCCAAACCACTTGTGGACAGTGTCGCCCCCGTGCGGCCAACACTGGGCTGTGGTGTGGGATCTACCCAGCTGAGGGTGATGCAATGGGCCACTGCATGTGGATGACCTGTGAAAACCATAAGTGTATCCTATATGAAATCAGTCCTTATGTATGCAGCTTGAAATGAGTGAAATGTTGGCTTATATGGTAAACATCAAGTACTACTGGAAAACTCCCAGGGCGGGATGTCCTTGCAACCACTGGAGGGATGTTACCATTCCACAGAATCCTGGTTAAAAAAGGCTTATCTGGGGAGTGTCAATTACTGGTAAATTATTTTTTTGGTTGTTTAAGTTAATGGCCAACCTCAGTGTCTTTGAGGGAGTTATAGAAAAGGGATGGTCTAGCACTGTCCTGAATTATGCAGGGAGCGTATATCTTTCCATAGCGAGGCAATGCTAGGGCAATTAGGATGCCATTCAAAAGGATGTCCAGGCACCTATGGGTGCCCAGTTTTGAATAATGAAACCAGTTTACGAGTTACACCTGATGACAGGTGTGCTTTAATAAATATAAGTAATACAAAAAAAACATGAGTAGATGTTTTTCCTAACATAACTGGTGTTCTTTGGCACCTTGTTCTTGAACTTGTAAATACTGTGCTCATAAAATGGACATCTTTGATATTCTGTCCTTACTACACTATACTTTCCTCTTTCATGTTATCCCAATTGATTTGCACAGTAGTTGTAATTGTGCCTCAATTACCTTGAAACTGTTTATGTTTTTGATTAGCACTAATCTTGCACATGGAGGCTATATCAGCAGTACAAGATTGTTTCATTATTAGTAAATGCACTTGTCTAGTTCTGTGTTTTATCTAATCACGCAATAAACTTAAAAGAATGGCCTTAACCCATCTAATTGTTGATGAGAAAAGTCTTCCCTACCTAATCATATACAACTGTATGATCCTGGAAATACTAACATGATTGCCTGAAGAGTGAGCTGATCAACACATGCACTTAAAGCAGGCTTTGTAGAGCCTAAACTATACTCATAAGGTTACTAGTTGGGATACGATGGGGGATTTTTTTGCTTTTGAAGATTTCCTGCCATCATTGCTTTGATGATATATTGGATTAAAATAAAAAGGATAGATTTGTACACTCCCTGAAGTGCTCAAGATGAGTGGAAATATTTGAAGATTCACAGAGGTGGTTTTAGAAACACTGATCTCAGTTTCATTCTTCTTACGGGATATAGTTTATAGTCAGTGAATACTACATTGGATTGGAGTCACAGTAACTTGCGTGATTTAGTCAGTAGAAATTAATTTATAAAGCCATATTTCTTGTGTTTGCACTGCACCCATGGTGGTTGGGGTATAACTTCTATTTGAGATGTTCAGTATATTTGTTTTTTAGTTCAGTGAGTATTCAGAGAAAACACAGCATGCTGCTTGTTGAGGTGTTAAGCTTTTTGTTGCTTGAAGGCTATAAAAATGACAGACACAGATCTATTGCCCTTCAATTCCAGCAACAAGCAAAAGCTCTACATATATGTTGGCTGCCGCTGGCTCTAAATGTAGGAACTAGACTTAACTGCTTTGATTTGCTATGTAATGAGCTATATGTTTTATAAGTGCAGGCAGAAAACCTTTGGTAGGCACTGTGTCTAAAGTGGCAAAATAAAGTGTGAAAAAAAATGATAATGCTTCTATTAGCCATACTTATTCTTTGTCTTTTTCTCTGTAAAATAAATGTTGTTTTATTTCTCAAGAATACTCCTTTTCTTTCATTTCTTTTCACTTGAATGTGAATTTTGTGTGTGACTACTTAAAACAGAAAGACTGATCTGTTTGTAACTGCATACAACTACAGTATATAATACTGATTAACAAGACAACATAGTTACATAATCTGGTTGAAAACAGTCCATCTTATTCAACCAATAGAAAAATACATACAAATACAAAACCTCCATATACAAGATCCTGATACCTACAGTTGAAAAAAAACCCCCAATAAAGCATGATCCAATTTGCTCCAGTGGGGGAAAAAATTCCTTCTTGATTTCCAAGGAACCAATTAGATATTCCCTGGATCAACTAGCACCGGTGCTAATAACTATAAATATAGGTATCCAGTTATATTTTGTGCTTTTAGGAAAGAATCCAGGCCTTTTTTTTAACAGTCTACTAAACTGGCCAGAACCAGTTTTTTAAGGAGTTTATTCCACATTTTCACTGCCCTTACTATGAAGAAACCTTACTGTATTTGAAGGTTAAATCTATTTTCCTCCAGACCTAAAGAGTGTCCACTTGTCCTTTTTGATAATCTTCAAAAGTGAATAATTCTACACCAAGTTCACTTATCTATTTATACATGCGATCATATCCCCCCTAATTACCTTTTCTCAATAGAAAATAAATTCAGTTCAGCTAATCTTTCCTCCTTTTTTATAGTCTGGTGCCCCAAATTGAAACTGCATGTTCTAGATAAGGTCTTACCAATGATTTGTATAGGGGCAAAATTATTTCTCTCTCTCCTCTCTCTGGAGTTTATGCCTCTTTTAATACAAGCAGTTTTAATGTAATTTAGAATTAAGTCAATTGACGAAAATCAATTCCAATTTTCATTAAGCTGACTAAAATCTAATGGGTTTAGTCAAATTGTAATGCATTATTTAAGCATCCCTCTAGAATCTCCAAATGTATTATATACTCCTGGAGTAAAAATCTAAAACACATTATTATTTACACGTTATTTTTTATGGTATTATTACACGTTATTATTTATTGTATTAAGGTTTGAGCAAGCACTACAGACACTGATTTAGCCATTGTGATATATATAATGTCTTTATAAATAAAACCAAGTTTCATAAACAAACAAAAATAATACTTTTTGACTAAGAGCCCTTTCACACGTGCGGACCGTTCAGATCCGCATGTCAGTATTTTCAGGCGGACCTGAACGGTTGTTCCATACATCTCTATGGAGCGACGGATGTCAGCGGTGACATGTCCGCTGGCATCCGATCCACCCCGATCCGCTCCGCTAAATCCAGACGAATGGAAACCCTATTTTCTATCCATCTGGCGGATCTGATGAAAACGGACAGGCGGTCCATTTTCATCCGACCCCCCCTCATAGAGGAGAGAAGAGATCTGACAGGTCCGTTTCTGCACAGTGTGCTGAGATGGACTTGTCATCTGCAGGCTCAGCGATGATCAAAGGAGTGATCCCTGCTGAGCAAGCGGATGTCTGAATACAGATCCGTACATGTGAAAGGGGCCAAACAGAAGTGCAACTTTAAAATATATAAAAAAAAAGCCTGTAAACTCTGCTGGAGATTTTAGTCGACTAAAATGTACTGGAGATTGTAGTTGGCTAAAATGTACTAGAGATTGTAGTTGACTAAAATACGACTAAAACGAAAACAAATCAGATGACCAACATACGACAAAAACTAAAATGGCATTTTAGTCAAAAGACTATGACTAAAACTAACTTGAAATTTGACATCAAAAATAACAGTGATAACAAGAAAGTATTTTGCATGCTATTGTTAAGTCTATAATCTGCCAGAACATCTAGATCCTTCTCCACCATTGATTCCCCTAGTTGTTTCCACTCCTCTTAGGATGTATGATGCATGCATATTTTTAACTTTTAACTTTAACTTTACATTTATCAACATTAAACCTCATTTGCAAAATAATTGCCAAAAAGTTCATTGAGGTTGGCCTGTAAGTTAATGAAATCCTGTAAGGACTTTATTCCAATGCATAGATGGAGTCATCTGCTAATACTGAAATGGTACTTTTAATCCCAGACCCTATATCTTGTATAAATATATTAAAATAAAAGGGTCCAAACACTAAACACTAAACCTTGGGGTACACTACTAATAACCTTAGACTCTGCACTAGATTTGCACAGAGCAGCCCAGATCCTCCTCTTCTTGGCTCACTTTTCTGTGCTCCTGGCCCCTCCCTCCTGTTCAGTGCCCCCACAGCAAGCAGCTTGCTATGGGGGCACCCGAGTCAAGTCACAGCTTTTTGTGTCCATTCAGACACGGAGCCCTGACCTGGACCCACCCTCTCTCTCCCCTGATTGGCTAGCTGACTTTGACAGCAGCGGAAGCCAATGGCGCCACTGCTGTGTCTCAGCCAACCAGGAGGGAAAGTTATTTTTGTTCATTCTGTGCCCATATTGTTAGTGTATCATATTCAATGTCTTTAGGAAACAAGATTGGAACAGATGGTTTGAACAATAGTTCAAAACAAAAGTTGCTTGCCTTAGACTCATTTCACAGAGGGATATTGGATTGATCTATTGCTAAAGGAAGTGTGTGGCGAACACAGAAAACACAATGAGGATGGCAAATGATTGTGGCTTATGCACCGTATTGCCATTTCACAGGAATGACCTTTATTTATTTTAGCCTGCAGTTTTTTTTTTCATTAAAGAGTTTTATTAGAAGGTTAATGAAGCTTATCAAACAATGCCATTTATCAAAAGAGATCAACCATACATGTTCAGTACATCCAATAAACAGTGTATACATCGGTTAACATCTGTATGAAGGTATTGAGCAGAATTTTTAAGTTATAGCCACCTATTCGTGTGCTAGAGAGGCAAACGGAGATCCTGAAGATCAAAACTTTCTACGACTGTTGTTGTGATGGACTTTTGGATCAGTTAAAACATTTCAGGCGGTAAACCTAGCCAACTGTTAGCTTTAAATTTAGTGAAGTTAACATAATTTCAGTGTTTATCAGGACAAAAATTAGAAATAATAGACAAAGGAAAAAGTGAAGAGTAAAGAGATGAATAAGGAGAAAGAGGAGCTAATAGAGTAGGGCCTTCCTGTAAGGAAGTGGCGTCCCCACCTCCCCGGTCCCCTGTGCGCCTATTTAACGCATGTGAAACTGCGAAGAGTTCCCATATCCAGAGACATATTAAATATTCAGTAATTGTTCATAAGCCGCGGAATACTTAAAGATTAACCAAGGTGTCCATGTTTTGTGATATCTTTCTATGCTATCCGTGGATTGGGCAAGTAAATCTTCCATATGACAGATCTCGGAGACTTTCTGAAGCCACTCCTTGATCAAAGGAGCCTGTGTGCTTTTCCACCGGAGTGGAATCAGTGCCTTAGCAGCGTTTAAGAGGTGCTTCATTAAGGATTTTTTATATCTCTTGTAAGGAAAGTTCGAGATGTGGAGTAGGCAGCACGCTGCATCTAGATTAATCTTGGTCTCCGTTATCTGTCGTATGATATCCCTCACTTTCGTCCAATAGGTTTCCAAAATTGGGCATTGCCACCAGATATGTAAGAGAGTGCCTGACTCTCTATTGCATCGCCAGCATCTGTCTGAGGCCTCAGGGAACCATTTTTTGATTTTATGTGGGGTGGCGTACCAGTGAGTCAGAAGTTTATATGCAGTCTCCTGTGTTTTTGTGCTAATGGAACATTTATGTGCCAACGTACAAGCCGTCAGCCATTGATTATCTGTTATATCCCTCTGCAAGGCACTAGACCATTCTACTCTAAATCTATCGTCTGTAGTTGATTTAGGGTTTTGTAGCCATGAGTAGACAGCCGAGGTAGTTTTGGAAAAGTCATCACCTCTGTGGCACACTGTCTCAAATTGAGTCATAGGTCTCTGAAAGTGAGGTAATTTGGTCTTGTCCATGACGAAGCTATGTATCTGGAAATATGACCACCTGGACAGGTGAGGAATACCAGTCTCTTCCTTCATCTCTGAATAGTTTTTGATTTTACCATTCCTAAAGCAGTCTCCTGCAGTCAGTAGTTTTGATAAGTCTGGGGCTTGGAAGCTCTTGCCTGTCAGACCTGGAGCAAAATCTGGATTGTTTTGGATTGGAGTCAGTGGGCTCAATTGTGTCGTTAAATCATATTTTTTAACCACCATCTGGAAGGCCTTCATGGTAGCCCCCGTCAGTGGGTGTTTCTGTGTGGACTCGTGGAGTTTTCCCCAGGGAATCCAAGGGGAGAACCTGAGTCCGCTCGAAGTCAATGACCCCTCCAAAAGGACCCAGTCTTTTGAATTTCCATGACAGTGCCAATCAATCACTCTGGTAAGGTGTGAAGCTAAATAGTAGTTGTGGAAGTGGGGTAGGCCCATGCCCCCTCGTTCCTTGGTTCTGGTTAGTAAGGAGAATTTGATTCTGGGCCGTCTATGTCCCCAAAGAAAGCGTGTGAGGGTGGATTGTAACTTCTTGAAAAAGTGTAGTGGGACTCCGACTGGCAATGATCTCAACAAATATAATAGTCTCGGAAGGATGACCATTTTAAGAATAGCCACCCTTCCAAACCAAGAGAAGAATTTAGAGTTCCAACTCTGTAAGTCCGAGGCAATGTCTGCCAGCAATGGTGGAAAATTATTTTCAAAAGTTTTCGAGAGTCTCGAAGGTATCCATACCCCCAGATATTTGAGTTCACTCGTTACCCAGCGGAACGTACAGTTCCCCTGTGTTTTAGCTAGCAAATCCTCTGATAGCGAAACATTCATTGCCTCGGACTTAGAGTAGTTGATTTTGAGGTTCGATATGTAGCCATAGTGCGTGAATTCCGCCATCAAATTCGGTATTGTGATATGTGGTTTAGTTAAAAAAAACAAAAGGTCGTCCGCATATGCGGCTGTTTTGTAGGTTTTGTTGGCTACTTCAAAGCCTGAGATGGATTCGTTCTTATTAATTTTTCTAATAAACGGTTCCAGTGAGAGGATAAACAACAACGGTGACAAGGGGCAGCCTTGTCTAGTCCCATTTGAGATTTTAACCTTGTCTGATAATATGCCGTTGATCCTTATCCTAGCACAAGGGTTCTGGTAGAGGGCTGCAATCCAAGTCATCATGTGCGTTCCCAGTCCCACATGACGACACACCTCTAGCATGTAATCCCAGGAGACCCGGTCGAAGGCCTTCTCCGCGTCCGTGGACAGGAGAAGGCCCTCGATGCCCTGCGTCCCCGCCGCATGTGTCAAAAGTAGAGCCTTTATAATGTTGTCCCTTGCCTCTCTTCCTGGCATGAAGCCTACCTGATCCTGTCCAATTATGGATGCGAGGAGCGGTATTAGTCTGTTGGCAAGTATCTTAGTCAGTATTTTGAGGTCTAAATTTAGTAACGAGATAGGTCGATAACTCGGGCACTCTGCAGGGTCTTTCCCAGCTTTATGTATCACTGTTATGTGGGCTGTCAAAAAGTCGGGGTACTTGTCTGGGTGAGGAGAGGGAATTTAGGGCTCTTGCTAATGGGTTAGTCAAGATGTCACCAAAGGTCTTGTAGTAAACAGATGTGTAGCCATCCGGTCCCGGGCTCTTTCCTGATTTAAGTCCCTTAATAGCACCCTGTATTTCAGTCAGTGTAATCTGTTCTTCCAGGGGAGTCGTCTCTGTGGTCTCTAATCGTGGCAAACCACTCTCAGCTAGATATTCTTGTATGGCCTGTATTCTATCAGTTAGAATTGCAGAGGGTCTGTTTTGTCTCGGTAAGTTGTAGAGTTTTGAATAATAATTATGGAACTGAGACGCTATAGCTTCAGAGGTGACTTCCATGGTCCCCTCCGGTGACCTAATCCCCGCTATCGTATTGGTAGCGTAAGCCTCTCTCAAGGCTCTAGCCAAAAATCGGCCGGTCTTGTCCCCTGACTCATAGTATACCCTTTTTTTAAAAAATAGGGATCTTCGCGTTTTGGTGAGTAGTAATTCTTGCAACTTTTTCCTGGCTTCAAGCAGTTCAGTGGCTGTCTGTATGGCTAGAGATTGTTTGTGTAAGGCTTCTAGGGAATGTATCCTATTAGTTAAGTCTCTCAATTCTTTTTCCTGTTGTTTCTTGCGTTGGGCCCCCAACCTAATTAGTTCCCCTCTAATCGTGCATTTATGTGCCTCCCAAATCATCATCGGATCCATATCCGGTGTGTTATTATGAGTAAAAAAGTCAGATATAGCTTCACGAATGCGGGGGAGAGATTCAGGGTCTGTTAGTAAGGAGGAGTTTAATCTCCAAGTGTTTGTCTTGGGTGTATTGTGCATTAGGTCAACTACCAGGGAGGTGGGCGCATGGTCAGAGATCGTCTGAATGCCAATGTGTGCCCCCTTCAACATCTGCAAGTCCCTCTGGGATATGAATATGTGGTCAATGCGGGAGTATCTATCATGAGGAATCGAGTGGAACGTAAAATCTCGTGTGTTTGGGTGGAGAAATTTCCATGTATCTACCAATTGTAGGGAGTTTAGGTGTTTTTTGATATTTTTGAGAGCTCTGTACTTTATGCAAGACTTTCCAGTGGAAGAGTCTATAGTTGGGTTTAGTGGGACATTAAAGTCTCCCCCCATGATCAGTGTTCCCTCTGCAAAGCCCTTTAATTCATGTGAGATCTTCTGGCAGAAGGTGACCTGGGACACATTCGGGAAGTACACATTGGCCAGCGTCACAGTTTTGTTTCCATATGTGCCCTTAATGAAAACATAGCGGCCCTCTGGATCTGTCAGTCGGTCAGTAAGGATAAAGGGATTGTCTTTCCTAAGAAGGATGGTCACCCCTTTGGTTTTTGCTAGGTCATTAGTTGCGTGGTATGCCCTATTAAAGTAAGCATTGGTAAGTCTGGGAATTTGATTGGTGCGGAAGTGAGTTTCCTGTAAAAAAACAAACTGAGGCCTACCTTTCTTCAGCTCCCTGAGAAGTGAGACCCGTTTCTCTGGGATATTCAGACCCTTAACATTATGGGAAATCACCATAGGCCCTTCTCCCAGTGATGAGTACGCCATTATTGTAAAGTAAGTGTGAGAGCGGCTTGTCAGGCTTATTCTGCGGGGACAAAAAAAGGGTTACTTACTGTAAGCGCACCTGGTCAGGGGACCGAGGAAATGGGGAGCAAAAAGATCTGAAAGGAAAAGAAAGGTAGAGTATAGTAGAGAAAATTGAGAGAAGTGGATTCAATAAAGAGAGGATAGTGAATCCTATTTCAATGGAGAAAATTTTCAAATAAATGTACTTTAGATATGAAACAACTTTTCTAAAGCAATTGGGTAGTACATCTGGGTCGAGAAATCTCCGGCCCACGTGTACTTTGTGGGTTCGTGGTTGGATCACCACCAAGGTGAGGAAGTCACACCTAGTAGTATCGTGGACAGGAGCAAGTCCTGATCACCAGACTCTAGTAATCTATGCGGTCAGTAGATTAACTCAGAGAAAAATAACAAAAAAAAGCAAAGAAAGTATGACTTGTAAAATGCAAACCACTCAATTTGGAACTAAGTGAAAAAGAACGACACAGCCTGTAAAAAATAGGCAAAAAAAAAAAAACGTAAAGACATATGAAATTAATGTCTTGTAGGAGCAACCCTAAATTGACAATATGAGAAAAAAAAAAGAAAATTCTTTGAGAACCGGTACAGCTTCCCTGGAGTCTGTATGAGGTATCTTGTTTCGGATCCATCTCCTTCTCCCACACCAGTTCCACACGGAAGTCTCTCGCTTGCTGAGGCCTATATCAGTGAGGTTCTACTGTTGTCAGTCCTCTTATGACAGATCAATTTTTTAAAAGCATTGGCCAGGCAGATGTTAGCCATGTGAGAGGATTTTTCATCTCTGCTACAACTCTGTGTCTAGTGGTGTGGGGTAGTGAAAGGTAAGGTACCATCCTCCAGGGTTGAAATCCAGCTGTGTCACTCCACAACTTTAGAGCCGTGAGGCATTTGTCTCCTGTTAGGTGTCCCTGGATGGTGTCCGCCTCCACGTCCATGTTTCATGCGCTTAGAGAACTGCTTCTCCGGAGTGGAGGAAGGTGATGAGTGAGGGCTTCTAGTGGGTGGTGGGAGAGCAAACTCCTGGTACCAGTCCGGTAATTCCACTCTGTCCATGCCAAGGCCTGCACAAAAGTCCGGTAAATCAGCTGGTGAGCGTAGAATCTGTTGTTTTCCGGCCAGAGTCACCACCAATGCAAAGGGAAAGCGCCATGTGTAGCGTAGATCTAGCTCCCGGAGTTTGTCCAGCAGGGGTCGCAAGGCTCTGCGGTTTCGCAGAGTGATTTGGGAGAGGTCATGAAACAGTATTATGTGTTCACCATTAAATACAATTTGGTCATTTCTGCGGGCCTTTCTCATGATTTCCTCTTTTAGTGGATAGCTCTGGAGGCAGCAAATGATGTCCCTGGGAGGAGCTGTATCCGGACCCCTTGCTCTAAGAGCTCTGTGCGCCCTCACAAACTCTATGGCCATGTCTTCTTGTCTCTCTAGAAGAGAGTTGAATACACGCTGCAGCGCCGGTATTATCTGGTCTGGGTCCACCGTCTCAGGGATCCCCCTCACCCTTATGTTATTCCTCCTCCCACGGTTATCAAGGTCCTCTAAATGCCTGTTCATTTCAATAAACTGTTCAGCATGAGAATCCACCACCCTTTCCTTATCCCTGCGCTTGCCTGCGGCCTCCACATGCTCCATTTTATCAGACAATGAAAGAAGGTTGGATTTCAGGTCTGTGATAGCGGCCGAAAATGTGGACTTAATGTCCGCTGCAAATCCGGTCATGTCTGCATATGTGAGGGGCTTGTTGGAGCGATTACGACCCCTACCTGAGTCCTCCTGTGTGGATTGGGAGTCCTCACTGAAGTCCTCCTCATCGTTCGGCACCCGCGCCATTTTGGGGCCTGTACCGCTGCCTCGTGGAGACGGCTGTGCCTTTAGGAGTTCTGCTATACTTCTAGCAGCGGCAACCGCTGCTGAGTTGCGGCGTGATCTGGAGAGCGGTGTCTGCTGAGTCAGCTTGCCCATCTCCCGGTCTGTGCTCTCGGGTTGTCCGGCTTTAGGCTGTGTCGTTCCCGGAGCTCCTCTAGCACACGTCCATCTTGGTCGCTCGCCAAGCCACGCCCCCCAGCCTGCAGTTTTTCCTATCAGCTGGAGGTACAGTAGGTTTTACTACTTGTATCCTTTGAAAAAAGCTGAGATTTATATTGCTTTTACACAGCTGGATTTCACATAAGCATCTCCTTGGTGGATAATTTCTTTAAAGTTGTTCATCTGTGCTAGATCCTTTATTTCAGTCGTCTCACCTACCTGTGAAAAATACATATCCGCAGAGGACAAAATATTCTTTTGTCATCTGAAATGTCTTTGGATACTATCTGTGCGGAAAGTAACCATTTGCTTTATTTGAAAAGGAAGGTAGTCTTTTCTTCAGTTTTTTTAGATGCCATCATAAAAAAGATTGTCTTAATGTAAGTAATCTTTTGAAAGTCTGCTACAGTTTTATCCAAACCTTATTTTTGTGTAGCTTTTAATTATGTACATTGGGCAGACAGATTTGCTCATTACATGCGCAGGGTCTGCTTTCTGCTTTAAAGTGTTACACTTTTGCTTGAGCTGTACTTTTTTCCCCATATTGCAAGTCTATGTCACTGACTGGTTAATTAACCCCTTCACGCCAACCGTATGCAAATTTGCGTTGATAGCTTGAAGTGGTTATAGCGGTATGATGCCTGCAGCTGCAGGCATCACCCCGGTACCATTTTTTAGAGCAGGCGGTCGGCTCTTTAGTGATAACAAAGGATATGGCTAAAAGCTGCTGGGCTGTTATCCTAAAATAGCGGGACAGGATGTCCCCCCTCCCACCACCTTCCGTCCCTCTTCCCGAGCCTCCTGTCCCACCGGGAGACCCGAGCCACCAAGCCAACGCATCTGCCGGCTAGGCTGAGACCCGAACAAAGCCGGATTCGGCTCTGATCAGGTCTCCAATGTAAAATCCAATGGCGTTGATTTAAAAAAAAAATTACAGTATTCAGAATCGCCAATTTTGGCGATCTGAATATTTTTAAGTGCAAAGGAGAGATTTGGGGTCTTTTAGACCCCCGATCCCTCCATAAAGAGTACCTGTCACCACCTATTACTGTCACAAGGGATGTTTACATTCCTTGTGACAGCAATAAAAGTGATCAGATTTTTTTTTAAAGGGACAATGTAAAAAAATAAAATAAAAAAAATAAGAAAAAAAAATTTAAAGCCCCCCGTTCCCGCGCGTTCGTGCAACAAAGAAAATGCATACGCAAGTTGTGCCTGCAAATGTAAACGGTGTTCAAATCACACGTGAGGTATCACTGCGATCGTCAGAGTGAGAGTAATAATTCTAGCAAAAGACCTTCTCTGTATCTCTAACCTGGTAACCAATACATTTTTTTAAAGCGTCACCTATGGAGATTTTTAGGTACCGTAGTTTGTAGCCATTCCACGAGTGTGCGCAATTTCAAAGCACAACATGTTAGGTATCTATTTACTTGGCGTAACATCATCTTTCACATTATACAAAAAAGTCGGGCAAACCTTACTGTTTAGTTTTTTTTAAATTCATGAAAGTGTCTTTTTTCTCCCCCAAAATGCGTTTAAAAGACTGCTGCGCAAATACTGTGTGACATAAAATAGTGCAACGATCACTATATTTTTCTCTAGGGTCTCTGCTAAAAAAATATATATATATAATGTTTGGGGGTTCTTAAGTAATTTTCTAGCAAAAAAATGATTTTAACTTGTAAGCAACAAATGTCAGAAATAGGCTTAGGCGTGAAAGGGTTAAAAATGATGTACTCACTGTAATGTGGATACCTTATCCCAACAGTCAAGCAAAGGCTGTGAAATTCAACTAAACCGCAAAGATCTACATTAAAAGTGATTCTGTCACAAAAAAGTACACTCCTCTAAAGAAGAGATATTATAATTACCAATACCTGACGGCTCCATGGCAGCACAGCTGGGTATAGGCTCCACCCCCAGGACTTAACCTCATATAAATTTGAGCCCACCTACAGCCTTGGCGTTCTTCTTTTTTCCCTCCTATGCGCAGGACCTAGGTGTGCTCCTCTACCTGGCTGGTCTAAATGGCTGGCCGTCCGTTCATGTGTGGATTAGACTGGACGCAGTCCCTGGTGCCTCGGCTAAATGACCCATAATCCAGGGAGCCCCGCTGCTGGTCCTCAGGCGGCTTTTGTCTGGGCTAACAGCCTTGTCTGGGGTTCGCTGAGTCCATATAAAGTGGGCAGCAGTGTTGGCAGAGTCTCCCCTATGCACGCGCCCCCACGCTGTGCCGGTGTTTACGGTCAGATGACGGAGGATGGGTGAGCTAAATTTGAAAAATGCTTTGTATCCAAATGAATGCTGCATTGCTGGGTATTGAGGTGCCTTGCTCCCTGCAGCCTCTATGCATAGCCTGAGCTCCTTCACAGGGAGTACTCTGCATAACAGGCACGCTAATGCCTCGTTTCCACTGAGCGGATCGGTTGGGGTCGGTACAGTTTGAATGGCCTAGAATGGTCCGGTCTATTCTGGTGAGCGTTTCCACTGCAAGTGGGACCACAAGGGGCCATACAGGGTTTAGCAAAAATGCCTAGTGTGATGTCATTATAGTGCGACAGGAAACCTGAGAATCAACAACAATGGAGGTCATCCAGCAGCTCATCTTTTCTCTAGTTGCCTTTTGGTTCTTCATATTTAAAAAAACATGCCGCACTGTATGAGAGAAGGTTGCGAGCGGCAATGAGAAACACAGCAGAAAAGAAAACTTATAGCTTGGATATGTAGCCGAGAGGAGAAGTACACCTCTGTGCGGCAAAGACAAAGACGGCAGCGCTATAGGGTAAGCAAATAACCCACCTACCTGACAGACACACTGACGTACCTACCTGACACACTGACCTACCTACCTGACAGACACACTGACGTACCTACCTGACACACACACGGGCCCACCTACCTGACACACACACTGACCTACCTACCTGACACACACACTGACCTACCTACCTGACAGACACACTGACCCATCTACCTGACACACACACTGACCTACCTACCTGACAGACACACTGACCCACCTACCTGACACACACACACACACACACTGACCCACCTACCTGACACACACACACACACTGACCCACCTACCTGACACACACACTGACCTACCTACCTGACACACACACTGACCTACCTACCTGACACACACACTGACCTACCAACCTGACACATACACTGACCCACCTACCTGACACACACACTGACCCACCTACCTGACACACACACTGACCTACCTACCTGACACACACACTGACCCACCTACCTGACAGACACACTGACCCACCTACCTGACACACACACTGACCTACCTACCTGACAGACACACTGACCTACCTACCTGACACACACACTGACCTACCTACCTGACACACACACTGACCTTCCTACCTGACACACACACTGACCTACCTACCTGACACACACACTGACCTACCTACCTGACACACACACACACACACTGACCCACCTACTTGACACACACACTGACGTACCTACCTGACACACACACTTACCCATCAGATACCCCTGATGACGTCAGTTGTGACGAAACGGCCATAGGGTCACAATGTGAGCACGTATCGCGCATGCGCAATTGGATTTTAAACGGCGGTGGAGCTTGCTTTATTTCTCCTCGTCAGAAGCTTCGTTTTTTAAGTTATTTTTGTTTCTACAATATTTTTAAATAAATTGGCCAGATCATTCTGCACTATTGGAGTACTTTTCTTTCCTTTTTTGGGGCACTTGTGGTTAAACCTTTGCTGCATCCTGTGGCCAAGTCCTAGCTGTACCCCGTTTGGGAGCCCCTCTTGGCTTGCCATAAGAACACCTGGTGAACACCTGGAGATTATTGGCGAGGACATCTTCTGAATCTACACATCTCTACTGAGCCTGTTTTGACCCCCCTGAATAAGGGTGGTCACAGGCTGTCCGGTAAGCCTCCAACTTTAATCCCTTGGTGGTGGGCAACAGCTGCAGTGGAACATTGAATCAGAATTTGTGTTGGAGTGTCACTACGTTTTGGGACTTTTTGCTCATAATTTTTGGGACTGTCTTAATTTTGTTTATTACCATTTTTTTCATTGTGATGACTAAGTATAAGGATCAATTAACACTATATAGGTGAATAGAGTTTCTCATCTTATGTTAATGTAATTCATCTTCTGTTGCCACATTTCACATAACTCAAAGTTCACCATCTTTATATACACTTTTATATCACATTTTTTTAGATATACGCAGGTGTATATTATTTATTTTTTGTGTTATAATACACGCATATGGACACTGGATTCTTTTAGATTAAGTGGTATAGGGTCTTTATTTACATTATTCACTTATTTACACATTTATGGGTCCTGCTTATTTACATATATCATTATATGCGTATTAGTCCAGCGCTACACTGTTTTATATATTGTTTACACTTACCCACCTACCTGACACACACACTGACTCACCTACCGGACACACTTACCAAGAATAATGAAAAATGTATATGTTGTATGAATATGTTTTTTTTTTTTTTTTATCTGTTACCATCTGTTTTTTATTTTTAGATGCTTTTTTTCTTGTCAAAGCAGCGCCGCGATCAATCATTTGGGCTCTTCCCCGCGCCAATGAGTGGTGGGATGTGACCGTCCCAGGATTCACACACACAGTGGGTGCACAATTTCAGAATGTCTGAGGAAACCTTCTCATACCTTTGTGCAAAGCTATGTACAGCGATGGAGAAGCAAAACACCAACTTCAGAGCCAGTTTGCCTGTGAGGAAAAGAGTTGCCATTGCACTGTGGAAGCTGGCTACCAACAGTGAATACCGAAGTATAGGTCATCTTTTTGGTGTCAGTAAATCATCTGTGTGCTGGTGTGTGCAGGACTTCTGTAAGGCTGTCTGCACATTGCTAGCTCCTGAAATTGTACATTTTCCGGACAGGGAAAAGCTTAAAGACATGGCTGACTACTTTGAGAACAGGTGGGGCCTTCCACAGTGTGTTGGTGCTATTGATGGCTCACACATACCAATAATAGCACCACAAGAATACCACACTGACTACTTCAACAGAAAAGGCTGGCATTCCATCATCCTCCAGGGAGTAGTGGATGGAAAAGGACTGTTCTGGAATGTGAATGTAAGAAAGCCTGGGAGTTTGCATGATGCTCGGGTTCTAAGATTGTCCACATTTTGGGATTGGGTTGGCCAGGGAGGCCTGTACCCTGTTTGCACTAAGAACATTTGTGGGGTGAATGTTGGCTATTATGTGCTCGGGGACTCTGCCTACCCTTTACAAAATTGGCTCCTGAAACCATTTCCTGACAATGGCTGCCAGACACCAGAACAACAAATCTACAACAAGAAAACATAGAGGGCACGGGTTATAGTGGAAAATGCTTTCAGAAGACTTAAGGGTAGATGGCGGTGTCTTATGAAGAGGAATGACAGTGACATTAAACTTGCCAAATCCATGGTGCTTACTTGCTGTGCTCTTCACAATCTTTGTGAAAGTCATAGAGAAGACTTCCACCAGGATTGGAATACATCTTCAGAAGAGCCAGTACTAGTAATAGCAGCACAGGATATCGAAGAAGAGTGCAGTGAAATACGTCAGGCTCTGATGCGGCACCTCAATGTTTAATTTCTTACCATTCATTTTTAAAAGTTTTAATAAAGTATTACTGTATTGTTAATAAAGTGTTACATTAAATCAGACATACTCTAAAAAGTCTCTCATGTTTTTTTATTTCACAAAAAAAAGATATTTCTATATATTCTTGAAAGTCAAAATGTGAAAAATATAATAAAAAATAAGCTTTTTTTACAAAAACTAATTTTTTTTTAACAAAATGTGTACAAGTGTACAATTCCTGTGCTGCATGAAAGGCCCTACTGTCTGGGTGGTGACCTGGGATCACGACTGGCTCCAAGCACTTGAACAAGGACACCAAGGAAGGCCTGGTTGAAGGTAGCCAACTGCTCCATCTGCTGCCGGGCGATTTCTGCCTCCTGGCGCATAGCTTCCTGTGCATTCTGACGCAGTGCCTGAAACCGCCTCTCAGAAAGGTTCTCAATCCTTTCCAGCTGCCTTTCCTCTGATGCCCGCATATCCTCCATGACTGTGCGCAGATCCATCTGCAACCGTCTCCTTTCACCTGTAATATACAAAAGACCAGAATAGTTTTTGGAAGCATCAGTCCCACCACTGTAACCCCCTTTCTCATCTACCCCACCAGACTGTACCCCTCTGCTCTCCTGTCCCACCTCTGTTCCCCCTGATCTTCTGCCCCACCTCTGTTCACCCTACTGAACCTCCTTCTCATCTGTTCCACCACTGTACCCCCTGCACATCTGCCACACTGCTGAAGCCCCTGCTCTTCTCTTCCACCACTGTACCCCCTGCACATCTGCCACACTGCTGAAGCTCCTGCTCTTCTCTTCCACCACTGTACCCCCTGCACATCTGCCACACTACTGAACCCCCTGCTCTTCTGTCCACTGCTGAACCCCCTTCTCATCTGTTCCACCACTGTACCCCCTGCACATCTGCCACACTGCTGAACCCCCTGCTTTTCTGTCCACTGCTGAACCCCCTTCTCATCTGTTCCACCACTGTACCCCCTGCACATCTGCCACACTGCTGAACCCCCTTCTCATCTGTTCCACCACTGTACCCCCTGCACATCTGCCACACTGCTGAACTCCCTGCTCTTCTGTCCACAGCTGAACCCCCTTCTCATCTGTTCCACCACTGTACTCCCTGCACATCTGCCACACTGCTGAACCCCCTGCTCTTCTGTCCACTGCTAAACCCCCTTCTCATTTGTTCCACCACTGTACCCCCTGCACATCTGCCACACTGCTGAACCCCCTGCTCTTCTGTCCACAGCTCAACCCCCTTCTCATCTGTTCCACCACTGTACCCCCTGCACATCTGCCACACTGTTGAACCCCCTGCTCTTCTGTCCACAGCTGAACCCTCTTCTCATCTGTTCCACCACTGTACCCCCTGCACATCTGCCACACTGCTGAAGCCCCTGCTCTTCTCTTCCACCACTGTACCCCCTGCACATCTGCCACACTGCTGAAGCTCCTGCTCTTCTCTTCCACCACTGTACCCCCTGCACATCTGCCACACTACTGAACCCCCTGCTCTTCTGTCCACTGCTGAACCCCCTTCTCATCTGTTCCACCACTGTACCCCCTGCACATCTGCCACACTGCTGAACCCCCTGCTTTTCTGTCCACTGCTGAACCCCCTTCTCATCTGTTCCACCACTGTACCCCCTGCACATCTGCCACACTGCTGAACCCCTTTCTCATCTGTTCCACCACTGTACCCCCTGCACATCTGCCACACTGCTGAACTCCCTGCTCTTCTGTCCACAGCTGAACCCCCTTCTCATCTGTTCCACCACTGTACTCCCTGCACATCTGCCACACTGCTGAACCCCCTGCTCTTCTGTCCACTACTAAACCCCCTTCTCATTTGTTCCACCACTGTACCCCCTGCACATCTGCCACACTGCTGAACCCCCTGCTCTTCTGTCCACAGCTCAACCCCCTTCTCATCTGTTCCACCACTGTACCCCCTGCACATCTGCCACACTGCTGAACCCCCTGCTCTTCTGTCCACAGCTGAACCCCCTTCTCATCTGTTCCACCACTGTACCCCCTGCACATCTGCCACACTGCTGAACCCCCTGCTCTTCTGTCCACAGTTGAACCCCCTTCTCATCTGTTCCACCACTGTACCCCCTGCACATCTGCTACACTGCTGAACCCCCTGCTCTTCTGTCCACAGCTGAACCCCCTTCTCATCTGTTCCACCACTGTACCCCCTGCACATCTGCCACACTGCTGAACCCCCTGCTCTTCTCTTCCACCACTGTACCCCCTGCACATCTGCCACACTACTGAACCCCCTGCTCTTTTGTCAACTGCTGAACCCCCTTCTCATCTGTTCCACCACTGTACCCCTTGCACATCTGCCACACTGCTGAACCCCCTGCTCTTCTGTCCACTGCTGAACCCCCTTCTCATCTGTTCCACCACCGTACCCTCTGCACATCTGCCACACTGCTGAACCCCCTGCTCTTCTGTCCACAGCTGAACCCCCTTCTCATCTGTTCCACCACTGTACCCCCTGCACATCTGCCACACTGCTGAACCCCCTGCCCTTCTGTCCACAGCTGAACCCCCTTCTCATCTGTTCCACCACTGTACCCCCTGCACATCTGCCATACTGCTGAACCCCCTGCTCTTCTATCCACTGCTGAACCCCCTTCTCATCTGTTTCTCCACTGTACCCCCTGCACATCTGTCACACTGCTGAACCCCCTGCTCTTCTGTCCACAGCTGAACCCCCTTCTCATCTGTTCCACCACTGTACCCCCTGCACATCTGCCACACTACTGAACCCCCTGCTCTTCTCTTCCACCACTGTACCCCCTGCACATCTGCCACACTACTGAACCCCCTGCTCTTCTGTCCACTGCTGAACCCCCTTCTCATCTGTTCCACCACTGTACCCCTTGCACATCTGCCACACTGCTGAACCCCCTGCTCTTCTGTCCACAGCTGAATCCCCTTCTCATCTGTTCCACCACTGTACCCCCTGCACATCTGCCACACTGCTGAACCCCCTGCTCTTCTGTCCACAGCTGAACCCCCTTCTCATCTGTTCCACCACTGTACCCCCTGCACATCTGCCACACTGCTGAACCCCCTGCTCTTCTCTTCCACCACTGTACCCCCTGCACATATGCCCCACTGCTGATTTTTTTTAAAGAAAATGCACAATTACAACTTTCACTATATTATCATCATGTCTTACCAGTGTGCCAGGGTGCATTGGGCGTACTCTGTGGTTGACTATTCTGTGGTTGGCTACTCTGTGTTTGGCTTGATGAAATAGTACTGGTGCTGCTGAAAGAGGTTGAAGGTCCATCGTCGGAAAAGTTTGACGCATCATTGGAGACTCCATCACTTCTTTCTGAAAATGCACATATGGTTATATATATTTTTTAAATGGTTAGCAGAGCGAAATGTATAATAAAAAAAAACTTACCAAAGAGGTCTATCATGGATTCGAGAATTGCAGTTGCAGAGTCCAGACCTCCCTCCCTGCCTTGGTTTGCTGGCCTATGACCGTAAATGGCATCCATGGCGTCGTACCACCTCCAAATACCGACTGTTTCCACTACGGCTGTTGTCATCCTTAAATTTTTTTATATTGGCCTTTAAGCTTCTTAAGCTTTTCCCTACACTGACCTGACGTGCACCTTTTCATTCCTTACTAATCCATCAAGCTCACTCTGAATAACGCTATCACCTATTATAGTTAGGAAAGTAGATAGTTCCTGAGATGACCAAACCCTGCTGTTGTTTGCAGGCATCCTTCTCCTTTAATTCTCCTTTATATGGAGTTTGTTTGGCGCTTTCCTTTGACATCAGCATCAGCACAGCAGAGGATTTTCTGTCAGCCAATCAGTGGATAGTAACGTGTGACGCCAGTAGCTCCGCCCCAACCGAACCGTTCCATTTTCTATGGCCCCACATCTGAAGCAGGACCCTGAATGGAGCGGTATGGTTCGGTTGTATGGGCCGCTTTCATAATGGAAACACCCAAAATAGCGTACCGTACCGAACCGAACCGATCCGCTCGGTGGAAACGAGGCAAAAGTAACACTTTGTTCACACATGGCAATAACCTGCTGGTGGCTTCTCATGTTTGCTTTACTATTGTGCCATTATGCAACCCTCTCAAAAGTCCAGCATTTCCAGAGAAGGTAGAGGAGTCACCTGTGGATGACTACTGGAGCCAGCCTTGGCCTGTTGAGATATGGGATATCTAGTGGCGGAATTATCAGGGTCGCTGCAGTCGCACTTGCGACTGGGCCCTGTAGTTCTGCCAATTCAGGGGGGGCCCGCCAGTGTGAGAAGCCCGCTGCCCGTCCGTTCGCTCTGGCTGCTGTTGTGAGGGCAGCATGTGTCAGTTTGTTCCGCCGCGGGGAGGGGGGCTTTCGCTCGCTGAGCGGAGAGAAAGAAGGCAGAGGCAGCGCTGATACTGTGGACCGCCCTGCCCCCGCCTATCCAGAGACAGAGAGAATGTAGGGAGGCGGGGCGGACAATGCTAACATCAAGTAAGAGAAGGAGGGGGAGGAGCTGCAGGAGGTCGCGGCCGCTGTGTAAGGACTGGAGTAGAGACAGTGACACGTGGAGCGCAGGGAGCTGAGAGAGACACAGAGCAATGCAGGGGAAAACGAGTGAACACTGACAGCAAGTAAGTGTCTCTGATCCCGGCACCCAGCGCTGCCAGTGAACCCAGTCCCCACCACCACCGATGATTCCATCCCACCACAGCCACTCATCCCTTCTGCCCAGCACTGAAACTGATTACACCCCCAGCACTGATACTCATTCCACCCCCACCAGCACAGCCACTCATCCCCCCCAGCACTGACACTGATCCCACCCCCCCACCAGTACAGCCAATCATCCCCCCAGCACTGACTGACACTGATCCCACCCCCCCAGCACTGACACTCAAACCCCCCACCAGCACTGACACTCATACCCCCCCACCAGCACAGCCACTCATCCCCCCAGCACTGACACTGATCCCACCCCCCCACTCATTCCACCCCTCCACCAGTACAGCCACTCATCCCCCCAGCACTGACTGACACTGATCCCACCCCCCAGCACTGACACTCATACCCCCCCACCAGAACTGACACTCATACCCCCCCACCAGCACTGACACTCATCCCCCAAGCACTGACACTGATCCCACCCCCCACTCATTCCACCCCCCACCAGCACAGCCACTCATCCCCCCAGCACTGACACTGATCCCACCCCCCCACTCATTCCACCCCCCCACCAGCACAGCCACTCATCCCCCCAGCACTGACTGACACTGATCCCACCCCCCAGCACTGACACTCATACCCCCCCCACCAGCACTGACACTCATACCCCCCCACCAGCACTGACACTCATCCCCCAAGCACTGACACTGATCCCACCCCCCCTCATTCCACCCCCCACCAGCACAGC
Organism: Lithobates septentrionalis; assembly: GCA_037952835.1. Classification (NCBI taxonomy): domain Eukaryota; kingdom Metazoa; phylum Chordata; class Amphibia; order Anura; family Ranidae; genus Lithobates; species Lithobates septentrionalis. Next base: position 2,253,080 of record JBBDGP010000859.1, on the reverse strand, counting down.
CACTCATCCCCCCAGCACTGACACTGATCCCACCCCCCACTCATTTCACCCCCCCACCAATTCCACCCCCCCACCAGCACAGCCACTCATCCCCCCAGCACTGACACTCATACCCCCCCACCAGCACTGACAATCATACCCCCCCACCAGCACTGACACTCATCCCCCCCAACACTGACACTGATTCCACCCCCCCCACTCATTCCACCCCCCCACCAGCACAGCCACTCATCCCCCCAGCACTGACTGACACTGATCCCACCCCCCCAGCACTGACACTCATACCCCCCCACCAGCACTGACACTCATACCCCCCACCAGCACTGACACTCATCCCCCCAGCACTGACATTGATCCCACCCCCCCCACTCATTCCACCCCCCACCAGCACAGCCACTCATCCCCCCAGCACTGACTGACACTGATCCCAGCACTGACACTCATACCCCCCCACCAGCACAGCCACTCATCCCCCCAGCACTGACACTCATACCCCCCACCAGCACTGACACTCATCCCCCCAGCACTGACACTCATACCCCCCCACCAGCACTGACACTCATCCCCCAGCACTGATCCCACCCCCCCACTCATTCCACCCCCCACCAGCACAGCCACTCATCCCCCCAGCACTGACACTGATCCCACCCCCCCAGCACTGACACTCATCCCCCAGCACTGACACTGATCCCACCCCCCCCCCACTCATTCCACCCCCCCACCAGCACAGCCACTCATCCCCCCAGCACTGACACTCATTCCACCCCCCACCAGCACAGCCAATCATCCCCCCAGCACTGACACTCATTCCACCCCCCCCCCACCAGCACTGACACCCATTCCATCCCCCCGAACTGACACCCCCCAGCACTGACACTGATCCCACCCCCCCAGCACTGACACTAATTCCACCCCCCCAGCACAGCCACTCATCCCCCCCACCACTGACACTCATCCCCCCCATCACTGACACTCATTCCACCCCCCCACCAGCACAGTCATCTCACCCCCCCCCCCAGCACTGACACTCACCACATCCCCCCAGCACTGCCACTCATCCCACCCACCCACCACAGCCACTCATCCCACCCACCCACCACAGCCACTCATCCCACCCACCCCAGCACTGACACTCATCCCCCCCCCCAGCAATCCCACTTATCCCATCCTCCAACACTGTCACTCATCCCATCCCACCAGCAGGGGTGTATGTACAGGAGTTGCTGGGGTCACAATTGCATGCTCCAGGGTTCCTGTGCAGCCCCCTGTACACCCTGGATAGGAGGGGTGGCATATAGAGGAACAGTTCCCCTTCATTTTCCTCCTGTAGCCTGCAGCTGAAAGGCTGCAGGAGGAAAATGAAGGGGAACTGTTCCTCTATATGCCGCCCCTCGCTATCCACAACCTGCTGCCCCAAGCTCCTGTGTACTCTTTAGCCCCCCTCATCCCCCACAGTGCTTTCGGGTTCCCCCCTCTCCTCTCCTTCCCGGCTGCTGCGGGGGGAATGCTTTCTGGATGGAGAGTGGGGAAGGGGACGATAAATGTGTAATTTACCGGCTCCTCCCATGTCTTAATGAATAGAACCCAGTTCATTTATAACTGAGGCATAGTAAACTGTTTACTATGCTTCCGTTTGTGAATGAACAGGAAGCTCTGTATGGAGCTATTTCTGTCCATTCATTCTGTGGAGCTGAGGCTGCAGAGATGGAGATTGCGGGCTGTGTCCTCAATCTCATTTCTCTGTTTCAAAGATGAAACATCAGAGGTCTGTTTAGACCCCCTAATATCACACCCACAGTCCATATTCCCATCACACACATTCCACAATTAAAGCCAGTTATTTTCAGTGTTCTCGTGTGTGGAGATATGTTTTTAATTGATCTATTGTAGCAGTCATCGATAAAGGACAAGAATGGTGGTGTGTGGGGGAGGGGGGCGGCATTGAAAGACCCAGCCTTGGGGCGGCAAAGGGAGTAAATCCGGGCCTGCCTCCAGTACCACCACCCCCCTCCAGTCAGTACCACCCCCCTCCAATACCACCACCACCCCCCTCCAGTACCAGTGGAAAAAAATATAGTATCAAAATCATGCTTTTCGGGGGGGGGGGGGGGCCTTCATGATTTCTTGCACTGGGGCCCTGAGGTTTCTAGTTACGCCACTGGGTCTATCCTTTTATATTTCTATGTGCTCTCCAGTTTTTCACCAAAAAATAAATGGGGAGAAGCATGTTTATGATGTCTACAATTCCCCTGGTTTGTGTACATTGCGGAATATTATTTTAATTCTGTTGAAAATTCCGACCTTTTTTGTCACTGTTCTGAACAAACTTTTTCATTATGTCCTGATTAATGGCAGGGCAAGGTTTAGCTCATGAGCCACCTGGTAAATCAGGGCTGTAGATGGAGGCTCCAGTCTCCCTCTAGCAGTGGTTACTAAGCAAACTATTTTACTGCATTTAATTATTTTTATGGGCTGGTTTGTTAAATGGCACGCAAAACCCTGTGGAAAGGTTATCTATTGGTCAAACAGAGAAGAGTGGGAAGAAGGGGACAGTGGCTGATGTTGGCCCGGTAATATTCCCACCCTGGAAAAGACTGGACTATATTGGTACAGATAGACAACAATAATAAATAATAAATAAAACGTTTATTACAAAAAAGAAAAAAACATGTTGTACTTGTTAAAATTGCAAAAACAGAGGCTCGGGAATACCCAAGGGACATCTGTAGTTACAGGGTATAGAATGGTCTGGTTCTGAGAACCAGACCATTCTATACCCTGTAACTACAGATGTCCCTTGGGTATTCCCGAGCCTCTGTTTTTGCAATTTTAACAAGTACAACATGTTTTTTTCTTTTTTGTAATAAACGTTTTATTTATTATTTATTATTGTTGTCTATCTGTACCGATATAGTCCAGTCTTTTCCAGGGTGGGAATATTACTGGGCCAACATCAGCCACTGTCCCCTTCTTCCCACTCTTCTCTGTTTGTGCATATTAATTTGGATGATGGTACGTTTTTACAAACAAATTTGCTATTTTTGACTACATGAGGCTATACTCAATATTTGTGTTATCTATTGGTAATTACCTGTCTCAGAGCCAAACAGCCCTCTTCAAGCTCTTTAATGAAGAAGATGTGGATGAACATGGCTGTATGAGTATTGCTTTTATATGGTTATATGTTCTGGCAATGACCAGTCTAATAGCCTTCCCAGGCAAATCAGTCTCTTCAGACTCTCCAAAGGGAAGGATGTGGAGGAACATGACTGTGAATTTTGCTTTGATTAAGCAACCAGAGATGAGGATGATGATGCCTAACAGGTTGTCTTGTTTATTAAACAAGTGGCCAATACACTCAAAAGGAGTTATTCCCACTTACCCTATGAAGGGGTTGAATTCTCTGGCAATGAGCAGTCTCACAGCTTTCCCAAGCAAAACATCCCTCTTCAGACTCTAAGGATACATACTTTCAAGGATGGGCTTGAAATTATGTATCCCACTGACTCAAGCAGCCAGGGATAAGGATGACACCTAATAGGATATCACATTCAATAAACACATTCTCAATACACTCTAAAGGAGTGTTTTCTGCTCACCCTTTGAAAGGGTTACCTGCTCTGGCAATGAGAAGCTGCCTAGCCATACCAGGTGAAACGGCCCATTTTCCAAATTTCTGGATGGACATGACTGCATAATTTTGCTTTGTTCAAGCAACCAAGAATAAGGATGACTTCACCTAACAGGTTGTCACATTCATTAAGCCTGTGGTCAATACACTCTAAAGGAGTGTTTACACTCACCCTGTGAAAAGGGTTACCGAGCAGTCTCAAGCCTTCTCAGGCAAGCAATCTGCTTCAGATTCCTCCAAAGAGAAGACAGACGAGCATGACTGCAAGAATGTTGTCTTGTTCAAGCGACCAAGGATAAAGTTGACGACGACACCTAAACGGTTGTCACATTCATTAAGCATGTGGTCAATACACTCTAAAGGAGTCGTTTCCACTCACTCTGTGACGGGCTTATATATGGTGCCAATGAGTAGTCTCAGAACCCCCTCAGGCAAATTAACCCTTGTCAGCTTCTTCCCAAGTAGAGGTGAATGAATATGTGATTCCTACTTTGTTCAGGCAGGCTTTGATTAAGATGATGGTGACCAAGTTGTCAAAATTGCAAGGGCCATCTTTTCTGGCAATGTCCAGTCTTCTATTCAGGGCCTTCTCAAGCCAATCAATCCTCTCTTCTGAACAGGAAGATAATGACCTTTGTCCAGATTGGTAGGGTTGGTGAAATGCCTTTAAATAGAAGTGAAGCTTTGGAAGTATTTGAAGTACCCCCAGAGGGCAGCTTGACAATTCTCTTATGTTGGATGGATCAAGTGCTTGTTCTACAAGATTGGAGTATGTTGTCAAAGCAGGATGTGAAAGTTATGCCCTTTTGAACTGAAAGATGGCCAGGGGTTGGGATCACCCCTCTGGTCAGGGGGTGTCCCTTCTGGGATTGGCCATATACATGTCCTTACCATCAGAAGATGTTGTGGCCTTCAAGGACAAACGCTATCACTGCATTTTTCTTGATCGTAGAAGGTCAAGCCTAAATTTAATAGTGGTCAGTCTGGCTTCCTGCCTCAAGATGAATGTCTGCTGAGTTAAAGGAGACTGAAAAACTCAAGAGTCAGTTTCCACGCTCACTCTCATTCCAGAGAGGTTAGCTTCTGCATTTCTAGCTGGGAGTCCAGGAAAAACTGGGAAGCTAACGCAGTAAGGCAGTAAAGAGTTCCATATCAGGATGCTTTCTGTTATTTTGGGATTGTGCCTCCCAAATACATGCCTTAGGGGCACTATGTGGCTTCTCTGTGGCTATAGGTATGGCTTTGGTAAATGACACGTGGTCCATTAAGGCAAGCATTTTAGGCCATATTTGGAGATCTTTCATCCTTCAAGTCTCAGATTGAGTCATAAAAATCGCCTCGCTCCAGCAGCTCAGGTAGGCTCAGTTTAACTCTTGCTCCCATTCAAGTGGGGTTTCTGGACCAGTGCCCTAAACTTGTGGTTGAAGAAACTAAATCATCTGCAATGTTCAGGGGGTAAGCCTGTCCTGGTAAAGTTGTGGCTGTGGCCTACATCTGGAAACAAGGCTCAGTCTCTCCCTTCTGAAGGAGGTTTCACTAATTCTAGAATCTGCCCAAGTCAATCTTCTGCAGCTATCTGCGGCCTATGTGCCTGGTCAGAAGAATCTTCAGGCAAACTATTTGTCCAGGACAAGTCTGGACGATAATGAATGGTCCAGACTACTGCGAGTCTTTCAAGAACTAACAAAGCTTGGTATTTTTCTTCCAGAGGTAGACCGCTCACATCCCCAGTCAACACCAAGTTTCTGAAGTTCCATTCCAGGGTCCAGAATCCGCAAGCAATCGGGGTGGAGGGGCTGACCGCAGAGTGGATCTCCAAGACAGCTTATGCCTTTCTTCTGCTCCCTCTGATTCTCAGCTTCCAGCTGAGGCTGTGGCGGGGAAGGTGACTGTTCTGGTGATGATCCCAGATTGGCCGAAGGGGCCTTGGTACCCTTTTCCCATCGTTATAAGTGTCAAGGATTGACTCCCTCTGTAAGATCAAATCTTCTCCAAAGTCCCATTCATCCAGCATCTAACAGGCTCAGGCTGATGGCCTGGGTCTAGAGAGGCAGAGGCTAATGGATTTTGAATGCTCTGTGCTCTCCCGGGGCGACAACATCACAAGGGGCATGGCCTCCAAATTACATCATCGGGTGGCCCCGCCCCATCCCAAAATAAGTCATTGCACACGGCGGACCCAGCATTACACCGGGAGATTGCGTTGAGTCAACATCGGAAGAAGAATAGAGGGAGAAGACCCAGCAAAAGAGCAAGAAGACAGCGGAGAGAGAAGACAGCACAGATAGGAGGAGAAGAACCGGAGAGGGGAGAAGGACCAGTAGAGGGAGAAGACGTCACCAGAAGAGGAAGAAGAGCCGGAGCTGCCTTAATAAAACACTTTAAATACCTGTCTAGTGTGTTTATTTTTTACACTTTTTTTTGGGGTGAATGGGTAAGGGTACGATGAACCCCATACTCATTCACCTAGGGTGGAGGGCTGGGATTTGGGAGCCCCCTTGTTAAAGGGGGCTTCCAGATTCATATAAGCCCCTGCCCACAGGCCCCGGCAACCACCAGGCAAGGGTTGTCGGGAAGAGGCCCTTGTCCTCATCAACGTGGAGACAAGGTGCTTTGGGGTGGAGGCGCAAAGCCCCCCTGCCCCAAAGCACCCACCCCCCCATGTTGAGGGCATGTGGTCTGGTATGGTCCAGGAGGGGGGGCTATTGCTCTTCCCCACCACCTTTCCTGACCTGCCAGGCTGCGTGCTTAGATAAGGGTCCGGTATGGATTTTGGGGGGACCCCCACGCCATTTTTTGGGGCGTGGGGGTTCCCCTTAAGATCCATACCAGACCGAAGGTTCTGGTATCGTCTTGGGGGGAACCTAAACGCAAAATTTTTTTTTACATTTTGGCGGAGTTCCCCTACAAGATGCTCAGCACACAAGTCACGCAGCAAGTCGGATCATCTTGATCCGTCTTCTGGTGCGACTTTTATTCAAATGAATGGGCTCCCATAGTGAACCATTGATTTTGAATAGGGGCAGAGAAACGTGGCTGAAATCTAGCGTGGCTAAACGCGCATTGACGCCAATGCAAAACGCGGATAAAATCGCGTTTTTAGCGCCGATTTTTTTCCTGGCGTTGGTACTAGTTTTTAAAACGTCCGTGTGTATGAGGCCTAAGAAGTCATGACTAAAGCCTTGTAGGCTGAAACACCTCAAGTGGTTTTATCTGCGTTTGTAAACTGTGTTTTCCAATAAATATGAAGATTTTCAAGAGCAGCAGTTGGTTGTACGGATCATATTAATGGATCATGATTCATTTCCATTTATTTTTTTCCCCCATAAAGTACTGTTTTAATTTTTTTTCATCATTTTTGCAGCACAACACTACTGATTTTTCAGTTCTTTTAAACCACTTACTATCTTCATGTGCAGACTCTAGTGTTGGCTACACATCATTACTCTGGAACAGCTTCCTGATAGTGACAACAGTGAACCTTGTCCATGTAATGTGTAAGCATGGTCAGTTGTATCCCCATCAAGGGGAGCGCATGGCAGGGTAACAATTAGTGATGAGCCGAACATACTGGGTTTGGTATGGTGAACGTTATCAAAGTTCAGATCTGGAATCCAAACCCTATTGAAATCAACTGGAGATGTTTAAAGTTCATTTTCAGTACTTGCCATTTTGTAAACTAAAAGTCAAGAATTTGACAAAAAAGGGCATGGGGGCTCACATTGATCTGGGGCACATGTACCAAAAAAATAAATGTAAAAGTTATCGTTCAAAGGGGAGAAGCAATTTTGGAGTGGTTCAAAGAACATCATACAAATATGCAATTCCTTTATATAACATTGGGGGAGGGGGTGCCTTTAGGCTGTACAGAATGTTTTGACTTTCAGGGACAGCATCAATGACATCATATTTTGCCATCACATAAATTGGATGTCTGTTCATTTACTTTACATAGTTAGTAAGGTTGAATAAAGACACCAGTCCGTCCAGTTCAACCTGTGGTGTGTGTGAGTTTATGTAAATAGTAATTCCCCTATCCCTGTATGTTGCAATCATTAAAGTGCCCATCTAATAGCTTTTTTAAACTATCGACACTCCCTGTTGATACCGCTGCTTGTGAAAGGGAATTCCACATCCTTACTGCTCTGACAGTAAAGAACCCTCTACACCAGGGGTAGGCAACCTTTTGAGCACAGTGTGCCGAAAAATGTTTTCAGAAAAATTGAGTGTGCCTGATTTTAGAACAAAAGGTATCAACTTCACACTCTCAATCATGAAAAGGATTTTTTATAAAGTAAATGCTGTAAACTACTTTAGTAGTGAGAAATTTAACATCCTGCACTCTCACGCATCAGATCAGCCCCAATACCTGCAACTCCACACCTCAGATGAGCCCCAATTCATGTACCTTGACACCTCAATCACTGTCTCCCCTGCAAATCTGTTTCACCAGTGTACCCCCTGCTCATCTGCCCCACCACTGTAACCCCCTGCACATCTGCCCCACCACTGTTCATCTGCCCCACCACTGTACTACCCTGCACATCTGCCCCACCACTGTACCCTCCTGCTCATCTGCCCCACCAATGTACCCCCTTTCTCATCTGCTCCACCACTGTAACCCCCTGCACATCTTCCCACCACTGTACTACCCTGCACATCTGCCCCACCTCTTTACCCCCCTGCTCATCTGTCCCATCACTGTAACCCCCTGCTCTTCTGTCCCACCACTGTAACCCCCTGCTCATCTGCCCCACCAATGTTTCCCCTTTCTCATCTGCCCCACCACTTTACCTCCATGCACATCTGCTCCACCACTGAACCATCTTCTCATCTGTCCTAACACTGAACTTATCTGGTCATCTGCCCCACCACTGTAACCCCCCCCTTTCTCATCTGCCCCATGACTATACCTCCTGCACATCTGTCAGGGGATGTTATACACAACATCCAATGCAGGTGATCAGATCGCTGGGCTGCACCAAAGAATCAGGGACAAACGAGTAAATGAATAAAAAAGGTATGTTTATTGTTAAAGATAAAGACACACGTGAAATCAAGACAGCGAACCAAAAACAAGTAAATGGTGAAAACACAGCAAACCCCCAAACCCACCTAACTATCTATCTAACTAATATAATACACGAGCAAGGAAACAAACATGAAATAAAAAATAAGGCATGGGCAGAAGCGACAAGGGAACAGAAAACAGGAATAATGAAGCAGACCAAGGAGCAGGAAACAGGAAACAGGGCTCAAGGACAGGATACACAAACGGGGTCCAGGAACAAACAGGAACAGGCTGGAACAAGAGCAGGTACTGGCAGGGACAAGGGCTTAGCAGAGGAATTCTGAAGCACTGAGGCTAGTTCAGGGTGGGTTTATATAGTCCAGCAAAACCATGACAGGTGTGCTTGATGACAAGTCTGCAGTCCAGGCAGGGAGACCCCCGCTGGTGGCCACTGGAATTACACCCTTTTGGTGCTGAATGTAATAATGCCACCAGCAGGAGAAACCGGAGATGACACCGTTCCTGACAGTTCCCCCTCCTAAAGGAGTGGCCTCCGGACACTCCATTCAGCCCTGGGTACGACAGTCCGAGTGGGTGCAGAAACACCTTAAAATGTTTTCCTACTGAGTCTGCGGACTTCTTCGCACTTCCAAGGCCAGAGTCTTTTAGTTCACTGGGGAACATGCCATCAGAGTCTAAAAATAGGACATGCACCCCACCACCCGGGTCAGGAAGTTTGGATCCGGAGATGAAAATTAGCATTGTAACGGGAAAGAAACCATCGGAGGCAGACCACACAGAAGCATTACATTCAGGCTAGGCGACAGACAGGATTGACACAGCGGCAAGATGGCCATCAGTCAGGAACAGTTTTAGCAGGCACCATGTCATCAGGCTGAGCAGAAAGCAGAGGTACATCACGCTGGGCAGTGGCACATCCGCATCGAGCTGGGCAGCAGGGAAAAGCACATCGAGCTGGGCAGCAGGCAAAGGCACCTCAAGCTGGGCAGCGGGCTCATCAAGCTGGAGAACAGGCACTGGTACTTCCGGCTGGAACACTGGCACCTCAGGCTGGAAGGCAGACACCGAGACATCAGGCTGGAGGGCTGGCACGGAGACATCAGGCTGGAGGGCTGGCACGGAGACATCAGGCTGGAGGGCTGGCACGGAGACATCAGGCTGGTGGGCTGGCACCGAGACATCAGGCTGGTGGGCTGGCACCGAGACATCAGGCTGGAGGGCTGGCACCGAGACATCAGGCTGGAGGGCTGGCACCGAGACATCAGGCTGGAGGGCTGGCACCGAGACATCAGACTGGAGGGCAGGCACCGAGACATCAGGCTGGAGGGCAGGCACCGAGACATCAGGCTGGAGGGCAGGCACCGAGACATCAGGCTGGAGGGCAGGCACCGAGACATCAGGCTGGAGGGCAGGCACCGAGACATCAGACCAGGCAGCAGGTATTAGAACTTCAGACTGGGCAGTAGGCACATCAGGCAGAACAGCAGGTGCTGGCACAACAAGCTGAACAGCAGGCACAGCAGACTGGATAGCAGGTACTGGAACTTCAAACCGGGCAGCCGGTACTGGAACTTTAGACTGGTCAGCAGGCACTGGCACATCAGGCAAAATAGCAGGTGCTGGCACAACAGGCTGAACAGCAGGTGCCTGGGACTGGATAGCAGGTACTGAACCTTCAAACTGGGCAGCTGGTACTGGAACTTCAGACTGGGCAGCAAGCACAGACACTGGCACATCAAGCAAAACAGCAGGTGCTGGCACAACAGGCAGAACAGTAGGTGCATCGGACTGGATAGTCGGTACTGGAACTTCAGACTGGGCAGCAAGCACAGACACTGGCACATCAGGCAGAACAGCAAGTACTGGCACAACAAGCAGAACAGCAGGTGCATCGGACTGGATAGCAGGTACTGGAACTTCAAACTGGTCAGCCGGTACTGGAACTTCAGATTGGACAGTGGGCACAGGTGCTGGCACATCAGGCAGAACAGCAGGTACTGGCACAACAGGTTGAACAGCAGGTACATCGGACTGGCTAGCAGGTACTGGAACTTCAAACCGGGCAGCTGGTACTGGAACTTCAGACTGGACAGTGAGCACAGGTGCTGGCACATCAGGCAGAACAGCAGGTACTGGCACAACAGGCTGAACAGCAGGTACATCGGACTAGATAACAGGTACTGGAACTTCAAACCGGGCAGCTGGTACTGGAACTTCAGACTGGACAGTGGGCACAGGTGCTGGCACATCAGGCAGAACAGCAGGTGCAGTGGACTGAATAGCAAGTACTGGAACTTCAAACCGGGCAGCTGGTACTGGAACTTCAGACTGGACAGTGGGCACAGGTGCTGGCACATCAGGCAGAACAGCAGGTGCAGTGGACTGAATAGCAGGTACTGGAACTTCAAACCGGGCAGCCGGTACTGGAACTTCAGACTGGACAGTGGGCACAGGTGCTGGCACATCAGGCGGAACAGCAGGTACTGGCACAACAGGCTGAACAGCAGGTACATCGGACTGGATAGCAGGTACTGGAACTTCAGACTGGACAGTGGGCACAGGTGCTGGCACATCAGGCAGAACAGCAGGTACTGGCACAACAGACTGAACAGCAGGTACATCGGACTGGATAGCAGGTACTGGAACTTCAAACCAGGCAGCTGGTACTGGAACTTCAGACTGGACAGTGGGCACAGGTGCTGGCACATCAGGCAGAACAGCAGGTACTGGCACAACAGGCTGAACAGCAGGTACATTGGACTGGATAGCAGGTACTGGAACTTCAAACCGGGCAGCTGGTACTGGAACTTCAGACTGGACAGTGGGCACAGACACTGGCACATCAGGCAGAACAGCAGGTATCGGAACATCAGGCTGGGCGGCATACAGGAACACATCAGGCTGGAACAGATCAGCTGGTGGGGAGGCAGGGTTAGATACTGGCATGATGGTATGGGTTGGAAAAAACTTCCGCTTCTTTTTGGTTTTAGCCACTGGGGATCTATAAGTGGATACAGGGCTGTAGGTAGTGAATGCAGCTGGTAGAAGCGAAGAGTGAAAGGATGGCAAAACAGAGGGAGTAGGTTTTGAAGGGAGATTTAGTGGAGCTGATGGAGGCAGTTGAGAAGCAGCAGGGAAGTTAAAGGCAGGGTAGGTGCAACAGGAGGAAACAGGGTACTGATATTTCATTGGTAGAAAGGTATATTCGGAGCAAACAGAAGCTGAATGCAACAGACTTGACCAGGCCTGTATTAATGATTGCACTGAATCAGGTTTGCACTTAGCTTGTCTGACCAGAGACTGCACTGATTCAATGCATTTTGCAAGCACCTGCTGAGGACAAGCTGAATATTGTTCAAAAAAAATGCTGAGTCATCCTTCAACAGCCAAACTAAAGATTCTACCTGAGCTGCACTAAAAGGGGGTGTATAGTCATCACCTCCCTCAGCGACATCAGACAGGGCCAACTCAGCACAGATCTGAATTAATGGTTGCACATCTTCAAATAAAAAACTGCCTTGATCAATAAAAACATGAGCTAGGCGGATGCCTTCTAACAATTGTTCCCTAGTGTATTCAGCCAATGTCTGATAACAAAAGTCTCTGTCATCAGTTGCTAGGAGCGATAAATACAAAATACTTTCAAAATCCATCTTTCAACAATAGCTGGGACTCAGGCCCCAATTCCCAGGTGCAACCGATCTGATTGTATGGCTTAAGAATTCTGTCAGGGGATGTTATACACAACATCCAATGCAGGTGATCAGATCGCTGGGCTGCACCAAGGAATCAGGGACAAACGAGTAAATGAATAAAAAAGGTATGTTTATTGTTAATGATAAAGACACACTTGAATCCAAGACAGCGAACCAAAAACAAGTAAATGGTGAAAACACAGAAAACCCTCAAACCCACCTAACTATCTATCTAACTAATATAATACACGAGCAGGGAAACAAACATGAAATAAAAAATAAGGCATGGGCAGAAGCGACAAGGGAACAGAAAACAGGAATAATGAAGCAGACCAAGGAGCAGGGAACAAGAAACAGGGCTCAAGGACAGGATACACAAACGGGGTCCAGGAACAGGCTGGAACAAGAGCAGGGACAAGGGCTTAGCAGAGAAATTCTGAAGCACCGAGGCTAGTTCAGGGCGGGTTTATATAGTCCAGCAAAACCATGACAGGTGTGCTTGATGACAAGTCTGCAGTGCAGGCAGGGAGACCCCCGCTGGTGGCCACTGGAATTACACCCTTTTGGTGCGGAATGTAATAGTGCCACCAGCAGGAGAAACTGGAGATGACACTGTTCCTGACAACATCTGTCTCATCACTGTACCCCCTGCTCTTTTGTCCCACCACTGTAACCCTCTGCTCATGTGTTCCACCAATGTACCTCCTTTCTCCTCTGCACCCCTCTGCACATCTGCCCCACCTCTGTACCCCCTGCTCTTCTGCCCTACCGCTGTACCCCCTTGCTCATCTGTCCCACCAATTTACCTCCTTTCTCCTCTGCCCCAACACTGACCCTCCCCTCCCGCTCATCTGTCCCACCACTGTAACCCCCTGCTCATCTGCCCCACCACTGTACCCCCTTGCTCTTCTGTCCCACCACTGTAACCCCCCTGCTCCCCTGACCCATCAATGTACCACTATTCTCATCTGCCCCACCACTGTACCTCCCTGTACATCTGCCGCACCACTGTAACCCACTTTCTCATATGCCCCACCAATGTACGTCCTGCACATCTGTCTCACCTCTGTACCCCCTTGCTCTCCTTCCCCACCTCTGTTCCCCCTGCTCTCCTGCCCCAACAATGTAACCCCCTGCTCATCTGTCCCGCCAATACACCTCCTTTCACATCTGCCCCACTGCTCTACCCCCCTGCTTTTCTGCCCCAACACTGAACCCCCTGCTCATCTGGCCCATCACTGTACCTCTCTGCTCATCTGCCCCAACACTGTACCCCATCGCTCATCTGGCCCACTGCTGAACCCCCTTCTCATCTCTTCCACCACTGTACCTCCCTGCACATCTGCCCCACTGCTGTATCCTCCTGCTCTTCTGTTCCACCTCTGAACCCCTCCTGCTCTTCTGTTCCACCTCTGAACCCCTCCTGCTCATTTTCCCCACCGCTGTACCCTCCTGCTCATCTGCTCCACTGCTGTACCCTTTTCTCATCTATGATATCCGTGATATGCAGAGTGGGGAAAGGAAGCAGAGATGAGACACATCTACCTGTCCTGACGCACTCATCCTGTTGATCCACCTCTCGCATCCAGCCCACATGCTTGTATGGGATGTATATGATGTCACATACAAGCATCTGAAATGGATGCGCAATGATGAGCTCAGGTCAGGGGCATTTTCTGAAAGCAGTGGCCCTGTTTGCAGGATCATAAGTTGGGCCCCGCAGCTGAAGAAAAAGTGGTTGGGTGTGATTTTCATTGCACTAAATACTGGCTGTGGCTTAAAGGGACACAGAGTGCAGAAGGGTTCAGTAGTAAGTGACACAAAGGAATAATTTCAACAAAGTTCCCAGAAGCTCAACAGTAATTTGACAAATTGTCACCTGATTGTGGTTTTCTCAATCACAGTGAAATCCCTTCTTCCTGAAATTGGTAGTGGCAACCAAGCGAGTCATCTTCCTCCAGATGGTGGATGAGGCTATCAAGACTGCAATTGGCTTTAGCAGTGGCCAAGACAGTCCTCCTCCTCCTGGAAACAAGGACCGCCTCCCCCCTAGCAGAGCTGCACCCAATCTCTTCCCCATCACAAAAGCTGACGATTGCAGCTACAGCAAAGTTAGAGAACCAAACAAATGTTTCCCATCTTATACAATGTGTGGGGGCACAGTGCCTCCCCCTCAGTCCAGGGGAATTCTGAAATTGGATTGCATTAGTGTCTCACTGACACTTCCCTGCGCTGCTCTGCTGATGGGGAGGGAGTCGAGTCCCAGCAAAAGAGGCTTTGCGTGCCGGAGGTTGCCTACCCCTGCTCTACACAATTTAAGGTTAAACTGCTTCTCTTAAAGTTTTAATGAATGTCTTTTTAAACTCTTTAAACTTTTCTTTTGTAAAAACTGAGGCGAAGAATGCATTTAAAAACCTTGCCTTCTTCTTGTCTTTTGTAACCAAATTCCCTTCATCATCTCCTATGGGGCCAATATGCTCTGGCCTCAACTTCTTACTGTTAATATATTTTAAAAATGTATTGGTATTTATTTTTACTCTACTCCGCTATGTGCCTTTCGTGGTTTATTTTAGCAGCCCTGATTGCTCTCTTATGCCGCGTACACACGATCGGATTTTCCGACAACAAATGTTGGATGTGAGCTTGTTGGCGGAAAGTCTGACCGTGTGTATGCTCCATCGGACATTTGTTGTGGGACATTCAGCCAACAGATGTTGGCTAGCATGTTCTCAAATTTTCCGCCAACAAATGTGTGTTGTCGGAGTTTCCGATCGTGTGTACACTAGTCTGTCGGACAAAAGTCCAAAGTACAAACACGCATGCTCGGAATCAAAGCTCACCAAACACAACATTAGCAGAAGGAGCCCAAAGGGTGGCACATGACTATTGAACTTCCTTTTTATCGGCTCGCCGTACGTCTTGTACGTCACTACGTTTGTAATTGTTGGCCAACATTTGTGTGACCGTGTGTATGCAAGTCAAGTTGGAGCCAACAACCTTCGAACAAAATTCCACGGTTTTGTTGTCGGAAACTCTGATCGTATGTATGGGGCATTACACTTCTTATTGCATTCCTTGTAGTGTTGGAATGCGGACGATGACCCCTCAGCCTTATATTTTTTGAAGGCCTTTTTTCTTGCTTTTATATGCATTTTTACATTCTAGTTTAGCCACCCAGGTTTAAGCTTAGCTCTTTTATATTTATTGCTCATTGGCATGTACTGGTCAATACCTTTTATTTAATATGTTCTTAAAGTAATCCCATTTTTGTCTGAGTGCTCCTTATTCCTAGGATTTTATCCCATTTTATATCATGTAGCATAGAGCGCAGTTTAGGGAAGTTGGCTCTTTTGAAATTCAGTGTACTTATATTACCCTTGTGCTTCTTATTTCTGAATGTAATTAACCTGTGATTGCTGTTTCCTAAGTTGCCCTGTATTTTCACATTTGTCATCAGGTCTGTGTTGTTTGTAATCAGTAGATCTAGTAACGCATTATCTCTTGTTGGTGCATTCACCAACTGACTCATGAAATTATCCTGCAAGATATTTAAGAAATGGCGAGACTTAAATGAATGAGCAGTTCCTTCTGCCCAGTTGATATCTGGATAATTGAAATCCCCCATTATAATAACATTGCCTTGCCTTTCTGCCATTCTTAGCTGTAATAGGTGGTCACTCCTCCATCCTTCAGGTTAGGGGGCCTGTAGCATTTGCCCACTATTACTTTCCCATTGGTTTCCTACCTTTGGAGCTCCAACCACAAGGATTCCACCTCTTCCCTTGCTCCATTAGCAATGTCACCCCTTACATTCACTTCCAAATCATTCTTGATGTACAGGCATACCCCTCCCCCTTTCCTACCCTACATGTCCCTATGATATAGGGAATACCACTAAACAGTTGCCAGCCAGTCAAGTGAGCTGTCAAACCAAGTTTCTGATATTCCTACAAAATCGAAATCCTCCTTGAGTATTAGCAGCTGCGGTTCTCTAGTATTTCCTTATTGGTTGTTATGAGGCTACAATTGGGATTTGCCAACTTACTTACCATGTGTTTATGTACTACCACTAATGCCCCCAAAATAACACGCTGATCCTTGCTCGTTGCTGGCTATTGCTACATTTGGTCCCTCCCCCCCCAACCTCTAACCTTCTGCCCATCTTCTCTCCCAAAAAAGCTGCACCCTCCCCATTGAGGTGCAGTCCGTCCCTGCTAAAGAGCCGGTAACTGACTGAGAAGTCAGCACAGTTCTATAGGAACCCAAACCCCTCCTTCCTACACCAGTTTTTCAGCCACTTGTTAATTTCCCTAATCTCCTGCTGGCTCTCTGGTGTCGCTCGAGGTACAGGTAGTATTTCTGAGAATACTACTTTGGAGGTCCTTCTCTTTAATGTAGCTCCTAAGTCCCTGAAATCATTTTTTAGGATGCTCCACCTTCCTCTAACTTTGTCATTTTTACATCATTTCAACATTTTTCCCAATATGATCGATTTCCACTCCAAAAGAAATGTGAAGTAGGTAGTTTTTGTCAAACAACATTTTTTTCTTGTGTCATATATTTATATCAATTTATACCAATGTCATATAAATTGCCCAACAGGGACAAAGTAGTACACCATATTGTGGACAAACCCACATTGCAGAAGTAAGCCAATTGTTATGCTGAATAAGAAAAATAATCATACTGCCATGTTTCAGATACAAAAGCAAAAACTTTCACACATTCTCTCCAGGGCATACAGTTTGATTAGGGCCCTGGGCAGCAATGTAAACAAGATGAGTACATTTTTATGAAGAAAAAAATTATTTGGGCATAATATTAGACACAGCAGCTCTAAATATCGAAGAGACTTGAGCAAGTGTATTTAAATGGCCACTGTGTCAGAGATGAGACGTATTTTATAAAGATACAAAAAAATCAGTTTATTATGTCACAGTTAAAAGCCAGAAATATTGTATGAGCATGCAGCCTACCATGTACGTGGTTTTACTAGCCAGCAATGCAACACACAGAGAGACTAGGCATGTTTAATCCTCCTAAAATATAAATTGGAGTGTGTTTTTTCAGAGCAACAAACAAGAAAAACTGAACTGATTAGCAATTGGATAGTAATGTACTGCTTATTTTATGTCAGAGGGAGATCTGGCAGCCCTGATCTGGGATAAACAAATCACAATATCTTTTTTTTTCCATACACCTAGACTGAAAAATGGAACAGTTTTGAAGGACACCTTTTAAGCCTTTATCGTATAGGCTGCAATTTTTCAAGGAGAGAGAGAAACCCGATTGCGCCTTGAAATCTAAAATTTGTGTGTTCTTTGGAAGACTAAAGATGAAAAAAGTGACACTTTTACGGCAGTTATTAAGTCTGCATGGGCAGGCTGTGGTTTACTTGGAATTATTAGACATTTAGTATTTGTAAAAAAAGAAAAAAAAAGTTGTCTTTTTATTGGACACCCATGGAAATAGGAAGTAGCATACAGGTTTGCACAACAGCTAGAAAGCCTTTCTGAGCAGGCCACATTTTCTGAGAGACTGAGCAGGCATTTAGCCTGAAGAAAAACAATTGGCTTTCTTGGGCACTAACAATGAACATAGCATGC
The DNA here is from genome assembly GCA_037952835.1 of Lithobates septentrionalis. Classification (NCBI taxonomy): domain Eukaryota; kingdom Metazoa; phylum Chordata; class Amphibia; order Anura; family Ranidae; genus Lithobates; species Lithobates septentrionalis. Next base: position 2,235,116 of record JBBDGP010000859.1, on the reverse strand, counting down.
AGATTTGTACTACAGCTAGATAGCCTGTTTGAGCATGCCACAATTTCAGAGAATTGGAGCAGTCATTTAGCATCAGGAAATAAACAATGAATGTGTTTTTTTGCACATTGGATGAAAAAAGCATACAGATAAGCAACACAACCAGCAATCCAGTGCAGACTATTTGTAAATTTGGAGGGGTGGAGCATGCAGGCATTCTACACCTGGAAAATGTATATCAGTGCCTTTGTTCTAAAACTTAAGATGGAAAAAGGAAGATGGACAAATACGAGAACAGGGCACGTAGGAAGAACGTGAGGGTCCTGGCTCTTCTTGAAAGAAGCGAGGGCAACAACCCGGCAGAATTCATGGAGGGATGGTTCAAGGATGTGTTTGGCAAGGACGCATTCTCTAGCTTGTTCGCTATTGAACGAGCACATAGAGTGGCCCCTAAGATTCCATCTTTAGGGGGTCAGCCAAGGCCCCTTATAGTTAAACTTCTGTTTTTTGGAGACAAAGTCACTATCCTTCAGAAAGCAAGGGAGATGAAAAATATTCTATACAATGGTGCAAGAATATCCCTGTATCCAGATTTCTCCCCTGAGCTGCAGAGACAGAGGGCAAAGTTTACAGAGTGTAAACGGAGTCTACGGCAGTATAAAATAGGCTATGCACTGTTATACCCAGCTCGTCTACGAGTAACAGTAAATGGGGAGGTACAGTTTTTTAATACTCCTGCGGAAGTGTTCTCATGGCTGGAGAAGAATGAGGGAAGGTTTCGACTGGGAGAAAGGCCTTAGAAGAAGAGCGGAAGGCCTTAGAAGAGGAGCGAGGGGGAGGAGGAGGACAGAATTTGGGGCTTTTTGCCCAGCAAGCAGATGCATATTTGGGGACATGACTGTTTTTTTTTCTCTCAGTCTGTTATTTTTCCAGGTCTTCTTCCCTCCCCTTCTTTCATGGCTATATTTGCAGAGGTGTGGGTTTAGGGAGGTAGTGGATAAGAATCCTTTACATATTGGTTATGATGGGGGTAATTCCCCCTCTTATATAGGTTCGGGCTGCAATGCAAGGAGGTATATCCACGGTTTGTGGGTTAACACGGTCACTTTAGAAGCTCGGTGAGATGGGCCCAAGGTTGGGTCGGTTGGGGTGGGGGGAGGGGGGTTGGGTGGGATTGGGGAGGGAGATATGTATATGGTTGTTTGGGGGGAGGGAGGGGGGTAAAAGAGCAATGTGGTGTGAAGTAGGAAGTATTGAAGAAACACAAAAAGTAAAAGCACTAAAATTTCAATTATTAATCACAATAGTTTTTGGAATAGAGAATTATTTTGAGTTAAGACACAGGAATAGGTGAATGGTAGGCACTAAAATAGATAGGAGGGTAACCTCAGGCAAATTTAAATATATGAAGATATGTTCATGGAATGTGAGAGGGGTGAAAGATGTATGTAAGAAACAAGCAATTTTTTCTATGGCCAGAACAAGGGATGTCAGGATACTCTGTCTCCAGGAGACCCACCTAGATAAGGATACAGTGAACACTTTGAGGAATAGGAACTATCAAGAGCAGTATCACTCAACTCATACCTCGTACTCAAGGGGAGTGAGTGTGCTGATAAATACTGGGTTGGTTTTCTCCTGCAGACAGAGTAAACTGGATAAGTATGGTCAATATGTTTTTCTCTACTGTAATATCGAGGGGCGGGACTGTATTGTGTGTGTATATTCCTCCACCAGTCAAAACAGAGATACTTAGCGAATTGATAGGCTTCATAGCGGACAAACCTGGGGTACCGGTTGTAGTGACAGGGGACTTTAATACGGCCATGGACAACTGTGTAGATAGATTCCCGACAAAGGGAATCCCTGGAGGGTCATCTAAGGGCCCGCTTTTCCAATTCTGCAAGGAAGTGGGACGGGTGGATGTCTGGAGGAAGTGGCATCCGAGTGAGAAGCAATATTCATGCCACTCGAGGACGCATGCTACTTTGTCCAGGATTGATTTGGTGCTCTGTAATGAGGAAGCCCTGAGGATAGTGGGAGGGATAGATTACGAGCCAAGGGGGCTCTCAGACCACTCTCCATTGGTCTTTTCAGTTAGAATGGGGCTGAGTGTTGGAGAGGGGGAGTGGAGACTGAACCCCTTTTGGCTTGAAATAATAAGAATTCATAAATATGAATGTAGGATTCGCCCCGCTAGGTATTACCTGGGACGCCTTGAAGGCGTTCCTTTGAGGGGTCTTCATTCAGAAAATCTCCTATGCCAAAAAGAAAACACAGGCCAGGGAAAATAGAATAAGAGAAAAGGTGAGGGTGGCAGAAGGGAAGTACTTGGAGGAGCCAACCATAGCTAGATATGAGGCTTGGGTAGAAGGTCAGGAAGAATACAGGAAACTAGTACTGGAGAAAAAAGAAAAGAGTAGAATGTTTCAGAAACAGAATTTTTTTTTTGTGAGGGGAATTAGTGGGTAGAACTTTGGCACTGATAGCCAGGGCAAATGACCCCTCATCCACTATATCAGAAATATGGGATAAGGACGGGAATACTATTAGAACTACCCCGGGTATAGTGGAAGTGTTTAAAGACTACTATGAAGGTCTGTATAGGGCCCCACAGTCGGATGTAGAGGGGGAGATGGGGGAGTTCTTTGAGAAATTGAAAATAACCCCGTTATTCAGTGAGGAGAGAGATGCCCTGGAAACTCCGTTGACATTGGTGGAGTTGCAAGGAGTGGTAAAGGAAATGGCGAATCAAAAAGCACCAGGACCTGACGGCCTGCCCATAGAAAATTATAAGAGATATGGGGATGTCTTGCTCCCAAAACTACTGGAAGTCTTGAATAGAGCCGTTATGGAGGGTAGATTGCCCATGTCTTTGACAGAAGCTACTATTGTAATCTTGTTAAAGGAAGGGAAGGACCCGTTAGATGTAGCTTCATACAGACCAATCTCACTTCTATGTACAGATATTAAGATTCTGGCAAAAGCCCTAGCAAATAGGTTAAAAAAGATAATTGCGAAAGTAATCCACTCAGATTAAACCGGTTTCATACCGGATAGATCGGTGAGTATGAATATTAGAAGATTGTACAGTAATATACAAGTACCTACGGAGAAGGAAGGGAATAGAGCTATCTTATCACTAGATGCGGTCAAGGCATTTTATTGCCTTGAGTGGCATTATTTGTGGAAAGTACTGGCAGAGTTCAAATTTGGCCCTAATTTTGTGAACTGGTTGAGTCTTTTATATGACAAACCGAGAGCCAGAGTTAGGGTCAATGGTGAGTGCTCCGAGTGGTTCCAGCTGGGGAGGGGGACGAGACAGGGGTGCCCACTGTCGCCCCTGCTCTTCGCCCTCGCGTTGGAGCCCCTGGCAGTCGCCCTAAGAATGTCGCTAGAATTTCAGGGTTATAAAATAAGGGGTGTAGAGGAGAAAGTCGCAATGTATGCGGATGATATCCTGTTGTTTCTGGAAGACACACAAGCTTCCTTGCTAGGGGCTATGAAACTGATTAAAGAATTCGGGCGCTTTTCGGGTTTGAGAATTAACTGGAAAAAATTGTCTCTTTTACCAATAGACCCCCTGGTAAACCCGCTCCCAGGACAGGTAAACTCCATAAAAACTGTAAATCAAATGAGGTACTTGGGGGTAAATATAACCAAAGACCCAGGGGAGTACATAACTGGCAATGTAGTACCATTAATGGCAAAATTAAAACAGAAGAGGCGGGTGTGGGGTGGCCTTCCTCTCTCGGTCGCCGGTAGATGCAATCTTATTAAAATGATATGGATGCCGCAAATTTTGTTTGTGTTACACAATTCTCCTGTCTGGATTCCGAAGCATTGGTTTAGGAAGCTGGATAGTTTGTTTAGGGAATTAATTTGGAAAAACAGAGTGGCAAGAATTAGCCTGAAAGCGCTGTGGCGGCCGAGAGAGGAGCGAGGCTTGGCGCTACAGGACCCCTGGAGTTACTTTTTGGCAGCCCAAATCCAGTTTATGAGAGGCAGTAATCTGGTGGAAGAAAGGGTAGGAAGAAATAGTGTATGGTTGAACAACATCAGTCATGATACAGAGGTGGAGGCAGTGGAGGCTGAACTTTTTGGATATAGCTGCCCAACAACTCAGCTAATGATTAAATGCTGGAAGACGGTAAAGGCTGTATTGGGATATACAGGGTACTCCGAGTTTTCCCCGATATGGAATAATAAAAATCTGAATGAGCTTAGTATGATGGGGAAAATAGAAGAATGGGACAGGAGGGGTATTCACTGTTTGGTGCAACTGTATAAGGGAGGGAGGCTGAAAACGTTTCAAGAGATAAAAGAGGAGTTTGCAATCCCCAATAGATTATTTTTCAGCTACTTGCAAGTAAGGCATGCCCTGGAGGTACAATTTAGAGGCAAGGCGATAGAGTGGAGTAAAATGCCCTTGTTAAGGAAACTGGTAAACACCAAAGGGTCTAAAGGGCTGATCTCACAAATGTACAGGAGTATAAGTAAGGCGGGGTAAGAAGGGGAGGTGGAGTCCAGGAAGAAAACTAAATGGGAGGAAGAGGTTGGCACAATAACGGAGGAACAATGGAAGTTTATTCTGGCATTAGGGCCAAGGATATCTCTATCACCGTCACAGGGGGTCTCTTATTTATATTTGATTTATAGACTTTATTACACACCAGAGAAATTATTTAGGTTTGGTAAGAGGCAGGATGCGAAGTGTCAGCGGTGCCGAGATAGGAGAGGAGACCTAGTGCATATGTTTTGGCGATGCCCCAAGTTATACAGGTATTGGGAAAAATAGTGGAGGAAATTAACGCAATATTTGGGTCTTCATTGGAAATGGAGGCCAGAACTTGCCTGTTGAGTTTGCTGGAGGAAAGTGATATGCTGAAAGACACCCAGACCGCTATTATAAGATGCCTGTTTCAGGGAAGGAAAATCATAGCACGGAAGTGGCAGGAGAAAGAACCCCCAACAGTAGGAGAATGGAGAAAAGAGGTTAAGGATATGATCACGAAAGAGGAATTCTGGTACAGAAAGAGAGGTAGTTTAAAGAAATATAAGAATATATGGAAGTTATGGCTAGAGTATGAATGGGTTGGATAGGTGTAAGAATATTAGGTGGAATGGGTGGTGTGCGAATGGGATGAGAGGATGGTGGAGGGGAATGGAGGGATGGGGGGGGGGGGGTATGAGGGGAAAATGGAGGGTTTAAAGGTTTGTGAATATTACTGAAGATTGTATATGTAGTCTCTATGTGATCTGCTCGCTTGGAGGAAATCTGTGTTTTACTTTTAACTATAAAGTCTAGGATTAATAAAAACAAACAGAACATTAGCCACAATGATGTGAAAAAAAAGAGACGGGACAAATTTTGATTTTCAAAGTTGATACGACTTCTCTTAAGATAAATTTCGCTGAAGTGGCACAAAAAAAAGAAAAGATGGAAAAAGCATACATTTTTTTGTAACACAACTTTGAAGCCTTCATTATCACTTATCACTTTATGAGGGAGAGAGTAACCAGACTGGTATTTGCCCCAAAAAATTGGCTTTCTTTTCCATGAGTGAGGAAGGACGCCTCTTATGCCGCGTACACACGGTCGGACTTTTCGTCTACAAAAGTCCAACGGACGCTGACGGACTAAAGCTGGCTGGTAATCCGATCGTGTGTGGGCTTCTCCGGACTTTCAACGGACTTTTTTAGCCTCAAATCCGACGGACTTTAGATTTGAAACATGCTTCAAATCTTTCCGACGGACTCGAGTCCGGTCGAAAAATCCGCTCGTCTGTATGCTAGTCCGACGGACAAAAACCCACGCTAGGGCAGCTATTGGCTACTGGCTATGAACTTCCTTATTTTAGTCCGGTGTACGTCATCACGTAAGAATTCGACGGACTTTTGTGTGATCGTGTGTAGGCAAGTCTGTTCGTTAGAAAGTCCGCCGCAAGTCCGTCGAAAGTCCGCCAAAAGTCCGTCGAAAGTCTGTCGGACAGGCTGTCGGACTTTTGTAGCTGAAAAGTCCGACCGTGTGTACGCCCCATTACAGTTTTGATACACACTTTTTAAGCCTATAAAGACTGTCCACTATTTCTGAGAGAGAGAGCAAATTGCACCTTACAATTTATTTTTTCTCCACAGCAGATGGAAAATTTAAAGTAGCGTATTTATCGGCGTATAACACGCACCCCAAGTTTAGGAGATAATTTTAAGGAAAAAAAAACTTTTAAGAGGGAAGTTGAAGGGAAAAAAACTTACATTCAAATGCCCATCATTGCAGCCTTCTCAGTGCAGCCTTGTCCCAGTGCAGCCATGTCAGTGCAGCCTTGTCAGTGCAGCCTTGTCAGTGCAGCCTTCCCCAGTGCAGCCTTGCCCCAGTGCAGCCTTCGATCCTGTGATCCCCTGCCATCCTGGGCTTCAAAATCGCAGACCGCGATTTGAAAATGGTGCCGCCGGCGCCGAAATACACAGAGCCGGTCCTTGGCTCTTCTCAGCGGCTCTCGTTCACTTTCGGCTCCACTCGTAGTCCCGCCCGGGATGGGCATGACTGTGAGCGGAGCTATCCGAACCTAGTCGAGTACACTCGGCTAGGTTCGGGCGGCGCTCGAGTGAAGCCGAAAGTGGCCGAGAAGAGCCGAGGACCGGCTCTGTGTATTTCGGCGTCGGCAGCGCCATTTTCAAATCGCGGTCGGTGATTTTGAAGATCTGGCAGCTCAGGATCGCAGGGGATCGGCGTATAACACGCACCCGCGATTTTCCCCTGATTTTAAGGGGAAAAAAGTGCGTGTTATACGCCGATAAATACGGTACTTGCCAGCATAGATTTTATACCCTTTTTGGAGAGGCTACTATTAGGCCTCATGAACACTGGAACGTTATAATAATGTTATAAAAACGCCAGTAGCTTCGCAGTAAGTTTTTCAAAGTTTTTCAGCATTTTTACAATAGCGTTTTTTTTTTAAATCACTGGTATCAAAAAACGTAAATAAAAACGCTGGTGAGTCGTGTTTTTGAGCGTTTGCGTTTTTTGATGTTAGAGCGTTTTTACAGCTGAAAAACTCCTCTCAGAACCCACTAGTTTTGGGTTATTTTTACAGCCAAAAAAACCCCCAATCAAAAATAGTTTATAACAGCCTATGTGTGCATGGACACATAGGATAACATGCTGGAGAGTTTATTAACTGTAGAAAAAAAAGTCTGAAGCCAAAAACAACAGCTGTAAAAACATCCAAAAATGCCCAGTGTGCATGAGGTCTTTTTCCCACACAAATATTTCAGTTTATTGTGAGAAAGAAACAAGTATGGTATAAACAGTCTACCAGATAGTAGATGGTACATAATAATACAGGATTGTGTATACAGGTTATATACAGGTAAGCAATGATTACGGCTGTAACGTGTGTACCGCATTCTTAGTTCTGAGGCTAAGAGATATTCGATTAAAAGAGGGATCAGTTATTTATCCAACAACAGCAATATAGATCCTCTTGTGGAAGAGGGGGGGAGGGGCATCCCAAGTTTATAATATGTGGTTAACAAGTCACTCAAGTCAACGGCAGATTCTGTCAAACTTTTTGGGACAGCTTCAGATCATATGGTAGTACGTGCCAACATCCAGGCGACATCTGCTACATATGGGGTCCCTCTGGGGGTACAGTCTGTGCAATCTCTGTGGAGTGTAATACACCCTATGTAGGAACTTGATTTGTATCAATTTATCCCTGGAGGAGATATCAAGCCCCGAGCTATCCTCAAAACAATCCTTCCAATCCTCTCTCTCCAATGCAGGGATATCCACTTTCCAATCCTCCCAAAGCCTCTCCACCTTGGGAGAATCCAAGCTAAGTAGCGACATATAGAGGGGAGAGAGAGGCTTGGTTAGTGACTCCTGAGCTAAAAGCTCCTCAATAGGATCCATGGCAATGGTATTAAGCCCTGGAAATTGAGGCCGAGCAGCATGGCATAGCTGATAATAACTGAAGTACATCCATCTAGGCAAATTAAATTTAGTCGAGAGGTCCCTGTATGCGAGTAATGTCCCTGTCGACAAAATGTCCCTAAGGGCCTTGACACCATATTTCGCCCAAACCTGAGGGTCCAGGATGGACCAAAAGTGTGGAAGATTAGGGTTGCCCCATAGTGGCTGAAAGGGTGACCAGCAATTCTGTCTCTGAAACCTCTTCCTAGTGACCACCCATACTCGGAGAGTCGTCCCAGTCGGCTGCTGAAGATCAGCATAGACACAAGGTTCCCAAGGTCGTAAAGGGAGCCCAGTAGGGCCGCCTCCAAGCATACAGCTGCGTTGGCCCTTGAGCGGTCGAACCACCAGCGGACAGAGACCAATATAGCTGCCCAGTAGTATACAAGGAAGCCAGGCAACGCCAACCCTCCATATCGCACAGGAAGACACAAGGTGGATCTTGCCAAATGAGGAGAGGATCCCCCATATGAAGGCAGCAATGCATCGGTCCTGGTCCCGGAAAAATGAGCCCGGGATCCATACGGGGAAATTTCTAAATAGATATTTGAACCTAGGGAGGAATACCATTTTTATAAGATTAATGCGCCCCAGTAGGTTCAGTGGCAGAGTCCCCCAGGATGCAGACCTAGCCCACAGCTGAACCAGCACAGGATGTATGTAAAGGTCATAAAATTTATTAGGGTCACGCTGTATTTGAATACCTAAGTATTTAAAGTTATTAATCCACTGTAAGGGAGTATTGGGTGCAGTAACTTGTGACAAGGGGTCTAGAGAAAAAAGTATAGATTTTGACCAAATAATTTGAATACCCGAGAAGCACCCAAACTCATCGAAGAGAACCAAGGCGGCCCGCAAGGAGGAGTCTGCGTCATGCAAATACAACAGGGCGTCATCCGCATACAATGACACCTTTTCCTCCAAGGGGCTGACCCTAAGCCCCTCCACCTGCTGGGAGGCCCTAAGCAAGATGGCCAGCGGCTCCAATGCTAGGGCAAAAAGGAGGGGGAGAGGGGGCACCCCTGGCGCGTGCCACGCTGCAGAGAAAATCTTTCTGAGAACCTACCATTAGTACGTATACAGGCTGTAGGAGCTTCAGCCAATGTAGGAATTGTGGGCCAAAACCATATCTGCTCATTATCTCCCAGAGGTAGCCCCACTCAATGGAGTCAAATGCCTTTTCAGGCATCCAAAGAGGCAATGACTCTAGTACCCCCGTTGTCATGGGCCATGGACATGTTGAGGAAGAGGCGTCTCAAATAAATATCAGTGCCATTACGGGCATAAACCCCGTCTGGTCAACATGGATGAGCTCATCCAGGACCTGTGATAACCGGTTTACAAGAATTTTGGCCAGTAACTTTGCATCAACATTAATTAATGAGATTGGTTGATACGAAGCACATTCCTAGGGGTCCTTACCCTGTTTAAGCACCAATACAATCACCGCCTCTAATATAGTGGCAGAGACCCCAATTGGGGGAAATGGGCAAACAATTTGGTGAGCCTAGGAGCAAGGAATTCCTAATACAGTGGGGCAAAAAAGTATTTAGTTAGCCACCAATTGTGCAAGTTCTCCCACTTAAAAAGATGAGCGAGGCCTGTAATTGGCATCATAGGTATACCTCAACTATGAGAGACAAAATGTGGAAACAAATCCAGGCAATCACATTGTCTGATTTTTGAAAGAATTTATTTGCAAATTATGGTGGAAAATACCGTATATACTCGAGTATAAGTCGTTCTGAGTATAAGTCGAGGCCCTAATTTACCACAAAAAAATGGGAAAAACTTAGTGACCCGAGTATAAGACGAGGGTGAGAAATGCACAGCTACTGTAAGTGGAAAAGAGGGTCAACAATGCCCATTTGCAGCCTCACTGTGCCCATTTGCAGCCATAGGTCCCCCGAACTTCAAACTCGGTACTTAAGGGTTCCTGGATGCCCCCTAGCTGCAGCCAAAATTTGGGCTCTCTGAACCCAAAAGGTCCCGAAATGACATTGCTGCAGATGGACACAGTTGACCGACTTTGGGGCCCCGTATCTTGGGGCCACTTAGTGTTAGGAACCCCAAATTTGGTGTGCAAACCCATTGGAACTAGCACCATAAAATATCCAAAGCTGGGGTTTCTAGCACCAAGTGTCTCTGAGATACAGGGCCCCAAATATCGGTTCAGAAAATGTCAAGCACTTTTCTGCAGCAGAGAATGACATTTTCCGAACTGATTTTGGGGCCCCGTATATCAGGGCCACTTAGTGCTAGGAACCCCAGCTTTGGATATGTTGTGGTACCAGTTCCACTGGGTTTGCACACCAAATTTGGGGTTCCTAGCACAAAGTGGCCCTGAGATACAGGGCCCCAAAGTCGGTTCAGAAAATGTCAAGCACTTTTCTGCAGCAGAGTATGACATTTTCCGAACTGATTTTGGGGCCCCGTATATCAGGGCCACTTAGTGCTAGAAACCCCAGCTTTGGATATGTTGTGGGACCAGTTCCACTGGGTTTGCAAATTTGGGGTGCCTATTACAAAGTGGCCCTGAGATACGGGGCCCCAAAGTCAGTTCGGAAAATGACATTTTTTGCTGCAGAAAAGTGCTTGACTCGAGTATAAGTCGAGGGGGGCACTTTCAGCACAAAAAAATGTGCTGAAAAATTCGACTTATACTCGAGTATATACGGTAAGTATTTGGTCAATATCAAAAGTTGATCTCAGTACTTTGTTATATATCCTTTGTTGGCAATGACAGAGGTCAAACGTTTTCTGTAAGTCTTCACAAGGTTGTCACACACTGTTGCTGGTATGTTGGCCCATTCCTCCATGCAGGTGTCCTCTAGAGCAGTGATGTTTTGGGGCTGTCGCTGGGCAACACGGACTTTTAACTCCCTCCAAAGGTTTTCTATGGCATTGAGATCTGGAGACTGGCTAGGCCACTCCAGGACCTTGAAATGCTTCTTACGAAGCCACTCCTTCATTGCGTGGTGTTTAGGATCATTGTCATGCTGAAAGACCCAGCCACGTTTCAACTTCAATGCCCTTGCTGATGGGAGGAGGTTTGCACTCAAAATATCATGATACATGGCCCCATTCATTCTTTCATGTACAAGGATCAGTCGTCCTGTTCCCTTTGCAGAGAAACAGCCCCAAAGCATGATGTTGCCACCCCCATGCTTCACAGTAGGTGTGGTGTTCTTTGGTTGCAACTCAGCATTCTCTCTCCTCCAAACACGACGAGTTGTGTTTCTACCAAAAAGTTCTACTTTGGTTTCATCTGACCATATGACATTCTCCCAATCCTCTTCTGGATCATCCAAATGCTCTCTAGCAAACCTCAGACGGGCCCGGACAAGTACTGGCTTAAGCAGGGGGACATGTCTGGCACTGCAGGATCTGAGTCCCTGGCGGCGTAGTGTGTTACTGATGGTAGCCTTTGTTACGTTGGTCCCAGATCTCTGCAGGTCATTCACTAGGTCCTCCCGTGTGGTTCTGGGATTTTTGCTCACCGTTCTTGTGATCATTTTGCCCCCACGGGGTGAGATCTTGCATGGAGTCCCAGATTGAGGGAGATTATCAGTGGTCTTTTATGTCTTCCATTTTCTAATTATTGCTCCCACAGTTGATTTCTTCACACCAAGCTGCTTGCCTATTGCAGATTCAGTCTTCCTAGCCTTGTGCAGGTCTACAATTTAGTTTCTGGTGTCCTTCGACAGCTCTTTGGTCTTCACCATAGTGGAGTTTGGAGTGTGACTGTTTGAGGTTGTGGACAGGTGTCTTTTATACTGATAACAAGTTCAAACAGATGCCATGAATGCAAGTAATGAGTGGAGGACAGAGGAGCCTCTTAAAGAAGAAGATACAGGTTTGTGAGAGCCAGAAATCTTGCTTGTTTGTAGGTGACCAAATACTTATTTTCCAACATAATTTGCAAATAAATTATTTCAAAAATCAGACAATGTGATTGTCTGGATTTGTTTCCACATTTTGTCTCTCATAGTTGAGGTATACCTATGATGACAATTACAGGCCTCTCTCATATTTTTAAGTGGGAAAACTTGCACAATTGGTGGCTGACTAAATACTTTTTTTGCCCCACTGTAAGTGGAGTAGAATTCAACTGGAATACCATCCACTCCAGGAGTCTTACTGGGTTGTCATTGGGCCATAACAATCTGGACCTCCTCCAAAGAGATATCCTGGTCTAACTTGACACTAGCCTCTTGGGATAAGGTAGGAAAGGCCACCCCGTCTAAATATGTCCTGAGGTCTCACGCCTCATAATCTACCCTAGTAGAGTATAAGAAACTATATTATTGCATGAATCTATTATTAATTTCATCTGGGCCGTAAGGGAGGCCCCCCTTTCATCCCAGATTCTCCCAATATGGGTACTTTTGCCCACAGGACAACCATGCCAACATTTTACCATTTTTGTCTCCATTTTCAAAGACACGTGGGCCGTACTGAGCATAGATTTCTTAGTCATATCTATTCTATGTAGTTCCACCACCCTGATCGCATACTGCCAGGAGCCATAGTTTAGGGAGGTTGGATCAGCAACATAACTAGCCTCCTTACTGTGGAGGTCTCTTTCCAGTTCCTCCAAAGATCGCACAGACTGCTTCTGGTTTTTAGCAATGTGGGAGATGTATTCCCCTCTAATGCTGGCCATACACTATACGAAAAATCGGCCGAAATTCGGTCATTTAGACAGTTCGTTTGTTTTTCAGCCAGTTAATGGGCACAAAAATCGATAATCGGGATGTTTTTGAGCCGAAAAAACGAAGGACAAGTTTGGAAATTTTCTGCCGAACGAACGATAAATTGAAAGGTTAATGTGTTTCCCGTCTGTACTGTCTGCACTAGGTATGTATAAAAAAATGAACAAAAAATGCATTCATTTATGTCCACTGAACGATTTATCGGTCATTACATGATGGCACTATCATTTGCTCTCATGGCCGAATGTTCGTTTTTCGAAAATGGGTTCGGCCGTTTTATCGCATAGTGTAAGGCCAGCATAAGCCACCCCTTAAATGCATCCCAAACCATCAAAGAATCAGATGCATCTGCATTTTCCAAGCAATGATTACATAACGCCTCTGGCATGTCCTCCTGAACTTTCGGGTCCTGAATAGGATGCCAGGGACATGACAGAGATCACTGTTCCCGATCACTGGGAACAGTTGATCTCTGTTATGTCTTTTGTCAGAACGGGGATCCGCTTTTTTACACTGGCAGATCCCCGTTCTGCCTCTGTATACTGCGTTCGCGGGTTGCCAGCAGACATCGTGTATGCCAGACCCGAGGGCACGCTCCCGCAGCGTGCAGCGGGGGCAAGAGCCTAGCGGCGGCGCACGCGCAACTGCACATGTGCGAGCCGCCGTACAGCTACAGCGATTCGCGCAGGAGAGCTGACTTGCCGCCTTATAACGATGCTGCATAGGACATGTAGTCCTAGGCAGGAGAATGAAGTTATGCAAGTGCTCTGTGCATGGAAGATCAGCATCTGAACCCAGAGAAGCTGGAGTGTGATAGACTAGAGGTAATTTAAAGCATTACAATTACATTAAAAGCTGAAGGACAAGCATGGGTGGACCAGTATCAGCTGCACTGGCCACACATTGCAGCTGGTGATTACTGCTGTGTTAAAAAATTAAATTGAAAATTTCAAAAAAGTGAGCTAGCCAGAAGCTAATTGAAGGAGAAGCAGCAGCAGATGGGTACACCTAAACACAAGCTTCTTCAAGATGTAAACACAAGATGGAATAGCACTTACTATATGATTGACAGACTCACTAAACAAAGGTGGCCGGTAACTGTAATGCCGCGTACACACGAGCGGACTTTATGGCAGACTTTGCCCGGCGGACTGGATTTCGTCAGACAATTCGATCGTGTGTGGGCTCCAGCGGACCTTGTTTTCTCAAAAGTTGGACGGACTTAGATTTGAAACATGTTTTAAATCAATCCGTCGAAATCGAGTCCGGTCGAAAAGTCAGCTCGTCTGTATGTTAGTCGACTGACAAAAAGCCACGCTAGGGCAGCTATTGGCTACTGGCTATGAACTTCCTTGTTTTAGTCCGGTCGTACGTCATCACGTACGAATTAGACGGACTTTGGTGGATTGTGTGTAGGCAAGTCCGTTCATTCAGAAAGTCCGTCGTAAAGTCTGTCAAAGTCCGCCGAGCAAAGTCTGCCGTAAAGTCCGCTCGTGTGTACGCGGCATAACTCTCTCTGACCCATCAGTTACACAAAAGGGGCAAATATTATCTGGACTTAAAATTAGATCAGTGCAGTATTCTTGAAGAACTTTCCACTGCTCTTTGAATGTGCTACTGTATTCATAAGTGGCCAAGAATATATTACTCTAGCATCCCGGACTGCACTTGTGAAGGGGCTGTTGCTGCCCAATAAGGGTGTTTCTTTGGAATCATCTGCACTGAAGAGCTTCCAGGCCACTGCAACAGACCAGCTTCAAAGCAGTTGAAAGTTTATCCTTTTTGAACAGGTCCCAGGTTCTTTCCTCTACCCTGGATTTAATATTTAGAAGATAAAACTTTTTAACATCAGAGCAAATAATAAATGTACAGGCTAAGGTGCAGACAGAGGTGCTTGCTTTAAGAAGGGAGATGGTGCAGCAGCCAACAACCACTTCACCTGTAACTAGAGTTGCTGAGCCCTCAACATTTGCAGCATCTCTACTTAAGTTATTCCTTGAGTCTGGCAGCAGTAGTGGAGACTAAAAAGGGGCAACATGTGTTGGATATTAATAAGTCAAGTAAAAGATGACGTCCAGGCTTATTTTGCAGAGAAGACCCTTACTAAGTGGGGAAATCCTTTGAATTGGTGGAAGAGTAGCCAAGAAAAATATCCTTGACAAAAACTAGAAAAATGGTAATTATGCATCACATGCACCTCCACACCACTAGAGCGACTCATCTCGGCTGAAAGCAACATCGTTTCTAAAAAAAAAAAAAGACAGCCTCAGCCCTGAGCATGTGGACATGTTAACATTCTTACATTCCAGTTTTGGGAACAGTGATAGTTCACCTCTCTTCAGAATGTTTATTTTTTCTGCTTTTAAAAATGTGTACAGTTGTGTAATGTCAATGTAAAGTTTAGGTTTTTTTATTCTGCAGTTTGTGTGTAACATTAAATTCGTTCATTACTCAGAAGCAGGATTTATATATATATATATATATATATATATATATATATATATATATATATATATATATATATATATATATACAGTAGTACACCCCTTACATTTTTGTAAATATTTTATTATATCTTTTCATGTGACAACACTGAAGAAATGACACTTTGCTACAATGTAAAGTAGTGAGTGTACCGCTTGTATAACAGTGTGAATTTGCTTTCCCCTCAAAATAGCTCAGCACACAGCCATTAATGTCTAAACCGCTGGCAAGAAAAGTGAGTACACCCCTAAGTGAAAATGTCCAACTTGTGCCCAATTAGCAATCCCCCCCCCCCCGGTGTCATGTGACTCGTTAGTGTTACAAGGTTTCAGGTGTGTGAATGGGGCGCAGGTGTGTTTCATTTGGTGTTATCACTCTCACTCACTCATTCTGGTCACTGGAAGTTCAACATGGCACCCCATGGCAAAGACCTCTCTGAGGATCTGAAAAAAAGAATTGTACAAAAAGATGGCCTAGGCTAAAGGAAGATTGCTAAGACCCTGAAACTGAGCTTTAGCACAGTGGCCAAGACCATACAGGGGTTTAACAGGACAGGTTCCACTCAGAACAGGCCTCGCCATGATGGATCAAAGAAGTTGAGTGTACGTGCTCAGCATCATATCCAGAGGTTGTCTTTGGGAAATAGACGTATGAGTGCTGCCAGCATTGCTGCAGAGGTTGAAGAGTGGGGGGTCTGCCTGTCAGTGCTCAGACCATACACCGCACACTGCATCAAATTGGACTGCATGGCTGGTGTCCCAGAAGGAAGCCTCTTCTAAAGATGATGCACAAGAAAGCCCGCAAACAGTTTTCTGAAGACAAGCAGACTAAGGACATGGATTACTGGAACCATGTCCTGTGGTCTGATGAGACCAAGATAAACTTATTTGGTTCAGATGGTGTTAAGTGTGTGTGGTGGCAACCAGGTGAGGAGTACAAAGACAAGTGTGTCTTGCCTACAGTCAAGCATGGTGGTGGGAGTGTCATGGTCTGGGGCTGCATGAGTGCTGCTGGCACTGGGGATCTACAGTTCATTGAGGGAACCATGAATGCCAACATGTACTGTGACATACTGAAGCAGAGCATGATCCCCTCCCTTTGGGGACTGTGCCGCAGGGCAGTATTCTAACATAACGACCCCAAACACACCTCCAAGATGACCACTGCCTTGCTAAAGAAGCTGAGGGTAAAGGTGATGGACTGGCCAAGCATATCTCCAGACCTAAACCCTATTGAGCATCTGTGGGGCATCCCCAAACGGAAGGTGGAGGAGCGCAAGGTCTTTAACATCCACCAGCTCCGTGTTGTCATCATGGAGGAGTGGCAACCTGTGAAGCTCTGGTGTACTCCATGCCCAAGAGGGTTAAGGCAGTGCTGGAAAATAATGGTGGCCACACAAAATATTGACACTTTGGTCCCAATTTGGACATTTTCACTTAGGGGTGTACTCACTTTTGTTGCCAGCGGTTTAGACATTAATGGCTGTGTATTGAGTTATTTTGAGGAGACAGCAAATTTACACTGTTATACAAGCTGTACACTCACTACTTTATATTGTAGCAAAGTGTAATTTCTTCAGTGTTGTCACATGAAAAGATATAATAAAATATTTACAAAAATGTGAGGGGTGTAATCACTTTTGTGAGATACTGTTCGTAGTTAAGAAATTAAATGTGTAGTTTATGCTCCTAGACGCCTGACGATGCTCCCTACATGTTGGGCCTCTGTATGTGGCTTGGCTGTGAAAAAGTCTCACACATGTGGTGTCGCCATACTCAGGAGGAGTAGCAGAATGTTTTTTGGGGTGTAGTTACAAGAATGCATATGCCATGTGAGAGCAATAACCTGTTAACCACTTGAGCCCCGGAAGGATTTACCACCTTAATGACCAGGCCATTTTTTGCTATACGGCCCTGCGTCGCTTTAACTGACAATTCCGCGGTCGTGCAACGCTGTACCCAAACAAAATTGATGTCCTTTTTTCCCCCACAAATAGAGCTTTCTTTTGGTGGTATTTTATTTGTTTGCGCTATAAACAAAAATTTTGAAAAAAAAAAAACAATAGATAGATAGATTTATGGCATTTTTATTATTATTTTTTTTTACTAGTAATGATGCCAAACAGTGATTTTTAGTGGGACTGCGATATTGCGGTAGATAAATCAGACACTTTTCACACTTTTTTAGGACCAGTGACATTTATACAGGAATCAGTCTATAAAAATGCACTGATTACTGTATAAATGACACTGGCAGGGAAGGGGTTAACACTAGGGGGTGATCAAGGGGTTAACTGTGTTCTAGGGAGGTTTTTCTAATTGTGGGGGGAGTGGACTGACTGGGAGTACAGAGAGATTACTGTTCCTAATCACTATGAACAGACAACCACACTCTACTCCCCTGACAGAACGGGGATCTGTCTGTGGAGCGATCACGGGTGGCTGGCGGACATCGAGCCCGTTGTATCTATTAAACGAAGCTCCGTACCAGTACGGCGATTCACACAATAGAGCCACCCTGCCGCAGTATAACTGCGGCGGCTGGTGGCAAGTGGTTAATAAAAAAAATCTCCATTTTGCAAAGAGTTGTGGGAAAAAATTACAACTTCAAAAACTCACCATGCCTCTTACTAATATACCTTGGAATGTCTACTTTCCAAAAAGGGGTAATTTGGGGTGTATTTGTACTTTCCTGGCTTGTTAGTGTCTCAAGAAATGAGGCTGTCAGTACATCAGGTGTGATCAATTTTCAGTTATTGGCACCATAGCTTGTAGACTCTATAACTTTCACACAGACCAAATAATATACACTGATTTTGGTTATTTTTACTAAAGATATGTAGCAGTATACATTTTGGCCAAAATGTATGAAGAAAAATTACTAATTTGCAAAATTTTATAACAGAAACAAAGAAAAATGCATTTTTTTTACAAAATTTTCGGTCTTTTTTCATTTATAGCGCAAAAAATTAAAAACCCGGTGGTGATTAAATGCCAGCAAAAAAGCTCTGTGAGTGTGATCGCGGCTCCCGCGCACTCGATGTCCGCGGGACTACCCGCGATCGTCTCACGGAGAGGAAGAACGGGGAAATGCTGATGTAAACTGCCTAGTGACACTGACACTGATCACAGCTCCCTGTAATCGGGAGCGGTGATCAGTGTCGTGTCACACATAGCACCTCCCTCCCACATTTAGAATTGCTCCCTAGGACACACTTAAGCCCTATAGCGCCACCTAGTGGTTAACCCCTTCACTGCCAGTAACATTTACACAGTAATCAATGCATTTTTAATTGCACTGATCACTGTATAAATGTGAATGGTCCCAAAATAGCACCAAAAGTGTTCCGATCTGTCCGCCATAATGTCGCAGTCACGATAAAAATCGCTGATCATCGCCATTACTAGTAAAAAAAAATTATTAATAAAAATGCCATAAAACTATGACTAACTATTTTGTAGACGCTATAACTTTTGCGCAAACCAATCAGTAAATGCTTATTACGATTTTTTTTACCAAAAATATTTAGATGAATACGTATCGAACTGAGGAAAAAAATGTTTTTTTTATTTATTTTTTGGGGATATTTATTATAGCAAAAAGTAAAAAATAATGCGTTTTTTTTAAAAATTGTCGCTTTTTTTTGTTTATAGCGCAAAAAATAAAAACCGCAGAGGTTATCAAATACCACCAAAAGAAATCTCTATTTGTGGGAAAAAAAGGACATCAATTTTTTTTGGGAGCCACGTTGCACGGCCCCGCAATTGTCAATTAAAGCGACGCAGTGCCGAATCGCAAAAAGTGCTCTGGTCTTTGGGCAGCCAAATGGTCCGGGGCTTAAGTGGTTAAAGTGTATCAATTTTACAGCCAAATTGGGATATCACCTACTTTACATTTGTTACATGCCCCCATTCACATAGCTTCACTTAAAGAATATTTAAAAACTGCAACTTACCTTTTTTTTAGTTTCTGAACCCTCCAGCAAGTAAAAAAATCTTATGTCTTTTCTTTGCTTATGAGGGGGCTGGGCAGCTGTGTTTGCCATAAATAACCCCATCTGTACTGTGAAGGCAGATCTTCATTATCACTTGTAACTAGATTTGAGCTCTGTCTGTCCTAACAAAATAAGTACAGACTTGGGACAGGCTCACAGTAACATGTTATTCAGCCATGACACCTCCTAAGAAACTTCTAAAAGGTAGGAAATATAAAAAAAAAAAAATCTAGGCATGCTGTTTGAATGGGAACACATAACAGATATATACTGGGGATTTCTCAAATGTGACTGCAAATTGGAAATACTATTACTGTTTCCACAGCTGTAGTCATTACTACATACAGAAGCATTGATGGGTTTTTCAAATTTTAATCTGTGTAAGATAATGTTTGTTATAAACAAGCATAATAAAACCAGTCATTTGATGTTGTAGAACTGGATCTGCAAGGAAATCAACTTGAAAAGCTCCCTGTTGAACTTGGTCTCCTACCCATTCTGAAAGTAGTAAACTTATCTAAAAACAAGTTTGAGGTATTTCCAAAAGAGCTAACAAGAATACAATCCATGGAGAGCATCAACTTAGAAGGCAATCAGATCAAAGGTAAGTGACAAGTTGACTGTTATAGCTGAAGCAGTAGTATTTAGAACTTTTCCACTTTCATTTGTGCACAGCTGTGAGGCTCTTTAAGAAACACTTATTTGTTTTATTTTTTTACATAAAAAAGAAGACTGAACAGTAATTTAACTCTGTTGCATAAAACATGAGACTGTATGGAAACCACAGATCTTATGTGTATACTTTTAGAACTTGAAAATTCTTCTAATCTTTTTAAACCTCTCTACTTATTTGCAATTTTACAAATCTAAGATATATGAATAAAACATAAAAGCCACGGAAGATAATAAGCAGCGTGGCTTAGTTGTTAGCACTTCTGCCCTGCACTGAAATTCTCGGTTCAAATCCAGGCCAGGATTCTTTCTGCATGCAGTTTGCATGTTTACCTTGTGCTTGCATGAATTTCCACCCACATTCCAAAGACATGCTGGTAGTTTATTTGGCTCTCTAAGTTGGCACTCGGATGGGTTTACATGTATGTATGCATGTGAGATAGAGATCATAGATTGTAAGCTCTTTAAGGGCAGGGACAGATGTCAATCTACAGTATGTAATGCATAAATTGGCAGTGCAATACAAATGTCTGTAATAAAAAAAAAAAAGAATGTGCTTCAGGAATATGATCAGGAAAATAATGATAAAAAGTAATGAAGATGAAAATGGAATGCTCTCCCTGCATGCAGGTCTAACTGCATATTTGTATAATAAATATATATAGTTTTCAATTTGGTTTCAGCAATCAAAATATTTTTGAAACCCGTGAGTTTGGGTTTCCCCGCCACCAAAGACAACAGTGTCTTGCTGTGCTGAATGTTTTTTTAAAATATTGTTTTAAAAGCTAGTGATCTGATGCTGTGCAATTCTGTACAGAATGCAGAGCAAACAAATATCAAATTCCAGCAGTTTCTTGTGGGACAGCCAGTAAAACATGCTTTATGATTGCCTGTGAATGGTCACTGTATAGCAGTCTTTGGCTTTTAGAAAATAGAAAATGCATAAATTAAGCGGCCAGATCAAAAATTCATTTGGAAGAGTTTGCACTCCAATTGCAGACAGTGTGCACACGTTCAATGTGCGTCCAAGTGCAGACAGTGCACACCCACCCCTGCACACCTGTCAAACTCAGCTTTGCGGTGAGTCTGTACAGCTGCTGCATCTGCATTCACTTACATAGGCTGCCTGCACACAGCTCCAGGTGGGAACCAAGCAAATAAACAAACACATCATTCACACTCTATGGGTTTCTGCACCCATGTGAATGGGGCCATAAAAAAGAGAAGTTATAAATAGAATGACCAGATAAAAATAAATTAATTCATTAATGAATCTGGGGGGGGGGGGGAGATATGATTAGTGTTATTCAAAGAAAGAAAAAAAGAAACGAGTGTTGTATTGTTTTAAGTTCCAACTGGGTAAGTCTGATTATTTTTATTTTTTTTAAGTTTAGCCACTTAATTTACTTACCGTATATTATGCAGCCACATATATACAAGTGGTTTGTACAGTTTAAACAGACCCCACATCTCTCCTTAAAGAGGACCTGTCACACACTATTCCTATAACAAGGGATGTTTACATTCCTTGTAATAGGAATAAAAGTGATCAAAACATTGTTTTTAAAGAGAAAGTATAAAAAAAAAGGAAAATAAACAGTAAAGCACCCACGGCCCCGCGTGCTCGTGCACAGAAGCGAATGCCTACGTAAGTCGCACCCACATATGTAAAGTGTTCAAATCACACATGATAGGTATCGCCACATGCGTTAGAGCAAAAGCAACACTTTAAAGCATGACATGTTAGGTATCTATTTACTGGGTATAACATCATCTTGCACATTATACAAAACCATTGGGCTAACTTTACTGTTGTCTTTTCTTAATTCATGGACCAGCCCCCCCCAAAAAAAATGCGTGTGACGTAAAAAGCTGCAACGACCCCCATTTTATTCCTTAAAGTCTCTGCTAAAAATAATGTTTGGGGTTCTGAGTAATTTTCAAGCAAAAATATTGATTTAATCACTTCTTGCCTGGCCTATAGCAGATTGACGGCCGGGCGGTGGTTGTGTTATCCTGACTGGGCGTCATCTGACGTCCAGCAGGATAACCCCCTAGCGTGCGCCCGCGGGAGCGCGCAGCACGGCGATTGGGGACGGCGTGTGTCCCTCGGACACAGCACTTCCCCGATCACGGTAAACAGCCAGTGAATTTGGCTGTTTATCACGTGATCGGCTGTGTCAAAGTCACAGCCGATCACATGTCATAACAAACTCGGTGGTGTGCTCCGTGCGCGCTGCCGGAGGAGTGCAGGACAGGGATCGAGGAAGGCGAGTGTCCCTTGGACACAGCGCTTCCCAGATCAAGATAAACAGCCAATTAAATTGGTTGTTTACCGCGTGACCGGCTGTGTCCAATCACAGCCGGTCAATCAGAACCCTAGAGATAAAGCATAAGGAAAATCTCGATCCAGTGGATGGTAGATGTCTGGAGAGTGTACGGGCAGAGCTTGCGCAATATTTAGAATATAAAGCAAAGAACAAAATTAGGTTTTTCGCAAATAGAGCATATGAACAAGGAAATAAATGCGGTAAGCTACTGGCAAAACAACTTAAAAAACAACAGGACTCCAGACATGTGCACAGCTTACTAGTTCAGGGTAGGAAAATAATAGACACAAAGGCGATAGCAAAAGAATTTAGTAAATTTTATGAGGTACTATATAACATCTCCAAAACAGAACCATCTGAAGAAGGGGAAAGCGAGGAACAAAGGAGAGATAAGATCAAGGATTACATTGAGAACGCAGACATGCCCATACTAAATAGAGAAACCTCCGAGATTATGGAACGCCCAATCACGGTGGAAGAGTTGAGCAGAGTGATAGCAGCCCTACCCCCAGGGAAAAGCCCGGGCCCGGATGGGCTGACAAACATATATTACAAGAAATTTCTCCCAATTTTGGTAAGGCCACTTTGTGACTATTTCAACTCTATGATTGCTGGAAATCCACTCTCCTCAGAAGCATCACTGGCGTACATAACGGTTTTGCCAAAAGAGGGAAAAGATCCCCAGGTATGTGCCAATTACAGGCCAATCTCTCTGCTCAACTCAGACACCAAGATACTGGCAAAAATTCTGGCCCTGAGACTACAGGAAGATGTAGGAGATTTAGTGCACCCAGATAAAGCAGGGTTTGTAAAGGGGCGAGAAGCAAGAGATAACACCACCCGCGCACTCCATATACTGCATTGGATGCAATATGGCCCAGGTGAAGCCCCAGGAATCACTCTGTCGATGGATGCGGAGAAAGCCTTCGACAGAGTGAACTGGGGCTTTATGAGAGAAGTACTGGGGAGGATAGGACTGGGGGAGAGAATGCTGGGATGGATTATGGCACTATACACAAAACCAAGAGCAAGAATTAAGGTAAATGGGACAGTATCTGAATGCTTTAACATACAAAACGGTACCAGGCAGGGGTGCCCACTGTCCCCATTGATATTTGCAATAGTAATGGAACCCTTTTTGCGTAGAATCAGAAAGAACAAGGAGATAGCGGGGATGCACATAGGCCATACGGAACATAAAGTAGCAGCATATGCGGACGATTTATTATTTTTTATGTCCACTCCCCAGACATCTATAGCCGCATTGATGGTAGAAGTACAGAAATTTGGAAGGGTGTCTGGCTTTAAGATTAATTTCGAGAAATCAGTCATCCTCCCCAGTCACGTCCCAGCAGAGATGGAGAGAACACTGAAGGAGAAATACCCATTTATATGGAACAGGGAGTCGCTGACATACCTGGGGGTACAGATAAGCGCAGACTATGAACTATTGTTGGAGCAGAATTATGGCTCATTAGTGAAAGAAATAACAGAAGAATTAAAGAAATGGAAGGGGAAATACCTGACCTGGTTCGGAAGAATCAGTGCCATAAAAATGAGTATACTGCCCAGAATAGTTTATGTGCTGCGTACAGTGCCAATCAGGTTGCCGGCGAGTCTCCTTAAACAAATGCGTCGTCTATTAATGGCCTTTGTATGGAACGATAAAAGGCCTAGATTGGCGTACAACATTTTAAGAAGGAGTAGAGCGGAGGGTGGCCTAGGACTCCCGGATATAACATCCTATTATAAGGCCATGGCACTAGTTAGAATAATAGACTGGTGCCATGACCTAGATAGAAAACCATGGGTACAGGCAGAAATGATGATGGCGGGGAGAAACCTGGCAGGAGCACCATGGATCCAAGGGTCACTGAGAGGGCTGTCACAATGGACATCACCAATAACCCTGAATACATTAGAAGTATGGGATAGAATGAATAAAGAGGGCAGGTATGCCCCACAGACCTCCCCTCTGACCCCTCTGGAGGGATTTCCGTGGTTCCTCCCGGGGGAGAAGACGGGAAGTCTGGGGGCGTGGGGACAAGACGGGAATATTAGTTGCGGTAAGTTTGCCCCAAGGGGAGTTTTAATACCACTGACTGAGATGATCTTGAAATTTGGGGAGACAAGAATGGCAGAATGGAAATACCGTCAAATGACGAGCTTCCTTAAGAAAATAAAACCGTTAAGATCCATAAATACACTTACCGCATTTGAGAGGAAGTGTGCACAGACATCAGAAGATGGGCATACACTATCCTGGATGTACAGAATGATCCTAGGAGAACAAGAAAAGAAACCCCCATACTTCATGAAAGAATGGGAGAGGGAGCTAGGCCAAGTGTGGACAGATAAACAAATAAATAAAATGATATCGTTAACATTTACTACCTCCATAAGTACAAAGGTGCAAGAAATGGCATATAAATTCCTAGCGAGATGGTATAGGACACCAGTTAAAATGGCACAAATCTCTTCAGAAGCTAATGATAAATGCTGGAGGGGCTGTGGACAGAAGGGAACTTTTCTTCATCTATGGTGGACGTGCCCAATAATTAGGCGTTTTTGGGAATTAGTAGCCCCCTGGATTAAGAAAATGACGACAGAGCACATAGAGTTTGGGCCCATACAATATTTATTTCATGGAATGACTGGACCTATCAAAAAATATAGAGAAAGTATAACCCCACATTTGTTAAATGCAGCAAAAAAACTAATTCCGAAGTACTGGAGACAGGACCGGATTCCGTCAGTCATAGAGTGGAGAAACGAGGTTAATATAATAAAGGAAGCAGAGAGATGGGTTCATGTGGTTAAAAACCAAAGAAAGAAATTTGAAACGACATGGGCAAACTGGGAACAATGCGCTGAGGAGATAATAGAAGAGGGAAATACAGATGGGTAGGAGGAAGGAATGGTATAGTCATTTAGAATAGAGACATAAGAAGAATGGCCCTGAAGGGTAGATGTAAATAGTCAGATAACTTCTCTAATGTTAATCAAAGAGGGAGGGGGGTAAGATAATGTATGGTTAAATGTATATGTGGTCTCTGTTTTTTGTGTTTTTTTATTATTTCCCTCTTGTCCCAGTTTTGACAAACATTGGAGGTGGAGGGGGGAAGGAGATAGGCACACGATTAATAACAATTATGAATTATAGGGAAAATCCCCCCCCCCCCTTTTTTTTTTTTTTTTTAACACATCTTCATAATTATGAATTTTAGTGGTTAGTGACACAAACTAGAATAAAGGGGTTGTATTTGATAACGAACTGAAGTAAATAGTGACACGAATTAGAACAAGGGGGGAATGTACTTATAAATTTATCATTAAAAACACTTTATAACACGAATATACACGGAAGGGGAAATTATTATTTTTTTTTTTTTTTTTTTCTCTTCTCACAATACATAACAAGGAATTGTAGGGACTAAAGACACTAATCAGAATAAGGGGGGAACTCCCCACCCCCCTCTCCTTTTTTTTTTTTTTTTTTTGAAGTGATTAATGACACTAATAAGAATAAGGGGGAACTTATTTATAATTTCATTTTTAAACACTTTATAAATATAAACACGGTGGGGTGGGTACCAGAGGAGAAAGAAAGGAAAAGGGAAGAGAAATTTTTTTTTTTTTTTCTCTCTTCTCACAATATATAATTGATGTGATTACGGACACTAATAAGAATTAGGGGGAACTTATTTATAATTTTATTTTTTTAACACTTTATAAACATAAGCACGATAAACACGGTGGGGTGGGTAACATTTATTTATTTATTTATTTATCTAAAAATTTATTTATTTATTTATTTTTTTTTTCTCTTCACACAATATATAATTATGAATTGAAGTGATTAAGGACACTAATAAGAATTAGGGGGAACTTATATATAGTTTCTTTTAACACTTTATAAACATAAGCACGATAAACACGGTGGGGTAGGTACCATTTATTTATTTATTTATCTATTTTTATTTTTTTTTCCCCTCGCATATGTAAATGTCGGCCGCTGGGACAGGGGGGAAAACGGTGGTAGGTGATGTAGGATGTAATGTGTAGTATGTTTCTAGTGTTTGAACAAAGGGGTATAGAATGTTGTATAAATGGTGTATATATAAATGAAATAAACAATAAAATTTTTGATTATTAAAAAAAAAACAATCACAGCCGGTCAAAAATGTAAACATGGAGGAGCAGTTACCATCTGATCTCTGCTCGTGTGAGGAGAATGCAGGGATCAGTAAGTGAGATCAGTGTATTGTCTGTACTATACCACTATGCACAACACGACCCCCCCCATAATAAGGACCTGTCACTCAGCCCAGCCCATCAATCAGCCCATCTGTCAATCAGCCCATCTGATCAATCAGCCCAGCCAATCAATCAACCCATCTGTCAATCAGCCAATCAATTGGCCCATCTGTCAATCAATCACCCCATCTGTCAATCATCTGTCACAGGCCCACCGCCATTGGTACCGCCACACAGGCTACCAGTACCGCCATCAGTACCACCGCCAGTTCTGCCATCAGGCCCATCATCGGGACCGCCATCAGGCCCACCATCTATACCACCACACAGGCCCGCCACACAGGCCTGCTACCAGTATCGCCACCAGTACCACCACCCATACCACCACCACCTCCCATACCACCCCCACCACCTGTACCGCCATTGGTACCACCACCACCACCCATACCGCCACCTGTACCGCCATCGGTACCGCCACACAGGCCCGCCACTAATACCACATCGGTACCACCACTACCACCAGCAGTACCATTACATAGGCCCACCAAAAAGCACTACCATAATGTCGAAAAGGGTTTACACACCTGAGGAGGCATATGCCCTTCTTACCATGTTAGATGATGAGAGCAGCGGGGAGCTCCCATCATCCGATTCTGGTTCGGAATACGAGCCAGTGGAGGATAGTGAATCAGAGTCCGAGTTCTCAGAGGAAACCGTCCCTCCCAAAAGAATGAGATCAGGACCGAGATCAGAACCAAGATCAGGACCAATATCAGGAGATCTGCCCACCACCAGCAGCGCCAGACCCCAGGAAGAGGAGCCCAGTACAAGTACTGGAATCACACGCTCAACCCAAAGAACCCAGCCCCAGTCCTACCTTCCCGATGCCCTGGCAAACCCCTTATGGTTGCCTGCCAACTCAGGACCTGCTATCATCCCCCCTTTCACTGCACAGCCAGGTGTGAAGCCGGACACTACACATTTTTCTCAATTTGATTATTTTTGTTTTTTTTTCCCACAAGATTTGCTGCAGAATATGGTGGATCAAACTAACCTGTATGCATCCCAATTTATTGTTGCCAACCCCAATTCTTCCTATGCCCGCATGTTCCAGTGGCGACGCCTAACACTGGATGAATTTAAATTGTTTTTGGGCCTTACGTTTAATATGGGGCTTACAAAAAAGAACGAAGTCCATGCATATTGGTCCACCAACCCCATCCACCACATGCCCATATATTCCGCTGTCAGGTCCAGGACAAGATACGACATGATTATGCGTTTTCTCCACTTCAATGACAATTCACAGTGCCCTCCCCGAGATCATCCAAACCACGACAAATTGTACAAGATACGTCCCCAATCAATTCCTTTTCCCAGCGATTTAGAGACGTTTTTATCCCAGACCAAAAAATTTGTGTGGACGAGTCCCTCATACATTTCACTGGCCGACTGCACTTCAAGCAGTATATACCAAGCAAGAGAGCCAGGTATGGGCTGAAATTAAATAAATTATGTGATCGAGCAACTGGATATGTCTTCACATTCCGGATCTAGGAAGGCAAAGACTCCCAGCTCCAGCCCCATGATTGCCCCACATATATTGGAACCAGTGGGAAAATTGTCTGGGAGCTGGCATACCCCCTGTTCAACAAAGGATACCATTTATATGTTGACAACTATTATACCAGCCTGCCCCTTTTTCATCACCATTTATAGTAAAAAAACCCCAGCCTGCGGTACTTTAAAAAAACGGAAGGGATTCCCACAAAATCTGTTGACAAAAAAAATTGCAAAACGGAAAATCGGGATTCACGAAGAATGAAGAGGTGTTGGCCAAGAAGTGGAGGGACAAGAAAGATGTCCACATCCTCTCTACCATCCACAATGACACCGTGGTGGAGATGAAGATGCGGCCCCATTGTAAAGCACGAATGTGTCCATGATTACAATTTGTACATGGGGGGGTGGATTTAAACGATCAGATGCTACAGCCCTATTTATCAACCAGAAAGTCCCGTTATTGGTACAAGAAAGTTGCGTTTCACCTGTTTCACATGGCCCTTTTTAATTTGTTTGTCTGCTACCAAAAAGCAACTCAAAACCAACAAACCACCCACCTCAAGTGAATTGAAGATATCGTCACTGCCCTCATTTACCAACAAGGTCCTGCCCCAGGAAGCATTCGCTCTGATAGCGTGAGTCGACTTCACGAGCAACACATTCCCTATCACATTCTCCCCACAGAATCTGGATGAAGACACCAAAAGAAATGCCGTGTATGCAGCAGAGGAGGAGTAAGAAGAGATACCAGCTATTATTGTCCCCAATGTCCCTCCCAACCTGGCCTGTGCATCGGAGATTGCTTCAAAAATTATCATACATCCATCAAATATTAGTTCCCCTTATTATTAACAGACTGCCATTTCCCCATTTGCCTGCTACCATGTTAATTAACTGACCCTGGCCTGTTTACCGACGATGTCTTTGCTTGCCGATTTAAACCACGTTTCTGACTTCCACGTGCACCAACCTCAGCCTGTTTACCGATGATGCCTCTGCCTGCCGATTTAAACCATGTTTCTGACTTCCACGTGCACCGACCTTGGCCTGTTAATCGACCATGTTTTCGCCTGCCACTTGGACTGATCTTTTGGCCATCTACTTCAGTACACAGGGGTCTCACATATGTGAGGGGCTTCAGAATAGCGTTCTGAGTAGAGAAAAACAGTTTTTCGTTTTCTGTGCTCCCAGAACAGGGTCTGGTTGCCCGGAGGCTTCAAAGCGATTTGGGTGGGAGAAGCCTCTACCCCTGTCCGCCTGGCCCTAAGCTTGATGGTCCTTCCTGCTGCCTGGACCAATACTTTGGCTGTGCTAGCCATATTGCTGCCTCTAATGGCCCATGACATTATGGACCATGTTTCTTCCTGCTGCTTGGACCAATACTTTGGCTGTGTTGACCATATATCTGCCTGCTGCCTCTACTGACTTTGGACAGTATTTCTGCCGGGACACCTCTGCCTGCTGAATTGGATGGGTGTGAATGCGCTATTCCTATCTTTACACCACTTGTAATAATATGTGATCAAAAAAATTAATAGATAAATAACTGTATCATGTGATAATACAATTAACCATCTCCTGCGTGCAAATAGAATACATAAAAAACAATTCAAGTAAATATATATAAACCAATATCCTTCTCTTGTGTGTGAATTACACAAAAAAACCTGTGAAAACAGTTGAAGACCATGTGCAAATTGCCCCTCCTGTGCATATACACAATATTAAAGTCCGATAAATTTCCATAAACCATAAAACCAAAAAAACTTAAAAAATCCAAAAAAAGGGGGAGAAATCCTCTTGCAAATGCTGTGACTGTATTGTGCTCTTGTATCTCTTCTTAATTATAAGTGACTTTGTGACCTACCACCACCTTGCAGATTGGCCACTCACCAGATACTGTAAAATGATGTGCCTTTGGTTCATTCATGGGATAACCACTCCACCTTAAAAGCCGCTCCACCTTAAATGCGCTCCACCTTATTACCACTGTTCATCAGCTATGCTATGGTATTTCCTCATGTAGGATACATAAATAGGCGATCATAGCGTAATATGTTTAAAACATTTATTGAGTAATAAAAAACCAGATATCACACTCACATTTAAAAGTGCCTTTAGGCCGGCACTGAGCAATTCCAGCAGATAAGGACAAGTTCTAAGCGGTGCCGTGGTCCGTGTATGGCCTCCACGTTTGGCTTGCGCCTCACCCCTCGTTCTCGTGTGTGTTTCCGCCCGCTGCCCGGACGTTTGCGATCACCTGTTCCGAGAGATTTCCCAGCAGCCTCTTCGCGTTTCGCATCATCATATGCGTCATCAGGAAGCTGCCGTTTGATTGGTGCATGCTATATTTATAGCCGTATAACCGGAAGTACGTGTGTCGCCATCTTAACTAAGGGATACTGTTCCCAATTCCTGTATTTTTGAAAACCGGAATTGCGTGTCCCGCCATCTTAGCTAAGGGATGTGTTGCCCAAGTCTTATTCTTTTAATTGCCTTCCTTATAGCATCATCTACCCCGCTTATTTAACTTAGTTTACTTATTCTGTTGCAAAGAACGATGTTGTTTACGAAGATGTAGCCCATCTTTATCTGCTGAAGAGACTCTCACAATATTTTAAAATTATTAACAGACTATAATGTTCCGCAGATTACAACTGGTCTGCAGGCATTATGGGGTGGCAAAAAAAACCCTATTTATTCCCCTAGTTAAAAATGCAAATGTATTATTTCTTGCACCTTATACGGTCAGTTTACTATTCATTTAAATTATGACAAATAGATATAATAACTAAAAATGTTGACAAAATACAAAAAATGAAAAATGAAAAATATAGGGAAGAAAATAAATAAAATAAAATAAATAATAAAATAAAATAAAAATAAAAATAGAAAAAATATAGAAAAAAATTTGAAATAAAAATAAAATTAATAATAATTAAAATAAAATTAAAATCAAAATAAAATCAAAATAAAAAAATATATGAAACAAATGAAAAAAATTAAAAAAATTAAAAAATAAAAAAATGAAAAAGAATGAAAAAAATGAAAAAAAATGAAAAAAAATGGAAAAAGTTAAATGTTAGTAATCTTCCAAAAAGCAATTGATGTCTAGCTCCACATTCAACCCCAGTGGCCTCATCATGTCCATTTTGAATATCCAATGTGTTTCATTCTTTGACACCTCTCTTTTCATATTTGTGTTTCTCCAGCTCCTTTCTATCTTATCTATTCCATAGAACTTCAGGTGTTGGGGGTTTCTTCCATGTACATCTCTAAAGTGTTTAGATACACTATGGTGTTTGAATCCTTTTTTGATGTTTCTGACATGTTCACCTATTCTTACTGACAGGCTCTAGTCGTTCTGCCTACGTACTGTAGCCCACAACTGCACTCCAGTACATAGGTGACGTGTGTACTACAGCATGTTATCAATTTCTCAATTTAAATTGTTTTCTCATTGGTGTTTGATGTAAAGCTGGTTATCTTTCTGTCCTGTTTGTTAGTGGATCTACAAGCTTTGCATTTCCCACATCTAAAGAAACCCTTTTGGCTGAAAAAAGTTGACATAGTTTTAGGGGGGTCGGGCACGTTCTTTACTATTTTGTCACGGATCCTTCTTGCTCTCCTGTATATGAATGTTGGTTTTTTTGGGAGTACCTTACTCAGTTGTGGATCATTACTGATTATAGACCAATTCTTTTCTATGATATTCTCCAGTGTCTTATACTGTTTATTGAATCGCGTAATGAATGGTAATTTGTTGCTCTGGCTACAATTTTTATTTTTTTGAATCAGTTCTCTGTCCATATTAGCTACATTCAGACGTGTCTCCTCCAGTACATTCCTTTTATAACCCTTATCTATAAACCTTTCTATCAGGATATCAGTTTGTTGGAAATAGTCCTCCATCAAGTCACAGTTTCGTCTTATCCTGATGAACTGACTTTTGGGGATGGCCTTTTTCCAATGGGGGTGGTGACAGCTCCCCATTGGTATATACCCATTCCTGTCCGTTTCTTTGAAATGTGTTCTAGTCCCAAGTTGGTTCTGGTTTTTGAATATCTCCAAGTCCAAAAAATTAATTTTTTGTAAATTATAAGTAGCTGTAAATTTTTATGTCATATTTGTTGCAGCCAATATGCCGTATGAATTGCTCCAAATGTTCTTGGCTTCCCTTCCATACTATTAAAATATCGTCTATGTAGCATTTGTATAACAGCAAGTGTGGCCAGCACCTCCCGAAGATTTCCTCTTCCTCCCATTTACTTAGGAAGATGTTGGCCACACTCGGTGCATACTTGTTACCCATACCCATCCCTTTTATTTGTCTATAATAGTTGTGGTCATGCCAGAAAAAATTGTTGCCCATGGCCATTCTTAGTCCCTCCAGGATGAACCTTCTTTGTTTCAATTTTAAATCCGATAGGTTTTTCATTCCCCATGCTACTGCTGCTAGGGCATCTGTTTGTTTTATATTAGTGTACAACGACTTCACATCCAGTGTTACCAGTAATGTGGAATCGTCTACCTGTATATTTCTCAAATTATTAATTACATCTTTACTATCTTTAAGGAACGCCTTACCCCCTCCTGCTATTGGCTGAAGGAATATATCCAAATACTCCCCCAGTCTAGAGTATACTGATTCAATGCCACTAATTATGGGCCTGCCTTGTGGTTTGGTTTTGTGTTTGTGAATCTTTGGAACCTGGTATATTACTGGTATTCTTGGTGCCTCGGTCAATAGATATCTGCCTTCTTTTTTGTTAATAATTTTGTCTGCTATACCCTTATTTAAATAATCCTTCAGTTTCTTTTTTAGTTCCCTGTTAGGGTTCTTTTTTAGGGGTTGGTATGTACTACTGTCTTTTACCAATCTTTCTAGCTCTGTTTGGTAGTCCTGTTTGGTCAGGACCACTACCCCTCCCCCCTTGTCTGCTGGTCTAATTACTATGTTTTTTCTTTTTTCCAGTTTTTTCAGGCCTTGCCAAATCCTATCTTTATTACACTTTTCTGGTTTGATACTCCTCATTTCTTTCTCAACTATTCTTTTAAATACTTCTATATGTTGGTTGGTGTTAGATCTGGGGTTGAATGTGGACCTGTTCCTCAATTGGCTGTGTGTAAACCCTGAATCATTGGATCGTGGTTCAGGTTCTCCCTTTTCCAAAAAATACTTCTTTAAATTTAATTTTCTAATAAACTTTTGCAAGTCAATAAAAACTTCAAACTGGTTGAAAGTAGAGCTAGGTGCATATTTGATACCGCTATCTAGTACAAGTAATTCTTCCTGGGTAAATTCTATGTCCGTAAGATTAAAAATACCCTCCCCTAGTTTTCCCTTTTTCTTTTTGCCTCCTCCTCTGCAACCTCTTTTTCTCGTTGGTTTGTACTTCCTCCAGTGTCTTGGGGGCTCCTCTTCCAGCCCCCTCTGCTGGTCTGGAAAACTGGCATTGGGGGTTTGTAGGGTTCCCTCCAGTCCCGCCATTCCCCCTGCCACATGGGTGGGCCATAATTTTGGTTATAATTGTAATAACCTCTACCCCTACCTCTATAACCTCCCCTCCTCTGCCTGCTACCTGGACCTGTGCTTTGGCTGTGCTCTGGCTGTGCTGACAGTATCTCTGCCTGTACGAACTATGGACAGTATTCCTGCCTGCTGCCTGGATGATTGCTTTTGCTGTCGCTGACCTCATTCCTGCATGCTGCCTGGACTGATGCTCTCCTCTGTGGACTACTGCACGTCTAAAACCACAGGTAATCTTTTGTTATTTGGTATGTACCTGCTATGTGTTAGAAATATGAAGGGCCTTCAAAAATGTGAACGGTAGTCAGAAAATGATATGTGTAATTAATGCTGCTAGAATGCCTGGAGGTGCTACTTGGATGTCGGGCCTCTGTATGTGGCCAGGCTGTGTAAAAGTCTCAAACATGTGGTATCGCCATACTCAGGAGGAGTAGCAGAATGTATTTTGGGGTGTCATTTTTGCTATGTACATGCTATGTGTTAGAAATATCTTATAAAGGGACAACTTTGTGTAAAAAAAATGCATTTTCATTTTTTTCCACATTTTTCAAAAACTTCTGGAAAAAAATGAATCGTTCACAAGACTCATTATGCCTCATAGATTATACGCTGGGGTGTTTGCTTTCCAAAATGGGGTCATTTTGTGGACAATTCGATTGTCCTGGTGCTCCAGGGCCTTCAAAAGTGTAATAGGTGGTTGAGAAAGGATATGTGCAATTTATGCTTGTAGAACACCTGAAAGTGCTACTTCAATGTTGGGCCTTTGTGGCCAGACTGTGTAAAAGTCTAACACATGTGGTATTGCCATATTCAGGAGGAGTAGCGGAATGCATTTTGGGATGTCATTTTTGCTATGTACATGCTATGTTTTTGAAATATCTTATAAATTGACAATGTTGTGTAAAAAAAAATGCATTTTCCTTTTTTTCCACTTCCAAAACCTTCTGGAAAAAAATGAACCGTTCAAAAGACTCATTATGCTTCATAGATTATACGTTGGGGTGTGTGCTTTCCAAAATGGGGTCATTTTGTGGACAATTCCATTGCCCTGGTGCTCCAGGGCCTTCAAAAATGTAATAGGTGGTTGAGAAAGGATATGTGCAATTTATGCTTGTAGAACGCCTGAAAGTGCTACTTCAATGTTGGGCCTTTGTATGTGGCCAGGCTGTGTAAAAGTCTCACACATATGGTATCGCAATACTCAGGAGGAGTAGCAGAATGTATTTTGGGGTGTAGTTGCAATTATGCATATGCTATGTGAGAAAAATAACCTGTTAATATGACCAGTTTGAGTAAAAAAAATTACAACTTCAAAAATCTCACCATGCCTCCTAGTAAATACCTTGGCCTGTCTACTTTCCAAAAAGGAGTCATTTGGGGGGTATTTGTACTTTCCCGGCTTGTTAGTGTCTCAAGAAATGAGATAGGCCTTCAGTACATCAGTTGTGATCAATTTTCAAGGATTGGCACCATAGTTGTAGACTCTATAACTTTCACAAAGACCAAATAATATACATTAATTTGGGTTATTTTTAGCAAAGATATGTAGCAGTATAAATTTTCCCACAAATTTATGAAGAAAAATGACCTATTTGCAAAATTTTAAAATAGAAACTAAATAAAAGTGTGTTTTTTCAAAATTTTCGCTGTTTTTTCTCATATCGCAAAAAATAAAAAACCCAGCAGTGATTAAATTCCACCAAAAGAAAGCTCTATTTGTGAGAAGAAAATGATAAAAAAATTTTGTTTGGATACAGTGTAGAATGACTGAGTAATTGTGATTCAAAGTGTGAGAGCTCTGAAAGCTGAAAATTGGTCTGGGCGGGAAGGTGCATAAGTGCCTGGTATTGAAGTGGTTAAACTTGTAAACAAAAAGTTCCAGAAAGGCCCGGTATGGAACTGGTTAAAACAAGTAGATATAATATACTTTCCTGTCTATTTACTAATGCTAGCAGCATAATGATTTAAAATAGTTAATGTTTATTGAGAGAGTTTAGTTCTGCTTTAACCACTTCAGCCCCGGAAGATTTTACCCCCTTCCTGACCAGAGCACTTTTTACAATTCGGCACTGCGTCGCTTTAACTGCTAATTGCGCGGTCATGCAATGCTGTACCCAAATGAAATTTGCGTCCTTTTCTTCCCACAAATAGAGCTTTCTTTTTATGGTATTTGATCACCTCTGCCGTTTTTATTTTTTGCGCTATAAACGGAAAAAGACCGAAAATTTTGAAAAAAAATGATATTTTCTACTTTTTGTTATAAAAAAAATCCAATAAACTAAATTTTAGTCATACATTTAGGCCAAAATGTATTCGGCCACATGTCTTTGGTAAAAAAAATGTCAATAAGCGTATATTTATTGGTTTGCGCAAAAGTTATAGCGTCTACAAACTAGGGTACATTTTCTGTAATTTACACAGCTTTTAGTTTATGACTGCCTATGTCATTTCTTGAGGTGCTAAAATGGCAGGGCAGTACAAAACCCCCCCAAATGACCCCATTTTGGAAAGTAGACACCCCAAGGAAATTGCTGAGAGGCATGTTGAACCCATTGAATATTTATTTTTTTTGTCCCAAGTGATTGAATAATGACAAAAAAAAAAAATTTACAAAAAGTTGTCACTAAATGATATATTGCTCACACAGGCCATGGGCATATGTGGAATTGCACCCCAAAATACATTCAGCTGCTTCTCCTGAGTATGGGGATACCACATGTGTGGGACTTTTTGGGAGCCTAGCCGTGCACGGGGCCCCGAAAACCAAGCACCGCCTTCAGGATTTCTAAGGGCATAAATTTTTGATTTCACGCCTCACTACCTATCACAGTTTTGAAGGCCATAAAATGCCCAGGTGGCACAAAACCCCCCCAAATGACCCCATTTTGGAAAGTAGACACCCCAAGCTATTTGGCAAGCTGAGAGGCATGGTGAGTATTTTGCAGCTCTCATTTGTTTTTGAAAATGAAGAAAGACCAGAAAAAAAAAAAAAAAAAATTTCTTTTTTCAATTTTCAAAACTTTGTGACAAAAAGTGAGGTCTGCAAAATACTCACTATACCTCTCAGCAAATAGCTTGGGGTGTCTACTTTCCAAAATGGGGTCATTTTGGGGGGTTTTGTGCCACCTGGGCATTCCATGGCCTCCGAAACTGTGATAGGCAGTGAAGAGTGAAATCAAAAATTTACGCCCTTAGAAAGCCTGAAGGCGGTGCTTGGTTTTCGGGGTCCCGTGCGCAGCTAGGCTCCCAAAAAGTCCCACACATGTGGTATCCCCGTACTCAGGAGAAGCAGCAGAATGTATTTTGGGGTGTAATTTCACATATCCCCATGGCATGTTTGAGCAATATATCATTTAGTGACAACTTTGTGCAAAAAAAAAAAAAAAAAAAATTTGTCTCTTTCCCGCAACTTGTGTCGCAATATAAAATATTCCATGGACTCGACATGCCTCTCAGGAAATAGCTTGGGGTGTCTACTTTCCAAAATGGGGTCATTTGGGGGGGTCCTGGCATTTTATGCACAACATTTAGAAGCTTATGTCACACATCATCCACTCTTCTAACCACTTGAAGGCAAAACCCTTTCTGACACTTTTTGATTACGTGAAAAAATTATTTTTTTTTGCAAGAAAATTACTTTGAACCCCCAAACATTATATATTTTTTTAAAGCAAATGCCCTACAGATTAAAATGGTGAGTGTTTCATTTTTTTTTTCACACGGTATTTGCGCAGCGATTTTTCAAACGCATTTTTTGTGGAAAAAACACACTTTTTTAAATTTTAATGCACTAAAACACACTATATTGCCCAAATGTTTGATGGAATAAAAAAGATGATCTTAAGCCGAGTACATGGATACCAAACATGACATGCTTTAAAATTGCGCACAAACGTGCAGTGGCAACAAAATTAATACATTTTTAAAAGCCTTTAAAAGCCTTTACAGGTTACCACTTTAGATTTACAGAGGAGGTCTACTGCTAAAAATACTGCCCTCGATCTGACCTTCGCGGTGATACCTCACATGCATGGTGCAATTGCTGTTTACATTTGACGCCAGACCGACGCTTGCGTTCGCCTTAGCGCGAGAGCAGGGGGGACAGGGGTGCTTTTTTTTTTTTTTTTTTTTTCTTTATTATTTTTTTGCTCTTTTATCTTATTTTTAAACTGTTCCTTTCATTTTTTTTTTAAATCATTTTTATTGTTATCTCAGGGAATGTAAATATCCCCTATGATAGCAATAGGTAGTGACAGGTACTCTTTTTTGAAAAAATTGGGGTCTATTAGACCCTAGATCTCTCCTCTGCCCTCAAAGCATCTGACCACACCAAGATCGGTGTGATAAAATGCTTCCCCAATTTCCCAATGGCGCTGTTTACATCCGGCGAAATCTAAGTCATAAAATGCTCGTAGCTTCCGGTTTCTTAGGCCATAGAGATGTTTGGAGCCACTCTGGTCTCTGATCAGCTCTATGGTCAGCTGGCTGAATCACCGGCTGCATTCTCAGGTTCCCTGTTGAGACAGGAGAGCCAGAGAAAAACACGGAAGACGGTGGGGGCATTCCCTCCCACTGCTTGTAAAAGCAGTCTAGAGGCTAATTAGCCGCTAGGATTGCTTTTACATGAAAGCCGACCGCTGGCTGAAAAGAATGATACCAAGATGATACCTAAACCTGCAGGCATCATTCTGGTATAACCACTCAAAGTCGTGAATGGTGTACCTGAAGACCAAAAAATGGTTAACAATAAAGCACAGTAAACGGTAAAGTATAAAAAATTGCATACCTGAAAAGCAAACATGATAAAACATAATAACAATAAAATATTGCAGAATAGAATACAGTAAAAAAGAGCAGAACAATAGAGAGAGAATAGAGAGAGAGAATAAAACAACAACTATTTTTTTTATTTTTGTTTGTGTTTTTTTTGCAAACTTGTAACTTTTATAACTGTAACCGGTTCCAGGTTCGGGTCTCTCAAAATGCGATGGCATCTTGGGAGACCCTGTGAAAGTGTGCCTAGTCTGTGGAATGCTGTACCCTACGCTAATACTCAACTAGTGAATGGTAGCGTTCAAAACATTCACCAATGCAAAGACCAGGATTGTCAGGACAGGAGGGACAATAATAGCGGGTGTCACGCCTATATCCGCGCTTGCTGCAGACACAACATCTTTTTGGGGGGGTTTGTTGGGTAGGGGTACTCGGGAGGACATAAAAATGCCTCTCATGCAGCCGACTGCATTTGGTTGGGGATGTGAATGGGGGAAGTACGGGCGCTGCAGAAGCGGTGGGTTCCCGATTAGGATTGGCGAATGCAGTAGGAAGGGCATTATGGGCACGACGGGCCTGTGTTTGTCTTTTTGGTGGCAGCGGGACACTACTTGTGCTTGCCACCTCACCAGCTTGAACTGCACTTATGGGACTCACCACGTCACCAAGTGTTACTGCAGTGCTGGTTTGACTACGACCAGGGTGTACTAGGCCGCTGGCGCTTGCCAGTTCACCAAAACGCTACCAAAAAAACTATTAGCGATCGCAGGGATCAGGCCTGACTCTGCGAACGCTGCAGTTATGCGTTTAGTGTTCTGTGACAGTGATCGATCGATACTGCACTTGGGTGGGCTGGGCTGGGCCGGGCGGAGGGGCAAAACGCAGGTGCTAGTAGGTATCTGGGCTGATCCCGCTAACACTGCGTTTTTGGGAACCCTAAACTGCTGGGGACGCCAGTATAGATCTGATCGGATCAGATATTGATCCGTTCAGATACTATACCACTAAGGGAGGTGTACGCTGCGTGCGTGGGTGTTAGCGGTACTGGCGCTAACCTGACGCTGCCTGGGGCTGGTGCTTACCAGTTCACCAAAACGCTACCAAAAAAACTGTTAGCGATCGCAGGGATCAGGCCTGACTCTGCGAACGCTGCAGTTATGCGTTTAGTGTTCTGTAAGTGACAGTGATCGATCGATCGATACTGCACTTGGGTGGGCTGGGCTAGGCTGGGCGGAGGGGCAAAACGCAGGTGCTAGCAGGTATCTGGGCTGATCCCGCTAACACTGCGTTTTTGGGAACCCTAAACTGCTGGGGACGCTAGTATAGATCTGATCAGATCAGATATTGATCCGTTCAGATACTATACCACTAAGGGAGGCGTATGCTGCGTGCGTGGGTGTTAGCGGTACTGGCGCTAATCTGACGCTGCCTGGGGCGACGCATATCACCGCCGGGCGATCAGGGGGCTAAACCTTTATTCAGTAATAAACGGCGGGTGCCCTGACACTATAAAAAATAAACGAACTAACCAGCATCACCCGTAACAGTTATACGGTGATCAGTGGTGAAAGGGTTAACTAGGGGGCAATCAAGGGGTTAAAACATTTATTAGATAGTATATGGGGGTCCCTGTCGCTATAAAACGCTGACGGCGAACCTAAATATTTACCTCACTAACTAGCGTCACCAGCGACACTAATACAGCGATCAGAAAAATGATCGCTTAGTGACACTGGTGACGGGGGGTGATCAAGGGGTTAAAACTTTATTAGGGGGGGTTAGGGGGGTACCCTAGACCTACAGGGGGCTAACCCTAATTGTCCTAACACTGTAACTGTCACAAACTGACACTATGCAGTAATCAGAAAAAAAAAAAAAACCTGCTTGGTGTCAGTTTGTGACAGGGGGGGGGGGTGATGATTGGGGGGGGGGATCGGGGGGCGATCGGGGGGGGATCGGGGTGTTTAGTGTGCCTGGCATGTTCTACTGTGTTGTATGTGTGTTGTGCACTTACTCACATGTCGTCTCTCCTCGGGCCGGAACGGAAACTCCCGAGCCGAGGAGAGATGACATCACATCCTCTGCCTCTGTGTACTATACAGAGGCAGAGGATGTTTCTCATTGGCTGGGAGCGATCGCGAGGGGGGGGGCCACGATCGGATGGCCTCCCCCTCGTCTCTGACTTCTCCCAGCCAAATGCCGACCGCAGCTGGCACCGGGGGGGGGGGGTCCGATCGGACCCCCCGCCCGCGGGAAGGCATCAAGTACAAGGTACGTGATTTTGCCTGCCCGTGCCATTCTGCTCACGTATATAGGCGTGAGGCGGTCGGCAAGTGGTTAAGCAATCTTTGATATGATGTTGAATGTATATTGACTCATGACTGTGCGGTGCCAAGGCACTGCAACAACAAATCAACCCCGAACTGTAATATTTCTACCACCATGCTTAACAACTGGTATAAAGTTCTTCTTGTGAAATACTGTCTTTGGTTATCTGTAAACATGTCTATTGTTACTGACACTCAAAACAGATAGAAGTCGGCACCAAATGGAATCCACAGGCAGCTAGCAAAGGCGTTATTATTCTAAATCCTCTTAGGTAAGTGAGTATAAAGTGTAGTGCCTTAAAATCACTTATTATACAAACACACCTATTGGGTGTATCGACAGTGATAAAATAAATAAGTAAATATCATGTATGGAAAATGTATTTAAATATCATAAAAGTAAATACATTAATGCAAAAAGATATACTGTATAAATGTGAAGTCCATAAGTCCATAAATAAATAGAAAATTCCACCAATTGATATAAAACTTCCACTATCTAGTCCATAGAGTGATAAAGAATACAATGGCTCCCATAGTGTGCACAGACGGACACCAACAACAACACTCTGCACTCACCAGAGAAAATGGCTGCCTGGTATATAGCAGCAAAAACGCTTTATCAGACAGCCCAGGTAAGTTCCACATGTAAAGACTGGTATTGGTCCCTTTTAAAACACTGACCTCCTAGATATGACACCACCATCTCAGGCAGAGCTACAATGACTGCAGCCACTGGCAGTCAGGAGATCAGATGGTCTGGCAGTAAGTGCACAGACTGTAGAGGAAAGTGTTGGATTTAGTATTCCATTGCTCAACTTCTGGATGTGTGCTGGATCCAAGGAATCCCAGAATTACTTTTAAATCCTCATCAATAAAACTGGTAATGAACCTGAGGGGAATCCAATCGCTTTCTGATTGGTTGGAATATTGTACGGTCCCTAGATAGGACTTTGGATTGATGATCTTCTGGAAATGGTTGAGGGTCTCCCTTGGTTGCTGCAGAGTGATGGCCACCTAGTTGTGTCTGTAACCTGAGAGAAGAACATGAAAAGTCATGTTCTTCATAGCAACCAGCAACTCTGTCAGGTCTTGTTGCAGTAGGATTAGTAAAAGCAGACAACCAAGGGGCTCCTCCTTCTAAAATGCTTCATGTGAATCACATCACAAAACACATTCAAACTAATTAGCTCAGTCAGCTGTACTATGGAAACCTGTCATTCTATTTTCAGCACACTTCGGTTATGTGTGTTAGATTCCTGCCCCCCC
Organism: Lithobates septentrionalis; assembly: GCA_037952835.1. Taxonomy (NCBI): domain Eukaryota; kingdom Metazoa; phylum Chordata; class Amphibia; order Anura; family Ranidae; genus Lithobates; species Lithobates septentrionalis. Next base: position 2,193,248 of record JBBDGP010000859.1, on the reverse strand, counting down.
ACCCCCCCCCCCCCCCCGTGCTCAATGTGGGGGAGTGCCTTAGGGCATCCCTTCTCTTGGCTGCGCCTGTTTGTCTGCTCCACCTGATTAAGCATAATCACTGCAATATTCAATACCTTCCTTCCTCTTTACGTTTTTTATAGGACAGTTTGTGATATTGAAATGATATTGTGCTGCTTTATCATTGATGATTTGTATGTAATTCCTCCCCCCCATACCCTTTTCTATTGCTTTAAACCTCTGAGGCCTATATTTCATGTATCCTTCATTGGAGACAATCCCTGATGAAGGGTATGAAGATCTCATTGTGTTGGCTTGTTTTACAATACATTAATTCACAAATAACAGTGTGCCCTTTGAATCATTTTAAGAGGGGAGCTCCCTGGTGGTCTGTTTTTTTTCTAATCCTACTGCAGCAAGACCTGAGAGAGTTTCTGGTTAGAACATTACTTTTCAGAAGTTCTTCTCTCAGGTTATAGACACAACTAGCCAGCCATCACTTTGCAGCAATCCAGGGAGACCCTCAACCATCCAGAAGATTGTCAAAGTCCCAGCTGGACTCATACAATATTCCAACCAATCAGAAACTGGAGACAGTGATGAGATTCCCCTCAAGTTTGTCAGCAGTTTCAGTGATGATTTAAACCTAATTCTGGGGTCCCTTGGATCCAGGACACATCCCAAAGTTGAACAATGGAACACTCAATCCAACACTTACCTCTATAGTCTTTGCACTTACTGCTAGACCATCTGATCTCCTGACTGTCAATAGCTGTGATCTCTGCCTCAGATGGTGATTTTGTATCTAGGAGGTTGGTGTTTTAAAGAGACCGATAACAGTCTTTAGAAGTGGAACTTATTGTACTGTTTGAGAAAGCATTTTTGCTGCTATATTCCAGGCAGCCATTTTCTCTGGTGAGTGCGAAGTGTGGGTGCTGGTTTCAGGCTGTGCACACTGTGGGAGCCGGTGCAATCATTTTCTTCATCACTCTATGAACTAGATGGTGGAAGTTTCGTATCAATTGGTGGAATTTTAATTTATTTATAGACTTCACATTTATATATCTTTTTGTATGCATTTATTAACATTCAGGATATTTAAATTTACACTATATTCCATGCATTATATTTATTTATTCATTTTATCACTGTTGATGCACTTGTTAAGTAGGTGTGTTTGTGTAAATGATTTTTGGACGCTGCACTTTATACTTGCCTACCTGAGAGGATTTTGAAAATATTGTTACTTTGACCAAACAGCTCTTATTTTTTTTTTTGATAAATCTTTTAGCTCATTGTTCCAGAAGGCCTTCTCTTTGCCCATATGTTCAATGTAAAACTACAATTTTGCTGTAATGTTCTTTTTGGACAGCAAAGGCTTTTTTTCTAACATGCCTCTCATTCTCATTCAAGTTAAATTGGTTCAGTCTCTTCATGCACTTTGACCACAACTGTTGCAAAAAAATTACCTGAACACCCTGCAATGAAATTTTGGGGTTCTTGGAGACTTCTTTGGCACCAAACGTTTGAATAGCAAATATAATACCAGATCCTAGATGTCTGAGGTATGAAGTGGTTGTAAGACATGAAATATGAACAAAGCATATCACACTATAGTGTGTACTTAATCCAGAGCACTAAGTGTCATTTCTGTCTGCTGCCTCATTTGTCTGCTAACTGTATGACACGTTTTTCTGACACCAATTAAAAAAAAGGTGACAGATGAGGGAACTTTAGCACACAGCCCGTGATTGACAGCTTCAGCTCAGTTTCTGGGTGCTGTGTGAAGGGGGGTGTGTCCCTTAACTCCAATCAGCTCTCCTCCCTGAGCTCTGCAGAGTGTAACCTTCAGCTCCCTACCCCTGCATTCTAAAAGCTCAGACAGGCTGTATAAATTCTGCACTTCAAACTGCTGTAGAGAAGCGATGGATGCAGATTACCAGGTACAACTTATGTAGGAGCATTTTTTCATCTCTGTGTAACACCTCAGGCCAGCCACTTCACTGGGTATATATAAGGACTAACCACTTTAACCCTTTCACTGGCAGGTCCGTACAGCGTACGAACCTACAGCACTGTGTCAGGGAAGGTTCAATCTGCTGATGACACTGCCTGATCTTTGGGCCGCAGTACTGGCGTCCACCAGCGGGTGGTTCCTGGCAGTGTGTGGCCGACATTATCCCCTGCAATCAGGCATCACCTGAGTCTGATTGAGATGAGTATAAATACCCGGCAAGTGCACACACACCTTGCCCTGGTATTGTCCTTGTGCCCTGACCTGCAGCCTGTTTATCTGTCATCCTGATCCTGATTCTGAACCTGAACCCTGATTCCTGTAACCTGTATCCTGAACCTATTTGTATATGTTTCTGGATCCTTGCCCTGCAGCCTGATCCCTTCCATCTTGTTCCCTGTCTGTTTACTCCTGGCCCCCCATCTGCTGATCTCCTGTTTAGGACCCTGGCCTGGCTTGACTACAATTCTGGTACTCCCTTATGCTATATGTGCTGGTTGGTTTATTATCACTGTTTGATTGTTTGGTTTGTTCACTCTGTTTGTATAGGTGGTGTGCTCACATTTATATGCATTTACTTTAATAAACTTACTTACTTTCACCTATCTATGTCTGGTTCACTCTGTTGCAGTCACACAGTTCTGCTCACATCTGGTTTATGACAGAATACCAGGGCCATCCCTGACCAGAAGTGGCTGCACAGAGGAACCATTTTGATTCCGTTTGGTTGCAAACAAGAATGCCGATGAGGGTATTTATTTTTCTCTGCTGGTATCTGAAAGTGGTGATTATTGCCGCCAGGCTTTGAAAGGGTGGTCTAGTGACCAGTTGTTTGCAACTATTCGTTTGGCTCACTCCCTGGTCGATCAGGGTTGTATATTGTTTGGGGAGGTGCAGTCTTTGATCAAGATCTGTACTGAGCTGGCCCTGCCCTGTATTCCAGGGGGCCATGATGATTTCACTCCTCCTTTTAATGTGAATCAGGTTGTATCCCTAGTGTGGCTTTTTGAAGATGATCCCGCCGATTTTTGTGAGCACTACTCAGCCTGTTCCTGACAGATGATTGCTGAGTGCATTGTGTCTGCTCAGTCTTTTGTTAGACAGGGAGATTTAAAGCTACAGTTTGTACAACCTATACTTTCGGCATGGTCTGACTTGGTGCAATCAGCCCCAGCCAAACAAACCACCTATGCCATCAGACACCAGCCTACCCAAATGTATGTTTCCCCATCACTCATGTCAACCTCAGTTGCAGCCCAGTATACGCTGCTCCCAACCAAATACTCATATCCGGTCTCTGCTTCCTGTACCTATCCTGCATTCAACCCACCTGCCTCTTCTCAGCTGCCTACAAGCCCATTCCACAAGCGGGCGCAATTTTGAAGCGTGACATGTTGGGTATCAATTTACTTGGCGTAACATTATCTTTCACAATATAAAAAAAAATGGGCTAACTTTACTGTTGTCTTATTTTTTTATTCAAAAAAGTGAATTTTTTACAAAAAAAGTGCGCTTATAAGACCGCTGCGCAAATACGGTGCAAAAAAAGTATTGCAACGACCGCCATTTTATTCTCTAGGGTGTTAGAAAAAAAAAACATATATAATGTTTGGGGGTTCTAAGTAATTTTCTAGCATAAAAACCTGTTTTAAACATGTAAACACCTAAAATCCAAAACGAGGCTGGTCCTTAAGTGGTTAATAGGAATTTAGCAAGAGTTTTGTAATTTATGCTGTGTTTATGTGCAAATAGGGATTTTAGTGTTTTTTTTGTGGAAATAGCGATTTGATAAACATTTGCACAAATATTGCCTGGCCTTAAAAATCAGTAGAACCTTCTTTTTATTCTATTGGTCATGTGCTTCCAGAAAATGTATAGTCTTTTACAAACTTTTTTTGAAATTCACAAATATTTGTTATTTATGAGTTCAATACAGGATAAGCTTTTACATTTAGCTGGAATTTAGCAGGAATTTTGTAAAAATTGCTGTGTTTGTATCTGCTAGTAATGATACTTTTAGCAAAAATATTGATTGGATAAACATTCGCGCAAATATGACAAGGCCTTGAAAATCAGCAGCACCTTTTTTTATTCTACTGATCATGTGCTTTCAGAAAATATATTGTTTAGGGAGTCTTTTACAAACTCTGAAAGCTGTAAGTGAAAAATTAAAAACTTTTTTTAGAGAAATTTTTGCGTATGTTTAATTTTCACAGTTTTGCAAACAGGCACAATTTCAAATTTACAAATATTTTTTATTTATTAACTCAATACAGGCTTAGCTTTTATATTTAAAAGGAATTTATCAGGAATTTTGTAAACTTTGCCATATTTGTAAATTGTATATTGTTTTAATAAACTATCAGCCATCATTAGCAAGCCATCATTAGGCTGCAAAAACAAAACAAACCCATCAGAGAGATAGCAAAAACATTAGGTGTGGCCAAATCAACTGTTTGGAACATACTTAGAAAGAACGCACCGGTGAGCTCAGCAACACTAAAAGACCCGGAAGACCGCGGAAAACAACTGTGGTGGATGATAAAATAATATGAATGGGTGGTGCTGCGCTAATCCTAGGTGTACTAACTAAAACATAGATTATATATATAAAGTGGCTTTGATTAAATTATGCATCAGCAAAGTATAAAGTCAGCTTGAGTGGTATGTGACATTGGCCAGATTGGCCAGTATTGATAAGACAAACAAATTATACACGTGAGAACATAGTCATCAGTAACCACATAATAAATAAATATCACCATAAAATATGACTAACTAGCAGTATAGTGAAAGTATCAATTCTTAATAAGGTGCAGATTATAATAAAACCAGTGGTTTACACTGTGTGCAGAGACATCCAGCTCATAAAGTGACAGTGTGCAACAGTGTATCCAAACAAATTCAACATAAATATCCAAAAAACATGCATCACATAAAGTGACAATGTGCAACAGTGCATCCAAACAGGTTCAGCATAAATGTCCAAAAAAATTAATTCAAGGTGCTCCAATATAAAATGCTTCTTTTTTCTAAAATTGTGACAACGTCCCAACATGCAATCGTTGCAGTGTAGTGCTCAGGATAAATCACATAATGTGCATCTTCGTGTTCAAACACACAAGTGGGTAGTGGCCCCTTACCTTAAGGTAATAGGGCAAATGCATATGACCAAAAAGCCTTTACGGATATCCACCTATGGGCTCCAGCACTTCCCTCACAGTCCTAGATCCGGGGTATGATTCCCTCAGGTGTAGTACAGGGGAGTATAGAGAATGACAAAGCAGGAAGGATCCCAATAGTGTAATATCGTTTTGGTTAAAATAGCAACATTTATTGAGAAAATATGGTACTCACATAAAAAACGAATAATAAAGGACTTGATCCAACGAGCGGCGATCTCGTAAGCCTCTAACAGCATGTACAGCCTGTCCCGTCCCTACGCGTGACGTCACACCACACGTGACTTCATCAGGTTGCCAAAAAGATTAGAATTGTGTCGATGTCCCAATATTTATGGACCTGACTGTATATGGTTTGGGGGTCTTTCACAAACTCTGAAAGCTGTAAGGGAAAAATAAAAAGCAATGGAAAAATGTAAAAAATGGTCTGGTCAGCAGAGTTTAGAAGTGGAGCACAGGGCCTGGCAGCCAAAAGGTTAAATAGGACCTGTACACTCCCAAAGGAGGTTCTAATAATTGGCACCTGATCTTGAATACTGGGTTCTAATTTATTGGATTTGAAGTGGTGGTGTGCTTACTTTTTTTCAATAGGACAAATCTGTATTTTTGGTCATTTAAATCATAAAAATAAATATGCCATGCCACTTTTATGTGTCATTAGGTCAAGTATATCACATGGGCACAATTTGAATCAATATCTAATGTTTGCCTGTGCAAATATGCTGAAAAAATCAACAGTTTTCATCTTGTGTACTTACTTTTTTACATGACTATATATACATACTCATTATCTTACTTTCTTATAAATGCACATAGTGCTATTTTATTGCCACCTCAAATAATTCAATTCCATTCAAATGCCTCCTTTCCTGCTTTGAATAGACACCTATTGAAACTTATGCCACCACCTCAAGCTGCTGTTTTTTTTTTTGGAGTGAAAACTGATGTTGTAATCTTTGAGAATTGACTCTTATGATCTGTACACACGACCAGTTTTGCCGTCGGAATAAACTCTGAAGGTTTTTCCGACGGAATTTCCGCTCAAGCTGTCTTGCATACAAACGGTCACACCAAATTCCGACCGTCCAGAACGCGGTGACGTACGACGGGACTAGAAAATTGAAGTTCAATAGCCAGTAGCCAATAGCTTCCGTCTCGTACTTGCTTCAGAGCATGCGTCGTTTTTGGTGCGTCAGAACAGCATACAGACTAGCGGTTTTTCCAATAGTAATTTGTTCCGTCAGAAAAATATAGAACATGTTCTCTATCCAAGTCCATCTGAATTTTTGATGGAAAAACACCGATGGGGCATACACACGCCGGAATATACGATGAAAAGCTTCTATCGGACTCTTTCTGTCGGAAATTCCGCTCCTGTGTACGCGGCATTGAATTAAATTTCTTTCACAATTTCCATTAAGATAAATCTGACAGTTTAATAATAGCAATAATAGTAGTAAACCACCACTAAGTAGAGTGCAGACTAAATTAAGCTTATTATGCATCTCTGTGAATTGAGCGTTTTAAGATATGGACTAGTGAAGGTGCATTATAAAGAAAAAAGGGCAGAGAGGAAAAAAATACTTTCAAAGTGTGCCTACAGACTTAGTCATAATTTTCCCCTTATACACTTTACCAGTACTTGTGAAATTTAAATGGGTGAAAAACGGGCACTAAATTAAGGACTGATAATAATCACCCTTGCAAAGAGAAATACATTGAGGGATTTAATCACCTTGCATAAGTTTGTAAATTCACCATACAAATGATTCAGTGGAAATTTCCTAATTTTAAGGTCACCAAAAAAGGCACACTTTGCCACTGAATGGAAAGAGGTTTAACTTCCACATATCGAATAGGTTCTTACCTGTAAGACTTAAAAAAAATATATATCTTATTCTTTCAGAAATAAATCAACCACTATAACCAATATAGAATGACTACCTATATTAAAAATACATTATAAAAAGTTGATATTGTTGTTTAATCGCCTAGGGGATTCGGAAAGATTTAAAAAAAACATTTTCAATATGTACAGTGCTCAGCATAAATGAGTACACCCCTTTTGAAAAGTAAGATATTAATCAATATATCAATGAACACAAGAACAATTTCCAAAATTTTGACAAAACTGAGTTTTATAGAACATTTGTTAAACTCATTACATGAAAGTAGGGTTAATAATATAACCTAGATTACAAGATCTTCAGTTTTACTCAAATTAGTTGATGCAAAATTGAATACGCCCCACAACAAAAACTACTACTAGTATTTTGTATGACCTCCGTGATTTGTAAGGACAGCACCGAGTCTTCTTTGCATGGAATGAACAAGCTGGCGACATATTGCAGCATCTATCTTTTTCCATTCTTTAAGAATGACTTTATTTAGGCTAGGTTCACACTGATGCGATGCGGGAACCACAGCGATTCCTATGCAAGTTCCCGCATCGCATCTGAATGGCAGCAGTTCTCACTGTTCTCTGCGAACCGCTGCAGGTGTCAATAAAAAGTTAAAGACACCCCAAAATCGGTTCGCAGAAAGCAGTGCAAACTGTGAAATCGGATGGAATTGGATTGCATGAGTCTGAAAACCCATGCGATCCCATTCCAGTGAAGACAAAAAAAATGGTCCTGCACCATTTTGGTGCAAATGCAATGCAATTTAATTTGCATCACACAGATATTGCATGTGATGTGCACAGCAATGCAGTGCCAATCACATGCGATGTCTGCAATCACATAAGTGTGAACCCAGCCTCAGAGCCTGGATGCTGGATGGACAGTGATGCTCAACTTGTCTCTTCAGAGTTCCCCATAAGTATTTGATTGGGTTCAGATAAGGAGACATACTTAACTGCACCACTGAATCACTTTCACCCTATTCTTCTTCAGAAATGCAACAGTGGCCTTAGATGTGTGTTTTGAATCATTGTCTTGTTCAGGGGTCACCAAACTTTGTAAACAAAGGGCCAGTTTACTGTCCTTCAGACTTGGGGGGGGGGGGGCAGACTGTGGCCAGTGGGAATAAAGAAAAATTCTGGCATCAGTAGGAGTAAACCATGCCCAATCTTTTGTATTAGGGGGAGGAATTTCACCCCATTGTTGTTGTCAGTGGAAGAAATGGCGCCTCGTTGTTTTCAGTGGCAGGAATTATACCCCATTTTTGGAGTCAGAGGGCAGAATAGTGTCTCATATTAGTGGAATAAATAGTGCCCCAAAGGCCAGATAAAGGCAAGCAAAGGGCCACTTCTGGCCCCAGGGCCGCAGTTTAAAGACCCCTGGTCTTGTTGGAAAAGTGCACAACTACCACGGAATGATGGTAGCATCTTCTCTTTCAATATAAAGCAGTAAATCTATGAATTCATGATACCATCAATGAAATGAAGCTCCCCGACACCAGCAGCACTCATGCAGCCCCACAGAAGGACACTGCCACCGCCATGTTTCACTGTACGGCACCATGCATTTTGTTTGTACTCCTCACCTTTGCAATGCCATACAGTTTTGATGCCATCAGTTCCAAAAACATTTATCTTGGTCTCATCACTCCAGTTCACAGAGTCCCTGTATGATTAAATCTAGTCGGAAAAGGTATTCACTATAGCAAACGGGGTATAAATAGTCGCAAAATCAAATTCACTATAGGTCACATAAATCAGTGACCGACTAAATCAGTAGTCGTGGTAGAACCATGGGATTTGCACATGGAAATAATATTTAGAGCTTAATCTCATGGATTAAATGGTTCCTAATTATGTGGTATATTGTTTGGAGATGATCTGCTTTTAAAATGTTTTAAATATTGTTGTGAAAGCAGAAATATGCTTGAAAGTCTGAAAAGAGATAAATTCACCCTGTTTTTAGAACTCTGTACTGGCAAAACTGAGCATGCCCAGACTGAAATGTAGTCACAAACCTACTCTCATTTCGTTTTAGCCCCGTACTATAGTAAATTCTGAAATGTGGGAATTCCAGACAAGCGTTCACGACCGGGAATTTGTGAGAGCTAGCAAACTATGAACTATTTACATATAAATGCAAGTGTCAACTATTGATTCTCATTGTATAACTGTCTCTTCCACAAAAACATACATTTTAATTTTGAGATGAACTCCTTAATTCCTAAAATAAATTGTCCTTGCTGGGTTTTATGTTGCTTCCTAAACCTTTTTTTTTTTTTACAAGGATAGGTAATGTGTAATCTTTTCCTGTCTTTGGAACAGATATTATTCTCTTTCTCTCTCTACATATATATATATAATCTCACAAAAGTGAGTACACCCCTCACATTTTTGCAACTATTTTATTATATCTTTTCATGTGACAACACTGAAGAAATTACACTTTGCTACAATGTAAAGTAGCGAGTGTACAGCTTGTATATCAGTGTAAATTTGCCGCCCCCTCAAAATAACTCAACACAGCCATTAATGTCTAAACCGCTGGCTACAAAAAGTGAGTACACCCCTAAGTGAAAATGCCTAAATTGGGCCCAAAGTGTCAATCTTTTGTGTGGCCACTATTATTTTCCAGCACTCCCTTAACCCTCTTGGGCATGGAGTTCAACAGAGCTTCACAGGTTGCCACTGGAGTCCTCTTCCACTCCTCCATGATGACACCATGGAGCTAGTGGATGTTAGAGACCTTGCGCTCCTCCACCTTCCGTTTTGAGGATGCCCCACAGATGCTCAGTAGGGTTTAGGTCTGGAGACATGCTTGGCCAGTCCATCACCTTTACCCTCAGCTTCTTTACCAAGGGAATGGTCGTCTTGGAGGTGTGTTTGGGGTCGTTATTATGTTGGAATACTGCCCTGCGGCCCAGTCTCCAAAGGGAGGGGATCATGCTCTGCTTCAGTATGTCACAGTACATGTTGGTGTTCATGTTACCCTCAATGAACTGTAGCTCACCAGTGCCGGCAGCTCTCATGCAGCCCCAGACCATGACACTCCCACCACCATGCTTGACTGTAGGCAAGACACTCTTGTCTTTGTACTCCTCACCTGGTTGCAGCCACACACGCTTGACACCATCTAAACCAAATAACTTTATCTCATCAGACCGCAGGACATGGTTCCAGTAATCCATGACCTTAGTCTGCTTGTCTTCAGCAAACTGTTTGCGAGCTTTCTTGTGCATCATCTTTAGAAGAGGTTTCCTTCTGGGATGACAGCCATGCAGACCAATTTGATGCAGTGTGCGGCGTATGGTCTGTGCACTGACAGGCTGACCCCCACCCCTTCAACCTCTGCAGCAATGCTGGAAGCACTCATATGTCTTTTTCCCAAAGACAACTTTTGGATATGACGATGAGCATGTGCACTCAACTTCTTTGGTCGAACATGGCGAGGCCTGTTCTGACTGTTAAACGGCTGTATGGTCTTGGCCACCATGCTGCAGCTCAGTTTCAGGGTCTTGGCAATCTTCTTATAGCCTAGGCCATCTTTATGTAGAGCAACAATTCTTGTTTTCAGATCCTCAGAGAGTTCTTTGCCACAAGGTGCCATGTTGAACTTCCATTGACCAGTATGAGAGAGTGAGAACGATGACACCAAATTTAACACACCTGCTCCCCATTCACACCTGAGTCTTTGTAACACTAACGAGTCACATGACACAGAGGCAGGAAAATGGCTAATTGGGCCCAATTTGGACATTTTCACTTAGGAGTGTACCCACTTTTGTTGCCAGCGGTTTAGACATGAATGGCTGTGTGTTGAGTTAATTTGAGGGGACAGCAAATTTACACTGTTATACAAGCGCTACACTCACTACTTTACATTGTAGCAAAGTGTCATTTCTTCAGTGTTGTCACATTAAAAGATATAATAAAATATTTTCTAAAATGTGAGGGGTGTACTCACTTTTGTGAGATACTATATATAAATAGAACTCAACATTTTCATAAAATACGAATTAGACATAAAGTTTGACATATATAGAATAGAGATATAAGTCTTACATCAATGATAATAATATAAATATCAGCAAAAGAAGCAAAACAAGTCACATCTACAAATTTTTGACGATTGATTTAGCAATGATGTTGCATTTGTATTTTAGGAGAATATAGATTCTCTTGATTTACATAGTTACATAGTAGGTGAGGTCGAAAAAAGACACAAGTCCATCAACTCCATCCTATGTGTGTGATTATATGTCAGTATTACCTTGTATAACCCTGTATGTTGTGATCGTTCAGGTGCTTATCTAATAGTTTCTTGAAACTATCGATACCCCCAGCTGAGACCACCGCCTGTGGAAGGGAATTCCACATCCTTGCCGCTCTTACAGTAAAGAACCCTCTAGGTAGTTTAAGGTTAAACCTCTTTTCTTCTAATTTTAATGAGTGGCCACCTATCTTGTTAAACTCCATTCCACAAAAAAGTTTTATCCTTATTGTGGGGTCATCAGTATGGTATTTGTAAATTGAAATCATATCCCCTCTCAAGCGTCTCTTCTCCAGAGAGAGTAAGTTCAGTGCTCGCAACCTTTTCTCATAACTAATATCCTCCAGACCCTTTATTAGCTTTGTTGCTCTTCTTTGTACTCGCTCCATTTCCTGTACATCTTTCCTAAGGACTGGTGCCCAGAACTGGACAGCATACTCTAGGTGCAGCCGGACCAGAGGCTTGTAGAGCGGGAGAATTATTGTTTTACCTCTGGAATTAATCCCTTTTTTAATGCACGCCAATATTCTGTTTGCTTTGTTAGCAGCAGCTTGGCATTGCATGCCATTGCTGAGCCTATCATCTACTAGGACCCCCAGGTCCTTTTCCATTCTAGATTCCCCCAGAGGTTCTCCCCCCCAGTGTATAGATTGCATTCATATTATTGCCACCCAAATGCATTATTTTACATTTTTCTACATTGAACCTCATTTGCCATGTAGTTGCCCACCCCATTAATTTGTTCAGATCTTTTTGCAAGGTTTCCACATCCTGCAGAGAAGTGATATCGTCCGCAAATACAGAGATTGAACTGTTTACCCCATCCTCCAGGTCGTTTATGAACAAATTAAACAGGATTGGTCCCAGCACAGAACCCTGGGGGACCCCACTACCCACCCCTGACCATTCCGAGTACTCCCCATTTATCACCACCCTCTGAACTCACACTTGTAGACAGTTTTCAATCCATGTACTCACCCTATGGTCCATGTCAACGGACCTTATTTTGTACAGTAAACGTTTATGAGGAACTGTGTCAAATGCTTTTGCAAAATCCAGATACACCACGTCTACAGGCCTTCCTTTTTCTAGATGGCAACTCACCTCCTCATAGAAAGTCAATAGTTTGGCAAGAACGATTCTTCATAAATCCATGCTGATTACTGCTAGTGATACCGTTCTTGTTACTAAAATCTTGTATATAGTCCCTTATCATCCTCTCCAAGAGTTTACATTAGGGCTGCTACTAGCAATTTTTTTCATAATCGATTAGTTGGCCGATTATTGCTTTGATTAATCGGTTAATATCCTTAAAAAAAGTGTGGTGTATAATTTAGTTAATATGGAAAGTTTAAAAAAGAAGGCAATTTATTCTTAAATATCAATAACCAACTATATGCTGGCCATACAAAAACAATGTCTTCCTTCAAAAAAAAAAAATGTAATTTTAAGAACGTTCATTCGATTTTCTAATCGTTAGTGGGGTCAAATCGACATTTGTTTTCAACCACAGTGATGGGAAAATTTAGAAATAATAGAAAATTTCTTGGTCAAAGGAATTTTTAGACAGTGTATGTGGTTTTCGTTCAGAATTTTAATTCATTTTAAAACAATGGTAAAAGCAAGTGAAAATTTTCAAACAACATTCTTTCATTCAGCGAATGTACAAAGATTTTTCGTATGAATATTCTCGTCTGAAAATTGATCCGTGTGGCCAGCATAAGGCTCAGTACACACCTATGCAGTTTGCTTTTGATCTGTTTCTGCGATGCTTTTTGCTGTGCATTTTGATTTTTGCAAACGTGATTTTGCTGCGATTTGCTTTTTAGCATTTTTTTATGCTTTTTTTTTTGGCCAATTTGTTGTTGGGCAGATAAAAAAAACACAAATTGCTGCAAAAACACACTACATGCTTTTCTGCAGCTTCTCCATTGAAGTATATTGAACTAAAAAAGCACGATTTTGCGTTAAAAAAAGTCCTTGACCCTTTCCAAATATGCAGCGGCTGAAAAAAAAAAAAAGCATAGATGTGAACGTGTCCCATAAGAAACCATGTTAAATGAACTGTAGTGTGTTTCTGCAAAAAGCACCAAAAAACACATAGGTGCAAACCAGGCCTGAAGACGTTTAGTAAAATAATGGGGTTAAAAAAACGAAAATTAACCCTTTATAGTACAACAAGAGCAAATCGCTACTGTAAGGGGTTCATTTTTTTACTGTGGAACAGTGAAAGTAATATTTACAGTAGCAATTATTTGCTCTTTATTTTGCTCTTTTTGTACTATAAAGGGCTAATTTTAGTTTTTTTAACCCGATTATGTTACTGGCCGATTAATCGATTATGAAAATAGTAATCAATTAATTTCATAATCGATTAGTTGTCTATTAATCAATTCGTTGTTTCGGCCCTAGTTTACATACTAATGATGTTAGGCTAACTGGTCTGTAATTCCCAGGGATATATTTTGGACCCTCTTTAAATATTGTTTTTTCTCCAATCAGCTGGTACCATTCCAGTCAGTAGACTGTCAGTAAAAAATAGGAACAATGGTCTGAAAATTACTTGACTGAGTTCCCTAAGTACCCTCGGGTGCAAGCCATATGGTCCCGGTGATTTATTAATGTTAAGTTTCCCAAGTCTAATTGTAATTCTGTTCTCTGTTAACCATGGAGGTGCTTCCTGTAATGTGTCATGAGGATAAACACTGCAGTTTTGGTTACTGAAGCCCCCCGATTCCCTCGTGAAGACTGAGGAAAAAATACATTCAATAATTAATCTATCAATGGGTCCGCACTTCAGACTTTTAAAACACTGCTGCCCCCCTATGTAAGTAGGGAACACCTCAGTGATACCCCAAAAAGGTTAAAAATAGAATATAGGGGATGGCGCTGTGTAAAAACAAAGAGTGTAAATGTGAGTGTTTAAAGTGACCAGTGCTTTGGTGCGTAGAACAATCCTACCTCAATAGAAAAGATGAAGTATAAAAATAGAAAAATAAAATAAAATAAAAGTAGTGAATTGACCAAAAATTAATAAATATTGTAAGGTGATAAATCCTTAATGGAATTGCAAGCAATTATAATCCCATACATTAAGCAAACTCAGTCCTAATATTGTCTAAATTATGAAACATGTGTTAACAAAATCCACTAAAAATGCAAAGTGACAAGTATCGAATCTAAAAAAGTTTGGTTGTCAGACCACAGTGCAATCCACACAGTGCAATAATGTGCAAAAACCGTTGGGAATTAAAACCAATCTATTATATATAAAAATGTGTATCAAAAAATATCAAGAAAAAAAAATAAAAAATATTAAAAAAATATTAAAAAAAAAAAATATATATATAGTCCCATCTGCTATATAATACAAAAGTTCATAATAGTGATACAATATGCAGTGCAATAAATCATATAGCGAGTTTCCCAGAAGATTCTTCTTTATCAATGGAGATCCATGCAATAACTTTTAGCAATTTCCTCCAATCTGATTGCACTCACCGGAGATCACTGCCCCTGCAGGGGTATGAGCGTGTGATGTTAATCCTCAGCCTTTAATCGCTCCGATCTCACCGGTGCCAGTGTTCTTCCACTTAGCCCAATCCAGGTGAACCACTCGTTGGGGAGGGGAGGGGGACTCACTGCCCTTTGCTGTAGCGCAGATCCCAGCCAGGCATCCACTTTCATATGTTTAGATAAAAAATAAAAATTCCTTCATAGCGTAACTTTGTTTCTAATTGATATTTTATTTGTGTAATACAGTCCAACACAACGACTGAATCCTCTCAAACCAAAATGGAAAACTTTTAAAATTGGCGTTAAATACACAGAGAGGGAGCTCACAGGCTCACACGGTCCGGGGACGCAGCGCTGCTAAAAAAACTACCACTTGCGTTCCACCGGCCTGGTTTCCGGAACCACAATGTGCGGAAGTGACGTTGTACGAGCCAAGATAGTCCCGTCTTACGCGTTTCGTCATACGGACGTCATCGGAGGCGCTGCCATCTTGGCACTCCCAACGTCTTTTATTCAAGGTGTAGTCGTCGCTGCGGCCAATCACCTCCCGGATGTTTCAATCACAATCCAGCGGTGTAAATTAGCATCTCTGTTGCTAGGTAGAATTGAATCTAGGCCGAATCGGTGAACGGGGGGGGGGCATCACAAAAACATGTTAAATCCCCATAAGGGCCCTCTAGTGGTATAAACAAGAAGCTGTGTTATGCAGCAGCAACGACGACAAACTCCTTACAATCCAGCTAATAAATAACAACAATTAATATCATAATATCTATTTCAATTGCAATAAAATGACTGTAAAAAATCCTCCCTATGAACAATGTATATTTTAATAATCCCAAGAGAGATGGAATAAATATATATGCAAATAAAATAAAATTGGAAAATAGAAACAATAAAATAATTGAAAAATAAAAAATAAAAATAAAAAATAAAAAACTTATTTATTCCATTAAATACAAATAAATAAAAATAAAGATAAAAATAATCCTAAAATAAGTGGTTACTAGTGTGTGAGTGAGCCATTAAAATTAAATAGAGAAAATGTATATGAATAAAGTGGCCTAAAGTTAAAGGGTGTGTATGTAGTGACCATGGATAACTGATTTATAAATGAAATATTACCAAAATTATGCCCTTTATATATGGGCCACAGTTCTAGTAACTGGAAATCCCATGCAGTGTATCCAGGACATTAATGGGGAATAAAAAATTAATATGTTACATAAAAGCCAAAAGGGCATGATTTTAATATCTAAAAATCTAATATAGTGGATAGAGGACATTACTGAGGAATATTAAAATATTATATAGAAGTCAATAATAATTAGTAAAATTATAGCATAAAGGGGGGAAAGATAATGAGGACATTATTAAGGAATAAAAATCTATTTATTATATAGAACCCAGTTATTTAAATAAAATTAGTGAATAAGAGGAAAACGATGTATATGGAAGACCTGAAGAAAAATTCTTTGATGTGTAAACGATCTACATAAGACTAGAACCGGCTCAGAAATGCAAATAATTTGTTAACGGTGATACTTATCACTCATTATTAAAAAATCACAATCATCACAGATTATCACAGATAAGACCCAATTAACCCTCGTTTTTAAAAATTAGACAAAAAACAATTGAGATCTATATCCACATTCAGTCCTTTCAGAACCAAGCTGTCTAGGCGGTATATCCACCTGGATTCGTTCTGGGACACTTTTATTCTTTTATTGCCACCCCTCCAATAATCTTTAATAACATCAATACCGTAAAAAATCAGTCCCGTGGGGTCCTTATTATGAAATTCATCGAAGTGCCTCGAGAGATTGTGTTTTGGGAATCCTTTTTAATATTATTAATATGTTCCCTAACCCTGACAAACAGAGGCCTAGTGGTTCTTCCCACATACTGTAATCGGCAAGGACATTCGATCACATATGTTACGTGAGTACTGTCACAAGTGATCAGTTCCCTAATCTGGTACTCCTTCCCAGATCTAGATTTAAAAGATAATTTTTTCCTTGGCTGTTTTTTGCTTACCCTACAGGGAAGACATTTTTGGCATCTGAAAAAGCCTTTAATTTCAGGGAACAGTTTTATTGTCTTAGGTGGATCGATCACGTTGTGTACCAATTGATTCCTCAAATTGGGAGCCTTTCTGTAAATAAATCTTGGCTTTTTCGAAAGTAACCCCGCCAGGACACTATCTGATTTTAGAATCGGCCAGTATTTCCTGATGATATGTTCAACTGTATGGTATTGATTATTGAATCCTGTGATAAAGGCCGTTTCCATCCCAGTGGAGTTGTTATCCTTTTCCTTTTTTCTCAGTAAGGAATCCCGGTCCAAATCGCCTATCTCCATTTTTTGCCTCATTAGGGATTCCCTTTGGTACCCTTTATCAATGAATTTCCCAATCAGATTATCAGCTTGTGTGTGGTAATCCTCCATTCTGTGGCAGTTCCTTCGCAGTCTCATCAGTTGGCCCTTCGGGATATTCTCCTTCCATTTGGGGTGGTGGCAGCTGGAGGTTGGGATGTAACCGTTGCGGTCTGTTTTTTTAAAGAAAGTTCTAGTATGTAGTTCATTATTCTCCTTAAAAATTTGTACATCTAAGTATTCTATCTCTTGAGGGTCGCATTTCCCGCTAAAGGAAATACCATATTGGTTCTGATTCATCATCCCTAGGAACTCTTGGAAGGAATCTGTCGTGCCTTTCCATACGATGATCACGTCATCTATATAGCGACGGTAGAATTTTATCTCTGGGCGTAATCTCTTATATATATGTTCTGCTTCCCACATATCCATAAATAAATTCGCCATGCTCGGGGCATATCTTGCCCCCATGGCGACGCCCTTGGTCTGGAGATAATAATCTTTTTGATACCAGAAATAATTGCTTTCCATCGCTAATTTTAAGGCCTCCAAAATAAAACTAATCTGTTCTTGTTTGAGATTCCTATCTTTATATAGTGCTTTCTCGACCCCCTTGATGCCGTCTTTTTGTATAATGCTAGTATAAAGGGAGTTTACATCTATTGTTGCAAGAATGCAATCATTGACCTCAGTTACATGTTTCAAATCGTTAATTAATTGCATACTATCCCTTAGATATGATCTTCCTTTCACCACCAGTGGTTTTAGAAAACAATCGATGTGAATGAATGAATGAAGGATTTGTAGAGCGTTGCAAATGCGAACTAAATCGCCTCAAGGCGCTAGAATGCGTTCTCTGTTGCCAGCTTCTTAGAAAAGGAAGGTCTTTAGTTTTTTCCTGAAGGCCTGATGGTTTTCTTCCATGCGGATGTGGGTCGGAAGAGCGTTCCATAGTCAAGGTCCTTGGACTGCGAATCTTCGTTCTCCCTTTGCTTTGTAACGATATTGGAATGATGAGGAGGTTTTGGTTAGCTGATCGAAGGCTGCGATTAGGTGTGTAGTGTTTTATTTTCTCCTGAAGATATAGCGGAGCGTTTCCTTGTATGCATTTGTGGGTGAGGCAGAGGGTCTTGAATTTGATCCGATTCTTTACGGTTAGCCAGTGTAGGCACTTTAGGGATGGTGAAATAGATTCCCACTGTTTTTTTCCTGTTAACAGTCTTGCCGCCGTGTTTTCAATGAGTTGTAAGCACGCAAGCTGATATTGGGGTAGTCCTATGTAGAGCAAATTTGCGTAGTCGAGTCGGGAGTTGATGATTGTTCCCACAACTGCCGGTTTGTCTTCTTCTGGGCTGAAGGGGATGAGTCTGCGTAGGTGGCGGAGTAGATGGTGGGATCCGCTCACCACTGATCCTATTTGAGCATCCATTGTCATTCCTGAGTCAAAGATGACTCCGAGACTCTTGGCTTTGAGGCTTGGAGCGATGGTCTGTCCGAGGATGGTGGGGGGTGTCCACGGTGTCTTTATTTTGGAATTTTTGTTGGCATGTAGGAGGAGAAGTTCTGTTTTTGAACCGTTAAGTTTGAGGGAGCTGATGGTCATCCAGTCATCAATTGAACTGAGGCATTCTTCTAATTGTTGATGATGTTTTTTTTGTCCGGTGATGCGAAAGTAGAGTTGGGTGTCATCGGTGTATGAGTGGAAACAGAGGTCCGTTTTCCTGATGATATTGAGAAGTGGGCGGATGTAAATGTTGAATAGCACTGGTGACAGGGGTGAGCCCTGGGGAACTCCGCAGGAGACTGCCCGGGTTTCCGAGTTGAATGTTCCTAGTTTCACTGTCTGAGAGCGATTTTCTAGGAAGAATGCAAGCCATTTTAGCGCCAGACCTGTGGCTCCTGCCACTTCTGAGAGGCGGACAAGTAAAGTATTGTGGTTCACTGTATCAAATGCTGCGCTGAGGTCCAACAGTACCAGGAGACTAGATTCTCCGTCATCTGCTGCTTCAAGGGCGTCGTCCCATATTTTGAGGAGTGCTGTTTCTGTGCCATGGCCCGGGTGGAAGCCTGATTGCAGTGGGTCCAGGAGTTGGTGTGTGTCCAGGTGGCGTTGTAGTTGCAGTACTACTGCTTTCTCCATAATCTTGGAGATGGTGTTGAGGCTTGTTATCGGTCTGCGGCAGTTGGGGTCCTTAGGGTCAAGATTGGGTTTCTTCAGCAGAGGTTTGACGATGCCTTGCTTGAGGGAGGTTGGTACAGTTTCTTCTTTGAATGATTGATTTATGAGGTGTGTAAGAGTACGGGCCAGGATGTCGGAACATTCTTTAAGGAGTTTTGTGGGAATGATGTCGTTTGGGGATGTGCTGTCTCGAAGGCTTCTGATGATGTTTATAGTCGTGTCAGCGGTGATAGGAGACAAAGAAAAATTCGGTGGTTGTGTGCTGTTCGTGTTAATATCTTCTTTTTGCTTTGGTTGTATGAGGTTGGTTGTTCTTTTCTGATGAATCGATTTCCGAATGTTGTCGATTTTGTCGATGAAGTAATCTGATAATTCATTGCAGAATTCTTGAGTATTGTTTCCGGGTGGCTCTAAGCAAGTCGGGTTCATTGACTGAGTGACTAGTTTGAAAAGTTCTCGCTGACGATTTAGGGCAGTTGAGATGGTGTCCGAGAAATGTTCTTTTTTGGTTTTGAAGATTGCCTTGTGGTATTTCACAGTAAGTTCTTTGTAGTTGGTACGGTTTTCCTTGGTGGGATTTCTTCTCCATGCTCTTTCAGCTCTTCTACGTTCCTGCTTGAGTAGGGTGAGCGTGGCATTAAACCATCTCGAGTTTTTATTGCGGATAGGTGTTCTGCGTTTTGGCGCCACTGAGTCCCCTACTCTAGAAAATAGGGAATTGATTCCGCTTATGATCGGTCTTCCTGGGGGTTTCTCTAGTCGTTTATGAATTTTCGGTAAATAGTATATTACCGGTGTCTTCGTGGACTCGCATATCAGATATTTTGCTTCCTTTTTGTTTAGAATTCCTCTATCTTTCCCTCTTTCAACGAGGGTTTTTAATTTCTTTCCATAGAGTTGTTTCGGATTTCCTTTAAGTTTCTTGTAGGTGTTTTCCACCCTCAGGAGATTCTGCATCTCTTCCTCATAATCTTCTTTTTTCAATATGACCAGTCGTCCCCCTTTGTCAGCGGGACGTATGACTACTTCTTTTCTTTTCCCAATCTCTTTGATTGCCTTCCACACATTTCTATCTTTGGGTTTCTTCCTTTCTAATTTTGGTCACTTTCCACCATTTTCTCATAAATATATATATATATATATTTTTTATATTTTTTATTTTTTTTCTTGATATTTTTTGATACACGTTTTTATATATAATAGATTGGTTTTAATTCCCAACGGTTTTTGCACATTATTGCACTGTGTGGATTGCACTGTGGTCTGACAACCAAACTTTTTTAGATTCGATACTTGTCACTTTGCATTTTTAGTGGATTTTGTTAACACATGTTTCATAATTTAGACAATATTAGGACTGAGTTTGCTTAATGTATGGGATTATAATTGCTTGCAATTCCATTAAGGATTTATCACCTTACAATATTTATTAATTTTTGGTCAATTCACTACTTGTATTTTATTTAATTTTTCTATTTTTATACTTCATCTTTTCTATTGAGGTAGGATTGTACTACGCACCAAAGCACTGGTCACTTTAAACACTCACATTTACACTCTTTGTTTTTACACAAATACATTCAATACTGTCATGGTTATGCAATAGTGTTGTCTATCAGCTTACCTGTTTCCATGTGTTCATCTCTAAAGACAAGCTGACTCTCCAATGACGAAACGCATAGGGCGTGGAATAATCTGTGTCTCCCAAAACAACACAAGACTGCTGATGGTTAACCTGAGACTTCTTTCTTGCATTTTGTATACTAGAAAATTGTGAGCACCGCTCTGTCTACTTTTAAATAAATGCTTTTAAAACGATTTTATGCTATGAACATCCCCTCTCTTTTCATGTGAAACGCCACCACGATCTTGAGACTGCCAGAAATTGCCGCACAGTGGCATAGACTGTGGCTGCCTGATACCCCAGTAGGGGTGAAGATAGCTGGTGAGTGTTCGCACATTAAGAGCACAAGGATATATACAGCACTTTCACTAATGATATCAAGGACACTATCATCAAGGATTTCAAACAAATGAACATTGTGACCAAAGGACTTTTATCTTATTTTTTGTGCACTTATATTGAATGATTTATATATTATGCTGTTTATCTAACGCTGTTTATCCAAACAACCTCTGAATCCCTTTCCACCTTCCACACCCCCCTTCCCTCCCCCCTCCCCCAACCTACCTGATTACTAGCACCTATTGCACTAATTGCATGGGCTACACAAATGTTGCTCCGTTTGGTTTATTTCGTCACTATTATTAGTTTTTTTCACCCTAATAGAGGAGAGACATCACAGATCATTTATAGTTAAATAGGGACAGCGCCATACCCACACTTGTATTGTATTTTATTTCAATTGCTCTCACCGCCAGTGGTGACCGCATTCTGGGGGGCAGCAGTTCCAGTTTATTTAAAGTTTACATTAGTTACTTTTTCTCCATCTCCACTGCGCGGGATGCCATTATATTTTCCTAGAAAAAAGACGCCAGCACCCCCTAGGTCCTAGTCAGCCAAAACTCTTCTCCCGTCGCCCTGTGGAGCATCCTCTGCCTGCTGAGGAACCTATGCAGCTGGGCCCGGACCAGACTAACCCCCCGAAGAACGTGCTAGACGCAGAACTCTGGGCTTGTGTCTTTATTGTGGGGGCAAGGGTCATTTTCGTGACTCCTGTTCGCTTCGTCCGGGAAACGCTCTGGTCTAATACATTTAGAAGGTGGAGTATTGGACCCAGAAACATCACCTTCTCGTCTTCTTCTTCCGGTGTTCCTCCATGTAGGCCCTTCTCCCCAATCGGTCCTAGCATATCTGGACTCCGGGGCTGCCGGCAATTTTATGGATTGGAGAACTGCTTCTTCTATGAAGCTTACCCTTTCTCCCCACGCTACACCACTGGTAGTCTCAGCAATTGATGGCACTGTGCTCCCAGGGGGCACTATCCGTTTCCTATTAGGATGTCGGTAGGGATACTCCACCAGGAGTGGATTTCCTTCCTCATTCTACCCATGGCCTCTACCCCCATTGTATTAGGCCTTCCTTGGCTACAGCTCCACTCTCCACATGTGGACTGGGTCTCTGGGCAGATCCTGACTTGGGGCACTTCGTGTTTCTCGTCCTGTCTTCTCAAAGTGGTCCCCAAGGAGAGACTTCCCATTGCTACCACATCCGTATCGTCTGATCTTCCCTTGGCATACAGCGATTACCGGGATGTGTTCTGTAAGAAGTCTGCTGAGGTGCTTCCTCCCCACAGATCTTTTGACTGTGCCATTGACCTTGTCCCTGGAGCAACTCTACCCAGGGGTCGTACCTACCCTCTGTCCATTCCAGAGACCCAGGCCATGTCTGAGTATGCCGCCGAGAATTTGGAGAGAGGTTTCATCCGGAAATCCTCGTCGCCTGCAGGAGCAGGGTTCTTTTTCGTTGCTAAAAAGGATGGTACCCTCAGACCCTGCATCGACTATAATGGTTAAATGCAGTGACTATCAAAAACCGATACCCCTTACCTCTAATATCTGAGCTATTTGACAGGTTAAAGGGGGCTTCCATTGTCACCAAGTTGGATCTCAGAGGTGCATACAATCTCATTAGAATACGGGAAGATGACGAATGGAAGACTGCGTTTAACACTAGGGACGGGCATTACGAATACCTGGTTATGCCTTTTGGTTTGTGTAATGCTCCAGCTGTGTTCCAGAACTTTGTCAATGAAATCTTCAGGGATCTACTATACCAGTTTGTTGTCATCTATCTGGATGACATTCTCATCTTTTCTGAAAATCTGCTTGCTCACAGGAACCATGTCCGCACTGTACTTCAGCGCCTTAGAGAGAATAATCTCTATGCCAAGCTGGAGAAGTGTTCCTTTGAATGTCCTGAGGTCCTGTTTCTGGGATGTTTTGTTTCTAGTTTGGGTCTTCGCATGGTTCCCGGAAAGGTCTCGGCCATAACCAACTGGCCCCTTCCTGCTAGCCTTAAGGCCACACAGCGCTTTTTTGGCTTCACAAATTATTATAGGCAGTTCATAAGGAATTACTCTTCCATTGCCGCGCCTATTATCGCTTTAACCAAGAAGGGTGCGAATGCCAAAGACTGGCCTCCCGAGGCTGTCTCTGCGTTTCACGATCTGAAACAGGCCTTTGTTTCTGGACCTCTCTTGAGGAGACCAAATCCTGAGGACCCATTTTTTATTGAAGTAGACTCTTCTTCGATGGGGGTGGGAGCTGTGCTTCTTCAGTTCTTTGAGAAGAGACGTCAACCATGTGCGTTCTTCTCAAAAAAATTTTCTCAGGCAGAGAGAAATTATGGCATTGGTGATCGGGAACTTCTCGGAATTAAATTGGCGTTGGAAGAGTGGCGTCATCTCTTGGAGGGTTCCCCTCACTCCATTACAATCTTTACTGATCACAAGAATCTACAATACCTACAGAATGCTAAACGTCTGAACCCCAGACAGGCCAGGTGGAGTCTCTTCTTTTCTCGTTTTAAATTCAGGATTACGTACAAACCTGGTTCCTGCAACGGTCGGGCTGATGCGCTCTCTAGGTCATTTGACACTTTGGACGAGGAGTCCACCCCTGATCCTGAGCCGATCATTCCGACCTCATGCATTGTTGCCCATTCTACCACCCTGGAATCAAAAATTCCTCCTGGCAAGACCTTTGTTCCCACGGAGCTAAGAGCTAAGATCCTTCGTTGGGGACATGATTCCAAGGTGGCAGATCATGCTGGGTTCCTCCGATCCTTCCTGCTCATTAGTCGTCTCTACTGGTGGCCTAACCTCCGCTCGGATGTTAAAGATTATGTTAAGGCTTGTCATGTCTGTGCTCAGTCTAAATCTTCCACACAAGCCCCTGCTGGTCTTCTCATGCCCTTGCCCATTCCTAAGGAGCCCTGGTCTCACATCACCATTGATTTTATCACAGATCTTCCACTATCGGAGAATAATACAGCCATTTGGGTGGTAATCGATCGGTTCTTCAAGATGGCTCATTTTGTTCCTCTTCCTGGTCTCCCTTCTGCCTCTGCCTTGGTTCCCATTTTTGTATGAGAGATTTTCCGCCTTTATGGTGTTCCCTCCCATGTCGTTTCGGACAGGGGTGTTCAGTTTACGTCCCGTTTTTGGAGAGCCTTTTGCAAATCCCTCAACATTACCTTGGATTTTACCTCTTCTTACCATCCCCAATCCAATGGCCAGACTGAGAGGGTTAATCAGGAGTTGGAGGTCTTTCTCAGTACCTTGGTCTCGGCTCATCACGATGATTGGGCATCACTACTTCCGTGGGCAGAGTTCTCCCACAATAATCATGTCAACGTCAGTTCTCAGAAAACACCCTTTATCACTGTTTATGGAAAACATCCTCAACTCCCTCTTCCTATGACCTGTTCTTCCGACATTCCAGCCTTGGCTACTGTTCAGGAATCATTCAATTCCATGTGGGGTGACGTTCATGATTCCCTCCAGAAAGCTGCCAACAAATTCAAGAATTTTGCTGACCGTCGCAGGCGTAAGCCGCCTTTTCTTCAGCCAGGAGACAAAGTCTGGCTCTCCACCAGGAACATCAAACTCCGGGTTCCTTCTCTCAAATTTGCCCCAAGATTCATTGGTCCGTACACCATAACTTCCAAACTGAATCCGGTTTGTTTCAAGCTCCAGATTCCCAAAAGCCTCAAAATCTCTAACTCCTTCCATATTGCCCTTCTGAAGCCTTTAGTCCTCAATAAGTTCTCTTGTCCTCTTTCTACCACAGTGCCGGTCTCTGAGGAGGATCAGGAGTACGAGGTTAGCCAAATTTTGGATTCCCGACTCTGTAGAGGCATTCTCCAGTACCTCGTGCATTGGAAGGGGTTTGGTCCTGAGGAGAGGTCGTGGGTCAAGGCTTCTGAGGTCTTTGCACCTCATCTGTTGAGGAAGTTTCATTTGAAGTTCCCCTTTAAACCTGGTCCCAAGCGGCGAAGGGGGAGGCCTCGTAAGAGGGGGGGTACTGTCATGGTTATGCAATAGTGTTGTCTATCAGCTTACCTGTTTCCATGTGTTCATCTCTAAAGACCAGCTGACTCTCACCTGACTGCTTTTATTAACTCTCCTCTAGCACGGCTCCACCCCAGCTCCTATCAGAGAACTCTATATTAACCTCTGCACTGTAGGCCAGCCCTGCTGATCAACCTTTGTGTGTTTGGCTTCCTGTTCCTGCCTGCCGTGTGCTCTATGTTTGTTTCTGTTTCCGACCTTGGCGTGTTCTCTACTATTCCTGTCTGCTCGTGACCCTGACCTCTGGCGTGTCCCCGACTATCCCTGTTTGCCTGTGACCCTGAACCTTGGCTTATTCCTTTACTATCCCTATCATCCTGTTGCCTACTTTGGGTGTGAGCTGGGGGACCCTGGGGGTCACGACCTGGAGCCAGTTGCAGCCCAGTCCATCCTCACCTCTAGAGGCTCTGGTGAACACCTGCTGGCTCATAGACTCCGCGCCCCAGGGAATCCTACGCTCTAACCCCGGTGGGATCAGCGTTGGTGTCCCAGCGGCCCTGCCTTCCTTACCACCCGGACTCCCATCCGCAGCAGTCAGCCGTAGGGTCCACTGCCTTGTGGTGCACTCCTGATCCCAACGGTGTGCATCTTTCACCCAGCCTCTAGGTGACCTGACAAATACCTTCGCCATCTCCCCATCCTTTGTAACCAGAAGTCCTTCCTCATTCTTTATGGGGCCAATATTGTCTGTCCTCCCTTTTTTACTGTTTACATACTTAAAGAATTTCTTGGGATTTTTTCTGCTCTCCTCCGCTATGTGTCTTTCATGTTCTATCTTAGCCGTCCTTCTTGCACCCTTACATTTCTTGTTGCATTCTTTATAAAGTCTGAATGCTGATGATGATCTCTCAACCTTGTATTTTTTGAAGGCCTTCTCCTTTGCTTTTATATGCATGTTTACATTGGAGTTAAGCCATCCAGAACTTTTGTTCACTCTTTTAAATTTATTACCAATGGGATGCATTGGCTAATGCCCTTATTTTTAATATGCTCTTAAAACAAACCCATCTCTCCTCCGTGTTCTTTGTTCCTAAGATTTTATCCCAATTTATGCCCTCTAGCAAGGTTCGTAGTTTAGGGAAGTTGGCTCTTTTTAAATTCGGTGTCTTTGTATTCCCTTTATGTTTCCTATTTGTGTGATTTATACTGAAGCCAATTGACCTGTGATCACTGTTACCTAAATTGCCCCGTATTTCCACATCCGTGATCAGGTCTGTATTGTTGGTAATTAGTCATTCCAGTAACGCTTTATTTCTAGTTGGTGTGTCTACCATCTGACCCATAAAATTGTCCTGCAAGACATTTAGGAACTGGCGAGCCTTAGAAGAATGCGTGGTTCCCTCTGCCCAGTCTATGTCTGGATAATTAAAATCCCCCATTATGATAACACTTCCCATCCTTGCTGCTAATCCAAATTGTGATAGGAGATCTGTCTCACCTTCCTCCCTCAGGTTAGGGGGCCTATAGCATACTCCCAATATTATTTTCCCCTTAGCTTCATTCCTTTGGAGCTCTACCCATAAGGATTCCACCTCCTCCCTAGCTCCCTTAGTGATGTCATCTCTCACATTCACTTGTACATTATTCTTGATATATAGGCATACCCCTCCCCCTTTTTTACCCTATCTATCCTTGCGATAAAAGATATACCCTTGAATGGTTGCCAGCCAATCATGAGAGCTGTTGAACCAGGTCTCTGAAATTCCCACAAAATCCAAATCCTCCTAGTACAACAGTATCTCTAGTTCACCCATCTTGTCCGCAAGGCTCCTGGCATTAGTGAATGTACCACGTAGTTTAGACCGGTCGCATATTATCCTCTTATTGGGTGTTCTGAGATTGCAACTAGGACTTGCTACTATACTTACCTTGGGTTCTTGTGCTTTGGTCAACCTATCACTAATGCCCCAAATACTACCCTCTGGAATATGTTCCGCACTGACTATCTCTACCTCTGGACCCTCCCTCCCGTCGCCTAGTTTAAAAACATCTCTAACTTTTTGGCCATCTTTATTACCAGCTGATCTGCACCCTCCTCATTTAGGTGCAGACCATCCCTTCTATAGTACTAGTTATCGACTGAGAAGTCGGCCCAGTCCTCCAGGAACCCAAACCCCTCCTTACTACACCAGCTCCTCAGCCACTTGTTTACTTCCCTAATCTCCCCCTTTCTGGTGTGGCTCGATGTACTGATAGTATTCCTGAGAATACTACCTATGTTCATTCCTTAATCATTGTACTACTGTATAAATGTAATTGTGCTTTTCAATGGCTTAGTGGGTAGCACTCCTACCTAGAAAGACTCAGACCATGGTTTCAAATCCCAAGCATGGTATCACCTTCTTAAATTTTGAACAGCATAGTATGCTGAAAATAGGCGAATGCCTAATTGCCGCTGCCACATCAGCATGGTTGTTTCCATAATTTGCATGCTCAATTGCATACAATGGTATGTTATTTAGCAAAAAAATTATTGTGTGGCACTAAAATAATCAAATACTAGTGAACAAGCAGGGTGTTAGCATGGTTGGGATTTGAACTCATGACCTAAGTGCTTTTTGTTCATGAGTGCAGCCCACTAGGCCAATGTGCTGCGTACGATTATCCTTGCATAATAGTTTAGTATAATTAAAAAATGAACATAGATAATTAGAACTCTATAGTCTCCTAAAAAAGAAATGCAACTTAAAAAAAATAAATAACATATAACAGATATGTAACTGTAAATGATAAATACATGTAACCTCACGGAATAGCAAGAAGAAGAAAACAAACTATGTACAATGATTGTGATATAAATAAATAGTCACACACAAGGTAGAACACACCCCATATAAGAATGGTTTATTGTAATACATGTACACACATGATCATAGCTAAATACTGCAGTGCAGTTCCATATAGGAAACTCGTTGGTAATTGCCAGTTATGGAAACGCAACTACGCCAAATTGGAATTTACTACTGCTCATTTACTCAATTTTCAGTTCGCATGTACACCTAGTTGAGATCTTAATTGGCTTAATTGGGAGTAACTAAATGTAGAGTGACTACTTTTTCTCCTTATTCTTAGTGAATTAGGCCGATAGTGTCCTATAGAAAATGTTGATTCTGAAAGGAAAGTAAAGGTTTTCTGACAAATCTGGAAGCCTAGTTTCCTTGGCATTGAGAACATGTTTAAACAGTGCAGTTGCCAGAATGTATTCCTCTATAATAAACCCCCCCCTAACACTTAACCATCTTCTGCATCAACTTTCCCCTTTAACTAGCCCAGGGGTCTTCAAACTATGGCCCTCCAGTTGTTCAGGAACTACAATTCCCATCATGCCTAGTCATGTCTGTGAATGTCAGAGTTTTACAATGCCTCATGGGATGTGTAGTTTTGCAACAGCTGGAGGGCCGTAGTTTGAGGATCCCTGAACTAGCCTGTTAAATAAGCTCCACCTCTTTCCAGCACCCAGTGTTTTTAAAGTATATGTGATCCTTTACCTTGTAAAACAACCCATTCAGTTTAGAATAGAAATGCAAGGTAAAAAATTTGTGTGTGTATGTGTTATATATGTATATGTAGTCATATGGTAGCCCAGGATCACTGCTAGCTGCTTGTAAAAATGGACAGTCTTTAGTGGAATATGCAAACAGACCCAAAAATAGCCTAAAGCTAAGAGAACACAAAACTGTCCATAACTCTATTTCAGTGGCATCAAACAAGATAATGGCACATTGCCATCATACCAGTCCCACATTGGGGGTTTTGGGGTTTCCTATCTGCTTCAGGGGTCCCAAAAAAGAGTTTTTCTCAGTCTGCAACTGTGGCTCAATCCCAGACTTGGTTAACCCTGCCCATTCAGGTGTGTCCAGCTCTCTCTCTCATTGCCAGGTACCCACACTTTCCTCTTCCTTTTCTGGACTTTAAGGCATCAGGGTTATTATCTTCAGGACCAAAGTCCTTGTAATTAGGGTTTGGAGGTTTCTCCCACCCAAAACTCTTCAAACCACCAAAATTCTGGGTCCCTAATGAGGAGTTAGCAATCCAGAGAGTACTGAAAGTCAGACCTCTCCTCTCTAGCTGGAATACCCCAGAAATGCTCACCCTGCATGGGTGAGAACCCCAAATACTCAACATTTCCTTCAAACTGTCCCCCTTAAAGGGACCACAATCCTGCAGATCAGGACCCCACCTCCCTGCCCTGTACAATATACAGTATGTGTGTGTATATACAGTGTTTGTTTATAATAATAATAATATATTTAATGGGGAGGGGGGAAGTGGAAGCAGCAGCACGAACGGAGCACAGACACACAATCCAGTACACTGTAATGAGCAGGTCGGGGGGGGGGGGGGGGTCAGAGAAACTGCAGTCTTCCCAGTAATTAGCTGTGCAAAGATGCAAACTGACCATCCTGAGATGGATGTGCTTCCATGACCTGGAGTGATCAATTTGAAGCAGGAAAGCAGGGGGGCTATTGGGATGCCCAGATATTTCGCACAAAGAAAGCAATGCAAAAAGAACAGAATGCTTTTTAATGCAAGTATATGATACCACACATATCAAAAATATGAAAAGTTGGGTAACATACACCGTAAGGGTTCCTGTTGAGCATGCAAGTTCTTATGTTTTTGTTCATATCATTTTACAGGATGTTGAAAATTGTTGTTTTGCATGAAGAGTTAACTGTGTCTTGATCCTAGATTTCCTGTTTATCTGTGCCAGGTTTCAGACTTGAACTGTTTTCTGACATCTTGTCTGCACTTTAGATTCCATTAAATGTTTCATGTATTCATAATCTGCCTTTATTAAAAGCCACATTTTAAAATAAGGGCAGAGAAGCAAAGGTTAAGTGTGCATTTGTTCTCATTAGAGATGGAAGTGATTCTGGGCAACATTTCAGGATTCCTCAGAGTAGTCTGTGCTGTTAGCATCCTTGGTGCAGATGATAAATCGTGTGTCTGCATGTAGCATATAAAATATTAGAACATTTTTATATTGTTCTCTATTGTGTTCTTTGCAAGTAAAGATAACCCTTATTTAAGGATGGATATATATATATATATATATATATATATATATATATATATATATATATATATACATTATTAATAGTAAACATTAAATCCTTATGGGAGATTTGGAAGACTTCTAAAATACTTGACACTGTTGGGTACCCTTGAGAGTGAAAAGATGTGGTGTGATATGCATTCCAAGGGAAAAGAGGGTTTTTTAAAGTATGGCAGTGATTTAAGAGGATTTGGTGTCTGAGGTTCTAAACCTGCATTTTGTTTTGCATTTCATAGTACTTCTGTGACCACATAATATTCCATAAAGAGGACCTGAACACTGGAAACCAAAAATTCTGAACTACGCTCCGCACACTGCTATATACTCCTGCTATATACATTCTTACATACAGTATTTGTAGCAACCTTTTGTATAAAACCGGGATTATTGGTTTAGATAATTGCAAAACCATTTCAAGCTAGCCAGCTGTGTCAAAGTGATCCCATTCAACCACTTGACCTCCAGAAGGTTTTACCCCCTTCATGATCAGAGCAATTTTTGCTATTTAGCATTGCGCTTCTTTAACTGGCAATTGCTCGGCCATGTAACACTGTACAAAAATGAAATTTATTACCACCGGGGTTTTTATTTTTTATTATATAAACAAAAAAAGACAGAACATTTTGCAAACATTCTTTATTAAAACATATAAAAATAAATAAATAAAAACAAATCAAATTTCATTATACATTTAGACTCGGTTCACACAGGGGCGACTTGTCAGGCGACCTAGTCGCCTGACAAGTCGCCTCCCGTTCTGTACAATGGAACCGTTCTAATCGGAGCGACGCAAGTCGCTCCGACTTAGAAAAAGGTTCCTGTACTACTTTGGGGGCGACTTGGGGTGACTTGCATAGACTTCTATACAGAAGTCGTTTTGCAAGTCGCCGTGGCAGTCGTGTGCAGTTCGCCTCGGTGAGGCGACCTGCAAGTCGTGCCGCCCCTGTGTGAACCGAGTCTGAGGCCAAATTGTATTCTTTACTTGTCTTTGGTAAAACAAGTAATTTCCCTTGGGATTAATTAGTAATTTCCCTTGGGATTCGTTAGTAATTTCCCTACTTAATAAATACTTAATAAAGCAGTGTTTCTCAACTCCAGTCCTCAAGGCACACCAACAGGTCATGTTTTCAGGCTTCCCATTATTTTGCACAGGGGATTTGATCAGTTTCGCTGCCTTAGTATTTACCACAGCTATTTCATCTGAGGGAAATCCTGAAAACATGACCTGTTGGGGCGACTTGAGGACAGGAGTTGAGAAACACTGTAATAAAGTATTCTGAGTCTGAATTTTAAAAAAGAAATCCCAATAAGTGTATATTATTTGGTTTGTGTGAAAGTATCTACAAATGATGATATATACAGTGCATCCGGAAAGTATTCACAGCACTTCACTTTTTCCACATTTTTTTTTAAATTACAGCCTTAATCCAAGGTGGATTAAATTCATTATTTTCTTCAAAATTCTACACACAATGCCCCATAATGACAATGCAAAAGAAGTTTGTTTGAAATCTTTGCACATTTATTAAAAATAAAAAATGAAAAAAATCACATTCACATAAGTATTCACAGCACAGCCTATGTCATGACACTCAAAATTTAGCTCCGGTGCATCCTGTTTCCACTGATCATCCTTGAGATGTTTCTGAAACTTGATTGGAGTCCACCTGTGTAAATCCAGTTGATTGGACATGATTTGGAAAGGCACACACCTGTCTACATAAGGTCCCACAGTTAACAGTGCACGTCAGAGCACAAACCAAGCCATGAAGTCCAAGGAATTGTTCAGCGTTCTGAACCAGTTGTAGTTTATGGAGGGACTTCAGAGGAAGACCAAAAAGAAGGGAATTGCAATAATCTATGTGGGAGGTGACCAGATGGTAAGCAAAAACAGCAGTGCTGTTGGGTGTGAGTAATGGAAGGAGGCGATTGATCTTGCGTAAATGGAAATATGCTGACCGAGTAACATTACTGATGTGGGCTTTAAAAGATAGTGTATTGTCGAGGATGACACCCAGACTCTTTATCTGAGGAGAGGGAAACACTGTGGAGTTATCAATATTAACTGAAAAACTGTTATGCCCCATACACACGGTCGGACTTTGTTCGGACATTCCGACAACAAAATCCTAGGATTTTTTCCGACGGATGTTGGCTCAAACTTGTCTTGCATACACACGGTCACACAAAGTTGTCGGAAAATCCGATCGTTCTAAACGCGGTGACGTAAAAAACGTACGTCGGGACTATAAAAGGGGCAGTGGCCAATAGCTTTCATCTCTTTATTCTGAGCATGCGTGGCACTTTGTCCGTCGGATTTGTGTACACACGATCGGAGTTTTATATCCTGCTCTCAAACTTTGTGTGTCGGAAAATCCGATGGAAAATGTGTGATGGAGCCTACACACGGTCGGAATTTCTGACAACAAGGTCCTATCACACATTTTCCGTCGGAAAATCTGACTGTGTACGGGGCATAAAGCTTTTTGTCAGGGTAGACTGCGTGCCAATGTGGAGAACGGATAACCGGCGGTGTGGAAGAGCACAGCAGATGGAGAAGATGGCGGCAGGAGAGATGGCTCTGGGAGAATACAGCTCGGGGAGAAGATGGAGGAGGGAGAGACAGCGCCTGGAGAAGACGGCTCAGGGAAAAAGACAGCTCTGAGCTATTTTACAATAAAGGACTTCTCAAAAACTGGCTATTGATTTTTTTTACATTTCACTGCTTTTTTTGGTGAACGGGTAGGGGTACGATGTAACCCATACCTATTCTCATAGGGGGGCAGGATCTGAGAGCCCCCTTGTTAAAAGGGGCTTCCAGATTCTGATAACCCCCCTGCCCGCAGACCGACAACCACCGACCAGGGTTGTCGGGAAGAGGCCCTTGTCCCCATCAACATGGGGACAAGGTGCTTTGGGGCATGTGGCCTGGTATGGTTCAGAAGGGGAGGGTGCTCGCTCATCCCCCCTTATCCTGACCTCCAGGCTGCATGCTCGAATAAGGGTCTGGTATGGATTTTGGGGGGCCCTACGTCAATTTTATTTTACATTTTGGTGTGGGGTTCCATTTAAAGTCCATACCAGACCCGAAGGGCCTGATATGTACTGGGTGGGACCCTAAAATGTTTTTTTCCTTGATTTTTTGGAATTCCACACCATAATATAATTGAATAAGTACATACAATTGCATGCATTTGAAGAGTTAAAATAAGGAATAAACCAAACTGATGTGCATTGGCTAATTATGCTGCTGAGTACAATGCATGCTTTCAGGAGGTGATGCTGTCAGTGGGATTTGAACTCATGGCTTGAACCTTTGAGGGCAGCAGGGCATACCGCTATGCTACAGAGCTGAGCACATACCTGCAGAGAAAATACATTTACTAATGTTTGATTCCATACAATAATGTTTTGCATTTCAGGCATTAATATTATAGTAACAACCCTGCTGACGTGGCATTGGCTAATAGGCGTTCGCCTCTTTTCAGCATATGCTGCTGAGTCTAATGTAAGCTTTAAGTAGGTGATACCATCTGTGTAATTTTCAGCCATTTGAGCACGAATATGTTGAGATCATACGTTTACTAGCGTTTGATGGTGGGACTACTTTATATTATAGGTATAATAGTACTCGGCACAGTGACTTAGGCCCCTTTCACACTTGTGCGACCTGAAAGTTGCACGATTTTGATGCAACCTTAAGCAATGCCTGTGTAATCTTGAGGTCTATGGATGCAGGAGTCGCAGGGAAAGGCGCGCAATTTTGCCACGATTCCAGGGAATGCCTGTGTAAACTTGAAGTCTGTGGACCTCAACTCGCATCAAAGTCGGACCAAAGTAGTACAGGGACTACTTTGAAGTTGGTGTGACTTGAAGTCGCACAGATATGAATGGTACACATTGAAAATAATGGGAGTATGACTTGTCATGCGACTCTGATGTCCAAATTCGCACAAGTGTAAAAGGGACCTCAGCCCGACTTAGTGATCGATTTCAGAGACATCAGTGCAATTTCCTGCACAGATGTCTAGTGAAATCACATAGGTCCCAATTGTCCCTGATTTGGAACAAAGTCCCTCTGTCCCTCTTGCCTCCTCATTTGTCCCTCATTTTGTTCTGATCTGTATAGTTGTATTTGAAATGCACCTTTTATTTTTCAAAAAGGGTTTCCCAGAGCTAAACCTATCATCTAATTTCTAAATTGCTTTGTTTGTAAATTTCCAAAGCCAATCTAAAGGAATATTATTGGTAAAAAAAAAGCACTTGGAGGTTTAACTAATTTTTTTTTATTTCTTTTGGAATAAATCTCCTTTAAGGTTTTTTAGGAGGTGTGTCCTATGCCTACATAATTTTGCTAATAGGTGTCCCTTATACCCATCTCAAAAAGTTGGGAGGTAAGAAATCGCCCCCTGAAGTCGCCCAAAGTAATGCAGGAACTACTTTTGGGAATCATTGTGGCGTCGCACCAATTCGGACATTTCCATTGCCGTCAAAAGGGGCCTGCAATTTGACATGTCAATTCAGAGCTATGTGAACATGGGTGAAGTTGCATAGATATGAATGGAAATCATGGGGGACAACTTTTCATGTGACTCTGAGGTTCAAAGCTGCATGAAAAGTCACCCAAGTGTGAAAGTAACCTAATGAGATTAATTGACAACACCTTTGAATAAGGCCCCATTTGCACTTGTGGGACCCTAAAATTGCACAGCTTTGCCATGACTTGAAGCAATGCCTGTGTAATCTTGTGGTGTATGGACCTCAAATTGCATCAAAGTCAAACCAAGGTAGTGCAGAGACAAATTTGCCCCACTTTCAGGATGCACAAGTAAAAATAGGGCCAAATTCAAAGGTGTTATCTTCTAATCTAATTTACACTGCTGCGACCTGAAAGTCACACTATTTTGCTGCCACTTGGCCCCAACTTCTGGGAATGCCTGTGTAATATTGCACCCTATGTACCTCAAGTCACATGAAAGTCACACCAAAGTAGTACAGGGACTACTTTAAAGTTGGTGCAACTTAAAGTAGCACAGATATTAATGGTTATAATTGAGAATCATGGGGTACAACTTGTCATGCAACTCGGAGGTCCAAATTTGCTGGAAAAGTCACCTCACTGTGAAACAAGTCATATAAATTTTAATAGAAAAGAGCTCTCATTTATACTTGCATAGTCCTTACTGATTTACATCAGCAAAACAAATGCAGGAAGTGATGTGTGCACATGGGACGAAAGCAAATGTGTGTTGATGTCAAACAAATCAATGAACCCCACCCACACCAAATCTAACTACCACATCCACCCCCACATTGAGTAAGTAAATATACTACACTTACTTGGCAAATCAGCAGCACCTCTTTGCTAAAGAGGGACCTCGCCATGTCCACCTAGATGGAGATCCTGACCAGCACAGCAGCTTCCGGGTGATTACAATGACTAATTTCCGGGTCAGAAGGTGAAACCACGCTCTTTTGATCACAGCTGCAAATATTTGATCGCAACCACGATTTGAATTTTTTATTTTATTTTAGTTTATTTGCAGATATGCACATCTGTATTTCTACATATGATATTTGAAGGTAACCTTAAGGCCGTTCAATAAGAAATGGTGTCCCTGGGATAGCAGGAGGTGAATTACAAACACAAAAAGGCCCAGTTTGAGCCCTGGTTCACACTGACAGCGGAAGGAAATCGTGAGTTCAGCTGAACTCACACAATTCCATTCCCGCATGTCAGTCCCGACTGCGGGGGCAATATCAGAGACATCTGTGCAGGACGTGATAGAACGTTGTAATTGCCACCGATTTGACATGTCAAATTGCACCAATGTGAACCAGAGCTGACACATACAACACTGCCTATCTCCCAGCTGAATTCATTACCTGCAATTCTCCACAGCTGTTATATATAAAGATTCCACCTTTATCACTTACTTGCAGGTGTGCTGAAGCCTAGGTTTACATTGGAGCGATTTGTCATGCAATTTGAGAGATTAAATCGCATGACAAGTCGCAGCCTATTGGCGGCAATGGCACTGTTCCAATTGATGTGACACCGCAAAGATTTGCAAAAGTAGTTCCTGCACTACTTTTGCCAATTTCAGGTGTGACTTCAATAGACATCTGTGTATGAAGCCACACAGATGTGTATCAAGTAGCACCTGAAATTGCACTAACCTTGCTACTTTGAAATCGCGCTACATCAAGTGAAGTAGCGCGATTTCAAAGTAGCATCAATGGGAACCAGGGCGAAGAGACTAGTTTTTTTGGTGCACAAATACATATAGAGATAAGATATAAAAAGATATTGCACTTCCCCAAAACCACCACCCCCAAAATTAAAAGAGAGAAAACAAAAAAAATAAAAACCACCACAACAAGCGAATAAATGTACTTTTATTTTGCCAGCAGAAACAAAATTATGTAGATTTACTAGCTTCAAAAAGAAAAAAAAAATTCTACGGGATATATGGTGCTACATTTAGCAAAACAGTTAACAATTGGATTTTAAGGGCCCTGCTCATAGGAGCTTACAATCTAAAATTTGTCTAAACCTTAGCGTGGACACAGCTTTACTTTCAGTGTATAAGGGGCAACACATCACATTTTTATCTGCAAGATTATAGAAACATTCTTAACAGTCATTATTCTTACAAAGCATTCCAACATAATATTAAAAAGCCACATGTTCAAAACAACACCAGGGCCGTCTTTAAGGCAGGGCAAAAGGGGAAGCTGCCCTGGGCCCTGTCATTTTTGTGGGGCCCAAAGCAGCTGCCTCATGCTTGCCAACTATCCTGGTTTAGATTTCCTTGTCCCTTAAAGTGTTAGTCCGTGCTGTGTCCTGATATCTAAGTGTGAAGTGCTGCTACTAATGCTGCTCAGCTCTGCCCTATTGTGTACAGATGACTCACCTGCAGACCCTGTGTTTACATGAAAGAATAACCGGTATGGTTGTATTAATATGTAAATAGCTGTGGCATTGATATGTAAATAGAGGCGGCATTCATATGTATTATGCTGCCCACTGAGGAGACAAAGGGACATGCTTGAAAGTCCTAACATCATTGGTGTGGAGGGGGGGGGGGTGTGTGGGGTGTGCAGAGGTAGGCAGAGAAGGAATTACAGTTTGGGGTGCACAGGTGAGCAAGGAGAGGATGTACAGAGGTAAGAAAGGTGGGTGCAAAGATGAGCAGAGGAGGCAGGTAGAGTTAAAGGGGGAGGGTTGGAGTGGAGAGGATGGGGAGGTTTAGGCTGCAGAGGTTAGCAGTGGTTTTAGTAGGGTGGATATAGATGTATGTCGCGTGTAGGGCAGCCCATTCATTTCAATGGGATGCTCTATGCACTAGAAATGCGGAAGAAAGTCCCTAACCCTTTTTCAAAATCACACAGTGCCAAGGCACATGTCAGCAGATGCGTGAGGGTGTCATTAACAATTGATGGCACTGCTGTGTATCTGCTGAAGGGCACCACGTTTCTGTGGGTGTCAGGAAAGCGACTTTGCGTCCCCAGTCCATGGTGTGCAGGCAGTAAGGAGATGATGTGCTGTAACCTCTAGCAACCAATCAATGAGCAGTATTGATGTACAGTAATCTCTAACAACCAATCAACAAGCAGAAATCATGTGCTGTAACCTCTAGCAACTAATCAGTGAGCCATAATGTCTGCTGTAACCTCTAGCAACCAGTCAGTAAGTGGTAATGATGTGCTGTAACCTCTGGCAACAAATCGCAATCGATGTCTGATCTGATTCAGTAAACTGATTTTGAGTCTAGGTGCTAATTATTGTATGTCTCAGAGCAGGTGGGGAGTGAAATTTAATGGGGGGGTGAGGGCAAGAAAATGTTTGCCCAGGGTCCAATCAATATTAAAGATGGCCCTGCATAACACCCACCACCACCCCACAAATCCACACATATACATACATTGGTGACCATGTTCTGCTGGAAGCTGCATTTTTGTGTACACGATTAAGCAATGAGATCAAACAGTAGAAGGTCAGCACATGCTCCCAAACCATGTTTGCATGGTCAGACAGGAACAATACACAGACAACATTGACAGCATGGCCACATAAACCCACTTTTGATTGAAAACATGCACATTTCAGCAAACAGCCCTAGTTGGGCGTTTGTCATTATGCACGCTATCATTCCTTCTTCCCCACCA
The DNA here is from genome assembly GCA_037952835.1 of Lithobates septentrionalis. Lineage (NCBI taxonomy): Eukaryota > Metazoa > Chordata > Amphibia > Anura > Ranidae > Lithobates > Lithobates septentrionalis. The sequence continues at coordinate 2,154,542 of JBBDGP010000859.1, read as the reverse complement.
CAAATCACAGCAAAAAACCTGGCCTTCTCAGGCCAAATGAACACCCTACTGCAGCCCTTTATATAAGGTAGGTTGTATTGTTAGCATACTGACACACGCCCAATAGAAGTACACGCCCACCAGTATCTTTCAATCTGTCTCTTCGTGTATGTCTAAAGTGATTGCACCTGATGGGCAGGAACACATAATACTATTTGCAACTGTGTTAGTCCTTGGCTATGTGCATCAAATCTCCAACTACAGCCCAAAGATCGAAGTCTATTTGCATCCACATAAACAAAGCAACAGTTTTCTAAGCATATGTACTTGTGCAGTGTAAACCCTACAATTTAAAAGTCCCTGGGCATGATTAGTGCTAACAAACATTAACATCAGTCCCTGGCTGCAATGAGCTTCCAATCTAAAGTCCAAAATTAACTTTCTTACATTAGAGACTATTTCGACAGGAGATAAATGATATACCAGCATGTCTTTTGATTGTGGTGAGAAACCCACACAGGCAGAACATATAAACTTCCACACAAGCATTAGCATGTTGAGGAATTGAACCAGCAACCCCAGTGCTGCTAGACAGAATTGCTACCCACTTAGCCACCAGGCAGCCTCACCCATGTTCTCTGCATCTCTGTGGTGTGAACCAGCCCTAAGTCCATTGCCATGCTCAGTGTCACAAGCAATATACAATATATTGGCCTAAGTATTGGGACACCTGCCTTTAAACGCACATGAACTGTAATGGCATCCCAGTCTTAGTTCGTAGGGTTCAATATTGAGTTGGCCCACCCTTTGCAGCTATAACAGCTTCAACTCTTCTGGGAAGGCTGTCCACAAGGTTTAGGAGTGTGTCTATGGGAATGTTTGACCATTCTTCTAAGTGCATTTGTGAGGTCAGGCACTGATGTTGGATGAGAAGGCCTGGCTTACAGTCTCCACTCTAATTCATCCCCAAGGTGTTCTGTTGAGGTCAGGATTCTGTCCAGGCCAGTCAAGTTCCTCCACCCCAAACTCACTCATCCATGTCTTTATGGACCTTGCTTTGTGCACTGGTCCAAACCATTTGGTGAAGGGGGGATTATAGTATGGGGTTATTTTTCAAGGGTTGGGCTTGGCCCCTTAGTTCCAGTGAAGGGAACTCTTAAGGCATCATCATACCAAGACATTTTGGACAATTTCATGCTCCTAACTTTGTGGGAACAGTTTGGGGATGGCCCTTTCCTGTTCCAACATGACTGCACACCAGTGCACAAAGCAAGATCCATAAAGACATGGATGAGCGAGTTTGGGGTGGAGGAACTTGACTGGCCTGCACAGAGTCCTGACCTCAACCCGATAGAACACCCTTTGGCTGAGTTAGAGTAGAGACTGCGAGCCAGACCTTCTCATCCAACCCCAGTGCCTGGCCTCACAAATGCACTTCTGGAAGAATGGTCAAACATTGCCATAGACACACTAAACCTTCCCAGAAGCTGTTCTAGCTGCAAAGGTTGGGCTAAATCAAATTTTAACCCTATGGACTAAGACTGGGCTGCCATTAAAGGTCATGTATGTGTAAAGGCAGGTGTCCCAATACTTTTGGCTAGATAGTTTATCTGGCAATATTTACAATGGTAGTGGAACCCTCCTATACATAAATATTACATTTAGACATAGTTTTAGGACCTGGAAGATGAGACAACTTCTTTACATGAAGCAGCATGTTTGGGATTCAAACCCAGACGCTCAGGGATACTAAGCAGAAGTTCTAACCTCTAGGTCACAGAGCCACTACATGTGAGCACCTCCTACACATAAATACTACATTTCTTTGGACAAACAGGTGATGGAATTACATTACTCAAGAGTTATTCTTCTTGATTTATTCTGTGATATTTGGTGGTTCTTTGTGGATGAGTGTAGAATAGTGATATTAGTAGTGAATAGTGATATTACACTCAATTTTTTGGGAATTACATTTTGATTTCTGATGTTGGTACACATATCACATTTTTTGGGCTCAAATTATGATTATTTGGAAATAATAAAAAGCACAAAAAATTGTGACTCATTTTAAATTTGCATCAGCAATGGTATTGTTTGTGGATTGTAAAGCCTGTATGAGTTTGGGTAAAGATTGTTGTGAGATGGAGACAAAATAGAAGCAGCAACATTGTTGCAAGGAACATTTATTTTAGAGAAAGATACATTTCATTTCAACATTAAAAGTATTTATTTATTGTACCATTAGAATCAATGGCTAAAACTTGCATTGGACTATAATAGTGCCAATTTTCATTCTCAAAAACGCATTTTAGCCATAAGCTAATTTTGGTGTTTACTATAGCACCTGGTAAAAAAGACACTTGAGCTAAAATGATAGCTATTTGCAGGTCTGAGCATGCTCAGTTGTGTTGGCACCCAGTTGTACAAAAACAGGAAATTTATTTCTTGTCAGACTTTTAAAGATATTTCAATGTATAAATCACCTTTTCACACAGTTTAAAAGCAGATTATCTTTAAATAATATACCGTATATTTCAGTACCATTTAGGCATGCTCTAAACATTATTTCCATGTGCAATTCTCAAACTTTTAGCAGAGTACGGGTTTGGGCGCTATTTAGTTTCAGAGAAACTATAGTAAATTAGATTTTGGGAGTATTTTCTCACCAGTGCTATAGTAAATACCGTTTTAGCGCTAATTTGCGGCAATTAGTGCCACGGCGCTATAGTAAATGACCCCCCAGTGTGTACTGTAAGTTGTCTGCTTCTACCTTGTATGAGCAGGCAGTTACTCTCTGACAGGAAGATTCAATTAACTACCTGGAGTGCTCAACAATGCCCTGGTAGTTAATTGAAAACTACACGCTGACAGCTTTAAAGGCTGTTGTTACTTGTAGTTTTCACATTCACAGTACTTTGTGAACTTTTTTTGTTTAAAAAAAAATTGTGACAGCAAGCAGGGGGAGAAGATCCTCCACTCGCTGTCAACATGGGGGATTGAAGGGGGGGCGTGCGGATGCGGGTGCATCTGCAACATGTTACATGTTACCATAAGTGATCTTATCCTTTAATATCCCTATGAAAAGAACATATTTATGATTTTCTAGTTCATAATTTCCATCTCTTTAGCCAAGCATCCCTATTATATTAGGAAAAAGGCTTTTGGGTGTTTCACCAATGGGGACAGTAGACAGCATCTGTGGTGGTTGGCCGGATGTTTGGAGACATATCATCTGTAAACACTGGAAGGAAAGTCAGTGTTAAGTTATTCATAGAATTTAATATACTTTTAACTTTTTTTTGTTACCCAGCAAAACTTTAAAAATGATGTTGTCCTAAGTGTATTTAGGTGGATGGAGATTTGAATCACTCAACATATGCACATTGTGGAGAGGCGACCCCATGTAACGGTGTATATTAGTAAGGTACGCCTGATTTTCCAAAATTTTTATGCCCATTTCCTATGTTTATATCTCAATTCCTCCCTTCTTAAATTAAAATGAATCACATCAGACTATTGAGCAGTTGTTGGTGGGGAGTTTGATATCCATTTCTGCAATATGAGTTTACGGGCTATTTACATATATATATTATATATATATATTATATATTTTTTTATTAATTTATATATATTTTCACTATTTACATAGACCGCAGCCACATCAAATGCATTTCATGTGGGAGAATATCTTCCGATATAATCCCTACCAGAACTATTTTTGGATCAGAATGAATGTATGTGGTGCTTAGAGTATTTAGGGTATCAAATACAGTGGGGAGAACAAGTATTTGATACACTGCCGATTCTGCAGGTTTTCCTACTTGCAAAGCATGTAGAGGTTTGTAATTTTTATCATGGGTACTCTTCAACTGTGAGAGACGGAATCTAAAACAAAAATCCAGAAATTCACATTGTATGATTTTTAAATAATTATTTGCATTTTATTGCATGACGTAAGTATTTGATCACCTACCAACCAGTAAGAATTCTGGCTCTCACAGACCTGTTGTTTTTTCTTTAAGAAGCCCTCCTATTCTCCACTCATTACCTGAATTAACTGCACCTGTTTGAACTTGTTACCTGTATAAAAGACACCTGTCCACACACTTAATCAGACTCCAACCTCTCTACAATGGCAAAGACCAGAGAGCTGTGTAAGGACATCAGGGATAAAATTGTAGACCTGCACAAGGCTGGGATGGGCTACAGGACAATAGGCAAGCAGCATGGTGAGAAGGCAACAACTGTTGGCGCAATTATTGGAAAATGGAAGAAGTTCAAGATGACGGTCAATCTCCCTCAGTCTGGGGCTCCATGCAAGATCTCGCCTCATAGGGCACAAATGATCATGAGGAAGGTGAGGGATCAGCCCAGAACTACACAGCAGGACCTGGTCAATGACCTGAAGAGAGCTGGGACTACAGTCTCAAAGAAAACCATTAGTAACACACTGCGCCATCATGGAATAAAATTTTGCAGCGCACGCAAGGTCCCCCTGCTCAAGCCAGCGCATGTCTAGACCCGTCTGAATTTTGCCAATGACCATCTGGATGATCCAGAGAAGGAATGGGAGAAGGTCATGTGGTCTGATGAGACAAAAATAGAGCTTTTTGGGCTAAACTCCACTCGCCGTGTTTGGAGGAAGGAGGAAGATGAGTACAACCCCTTGAATATTTTTTTTTTCTAAAATTCTTTTTATTAAAGTATTTTTAGACAAACAAGTAGACATTGAAGAAGGAGTGACCCTGACACAACGCTAGTTCGCTTCATGACCAACATGGTTAACAATGGCACAAAAGTTCAATCTACCTAACATAGGCAACTGACTATGTGTTCACATTGAAAAACCTTCCCTTCCCTGCCCCCCACCCCCCTCCCTCAACAACCCTTAACCCAGTTCACCACTATCCTCAGATGGCATATTCACCCTAAAACACAAGGGGAATACATCAGGATACATACCACAGGTGTACCTAAGTGGCTGATGCAATGACAAGGCACTGCACGTCTAATACCAGCAGACTACTTCAATATCCAGAGTACTTGTTTGCAATTATTTAAGTCTCGCTTTTAGCATATCAGGAAAACATTAAAAGTCTTTAGCCCAGGCTCCTGAATCGATTATTACAGCATACAAAACAATGAACCATCTTATCAAACCTTATTATCCGAATTAAACCATGCTTGCCATACTTTATTAAACTTTTTCCCGCACCCCCTGGATTGGTACGTTGCCTTGTAGTAGGGCATCATGGAATTCACAATTCCCTTCCAAAAGGGTACACCAGGAGGCATGGAAGACCTCCATTTCAATAATATAGCCTTCCTCCCATAGAAGAAAAGGATGTTCAGTAACGTTCTAAGAGCCGTAGAAGGAACTACCTCCTCAAGCAGGCCTAATAGACAGACCCTAATTGATATCGGGATAGGCACTTTCAGTATGTCTTCTATGCAGGAGGCCACCCCTTCCCAGAAGGTCTTAATTTGAGGACATTCCCAGAAGATGTGTTTAGCATCAGCCGGTGAAAAGCCGCATCACCAGCACTCTGAGGAGACCGACGGGTAGATTACTGCAAGCCTGGCAGGAGTAAAATATATTCTGGGCAAAAATTTTAAATGTATTAGCCTATCCCTTGCAGAAACCAAGTGTTTGAAGGGTTGATCCCACATATCATCCCATTCCTCCCCCTCTATATCAGGGACTTTCCTCCTCCCAGCGCTCCCTACACTTTTCAGTGCCACTGGACTCCTCTTAAACAGTTCTTTATACGTGACTGACAGGACTTTAGGAAGGTCTACCACCATAAGCATGTCTTCCAGAGCCGACGGGATGTACTCTACCGCCCGCTCCCCAAATTGAGCATGGAAGTCATGGCGAAGTTGCAGGTACCTAAATAAATATGAGTTATAAGGGAGATCGTACCTGCCCTTAATTTGATCAAAAGTCAGGAGAATCCCATCTCTTGTGATGTCCTTTAGGAGCTTTATGCCCTTGACCACCCACACCATGGGATCCGAGAACGAGTAAAAATGAGGCAACTTAGGATTCCCTCACAGCGGGGTCTGTGGTGAGAAGCCCAAATAGCTCGGGCAGGCTAACTGCACCGCCTCCTCCCATGCCTTAATAGTAGCCTTCATAGCCAATGTGAGAGGTAAGTCTGATTTTACACCTCTGTGGATGGCCAAGCGAAGGGTCTCGTACGACCCCAAGTGAGCCGCTTCCACAACTGTAGCGGAATCACCCCTTGAATATTTATGGAGGTAGATCGTCCTGGAACAAAATCATATTGATACTTGTGCATGCCTCATGTTTAAACACAAATAGTAACCTCTAGTATTGGAATGTGAAGGTTTACTCTACCATAGACTGTGCATACAGGCCAACAAATGGCATCATGAAACTACATTATCGAGGCACATCTTATGCATGTGAAAAACACAAGTTGTAGATAGGAAGGTTTACAATGCCTTTAAGGTAATGTAAAATATTTTTGTCCATGTGATAATCACAAAATAATGAGATTAGTTAGAATTCATGTTACTCATCTTTGTTCTTACCTACTTTTGTCCACAAGGTGAAATTACAAAACACATTTGTTTAAATATGATTAGATATGATTAGGACAATTAGATCTTGAATACTAATTGTTTCATTGAGATTCTGCCTTGTATGCTTGTGCTTAGTAGAATTTATTCCCAGGGTGCAATCAGCCAATTATCAAGCATAATTGTTCTTAATAGTTGTATAAATTATAGCATTCATGCAGTTTAATTAACATAAAACTGTGCCTAAATAGATAGATAGTACTCCTGAACAGGCTTAGCCAGCTCTCTACCAAGGAGCTGGCAGTTTAAAGCACACTGTGCAAAATTACCCATTTTTGCAGAAAATATGAAAGTGAATATAGCATAAAAGTAAAAGCTTTAGTTCTTATCATATTCTGTAAGGAAAGAATTACTGAAACTCCTGACTATATTTATAAAGGGAAAGCTGAACAGAGCATCATGTTCCTGTCCTGTGCAATTCAGTGCCCAAGAAGTACTTTTTTTACTTACCGTATATACTCGAGTATAAGTCGATCTTAGTATAAGTCGAGGCCCTAATTTACCACAAAAAAAATGGGAAAAACTTATTGACCCGAGTATAAGACGAGGGTGAGAAATGCAGCAGCTACTGTAAGTGGAAAAAGAGGGTCAACAATGCCCTTCTGCAGCTGCATGCCTCACTGTGTCCTGTGCATATGTGCATGTGTCCTGTGCATATGTGCATGTGTCATGTGTCCTGTGCATATGTGCATGTGTCATGTGTCCTGTGTATATGTGCATGTGTCCTGTGTATATGTGCATGTGTCATGTGTCCTGTGTATATGTGCATGTGTCCTGTGTATATGTGCATGTGTCCTGTGTATATGTGCATGTGTCATGTGTCCTGTGTATATGTGCATGTGTCCTGTGTATATGTGCATGTGTAATGTACCTGTGTGCTGTGTATATGTGCATGTGTCCTGTACCTGTCATGTGTCATGTGTATATGTACCTGTGTCATGTACCTGTGTCCTGTGCATATGTGCATGTGTCATGTGTCCTGTGTATATGTGCATGTGTCATGTGTCCTGTGTATATGTGCATGTGTCATGTGTCCTGTGTATATGTGCATGTGTCCTGTGTATATGTGCATGTGTAATGTACCTGTGTGCTGTGTATATGTGCATGTGTCCTGTACCTGTCATGTGTCATGTGTATATGTACCTGTGTCATGTACCTGTGTCCTGTGTATATGTGCATGTGTCATGTACCTGTGTCCTGTGTATGTGTCATGTGTATATATACCTGTGTGCATGTGTCTGTGTGCATCCTCCGTGTGCCGCTCTGCACCGATCAGCGTGTGCGGTGGCCATTCACTGTTCAAAAGCCGCGCCTCCTCCTCGTCCATGATAGGCAGAAAACTCAATTTCCCAGCAGTCAGCGGTCAGCCTATCACGGACATTCTCTCATACCACAGACGAGGATGAGAGAATGTCCGTGATAGGCTGTACACTGCCTATCACAGACGAGGAGGCGCGGCTTTTAAACAGTGAGAGGCTGCCGAGTGCTATGTAGCACACGCTGGCCGCCGTCTGCCTGCATGACACGCTGATCATGCAGACAGACGGCGGTGACTCGAGTATAAGTCGAGGGGGGGGCACTTTCAGCCCCAAAAAAGGGGCTGAAAAATTCGACTTATACTCGAGTATATATGGTACCTTTTTATTTTATAAAGCTGTAGACAAAAATAAACCTCAATAATAAATTAACTTTACAACATCAGTGAGCGGTGTTCTGGCAGATTGCCACAGTCCAGTTAAAAATCTGGTATCAATTTTTAAAAATGTTTTAAATGTTCATATGCCTCTAAACAAATGATTTGTAGAGATCTTCCTTTGTAGACACAAAAATGATTTACCAAAAGAATTGACAATCCTCACTTTCACTATTCACTTCAGTTATTCATTGTTATTCAGTATTTATCAGTTGCATTGCAGTAAACTCCACTGTAAGGGTAATATTTTCACATCCTGGAGTTCAGCTTTACGATTTATGTAGTGAAAAAACAGGTGTAACAGAAGTGGTTTTCCTAGGCAGCAGGTCTCTACTCTGACCTCAGGGTCAGTTTGATTGCTAATTTATTTCATATAGAAGAAATATTATATTGCGCTTACTGATCTCACCTTATTAGATAGTTGTAATCTTTAACTTGTATGGTTGGCATTCTCATTAATGGGGAGAAAGTGCTGGTTTACAAGGACGACAGAGTTTAGAAAGTGTAACCATAAAATAAGCCTTCATAATCAACTTTTTGTTCTGTTTAATCAGGTAAATATAAAACATTAATGTAATTATGTCATATTTCCACTTGCAAGCGCTATATAGGTTTACATTGCAGGGAAACTTCTCGATAGCTGTTGTGCTCAACAGAAACCTGTTTGAGGCTATAGAGGGATACCTCTCCTTCCACTCTGCTAGCACAAAAAGCAAAGATTTTAAGGGTAAGTTCAACTTTAAGAAAATGCACACTGTGCTGTCCCATATGGGTATAGCAGCATAGTGTGCTAAACCTACCTTCCAGCCAAGGCTCCCTTGAAAGTCCATAGAATGTAGGCCAAAAAACTTCTTAAAACCCTCTACAGCTTGTAATGGCTTTGACCCAAGCTATTTTAGTTACAGAGCAGCCATTGGGACATGCAATCCTTAGTGCCATGGGAGGGAGTACCATCTTCTTTTGCAGGCCAGAAGGTCCGCTTTCATCAAGCATAAAGATGTTGCTGTGCTTTATTAGGAAACCCAGCATGCTTTTCAAACATCATTATGTGTAATCTGCAATAATTATTTTATAATATAGATTTTATATAAATAATAAAAAAAAATTGTATTTAAAACAACAGTATTTTAAAACAATGCTGCTGCTATATACTATTTACTAGTATAAGGATCGATAGATTTTAAGAAAGTATGCTAATCAATATAATTTGTGAATCCTATCACCAGCCTTCCTTATCTTCACTCCTCCAATCCATAAAACATTATGCTTAAAAATAGGCTGCTGGAAAAAGCTATGTTTGTCTTATAGTTAGACAACTTACTCTGAGAACAAAGCAGTATTCTAGGGAGATAATCCTGCCTTCTGGAGGCATTTCCACAGAACTGCAAATGGAAGATTAAAAGTGCCAAATCCAAAATTTAAATATTTCAAATGACACTGGACTGGAACTTAGAGTGATTGAAGGTCTCCCAGCACCAGGAGGCAAAAAAAATCAATTAAAGCCTACCTTCTTTTCAATATCGAAAAAAAAGCCAGTCTCCTTATGGGCATTACTCATTTCCACAAATTCATACTTCCTTCATATATTAATAATGTTTAGACTCCTATGAAGTCTGATTTTGCCAACAGTATGAAATCATCAACAGTATGAACTTAAGAACACCTAAGACTTAAAGCGGAGTTCCACCCAAAAATGGAACTTCCGCTTTAAGTGAAGGTGATCCCCTGACATGCCACATTTGGCATGTCATTTTTTTTGGGGGGGGGGGGGTGGATACCCTCTGGGATAGTTCACCTCTCCCCCCTCCCTCTCGGCAATCATCTGGGACACGTCACAGGTCCCCGATGATTGCCCGGCCAGTCACAGTGCGTAGCGTGGCTCGTGCATGCGCAGTGAAGCCACAGCCGGACACCCACAGTGACAATGCCGGCGCTGCAGAGAGGAGGGGGAGAGGGAGAGGAGCAGGGCTTCGTTCGTTCGCATCGCTGGACCGTGGGACAGGTGAGTGTCCGATTAATAAAAGTCAGTAGCTGCACTTTTTGTAACTGCTGACTTTTATATGGGTGGAACTCCGCTTCAATACTATTGATAAAAATGTATTTTCTTCTCTCAGCAAAGGGATGATATACTCTACTTTTCTCTCTCCTCGATGTGGATGGGGGAATCACTCCCGCCGACTTATTGTATTCTGACAGTGGGGAGCCTTCCCTGCCATCAGAATACAATGATTAGTGTTTCTGTCTATAGCAGGCAGCACTGATTGTTAGGGAAAACCCAACAGGCTGGTTGTACAGAAGTCGATTGGTAGATTGATTTTTGTGCAACCTGCCTGCCCATACATGGATTGCAATTTGGTCAGTCTCTGCTGAACTGACCAAATTTTGAACTATGTATGGCCACCTATACTCTTCATGTGAGAAGAGATGGTTAATTTCTTTCACAGTTAACCTTCGCCCCCCATGAGTAAAAAGGGACAATAGCTCTGCAACACTGGAACAAAGAGAGACTCATACTCCGTAAGTTTTTACAGGACATAATACCAGGAAATGTACACATGTATTACCTCTTGTATCTCAAGAATGTTTGCTTACCCCTGTTTCAGAAAACAAAGATTCAAAAAAATATATTTTCATAATCTACATTAAGGGGCATGCCATAACCTTTAAATTCAATAAAGGTTATGGCATGCAATGTTTCAGTCTTGCCGGTGCTGGTCTCAACTCGGCACGGCCTGCAGGAGGGCTGAGAAACACACTGCAGCTACAGAACACAGTGAGTACCCCTACATCATCCCAGCACCTAGAGTTACCATTAGGCACTGACCCTGCACACAAATTATGGTCACGTCTACAAAGGCTCCCCACCAGAGATGATTTTGAATCACTAGCTGCCAGAATGGAGACAGCTATGAGGGGGAGATACAATCCATCAAACAGGAAGGGTCGGCAGTAGGCTCCTGTATTGCAGTAGTGGAAAAACAGCGGAGAGAGACAACCCAGGCTGTACAAGCTGTGCAGACCTCACAAGTTGAAATTAATGACCAACTGATACAACTATAGCTGCTTCTTGATGATCTAGAAAACCGCAGTCACTGACAGAACATATGCCTCAGGGGGGTCCCTGAATCCATCCTGCAGTCTGAGCTCCGTACAATGGTAACCTCCGTCTTTAACCGTTACCTAGACCGCCCAAGAGACAGGGACATAACTATTGATCGGGTTCACAGAACTCTCGGCCCAAACCCTAACATGCCTGACAGACCTAGAAATGTGCTCTGTTGCCTACACTCCTTTAACCTCAAGGAAGAAATCCTTCGACAGGCTTTGCGAGTGGGGGTCCTGGAATTTGATGGCACAGCAATCCACCTGCTCCCTGATATCTCCAGGAAAACCCTGATGATGAGACGGGCACTTAAACCACTTCTGGACAGCATTGGAGAGAAAGGCCTCACATACAAATGGAGGCATCCGTTTCACCTCATTGTTCGCAAGGGTACTGACACCTTCTCACTACGTCACCCCTCAGAGCTTCCACATCTGTTCACGTTTGCTGAAATGAACCCGATCTCTGTTCCCAACTGGCTCTTGGTAACTGTACTGACGAACCCACAGCACCAGCCTACTAACCAAAGAACCTGGAACAACCGCCGCTTCCAAAGAGGCCCAGCCCAAGTTCACGTTCTCCTGATCCTACACGTAGACCTGATGACATAGATAACTGATTGACACCTATATGACTCATGCACACTCCTCTCTATCTGCATTACTCCACCCCATCCTCATCAAGGAACGTTCAACCACCCCACAAGCAGATTAGCCGGGCCTTTCGTTTTCACCATTGTTGCCTGAGGCGGGACTTCCCGACATATCCCAAACCGAGAAACTCCAGACCCTCCAGCTAAGTCAGTACACCCTTTTCTGGATCGGAATGGAGGAGAGAGTTCCCCCCCCCCCTTTTTTTCTGTGTCACTGCCTCCTTCTCTTCCAGGTTGGAGGGATTGGGACGGTCCCACCGAAGGAGGGAAGAGGGAGTTTGCTGACACACCAAACGTTACTAAAAGAGGAGACAGTGATTGTATTGAGTATTTTATAATAACCTGTTTCCACCTGTTATAGTTTGTATTTCTAATTTACTTTTTCAGTTTCATGCTGAGTTGTGAGTGGTCAGCCGGGGTGGATACTGAAACCGGCACACCCGCCACTTTGTTAGACCTGTTACCCTCATTGATACATCCACCTGTTGGGCGCCCCACTAGTCTCCTTAGAGGGTGCAATGCCCACACCCGATGGGTCATACACTGAGGGCCCCACTGGGGGAGTTACTCACCGAAACACCGCTGCAAGATATTCGAGTTTCTCCTCAAGTGGACCACTGATTGCCTGTGGGAAGGGACAGGCCAACCAAGAGACTCATTTTCGGGCAGAAAGGGTCCCAAGGCTCACTAACAATCATTTTCCGGTGGCCTACCATAGCCCATCTACCTCTTCTAAATCCAAGGGGACGAGTATCCTCTTATCCAAATCCCTACACTGGCTATTCTTAGATGAACACCGAGATCATGAGGGCAGGTTCCTTCTTTTGAAGGGCAAAATCAATTCCCATACATTTACCCTTGCAAACTTCTACATACCCAATACAAATCAAGCCTAAGTCTTGGGAGCTTTTTTAACCACACTAGAGTCTTTCCGGGAGGGTACCCTTGTCTTGGGAGGGGACTTTAACCTTACCCTAGACCCTTCTAAGGACTCCTCTGTAAAATCATCCTCCCTACCCCAGTGCAAGACGAAATCTGAGAGACCTGCTACATGCTCACCAATTGGTCAATATCTGGAGAATTTTCCATCCCCAGGAAAGGGATTACTCCTTCTAATCCCCCACCCACAGATCCTACTCTAGGAGTGATTTCTTTCTACTACAACACTCTGCAATTACCCTGGCCTCCAAAGCAGAGATTGACCAGATAACGCTCTCTGATCACGCCCCAGTCCTCTTGGAACTCACTCTCCAACGCTCACCCCAAAGACACCAACGTGGCGCCTGAACGAAACACTCCTCAAAGACCCTGAAACATCAACGGATGTTAACAGAGAAATCTGCACCTATTTTGACAACAATACAGGCTCGGTAGCTAACCCTCTTTCAGTTTGGTCTGCTCACAAATGTTACATCAGGGGGGTCCTCATAAAACATGGCCACGTGGCCAAGCAACACCACACCAAAACTCTGACAGACCTCTTGACAAAACTCCATGCCCTTGAGAAGCAACATAGGAGACGACCCGACCACATATCGGAGGTGGAGCTGCTCCAGACTAGAGAAGCGATTAGAGAACACTCCCTATACAAGGCCAAACATGTCATACTAAAGGCCCGCTGCACCTTCTATGAGTATGGCGAAAAATGCAGCCACTTGCTGGCTAATGCTCTAAGAGAAAAATGCACCCAAATCATACATCCCTGCCCTTCAAGCACCTTCCGGATCAAAGATCCATTCCTCACCGGATCTAGCAGCTGCCTTTCGGGACTTTTCCTCATAGCTCTATAACTTAGATCCAGCACATGCCGCTAGCCCATCAGCCCCATCTCCCTCTCTAAAATACGGGAGTACCTACAAGAGGCGAAGCTCCCTTCTCTTACGCAAGCCGAACAGAAACAATTATCCCAACCTCTCCGCGCGGAAGAGGTTGAGGCTGCAATAGCAGATACACAACCAGAGAAGGCCCCCAGACCTGATGGCTTCACGCTCCCTTATTACAAAGCATTTCAGACCCAACTAGTCCCCCAGTTTACCAAGGCCTTCAACGCCATACTGGAAGGGCATAACGTTCCTCCAGATATGCTGCGAGTGTCAATCTCTGTCATCCCAAAGCCAGGAAAGGACCCGCTGCTATGTTTCAGTTGCAGACCCATTTCTCTTCTAAACTGTGACATCAAGCTTTTCACAAAAATATTAGCTTCCAGGCTCAGCGATCTAATGCAACGCCTAGTTGCGCTTGAGCAGGTGGGTTTCATACAGACACGAGAAGCAAGAGATAACACTATCATGACATTAAACGTAATAGGAAAGGCCAAGAGAACCAACACCCCCCTTTTACTCTTATCCAACTTTTACTCTTATCCGCCAAAAAGGCGTTTGACAGGGTGGACTGGGTGTTCTTACAGGAAGTGCTCTATTCATTCGGAATGCCGAATTCTATCAGAGACTGGATCTCTGCCCTCTATACCCACCCCACAGCCACGGTCTGAGTGAACGGGACAGATTCTGATAGGTTTGCAATATCCAACGGCACCAGGCAGGGATGCCCACTTTCCCCCTTACTGTTCGTCCTAGAGCCACCACTTCTTCGCCATATAAAAATTAACCCAAACATTAGCGGCGTTCACTCCGACTGCTATCAACATAAAGTAGCATATGCCGACGATCTTTTATTTTTTTTATTACCAAACCTATAACTTCTCTGCCCTCTTTGCTACAAGATCTGAAACGATATGGCACTCTCTCCAACTTTAAAGTTAACCTCCAAAAATCGGAAGCGATGAACATTTCCATACCAGGCCATCCATTCTATCCAATATTTGGGTACCAGAATCCCTGCAAACCCAGAGGATATCTTCCCCCTGAATTTTCAACCCTTCTTATCGACGCTCACTGCAGATCTCAAGAAATCTCAAGGAAGCAAGCAACCTCTCACTTAAGTACCCATCCGTTGATTGGCCCCACACTTACAGAAATGGACAGGTTCTATCAGACTTCTTCCTCAACCAACTTCCCGTCCCCCATGACCCCAATAGTAGGACACCCGGGATTTCCCCCGGAGCTATAAGACCCAGCCTTTACCAGGCAAACCCAGAGAGGGCTTTTACGTGCCTCCCACTTTCTACAGCCTACAGGATGGATCTCAATGGGGGCATAATGTCAGGCACTTACTACACTAGACAAATGGAGAGCAGGGCAGCTCTCGCACTTCCTTGGCTCCTTGCCCAAACATACGCTCTTCTTCTCTCAGCAACTCCATACTTTTGAAGAACTCTGTCTGAGCGACGGCCCTATCCGCCGGATCCCTCTCCAGTTCATGCAAAACTCTGCTGGACACACTATCTCACTCAGACCCTCTATTCCTAGCAAAGTGGGAAAGAGACTTACGAACCACTTTCACTGCGCCACAAAAAGAGCGTATACTCTTCTTCGCACATAAATCATCACTATGTAGCAAATACAGGAAATTTCCTACAAATTGACCACACGTTGGTACCGACCGAACTCCGTCCGTATTGGCCAAAATATTCCCCAATCAATCGGACCGCTGTTGGCGTTTCGAGCAACACCCTGGTACCATTCTTCACATTTTCTGGGAATGCCACAGACTTCTAACCTTCTGACAACCAGTCCTTCAACTCATTCACAAATTCACAGACATTTCTGTCTGTCCAAGACCCTGCTGCAGTGCTCCTAAACCTCACTCCCATGTCCAGAAAGCTCTACAACAACAAAACACCTCCTTAACGCTTAGAGCTTGTATACCGAGCCAATGGAAGCAGCAGTCACCCTCCACAGTGGCCCAATGGTTCGCAAGGGTTAGTAAAATTGAATATATGGAAGACTTAACTGCCACGATCCGGGATAATTTAGAGGAACATAAGACCAGATGGTTTTACTGAACCCTCTATCGCTTTTCAGAGGAATACCTCCGTGATTCATAGCACGGCACTAGGGATTGCCTTAAGGTTCTAACAACGAGCCTTGGCCTTTAGACGGCTTAAAGAGCAGCAGTTGGCCCTTGTCCCCTAGGTGGGACCCTGCCCCCCCCATAAACCCCTGCCCTCGTCTACCTCTCCCACTATAACAACCACTTCTTCTCCCTTCTCCTTCATTTCTCGTTCTCACTTTCTCTCTCCCTTCCTCCTCTTTCCTTTTTAATTCTCTTTTTCCTCCTAAGTTCACTTGCTCCTTTCTAATTAAAAAAATTAATATGTTTCGACCCCAGTTGGACACTCCACATTATTCTTCCCCTACGGTTTTGATACCGGAACTCTCCAAAGTTGACAGAGACAACCCCTATCATACTACACGAGATTATATTACTTGTCAACGCAAAGCCCTAGCCTTGTGCTACCTAGATAATTGGGAACCCTGCACTCATACAGATTTGCTTCAGTGGAACAACCTTTGGAGTATTTACTCCTAGTACAGATATTTTCAGTTACTGTTCCTATATATCCTAAACTGTTTGTACTGAATATTCTGTGAAGTTACCGCATTACTGTATGTTGCATACCATTAAATAAATTATTTTTTTAAAAATAGGGTATTTGACATCCCCGCATGCTCCATTTCTGCTGCCAAGAGCCTCATGTCCATCAAACAGAGTAAGAGAACTGTTGCCGATTAAGCCATCGAATTCCATACTCTGGCAGCAGAGGTCGCTTGGAACAATGAGGCCCTCGTGACTGCTTTTTCTCATGGTCTCTCAGATAACATCAAAGATGAGATAGCAGCCTGAGACATACCTACAGATCTGGAGAAGTTGATCACGTTTGTCATTCTCATTGACTTCAGACTCCAAGAGAGACCTTCCATGTAGGGGACAGACCTTGGGTAGCATTGTTACGTTCCCAGTTACCTTAAAGCATAAGCCTCTGGTTTTGGTTACCCTTTCATTGTCTGAGTTGTCTATCGATACATAGGCTCTAATCGACTCTGGGGCTGCCTGTTCATAGACAGTGCCTTTGTGTCTAAGCACTCGATTCAGCTGCAGCTTCGTGCCGCTCCACTTGCCATTAAGGCTATTGATGGGAGAACTCTACAGCCTGCCTATGTGACTCATGAGACTGCTCCATTGACCATGGCCATAGTGGCTCTTCACCATGAGATAATCCAATTTCAAGTCATTTCCTCTTCTCATTATCCAGTGGTTATTGGTATCCTTGGTTACAGAGGCACAACCCCTGTTTTGATTGGCTTTGTGCTGAAGTTCTTTCCTGGTCGCCTCAATGCAGTAAGACATGTGATAGAGGTAATATGCCACTCAGGTGTACTTCAGGTAATGCAGGAAGAGCTTCAGTGACCCCCAAATTCGTGAGAGACCAAATAAGACACAGGGAAATGAGCTGGAGTGTGTTCATAAGATCTCTAATCTTTACTAAAGACCACAGTGGCTTATATGCAAAAGAAAGAAGGGAGGAGCTGTGTTTTAATGCATATGTTTCTAAAAGTTGTACAAACTCCGTATTTTCTTATCATGATTAAAACTGCTGAATTTAGTTTAACAAGAACTAGTTGAAGATTTTGCTTATACAACAGGCTGCTTGACTAGATAACAAGAAATGGCTAATGACTTTTGCTGACACAAATTCGGCTTAACCACAATATCTCATAGGGTGTGGTTCTATGCAAACCTTTAAGCTGATTATGGTAAAACACAAACACACACAGCAAAATGTTCACTTCTACTGTATGTAAAATGGAAGAGAATCTTTAAGATGGAGTCACAGTTGTTTATACATTCTATTACAATATGTTTTCGGAAAGTGGCTAAGGTCTTGTGCACCTCTTCCCTCTCCTCCTTGGCAGAAGAGTACCACGAATTTAGCAATGTCTTTGGCAAGGGTCAAGTCGGTAGTTTGCGTCCACACCAGTCGTATGATTGCGCAATTGACCTTAAACCTGGTGCTATGCCTTCCTGTGGCCAGGTTTACCCTTTATCTGTCTCTGAGGATAAAGCTATGGAGGACTATATTGCTTAGGGTTCATCCGCAAATCCTCATCTCCTGCTGGTGCTGGCATCTGGAGTGGTGAACTAAGACCTTGTATTGATTATAGTGGTCTCAATCGCATCACGCTTAGGAGCGCCTACCCGATTCAATTGATTACAGAATTATTTGACCGCCTTGAGGGAGCAACGGTTTTCACGAAGCTTAATTTGAGAGGGGCATATAATCTTGTGAGGATCAAAGAGGGCGACTAATGTAAAACTGCTTTTAACACCAGGATAGGACATAAGAAATACTTCGTAATGCCACTTGGTCTTTGCAACGCTCCTGCAGTCTTTCAGGAGTTCATCAACGAAGTCCACCGAGATACGTTGCAGAAATGTGTGGTGGTTTATCTTGACCATATTCTCATATGTTATAAATCCCTAGAGAGCCACCACACAGATGTCTCCCGTGTGCTACAGAGGCTGAGAGATAATAACCTGTATTGTAAGTTGGAGAAGTGCGAGTTCCATCGTGAACAGGTTAAATTTCTGTGTTATGACATGTCTACTGCTGGTCTGCATCCGTTACATTTTCTTGGCTTTGCCAATTATTATCAGAAATTTATTCGGAACTTCTCTTCTCTGGTCAAACCCCTGACTGTGTCAGGGTTGAGCTCACCTGCTGGTGGCACTGTGGTTCCCTGGGCCAATGGCGGCAGTTCCAGTGTCCACCAGCAGATGTCTCCCAGAAGCCAGCAGGTTCTGATCAGCCACACCTGGCTCCAGCTGCCAGGTGGATATTTAAGGCTGCTCCTCCCTTTCCCCAGAGAGTCACTATCCTGTCTGATTGCCTCCTTGCTACAAGATTGTGCTGATACCGATCCTGAATTCTGGTTTATGTTTTCACTGGTTGCTGTGTGTTTATTGGTGTGTGTTCACTGTAAAAAAATATCACTTTAATGATGAATACATTGTTTGGTCTCAGTTCCCTTGTGTAGCTACTTGTCTGGTCTCTTTAGCCGCAAATTCCTGACAGACCGATATGACCAGAAAGAACGGTAACCTACAGAATTGGTCTCCGGATTCCATTAAAGCCTTTAAATCTCTCACAAGACTGCCTTTGTTTTAGCTCCTGTGCTCGCACATCCTGATCCTACACTACCCTTCATTCTTAAGGTTGATGCGTCAACGCTGGAGTGGGCACCTTTCTGTCTCAATGTCCTACCTCTGAGAGCGCTATACATCCTTGTGGCTACTTTTCTAAGAAATTGTCTCCTGCAGAATGCAATTACCAGATTGGGGACAGAGAACTGTTAGCTATCATTTTAGCTCTGGATGGAGGCATCTCCTCAAAGGTCTCCTCAAAGGTACCACTGTGTCGGTCCTCATTTTGACTGACCATAAGAATCTCACATTCTTGTCTGAGGCTTATCCCTTAGAAGAGAGCGGTGGGCTCTTTTTCTGTAAAGCTTCAATTACCATTCTTACCTGGTATTAACAATGTAAGGGCACCAGTATCACCTCACCTTTGGATGACAGAATTTGTGCCGCTCAGATCCAGATCCCTTCCCAAGAAACCTGGTGACCGCTGCTTTGTCCCTGAGAATCTCGCGCTGCTTTGCTCCAGACTTACCATTCTCCCAAGGCGGCTGGCCACCCAGGGAAGAATCAACTCATTTGGGCTACTTCTCAATAATTCTGGTAGCCTAGTCTCCGCGCTGATGTAACTGCCTTTGTAGCCGCTTCTTCCGTGTGTTGCACAGAGTAAGTGTCAGAGAACTCACACAGCAAGCGCCCGTCTCCGTGCAGCAGCTGCCAACCCTCCTTCCGCTAATGCCAATGTGCATGCAGGGAACCGTAGCCAGAGACAAATGAGATCCAGAATGGGCATGCACAATGGCACCTCCATGTGAAGATGCGCTAACGCGCACCAGCGAGCGCCAACGCGCATGCGGCAATGTGCTAAGGGGCTTGTGCACGTGTGCACACGCACGTACGCTGCCGCAAATCCTGGCACACAGCACCCTATATAAACAGAGAGTCTGCCTAGCATCAGTGCTGGATCGTCTTCAGCTTGTCCCTGTGTTCCTGTTGTTACTCTGCCTGATTGACCTTGTTCCTGAAAACCCGACTATCTCCTGACCATTCTCTTGGATCTTTCCTGCCTGCTGAACCTGCCTCTACCTGCAAAACTGACCTTGCCTTGGACTTATGATTACGGCTCTGCCTTCTGATTCTGTACCCTGCTGCCCGTCTGTTGCCAACCTCTGCCTGTTCCTGACTATGGTTTTGCCTTCTGATTCGGTACCCCACTGCCAGCCTGTTACCGACTCCTGCCTGTTCCTGATTCTGCAGTCGATCCTGATCTGGCTCCCGCTGAACAAGTCTGGTGATCAGTTTCCACATCTCCTCAGCAGAGGGTCCTGTATCTCCAAGTTCCAGCCTCCTGCCTGCAGGCACCTGCACCTTTTTGCCCTCGCACACTCTGTACCCACCACCAGGGGTGCTTGGACCGGAACCCTCATCATTTCGGGCTCCGCTGTAAGGTACATGACAGTAAGACACCACAACACCTTCCAGTGGGCCTCCTACAACCCAAACCCAATGGAGAGAGGCCTAGACCCACCTGTCTGTGGATTTTATTGTGGAGTTACCCAACTCCCAGGGCAACACAGTTATTCTTATGGTGGTTGACCGGTTCTCAAAAATGTCAGATAGTATTTCACCAAAGAAGTTGCCTACATAAAAAGAACTGGCATCCATTTTTGCTTGGGAGATCTTTTGGTTACATGGGCTACCCAAGGTTATCATCTCTGACAGGGGTACCCAGTTTGTCTCCAGGTTTTTGTGAGCCTTTTGTGTACAGTTAGGAATTCAGCTTTCCTTCTCCTCTGCGTATCACCCGCAATCCAATGGGGCTGCAGAACGAGCCAACCAAGCTTTGCAGCAGTTTCTACACTGCTATGTTACTGCTGAAGACTTGCCTGGCTCACGTCCCTTCTGGTTCCTAATCCTGTCTGCTGCCTCTGACTACGCTGATCTCTGGCTTCCTAATATCCTGGCTTGTTCTGACTACCCGATTTGGCTACCGAACCCTTGCTATGTTTTGACTACATTTACCAGTTGTACCATTTTATTAAAAGGTGTGATTTTTACTGCATTTTCTGTCTCTGTCTGTTTCATGGTTCCTAACACTCAGTACTTTAAAGCTAAACTCCAACTTTTTCACTAGAACTGAATGGAATGGTCAGTCCCAGCATAGATCATACCTCTATTGTTCTGTTGTCTTCAGATCTCCTTATATTATAGGTTTAGTGTTGGCTTTGTACCATGTGACAGTCTGTATAGTCTGGATGTGGACTGAGGGCCTTCTAGCCACTTCCTGCTTCATCTCTAGCCTGGCACCCATCCCTTTGTGGTCTACAAATGATGTAACTTCCTTCACAGCTCTGATGGTGGGTGGGAATGAATACATCCTAATTAGCATTCAGTCCCAACCAGTCACACCTACAGGAAGAGTCCAAACCTCCCAAGTCCCACCTCACAGATCCCAGCATTATTCAAAAAAAGAAAAGCCCTCCATATAATATACAGAGCCTGCTGGGAAAGCTAGTTGTACTGATGCTGGGAGGGATGAATAGACAGCCCTGGTACACACAGCACCACATGAGAGTCACAAGACTTACAGCACCACTTTCACAGTCTATCACTATCACACAGAAAATGTGTGCTTTTTCTTGCAGATTGCCCTGCATTCAGAAACTTGCAGATGTGAACGAATGGTAACCCAAGCCAGACGTGAGTTGCCACATGTTTTCCAAATGCACAGCAAAGCACACATTTTCTGTGTGGGTTGTCGCTTATTTGGAAATGCCCAGATGTGAATGCAGCCTACAGTGGATATAAAAAGTCTACACATCCCTGTTAAAATGTCAGGTTTATGTAATGTAAAAAAATGAGACAAAGATGAATCATTTCAGAACTTTTTCCACCTTTAATATGACCTATAAACTGTACAACTCAATTTAAAAACAAACTGAAATCTTTTAGGGGGGGAAGTAAAAATAATAAAAAAACTAAAATAATTTGGTTGCATACGTGTGCACACCCTCTTAAAAATGGGGATGTCGCTGTTTTCAGAATTAAGAAATCACATTCAAACTTATGTTAAATAGGAGTCAGTACACACCTGCCATCATTTAATGTGTCTGTGATTAACTCCAAATAAAGTTCAGCTGTTATAGTAGGTCTTTCCTGACATTTTCAAAAGCCATGGTCCGAGAGCTTCCAAAGCATCAGAGGGATTTCATTGTTAAAAGGTATCAGTCAGGAGAAGGGTACAAGAATTTCCAAGGCATTAGATATACCATGGAACACAGTGAAGACAGTCATCATCAAGTGGTGAAAATATGGTAGAACAGTGACATTACCAAGAACTGGACATCCCTCCAAAATTGCTGAAAAGACGAGAAGAAAACTGGTCAGGGAGGCTGCAGGAATATCTGGCATGTACTGGCTGTGTGGTAAATGTGACAACAATCTCCCGTATTATTCATATGTCTGGGCTTTGTGGTAGAGTGGCAAGATGGAAGCCCTTTCTTACGAAGAAAAACATCCAAGCCTGGCTAAATTTAGCAAAAACATCTGAAGTCTCCAAAAAGCATGTGGGAAAATGTGTTATGGTCGAAAACCACGGTTGAACTTTTTGGCCATAATTCCAAAAGATAAGTTTGGTGCAAAAACACTGCACATCATCAAAAGAACACCATACCCACAGTGAAGCATGGTGGTGGCAGCATCATGCTTTGGGGCTGTTTTTCTTCAGCTAGAACAGGGGCCTTAGTCAAGGTAGAAGGAATTATGAACAGTTCCAAATACCAGTCAATATTGGCACAAAACCTTCAGGCTTCTGCTAGAAAGCTGAACATGAAGAGGAACTTCATCTTTCAGCATGACAACGACCCAAAGCATACAGCCAAATGAACAAAGGAATGGCTTCACCAGAAGAAGATTAAAGTTTTGGAAGCCCAGACCTGAATCCGTTCTGTGGGGTGATCGGAAGAGGGCTGTGCGCAGGAGATCTGACAGATTTGGAATGTTTTTGCAAGGAAGAGTGGGCAAATAATGCCAAGTCAAGATGTGCCATGCTGATAGACTCAAACCCAAAAAGACTGAGTGCTGTAATAAAATAAAAAGGTGCTTCAACAAAGTATTAGTTTAAGGGTGTGCACACTTATGCAAACCATATTTTTTTATATTTTTATTTTTACTTTCCTCCACCTAAAAGATTTCAGTTGTACATTTTATAGGTCACATTAAAGGTGAAAGTTCTGAAATGATTTATCTTTGTCTAATTTTTTTTACATCACAGAAACTTTACATTTTAACAGGGGTGTGTAGACTTTTTATATCCACTGTATATGGTAACACAAGCATGAAGCATATTGCTACACATTTCCAAAACACATGGCAAAGCATGCGTTTTCTTGCGGCTTGCTGTGCATTTAGAAACACACAGATGTTAACGAATGGTAATGCAGGCGCACTGCACGTTTTTTAAATGCACAGGAAAGCATACATTTTCTTGTGGGTTGCTGTGCATTTGGAAATGCACAGATGCGAATGAATGGTAATGCAAGCACGATGAGCGTTGTAGTTCTTTTTTGAAAAGCTTGGCAAAGTCTGCATTTTCTTGTGGGTTGCCATACATTCAGAAACGCGCAGATCCAAAACAAAAGTAACACAAGCATGCCATGTGTTTTCTTGTTTCAGTGCGTTTGGAAATGCGCAGATGTAAAAGAATAGTAACTCAAACGCGATGCGCGTTGCCATTTTTTTTTTTAAATGCATGACAAAGCACATATTTTCTTCACTGGTTGCTGCGCGTTTTTGATATGCATAGCAAAGCGTGCATTTTTTATTGCAGGTTGCTGTGCACTCAGAAACACGCAGATACAAACAAATGGTAATGCAAGTGAGCCACACATTCTCACACATTTTTGAAGCGTTGACCAAAGCGTGCGTTTTCATGCGAGTTGCCTGCATTCGGAAACGCACAGATGCAAACAAATGGTGACTAAAGTATACAGCACACTAGCCAGCCCAGCCAGCAGGCGCGTGGAAAGCGGTTCGTCATCCTCTCGCGGACCACGGCTTCTCCTCCTCTTCCATCAGCACACCACCCAGCCAGCTCAGTGAGCACCGGTGAGCAAGTTTACTGTCTGGATTGAGAGCTCCTGATGCAGTGGGATTCTTGGCACCCTCATGCTCCACCATTCCACCTTGGATGCTGTCAGCTCCTCACTGCTCCGGGGACCTCCAGTGTAACCGTAGGTGAATATTATTCCACATTATTTTTATTTGCCACCACAGTATTGGTCTTATGATCCAGCATCAAATAAATACAATGATGCATTTTACCACTGTCACTGAGAGATTCATTTGAGATCATTGTAACCCATTGAGCACTGACTATCTCGTGTTTGTTGCTGTATGCCATATCTTCCAGTTATGTTAGTGGTTCAGCAGCACTGGGTTCAGTTCACATCCCATTAACTAGTTATCCCCTCCACATCTCCACTTCACCTGCAGTTTAGCGCTGGTGAAAAATTTTTGTTACTGGTAATTAAAGTATGAAGTGTGATGCCGTGAGTTTTCAAAATGTGTGGCAAAGTGCATGTTTTTGTGCGGGGTACCGTGCATGCATTGCTACGTGCGTCTGACACACTCGGTGCTCATCCGTCTTCACTGGCAGGAGGAGACTCTCTGAGTGAGGAGCCACAGTTTTTTAGCCTCTGCAGACTCTTGCCCTGCTATTGTGTGGTCCAGTTCCTCTGTTGGTATTATCCGGTTGGGATCTGGCACCCTTGGATTTTTTGCACCAGTGGGTACAGTGGATGACGCCTGGCAATGGTGGTGTGTGCTTTGATTTTAGACTTGCACCAGTAGTTCAAATGAACCAGTGATGTCGATTTATGCCCTGATGAAGCAATTAGTTTTCTGCGAAACATGTTGGCTGACAGTCACGAATAAATTTTGAACACAATACTGGATGGTCATACCTTTGTATATATTAATATCTGTTTTGTATATTTTTTTATTACAATTCAAATAAAAGCAGATCCACAACAGCTGGTTAACTGTGGAGAGAGATGAGACCTGGCAATTAGCCGACAGCTGAACGGCCAGCTCAGAGAAGGAAGGGCTGAGCCCAGCCCTGACAGTACCCCCTCCTCAACGGCCCCTCCCCCTCGGAGGACCACCGGGCTTGAGGGGAAAACATCTATGGAAATCACAGAGCAGGACAGGGGCATGTACGTCCGAGAATGAGACCCAAGAGCGTTCCTCTGGACCGTACCCCTTCCAATGCACCAGGTACTGTATGCGCCCAAGGAACCTACGGGAGTCAACAATGGATTGTACTTTATACTCCTCATGGTTCTCAACCTGTATAGGGTGAGGACATGGCACCGAGGTGGTAAAGTGGTTGCAGACCAAAGGTTTCAATAAGGAGACATGAAAAAACATTTGAGATGCGCATACTAGGAGGAAGGTCCAATGCGTAAGCCACTGGGTTAATCCTGCGAAGGATACGGAAAGGCCCAATAAACCAAGGTGCAAACTTTAGTGAGGGAACACGAAGTTGGAGGTTGCGAGATGACAGCCAGACCCTGTCCCCAACCTGGTAGGAAGGCGCAGGCAGACGTCTGCGGTCAGTAGGGATGAGTCAATCACCCCCCGTTTCTTTTCCACCAGAACTTGTGAACGGACTGATAGTTCGCGCAAACTTTCGAACCCGTTAAAGTCTATGGGACTCGAACGTGGGAAATCAAAAGTGCGAATTTTAAAGGCTAATATGCAAGTTATTGTCCTAAAAAGGTTTTGGGGACCCGGGTACTGCCCCAGGGTACATGTATTAATGCAAAAAAAGTTTTAAAAATGTCAGTTTTTTCAGGAGTAGTGAATTTATTGATGCTTAAAGTGAAATATTCCTTTAAATATCATGCCTGGGGGGTGTCTATAGTATACCTGTAAATTGGCACGTGTTTCCCGTGTTTAGAACTGTCCCTGCACAAAATGACATTTCTAAAGGAATAAAAGTCATTTAAAACTGCTTGCGGCTTTAATGTAATGTCTGGTCCCAGCAATATGGATGAAAATCATTGAGAAAAAAGGCATGGCCATTACCAGCCCCTTTGGGTCTTGTATGGATTTTAAGGGGAACCCCGCACCCAAAAAGAAAAGGAAAGGCGTGGGGCCCCCAGGCCCTATATACTCTGGACAGCAGTATACAGGTGGTCCAAACAAGACAGGGACTGTAGGTTTGTTCTTAAGTAGAATCTGTTTGTAATTTTGAACTGGTACATTTTTAAAGTGTAGCTCTAGCCAAAAAAACCTTAGTTTTGCTGTCTGTGCACCTGTTCAGAAGATTTCACCTCACTTTCTGTCCCAATGACAATTGGATTTTGAAAATTTGGGGTTTTTAGTGAAACAAGGAACTCTTACAGGAGAGAATTTCCCTTCCTACAATTAGATTTCCTCTCACTTCCTGTTGTCTCCTTCTGTTTGAAAGTAGGAGTCGTTTGTAAGTTGGATGTTTGAAAGTAGGGGCCGGCCCTATATTCTCTGCAGAAATTTGGGCCTTAGGTGTTGGTGTTGCCACAACATTGTAAGGCCTCACAGTTACTCTTGGTGGGCGCAGAAACGGGCCCTGCTGTGAAATATTAGATCAAGAATTGTAATTACGGTACATGCCCCTGTTGAACAGGGTCGGAAAAATTGGGCCTTTGGTGGTGGAAGGTGTGGTGGTGTTGCCACGACACTGTAAGGCCTCACAGTTACTCTTAGTGGGCGCAGGAACGGGCCCTGCTGTGAAATATTAGATCAAGAATTGCAATTACATGCCCCTGTTAAACAGGGGCAGAAAAATTGGGCCTTAGCCACTGGTGCCACAACACTGCAACCCCTCACAGATACTATAGTTGGAGCACAGGAATGAGCCCTGCTGCAAAGTATTGCATCAAAAATTGTAATTATATGCCCCTGTTAAACAGGCGCTGAAAAATTGGGCCTTAGGTACTGGTGGCGGTGCCCAGAATCAAAAATGTTCTTACAAGCTATCAGCATGAAAATTGAGGAGGAAGAGGATAGTCACTCAGCATAACAGGATAGTCACTCAGCATCAGCATAGGCAGTCTTGAAGGGATCTCACATTTAAAAAAAAATTATTCGGTTACATCAGCATCAGGTGCTTAATTGCTGGTGATCCAAGACTGATTCATTTTTATGAAGGTCAGCCGATCAACCGATTCAGTGGACAGGCGCACCCTGTGATTGGTTACAAAGCCTCCAGCAGCACTAAATGTGCGTTCCGAAAGAACGCTTGATGCAGGACAGGCCAGTAGCTCAATTGCATACTGTTCAAGCTCTGGCCAGTGATCCATCCTCAAGACCCAGTAACCCAGAGGATTTTCAGTGGGAAAGGTGTCCAAGTCTGATCTTGCCCCTAGGTATTCCTGCACCATGTAAATCAGATGCTGGCGATGGTTTCTGGAAACGATCATACCTTGGGGCTGCGAACTAAAAAATTGTCTGAGCGCATCGGTCAGACGGCCACTTTCTCCACCGCTCCTTCTGTGACTGACTGAAGCCTCAGCAACATGTTGTCCAGGACCAGGAATTTGTAACCTCCCAGGCTCTGGAAACACATTGCACAAACCTTTCTGCAAGGCCTCCCGAAGATGTTTCATCCTCTGCGATGGCAAGATAAGGTCCGCAACCTTACCCTTGTAACGTGGATCAAGGAGGGTTGCCAGCCAGTAATGATCCCTCTCCTTGATACCATGAATACGAGGATCCTTCCGCAGGGGGCCTTGAGAGGTAAGGAAGTCCTCCTCTTCCTCCCTCTGTTCTGCCTCAAGTGCCCTGTCCATTATTCCACGCAGCGTGTGCTCCAACAGGTGGACAAGAGGGACAGTGTCACTGATGCATGCACTGTCACTGTTCACCATCCCCATGGCCTCAAATGGTGACAGGACAGTGCATGCATCCCTGATCATGACCCACTGGCATGGGGAAAAAAAACAAGCTCCCCTGACCCTGTCCTGGTGCCATAGTTGCACAGGTACTCATTGATGGTCCTCTGCTGCGTGTGCAGCCGCTGCAGTATGGCCAACATTAAGTTCCACCTGGTGTGCATGTCACAGATTAGGTGGTTCTTGGGCAGGTTAAATTCCTTTTGGAGGTCAGCCAGCCGAGCACTGGCATTATATGACTGGCGGAAATGCACACAGACTTTCCTGGCCTGCCTCAGGAGATCCTGTAAGCCTGGGTACCTGCCCAAGAACCGCTGCACCACCAAGTTAAGGACGTGAGCCAAACAGGGCACATGGGTTAGGTGTCCCTGTCGGAGGGCGGAGAGAAGGTTGGTGCCATTGTCTCAAACCACCATTCCTGGCTGAAGCTGGTGTGGCGTCAACCACCTCTGAGCCTGCCCCTGCAGAGCTGACAGAATCTCTGCCCCAGTGTGGCTCCTGTCCCCCAAGCACACCAGCTCAAGCACCGCATAGCATCTTATTGCCTGCGTACTTGTGTAGCCCCTTAAACGCCTATGGAGCGCCGCTGGTTCCGAGGACAAATCCACACAGGAAGAGGCCATGGAGGAAGAAGAAGAGGGGGTGGAGGAGAGAGGCGTGTCAGAATCACCACTAGTAGCATTTTGGAGGCGTGGGGGGGAACAACCTCCAACACTACTGCACCCTGTCCTGCATCCTTTCCAGCTGCCAGCAGAGTCACCCAGTGGGCCGTGAAAGATAGTTAACGTCCTTGTCCATGCCTGCTGGACCATGAGTCAGCGGTAATATGCACCTTACCGCTGACCGCCCTGTCCAGCGAGGCCAAGACATTGCCTTCCACATGCCGGTAGAGAGCCGGAATCGCCTGAAAAAAAGTGGCGTTTGGGAACCTGCCACTGAGGAACCGCACATTCCACAAACTCACGGAAGGGGGAAGAGTCTACCAACTGAAAAGGCAGCATTTGAAGTGCTAGCAATTTAGCCAAGCTAGTATTTAACCACTGGGCATGTGGATGGCTGGGAGCGAACTTCTTTCAGCGGTGCAGCAGCTGGGGCAGGGAAATTTGCCTGGTACAATCGGACATTGGTGTACCGATAGCAGATTGCCCGCAAGTACTTGGCTGTGACACACCTAATTCTACACCTTCATTCCTCTCAGTGCAGGTTTCTGAGAGGACTAAAGGTATAGTGGTGTTGGAGATCCCAGCTGATGAGGAGCAAGGAGAGGTCCGCTTTGTTCTTTGGTGTGGGTCTTTTATGTATGCTTGCCAACGGACTGCATGGCAGGTCGACATATGTCTGGTCAAGCATGTGGTGCCCAAGTGGCTGCTGTTTTGGCCATGCAAGATACGCTCAGACATATGTTGCAAATAGCAATGGCGCAATCTGTTGCACACATCTCAAAAAAGGCCAGCAGTGCCCTGCACATGTGGAGCTCTGCGGTGTGATGCAGTCGGTTGTCTGCCCTTAAGCTGGCCCCTGGAGGCCATCCTGCCTCGTTGGAGATGTGCCTCCTCCTCCTCCTCCTCCTCTCTCCTATCCACCCATGTAGAGTCAGTGACCTCATCATCCCCTCCCTCCTCGTCACTGGAGCAAACCTGGCAGTATGCTGCAGCTGGGGGAACATGACTGCCAGTTTGCTGTCCTTCTTGGGCACTCCCTCTCTCTGGGCTCACGTAACTACCTTCCTCAAGCTAGGTACCATCATGGGAGCCCTCAAAACGCTGCACATCCTCCTGCAGCATGTACCCAACACTGTGATCAAACAGTTCTGGGGACTCCTCTGGACATGGTGGGGCTAAGGAAGGAATGACTAATGCCATTGAGCCGAGGGTAGAGGCCGCTTTGGCAGCTGCTTTGGCAGACAGAGTACCCTGAGCCTGGGTGAGAGAGGATGAGGACTGCTTGGTTATCCACTCTACCAACTTTTCTGCATGTTGCTGCCCAACACGGCCAGTTGCCGAAAAAAAGGACAAGCATGCCCCATGGCCACGTGCTGATGAGGATGCACTGTGTCCACGACCAGCACTGTTTCCTCTAGACACAGAGCCTGCTTGCCCTCTTTTATTGGCCTGTGTGTGTCTGCCTCTCCTTGTTGGCCTTCCAGACATACTGTCTTTGATGTATTGGAATAGGTACACAAGGAATTGTCTGCAGTCAGCTTTAGCTGCACACTGTGCCCAGTATACAGTACACTAACTTAATAAACTGCAGCTTCGCTCAATCAACTGCCTGTATTATTAGGAATAGAACAGGAATAGTCTGCAGTCAGCTTTACCTGCACACTGAGCCCAGTATATAGTACACTGACTTAATAAACTGCAGCTTAGCTCAATCAACTGCCAGCCTATATTATTAGGAAGAGAACAGGGATGGTCTGCAGTCAGCTTTACGTGCACACTGAGCCCAGTATATAGTACACTGACTTATTAAACTGCAGCTTAGCTCAATCAACTGCCAGCCTATATTATTAGGAAGAGAACAGGGATGGTCTGCAGTCAGCTTTACTTGTACACTGAGCCCAGTATATAGTACACTGACTTAATAAACTGCAGCTTAGCTCAATCAACTGCCAGCCTATATTATTAGGAAGAGAACAGGGATGCAGTCAGCATTATGTGCACACTGAGCCCAGTATATAGTACACTGACTTAATAAACTGCAGCTTAGCTCAATCAACTGCCAGCCTATATTATTAGGAAGAGAACAGGGATGGTCTGCAGTCAGCTTTACGTGCACACTGAGCCCAGTATACAGTACACTGACTTAATAAACTAGCTTAGCTCAATCAACTGCCAACCTATATTATTAGGAAGTGAACAGGAATGGTCTGCAGTCAGCTTTACGTGCACATTGAGCCCAGTATATAGTACACTGACTTAATAAACTGCAGCTTAACTCAATCAACTGCCAGCCTATATTATTAGGAAGAGAACAGTGATGGTCTGCAGTCAGCTTTACGTGCACACTGAGCCCAGTATACAGTACACTGACTTAATAAACTGCAGCTTAGCTCAATCAACTGCCAACCTATATTATTAGGAAGAGAACAGGTATGGTCTGCAGTCAGCTTTACTTGTACATTGAGTCCAGTATATAGTACACTGACTTAATAAACTGCAGCTTAGCTCAATCAAGTGCCAGCCTATATTATTAGGAAGAGAATAGGGATGGTCTGCAGTCAGCTTTACGTGCACACTGAGCCCAGTATACAGTACACTGACTTAATAAACTGCAGCTTAGCTCAATCAACTCCCAGCCTATATTATTAGGAAGAGAACAGGGATGGTCTGCAGTCAGCTTTACGTGCACACTGAGCCCAGTATATAGTACACTGACTTAATAAACTGCAGCTTAGCTCAATCAATTGCCAGCCTATATTATTAGGAAGAGAACAGGGATGGTCTGCAGTCTGCTTTACCTGCACACTGAGCCCAGTATACAGTACACTGACTTAATAAACTGCAGCGAGAATAACAGGAACACTCTGAAGTGAGATCTAGCTAAACTGAATACAGTGTATGTGTATATATATATATATATATATATATATATATATATATATATTCCTGGGATGCATATATATACTAAATACACTGACTGCAGCTACCTGAATCGCTTGCCTGCTCTATCTAAATGAAATGAAATGACACTCTGACTCTCTCTCTCACACGCCGCAACACACTACACAAGGTCAACGCGGCCTTATATAGTGTGGGTGGTGTACCTACTCCCCTGAGCCATGATTGGCCAAAGGCACCCTTCCTTTGGCCAAATATGGCTCTCTGTGCTGACGGCGCTGTGATTGGCCAAAGCATGAGGGTCATAGTGCATGCTTGGCCAATCATCAGCCAGCAATGCACCGCGATGCCGCAGTGAATTATGGGCTAATTCACGCACCACTCGAATTTGGCGTGAATGGCCCATAATGTTGGAAATTCGGCGAACGGCCGAACAGCCAATGTTCGAGTCGAACATGAGTTCGACTCGAACACGAAGCTCGTCCCTAGCGGTCAGCATGGAGTCTACCTATTATTAGCATGAAGCAAAGCCTCCTGGACTTGTGCCCAAGTGGAACGAAGACCACAGAGATGCATCTCTAGTGCAGGAATACTCTGCGGAACAAACGAGTCAGGCAACATGGAAGGTTGGAAACCATAATTCACCATAAACAGAGTAAATCGTGAAGCAAAATTCAAGGCAGTGTTGTGAGCAAACTCTGCCCATGGTAATAGGTCTGACCAGTTGTTGTGATGGTCAGAAATAAGCAACGTAGGAATTGCTCCAAGGACGGATTGGCTCGTTCTGCGGCCCCATTAGGCTGCGGGGGATACGCAGAGGAGAAAGCAAGCTGAATTCCCAGTTGTGCACAAAAGGCTCGCCAGAACCCAGGACACAAACTGACTACCTCTGTCTTAGACAATCACCATGGGTAGCCCATGTAAGCAGAAGATCTCCCGAGCAAAAATAGAAGCCAGTTCCTTATAAGTAGGCAACTTCTTGAGTGGAATACAATGCAACATTTTTGAGAACCGGTCAACCACTATAAGGATATGTGTTGCCTTGGGAGTTGGGTAACTCCACAATGAAATCCATAGACAGGTGGGTCCAGGGCATCTCTCCATTGGGTATGGGTTGTAGGAGGCCCACTGGAAGGTGTTGTACAGTCCTACTCTGAGCACACATGCAACAGGCAGGTACGAAGGCAGTTACATCCGCACGTAGACTAGGCCACCAGAATTGTTGGGTAACGGTCCAAACGAGTTGATTCTTACCAGGATGGCCAGCTGCCTTGGGAGAATGGTAAGTCTGGAGCATGACAGTATGGAGACACTCTGGGACAAAGCAGCGGTCACAAGGTTTCTCAGGAGGAGCATCGACCTGAGCAGCCAGAATTTTGTCACCCAAAGGAGAAGTAAGACTGGTGTGAACCGTAGCAAGAATACGATCGGGAGGAATCATAGGAACCGGAACCAACTTGGAAGTGGAGGAAAATTGGCGCGACAAGGCATCGACCCTTAAATTCTTAGAACCGGGTAAGAATGAGACAATGTAATTGAAACTTGACAAGAAAAGAGCCCATCGCGCCCTTCTGGGAGAGAGGCGTTTAGCCTCAGACAAGAATGTGAGATTATTATAGTCAGTAAGAATGAGAACCGGCTTTCAGGGCTAAAATGATTGCCAACAGCTCTCTGTCACCTCGTCATCTCGTAATTGCACTCGGCAGGTGACAATTTCTTGGAAAATTAGCCACAAAGATGCATAGCACTCTCAGAGGTAGGACGTTGAGACAGAAGGGCGCCAACACCAGTCTCAGAAGCATCAACTAAGGATAAAAGGTAACGTAGGGTCGGGATGTGACAACACAGGAGCAGAAACAAAGTCAGCCTTGCGACTTTCAAAGGGCTTAATGGACTCCAGAGACCAACTCTGTGGGTTACCGTTCTTTCTGGTCATATCGGTCAGAGGCTTGACCAGAGACGAGAAGTTACGAATAAATTTCCGATAATAATTGGCAAAACCCAGCAAACGCTGCAGAGGACATAACCCCACGAGTCGAGGCCACTGTAGGACTGCCGAAAGTTTCTCTGGGTCCATCGAAAAACCAGCAGTGGGAATGACATAGCCCAGGAATTTAACCTGTTCCCGATGGAGCTCACACTTCTCCAGTTTACAATAGAGATTGTTCTCTCTTAATTTCTGAAGCACACGACAGACATCCAGGGACTTGGAAAATATGAGGATATCATCGGGATAAACCACCACACATAACTGCAACAAATCTCGGAGGACATTGTTAATAAATTCCTGGAAAACTTCCGGGGCGTTACAAAGGCCAAAAGGCATTATGAGATACTCATATTGGCCTGTTCTGGTATTAAACGCAGTTTTCCACTCGTCGCCCTCCCTAATCCTCACGAGAATGTAAGCCCCTCTCAGATCAAGCTTAGTGAAAACCGTTGCTCCCTTGAGGCGGTCAAATAACTCTGTAATGAACGGGATCGGGTAGGCATTCTTAATCGTGAAACGATTGAGACCCCTATAATCAATACAAGGTCTCAGTTCACCGCTACTCTTCTTCACAAAGAAGAATCCAGCACCAGCAGGAGACGAGGATTTGCGGATGAAACCCTGAGATAGTGCATCTGCAACATACTCCTCCTCCATGGCTTTATCCTCCAAGACCAACAAAGGGTAAACCTGGTCATGAGGGGGAGTGGCACCAGGTTGAAGGTCAATTGCGCAATCATACGGCCGGGGTGGAGGCAAGCTACCGGCTTGACCTTTGTCAAAGACATCGCTAAAATCACGGTACTCCTCTGGCAGGGAGGAGAGTGAAGAGGTACACAGGACCTTGGCTACCTTCCGGAAGCATGTTTCACTGCAATGTGGTGACCAGGAGAGAACCTCAACACGGAGCCAATCAAAAGAGGGGTTGTGCCTCTGTAACCAAGGATAACCAATAGCCAGCGGAAACTTAGGAGAGGAAATCACTTAGAATTAGATTATCTCATGATGAAGTGCCCCTACGGCTATGGACAACGGAACCGTCTCATGAGTCACATATGCAGGCTGTAGAGGTCTCCCATCAAGAGCCTCAATGGCAAGTGGAGTGCCACACAGCTGCAGTGGAATCGAGTGCTTTTATACAAAGGTCGCATCAATGAACAGGCCTGCAGCCCCAGAGTCGATTAGAGCCTGTATCTCGATAGACGACTTAGCCCAAGAAAGGGTGACCGAAACCAGGGGCTTATCATTCTGGATAACTGGGGACGACACAACACCACCTAAGGTCTGTCCATGACAGACCCTCAAGGTTCCCAGGACAGGTAGGACAAGACTTCAAAAAGTGACCTGCCTGGCCACAATAAAGCCACAATCTCTCCCTCCTCCTAAAGGCTCTCTCATCCACAGAGAGACACGTGAAGCCCAAGTGCATGGGTTCATCTTCACTGACCGACTCTGTACCAGGAGGCATGGGGGGTGAGGGAGGCACGGGTAGGACTGCAAAGCTCGGAGGCAAATGTACAGGAGGCTTCCGCAAGCACTCCTTAAAAGAAAGTCTTTCTCTGAGTCTGGAGTCAATGAGGGTGGCAAACGAGATAAAGCTCTCCAGCACAGTGGGTATATCTTGGGCTGCTATCTCATCCTTGATGGAATCCGAGAGACCATGAGAAAAAGCAGCCACGAGGGCCTAATTGTTCCAAGCAACCTCTGCTGCCAGAGTATGGAACTCAATGGCATAGTCGGCAACAGTTCTCGTACTCTGTTTGATGGACATGAGGCACTTGGCAGCAGAAGCGGAGCATGCGGAAACGTCAAATACCCTTTTAAAGGAGGCAACAAACTCTGGGTAACTCAAGACAACAGGTTTTTTGCATCTCCCATAGAGGGTTAGCCCAGGCAAAGGCTTTCTCAGAAAGCAAAGATATCACAAACCCTACTTTGCTTCTGTCCGTGGTAAACGCCTGGGGCAGCATCTCAAAGTATATCTCAATTTAGTTAAGAAACCCTCTGCATTGAACTGGATCGCCTCCAAATTGCTGAGGAAGCAGGGGTGGAACCAGACATACCTCTTATAGAGTTAATACTCAAGGCGGGTGCCTGCACAGAGTCTGGCGCAGCAGCAGGGACAGCCTGCAACTCAGGTTGTACAGGAGCAGCCACAGTGGGGGATTCCAGGTGAGCCGTGCAACTCAGGAGCGTTTGTATCGCCATGGCAAACTGATCCATACGGTGATCTTGCTCATCCAATCTGGAAAAAATATTACCAACAAGTGGATTGACTGTATCTTTTGAATTCATGGCCTTCACCTACTGTCAGAAACCATGAACCAGACCGAGACAGAAGTACAGTAAAATCACACTTGTTTATTAATAAAAATAAAAAGGTAAATAGAGTAAGCGTAGTCAAAGCATAGCCAGAGTCCAGTAACCGGATCGGGTAGTCAGCCAAGCCAGAGTTCAGTAACCAGATCGGGTAATCAGCCAAGCCAGAGTTCAGTAACCAGATCAGGTAATCAGCCAGGCCAGAAGTCAGGGATTCGAGTAGAGGAACAGCAAGCAGGATAAGGAGCCAGAAGGGATGTCAGCACAGCCAGTTTTTAAACAGGAACGCAGGAGATGGTTTCTTGTGCTGTGACCAAGGTGAAGGCAGGAATGAAGTGAGCTGGAGATCTTTAAGTAGGCGGGACTGACGAACAGATCCACAACAGCTGGTTAACTGTGGAGAGAGATGAGAGCGGCAATTAGCCGACAGCTGAGCGGCCAGCTCAGAGAAGGAAGAGCTGAACCCAGCCCTGACATGTGTTTACATTTTGGTACGCAAATATGCGGCCTCTTGGAGTCAAGGCCCACCTGCCGAGAGGCCGCATATTTGCATACTCTCATCACTAAGAGGTTAACTTAGTTTTAACTGAACATTTGGGTATAGGCCAACTTTAAATTTTCTAATTTTTTTTGGAAGATGCAGTTTTAGAACTTCTTAAGAAATAAACAATGTTTCTCAAAAAAGTATATCCTTCATAGACGGGATATAGGGGTTAGCATTTCACAGCAGTTGTTTTACCCTTACATTTTTTATGACACCTCTTTTTAAGAAAAGCCAGAAAAATCTTTATCTTATTAATACTACTCATCTTACTACTGCGTAACCCCAAAATGCAAGAAGAGACCATCTATTTATCATTATATATATTTTATCTGTTGCTTAGTATGAATAATTTATAATCTACAGTTGAAAGAATGATCACCCACAGCACTTGCAGACATCAAAACATTGTACTAATCAAAAGTTTTACTGATACTATCTCTAATAAACCTTTTAACCCTGTCTTGGAAATGTTATTGATAGGCAACTCTTATCCTAATATTGGTCAGTGGTTTCAAATTAATAACTACTGCAGTAGGGAACAGTCAAAAAAGATACACCCAGCTTCTTTCCAAATAACTGTTATGTTTATTCGGTGCATATGAGCTTATTTTTTCATAACCATGCCTACATGAGTATCACTTTAATATCACAATTATGTGCAGTACATAGGCGGGCTACTTTCTTATCAAAGCCTAAGGAAAGTGAGTAGGTGGAAGGAGGGTTAGCATAATGCCAAGGACGTTTGTTACAGTAGACAAAGTGTACCAAAGGAAACACTTGTATATACAGAGTTTAAAATTTCTTTCACAAACTCTCTTCCATGTATACATTTAATGGACATCCATTGTTGTGGATTTAGCCCCACATTTCTTTTGCCTTTAAAAACATTTTTTGAAAACCCCAATTTTTCTTGGTAGGATGATTAGATTGTAGTCCTAATTTTGTCTGATTCATTACGATGTGGTGTCGTGTAAAGCCAGTGTTTTACCCACTGTATGAGTTTAAACTTTTTCTGTCCTTGATAGATATATGTGCTACATGATTTTTTTTCTGACTGTGCATACAGGGTCTAAAGGTAAAGGCATCTGCTTTTATTTAGTTGTGTCTCCTTTGTTATTCCAAATAGCATAGCAATTTGTGCCTTGCTGAATGTCAGAAGTAGTTTGAAAATTAGCTAAATTAAATATAAAGGCCAGCCAGCTGCTTGAGTGTTCCCACCATCTCCTAAAATGATCTTATCTGAGTTTTCTACTTTTTTGGATTATAATCCCCCTAAAATTTGAAGCCCTAATGTAGGGTTTTCCCATAACCACCTAAATGCTTTTCCATGTTGAAGGACTCTTAACAATAAGCAGATTTTCTCACTAGAGCCCTTGAAAAGAAAGCTTTGTCCTGCAGACTTGAATTAACACTTAGCTGCTAACTAGTTTCTGACAGGATCTTGTAGACTTGTGGTATAGATAAAGTTAATTATCTGTCACCGCACAAACCATGAAAGTGGATGTAGACCCTCACATATACCCAGTGAAGTAAACAGTCTCAGATGATTCACAGAGATAAAAAAATCTCCCCACATAAGTTTTACTTGCATATCTGCTGTCTTCATCTTGCTATATTCTTTAGAATTCTTACATTAGGTAAAAATTTTCACTTTCTCAGCACATACCCCCTCCACATTGGCTGAAGAAGGAAAATGCTTTCAGAGCTGTTCTGTGACAAGGCAAGCTCTGTGCTAGTCTATTTATAGCAACCTCCCCTGACAAACATTCCAAGCTGCTTTTATCTCCCATCTCTGAGAACTTGTCAGAAGTTATCCTGCTGATAACAGAGCTACGGAGCAGCACAAACACACCGGACTTAGTGCTTTGAAGAGAGATAAGGAAACACTACAGAAATATGTGCTTAGTTCAAATTTCATGAATCAGGTTTGCATCCACTTTAAAGAACCTTCATGGACCCCGCGACTACATCTCATCATAGTGTGAACTCAAAATTTACAAACTGAGACTGTCTGGGAAACTTCACTCATTTTTCTTAGATCAGAGTAAATTTGTTTCATGTCCAATAAAATACTGATCCTAGAGAGGTGAAAATGATTACTTCTGACTTTACATTATGAGCTACATGCAGATATATAATGTTATACCCTGACCCTAAGTTGAGTAGCATGAGAAATTAACAATTGTTTGCATATTCAAGTATTCAAAAAAAGACACAGCATTGATGGAAATTACAACAATCTCCTACTAACAGGAATAAACTCATTGCTTGAACTGTAAAGTTTATTTGTTTTTTTCCCACCTTTTATTTCATAGAAAATAGACAGATTTCTGTGAATCATCTTCATTCTTGTCTTTTTACTTCTATGCACTGCCTGCCTAGGAATATTAAAAATAAAAATTAATAGGTGAGTCTTCTGTGTGCTAAGCTAAGAACATATAATCCTAGAGCGACTGTTGCATAATATTGCTAGTGCCTGTATGTGTAAGTTTGCTGTTAATCTGTATGAAATTATGTAGAATAGCTGCTGATTGCTTGCAGATTAGTGTCAATGTGTGAGGCTTGGTTCACACTGGAACCGTCTGCGGATCTCACAGGAACGCTGTGCATCCCTGTTCTCTGGTTCGGGGATGAATCATGGCTGAATCTCTGCCTGAATTCGGCCCTGAAACGGAGCCAAAGATGCACAGCTATTCTGTGCAGTGCGCTCCGCAGCTGCCCTGGAGATATGTGAACCGACTCCATAGAGAGCCGGTCACATTCTCCTGCTATGCACATCCAAGTCGCATAGGTGTGAACCCAGCCTCAAGGATATTGTATCTGCCAAGGATCTGTGCATATTTGTCAGTTAACAAACTTCTGGTGGTGACAAGCTACCCTAAGTCATGTGTCTTTTGTGGTTATGTGTGAGCAGTGGGGAAAATTTAAAATATGTTCCTAGATAATAATAAGAATTTCCCTTTGGTATTAAAGAGGAACTGCAGTCTGCTCACATAATTTGTAATAAAAAACATCTTTGCCATTCTGAAGCTTCCCTCCAACCAATTTGCATATTATTTTATATATACTGTGATTCTGTACTTGCCAAATATGCTGCAGAAATCTCCCTCCACTGGCTGCAGCCATTTTAACTGTGGGCAGCTGAAGCTACTGCCTGTTCACTTCCTGGATTTACACAGACACACAGAGGCACTGCTCCAGCTCTGCAGACCTGCAGCTTTCATTGGCCCTCTTATGTCTCATCCCCCCTCCCTTCCTGGCAAACTCTAACGAGGGTGAGAGAGAGAGAGAGTTGTGCATGATGTCATAAGCCTAGGCTAACGACAAGACAAGAAACAGAAGTGGGCTGTATAAGGTATTTACTGGCAAAAAAAAAAATGTTTTACTATCCAAAATTAAAACAACAAGGGCAGAAGATTTAATAGATGGAAAGTTGAAAAAATGACTGAAGGCCTGCTTTTAATAAAGTATTCTGAATCTGAGAATACTAGCAATGAATATCTAGGGGAACCTCAAAAATGTGGGAATTACCTAGTTGCTTCACAACCCTTAAAGTATGCCAATATATGTGCAAGATTTGTATCTGCCTATGTGTCCAGTCAGCTTTATTTAGTTACCCTCAATTGGTAGCTAATTTGTATTGTAGGCTGTGATATCTATTTCAAAGCCCTATTTTTCCTTCTTAAAGGAAGCTCGCTACTGATTTCTCCTCAACCAAGCAAGAATTTCACTCTGGCTAGCAAGTTGCCATGGGTATAATGCCTTGACAAGGTGAAGTCATTATTTAAATGTTAGCATAAATAGTTTCACCCAGAGACACGCAAAGCAATTCTTTAGAAGTGGAAGTCCCCAACTCCATTTACTAGCCACTAGTGTAAGTAGTTGCTAGTCAGTAATATTCAGTACTACTGGAAACAATAGTAACTGGCCTTTCCTTTTTAACATCAATCTCTGTCCCGCTAGAGGCAGGGGACTGCCTTCTCCAGTTGGTGGACTCCTTAGACCTGTGGAATACCACCAAAACACCACTCTGCTTATTGTTTAATGACTGCAAAGCAATTGTTTTAAAGTCTAAGTCCCCCAACCCCACCAACTAGCAACTACTAGATATTTTTGGTTAGTGCTGCCTTACCCTTGTACAGGCCAACCTACTCAGGAGGGGATGCCCAAACAAATGTATCAAGGTAAGGTCTACATGGTTGGAGTCCTTTGATATAAAATAAGGTTAATCTCTATCCTGACTGTGGCCAGACGGTTATGTTCCCCTACAATACCTAAAAGTTCAAGGCTGCAATACTGCTGCCACAGGAATCCCATGTCTCCCCCCTCATCAGCATCCAGTGATAGCTAATATGTAAATGTATTGCATGTTTTCATGGCAACTGTCCTTTGTACTGTACTCTGAAGGGATGTATTCTGAAAGGATTGTAACCCCCAGGGACAAGTGAGCTTTGGGGTTGTCTTCCATGTTCTTGCTTACTTCCTGCTTTGTATTTGTGTTTGCACTTGTATCAGAGGGATTGCCTGTTGTTAACGTATGTTATCTTACTTTCTTTAGAGAGAGAAGTTTATACCTTTATAATACAAAATATAAATAACTTGTAGAGCAAATATATCATTTTTTGCAGAACATATTGTAGCTTTCAGAAACCACAATAGATACGTAATGGAAAACGAAGTACTAATGTCAGAACGAGGTTTATATTTAACAGCAGATGCACATAGTACATATTAATTAGCACCCCTCTCTAGGGCACTTCAGTCAGTTGATGTGAGCTATAATTTTCGAATGGAATGTTTAAAAAAGATACATGAAAGTTATAAATGAAAGCACGGCATAAGCACTTAGTATATCCTTAGGAAATGTGGGAAATGCTCATCTTTGAGTTGCTTGGTAGAGTACTTT
Source organism: Lithobates septentrionalis (assembly GCA_037952835.1). Classification (NCBI taxonomy): domain Eukaryota; kingdom Metazoa; phylum Chordata; class Amphibia; order Anura; family Ranidae; genus Lithobates; species Lithobates septentrionalis. Next base: position 2,113,216 of record JBBDGP010000859.1, on the reverse strand, counting down.
TGGGATATATAGTGGTCCAGAAAGTTTAATTGCAATGCCTAAATAGATAGTATGATACACCCCTGTCCGACATTGGAGGTTGGAAATATTTGTTTGCATGCATGTTTAAAGGAAATAATGTAAAATTGCATGAAAAATTAAAGCAGACTTTTCACTTAAAAGTTAGGGACCTAGACAAGAGTAAAAATAGAAAAGTAGAAGTAGCTCCTTGAGTCTGCCATTTTTAAACATTTGGGCTATATTTATGGTCTTCTTATTTTAAATTTACTAAAATTGGAGAGGGCAAAATCTGGTTTAGCTGTGCATGATAGCCAGTTAGCTTCCAACTTCACCTTTTTCAGTTAAGCTTTGACAAAAAAATCTGGAAGCTGATTGGTTTCTCTGCAGAGCTGCACCAGATTTAGCATTTTGCAGTTTCAGTAAAACAACCCCAAAGTGTATTTCTCCTCTATGTATAACTACCATATAAAATGGAAAAATATTAGAAAAAAAAAGAAAATATGCTTACTATACCTTTGGCTTACCCCCTGGTTAAGGTAGCATCATGATCCATCTGGTTAAAAGTGAATATCCCAAATCTTGTTAAAAGATGATCTAATAAAATGCATGTCTTTTGGTAAGATTTTGGATCCCTTTTGTTCCAAGAATCTTGCTAGAAGCACCATGACATCACTCTCCCTTTGGTAACATCGGCATAAGATGGCAGTAGGGTAAATCATTTCTAACTTTTTTCTCCATGAGTCTTTTTTTCTTCCTCTCCTATGCAGCAATTATACATGGAAGAGGGAGGCGCTATGCTATAAGTGGACGTTGGCTTTCATTGCATGATTCGCTTTAAGAAATCCTGATATTGGGCAAGCATGTTACATCCTTGTGTCATTGACCGGTGACAATGGGTTTTACAGTTAACTCCATGCTCCCTGTCTAGACCCTGTTTATGCTCATGCGTCTCACTTCCATTCCTTACACTCTTGAACTTGATTGACTATTGGATAGCTGTACCCCAATCTAATGTTCTTCCTCTCTTTTTCCCAACGTCAATTTCCAGCGTTTTGACAGCTGGAAATTGCCAGCAAATGCGAGGTGTGGAGCTGCAGTATGGAATGTCAGGGCATGCTACATGCACCCTGTGTACTTTGATTAGGTTTTTTTGTATGTATAGAACATTTTTATTTTGATAGTTTTGGATAGATTAAGAAAGGGTTAAAACATATGCAAGCCTGTTTTTTTGCTGTCTGTCGACCTTTGTGGAAATTTCTTTTTACTTCCTACTTCCTTGTCCTAGAGATGTGACAGGAAGTAAGTGGAAATCTGTCAAAGTGAGGAGAATTTCAATCTTAACAACCTACCGACAAGGCCATAGCTGAATGACGGCTCGCGGGATCTTTACTGTAAGAGCGGCAAGGATGTGGAATTCCCTTCCACAGGCAGTGGTCTCAGCGAGAGGGGCATCAATAGTTTCAAAAAGCTATTAGATAATCACCTGAACGACCGCAACATACAGGGATATACAATGTAATACTGACATATAATCACACACGTAGGTTGGACTTAATGGACTTGTGTCTTTTTTCAACCTCACCTATTATGTAACTATGTACAGTGCGGTCAGATAACTCTGGGAGGGCGTACAATGACATCCTCCCAGAATCGCGCCCCCCTTGGGGCGCGCACACGGGACTCTCCGTGCTCCCCGGGTTCATGGGACCCGACACATCACTGATCGCGATAAAGGGCCAATAACAGAGCGATCAGAATGTAAACAAGCTGGGGTCATCCAGGGGTTCAACTCTCTCCTCTCCTCACACCGATACAGCGTGTGTGGAGAGGAGAGAGATTGTGTGCCCATCTGTGAGTTATGAACATTTTTATTGTGCTAAACAGTGCCCTACAGTGCTACATCAGTGCTCATCTGTGCCTCTATAGCGCTACATCAGTGCCACTACAGTGCTCATTTGTGCCACTACAGTGCCCCCTGTGCCCATCAGTGCGACTACAGTGCTCATCTGTGCCATCAGTACCACTACAGTGCCCATCAGTGCCACACCTACTGTATGCCACTACAGTGCCACATCAGTGCCACTACAGAGCTCAACTGTGCCACTACAGTTCCCATCAGTGCTACATTAGTGCAACTACAGAGCTCATTTGTGCCCTCATTGCCACTACAGTGCCCATCAGGGCCACTTCAGTGCCACTACAGTGCCATCAGTGCTCAACTGCACCACTACAGTGCTGTACAGTGCCACTGCAGTGCTCATCAGTGCCACTAAGTGCTACATCAGTGCCACTACATCAGGATGTATTTTGGAGTGTCATTTTTGCTATGTACATGCTGTGTGTTGGAAATATCTTATAAATGGACAACTTTGTGTAAAAAATGCGTTTTCATTTTTTTTCCAGTTTCCAAAAAAATTGGAAAAAATGAACTGTTTAAAAGACTCACTATGCCTCATGGGATGCATTAAGGTGAAAAGACACGAAGGTTTACAAACCCTTTAAATCATACCCTAAGGAGGGTAACTATAGGGATAGGGAGCAAAGGCTCTGGTACTTACATATAGGCTCCAAAGCTGTACCCAGCCTGTTAAAAGGGAAGCACGAGGGTCCAACACAAAATGTCTGGTCCAGGGATGATGCAGGAACTGCGCCCCAATCAAGAAAAACAGCCATATACCAGAGCACCACGACACAGTCCATGTGTGATTTGCATGTTGTGAGCATGTGGCAGCCACATGAATCTAAATGTGACTAAACAAAATAATGAATGGAAAAAATGTGAAGATGTGTGAAAAAGAAAAATGTGTAAAAAATGGTGAATGAAGTCAGGGATGACCTCCATGGGGACTTACGTGTGTGATGATATGAAGTGGGCCGTGAGGAGATGCCTGTCTGCTGATAATTGTGTGTGGAATGGTGAACCCCGGCTGCATATACCCCAAATGACAACATGAAAAAAGGGGCCCAATGGGAATAAAGGGGTATAACTGCAATCTACTTAGTATATTCCCTTTTACCAGCCTGGGTACAGCTTTGGAACCTATGTGTAAGTACCAGATCATTTGCTCGCTATTAGTTCCCCTCCTTAGGGCATGATTCAATAACAGACATTTTTGATATTCATCTATAGCCTATCTTTGCAGCTAACTCCTGATGAATGGTCGTGAGACATGAAATGCATAGAGTTTATAGGGTGCACAGACAAGTTTGATTTATCTTCACATTCAGCTGGCTCATGTTTGCGATTTATGCATTTATTAACCACATTATGCTATTTTTGTATATGTGTAGCTTTGTAGTTTTATTTGTTAGTCTTTTTTGCATATGGTTTTGTAACCCATTCAGAATATACATATTATGATATTATGTATTTTCGATCATTTTATGTGTTTGATTAAAAAATATTTATACCTTATGCATTGTTTACAGCATTGACATCCCTCATCTAATGTCCCACTCTTTTCTTCACTTTGTATACAAATAGAAACTTAAAGTTCTAACCCATTCCCACTCTAACCTAAACTAAAAAAGATTTTGGCCAGAGATACACTTTAAAACCTTGCTTGTTTATATTATGTTTAATTTGTATGTAATTAAGGGGTAGACATACACCAATTAGTCGTAACTGTATGGCCACTGACAGGTTAAGTGAATAAAATTAATTATTTTGTTGAAATGGCACTTGAAGGTGGGTAGCATTTATTCGGCAGCAAGTAAACATGTTGTCCCAGAAGTTGATGTGTTCTAAGCAATAAAAATGGTCATCACAGTTTGTTGTGACCTATGCTGACCCAAGTCAGCATAGTGTGGTAAAACATTGTGTCACCCACCAATAATTAAGGGGGATCTCTTCAGGCTGTGATGTAAAGGAGGGGATCACTGGTTACTTCTGATGCACAGAGATCCCACTTACATCCCACTTAAAGGGAAACTTTACCCCAGAGTCTGCAGAGTTCCCCTTTAAACCAGTGTGCCAGACAATAAGTATTTCTAGAAGGGGGACAGGTCAGCCATGGCAGCCCCCTCACAGCACAGAGTATTTTACCTTATACAAACAGCCCCCCCTTATGCATGAGCATTGCCCTCCCCTTCATGCGACTACAAATCCCAGCTTAGCATTCCCATTTTTCATCTGCCCCCCAGTGCCCCACACACAATATGACTGAGCATGACTGCACTGCAGGAGAGGACACCCTTTCTCCCTGGCTGCTGCAATGCCACACACTCACTGCCACTGCCAGAGTCTGTGCCCCTCCTCTCCCACTCTCTCCTTAGCAGTGACATGTCCTCAGTCCCGATTCCCAGCGGTTCCCCTCATCTTAGTTGGTTCCGTTGTCTGCAGGGCAGAAGCCAGGAGGCGGGGCACCTGAAGGCGGAGCAGGGAGGAGGAAGTTACATCCTCCTCCTTTGCCAGGGCCAGTGCTTGCACTTGATTGGTTGCTAAGGTGCTAGGCGGTCCTAGCAACCAATAGTTTTTACAGCAGTGGACACTGGGCAGTGGTAGGCAGCAGCGGCCAGTGGCGGTGCTGCAGTACCAGGGGGAAGTTTATGGGCAGTTGGGCCTATATGAAGGTAGGAGCCTGGTGCTGCAGCCCCAATAGCCCATACGTATATCCGACCCTGATGGGGGTGACCCCATCAGGGTCGGATATCACTTGATGGTGTCACCCCTTTGGCGGGTGTCATCCGGGTGCAGTCCGCACCCCCATAGCGACACCACTTATCTACAGCCAAAAAGGCCTACAATAGGCATGTGAGCATCACTGGACCATGGAGCAATGGAAGAAGGTGGCCTGGTCTGATGAATCACATTTTATTTTACATCAAGCGGAGGTGCTTGTGCGTCACTTACCTGGGAAAGAGATTGCATCACAATGCAGTATGGAAAGATGGCAAGCCAGCAGAGGCAGTGTGATGCTTTAGGCAATGTTCTGCTGGGAAACCTTGGGTCCTTCCATTGATATGAATGTTAATGGACTTCTACCACCTGCCTATACATTGTTGCTGACCAATTACACCCCTTCATTGAAATTGTATTCCCTGATGGCAGTGACCTCTTTCAGCAGGATAATGTTCCTTGCCACACTGCTAAAATGGTTCAAGAATGGTTTGAGGAACGCAACAATAAGTTTGAGGTGTTGACTTGGCCTCTAAATGTTTGAATATCAATCAATCCAATGAGTATCTGGGATGTGTTAGGTAAACTAGTGCAATCCATTAAGGTTCCACCTCGCAACTTACAAGTCTTTAAGGATCTGCTATTGATGGCTTGATGCCTAATACCACGGCATACCTTCAGAGGTTTGGTGATGTCCATGCCTTGATGGGTCAGGGTGAGTTGACAAAAAAATTAAAAACAAAGCACAACCTGTGTGTAATCTTATGTCAACAAATGTTAGGCAGTTCGAATATTAGAGTGCAGAGCTCCATCTGGCGGTTTATCTACTATTCTCTATATTTTAAAAAATAATAAAATATGACAGAATAAACATTTAAAAATGTGAAAAACATGCCAAAATTACTTAAGTTAAACTGCAATAATACCTCAAAGTATGCGCTCACAATAAACACACTATATTTTTCCTAAGGTCCCAATAATATTTAGTTGTCACTGGGGGAATTCTATAGGTTATATTCATTTAACCGGCGTATTTTTTAATTAGCTTAAATATAAAAACATGTTTGTAAAATACATGTTAAAATTGTTTAGCCATAGCCGCACAAACATGGGGATTATAACATTATTATATTCACTACTTATCTATTAAATTATGCACATAATGTTTTCAGGAGTGTTATAAAGACATGAATAAAATAATAACTCATTCCCTTTCAAGATGGCAGAGGCACATGAACAATAGCTACTACATATGATTGTATACTGGCTAGCCCTTTCCAGACTGAGATAAATAATGTTGTACCTACCCTATAAATCACTTGCCAGGCTAGTGGCATTAGGTTTCGGGGTGAAACTAGGATTGTGGAAGAGACAGCAATTTAGAGGTACTACACTTGACCTTAAAAATAACCAGATGGGTCTATTACAATGAACATTTTGTGAAAAATCCGAGCTTAAATTAACTTGATACATGAGTTTTAATGATTATAACCTTATCGCCATAGTGAAAGTACTGTTCAAACATTTATCTATGTTCTTCTGCATGGCTGGAATATGGATCATTGCACTTCATTTGTACTCTAGGCTTTTAATCAAAATGTAGCAATTACTCTTAGTTGACATGACCTGCGATAATCCTATCAAACTCCAACATTTACACTGCACTTCATGCCAAACCATTAAGTAACATATATTGTATAACTTGTTTTCCAAGAACATGCTTTACTTTAAAATTGAGTAATGATATTTCCTGAACTTGTTGTCTATTAATCAGATTGCTGCACTCAAAACAGCACTATAAAGTAAAACAAAACAGAAGGACACTAGGACACTGTGGCAAGTCCAATACATTGTGCACCAAGCGTAGCAAAATGTGTTGGAGAACAACAGAGAGTAATACAGTGGGGACGGAAAGTATTCAGACCCCCTTACATTTTTCACTCTTTGTTATATTGCAGCTATTTGCTAAAATCATTTAAGTTCATTTTTTCCTCATTAATGTACCCACAGCACCCCATATTGACAGAAAAACACAGAATTGTTGACATTTCTGCAGATTTATTAAAAAAGAAAAACTGAAATATCACATGGTCCTAAGTATTCAGACCCTTTGCTGTGACACTCCTATATTTAGCTCAGGTGCTGTCCATTTCTTCTGATTATCCTTGAGATGGTTCTAAAATTCATTTTAGTCCAGCTGTGTTTGATTATACTGAATGGACTTGATTAGGAAAGCCACACACCTGTCTATATAAGACCTTACAGCTCACAGCGCATGTCAGAGCAAATGAGAATCATGAGGTCAAAGGAACTGCCTGAACAGCTCAGAGACAATTGTGGCAAGGCACAGATCTGGCCAAGGTTACAAAAACATTTCTGCTGCACTTAAGGTTGCTAAGAGCACAGTGGCCTCCATAATCCTTAAATAGAAGACGTTTGGGATGACCAGAACCCTTCCTGGAGCTGGCCGTCCGGCCAAACTGAGCTATCGGGGGAGAAGAGCCTTGGTGAGAGAGGTAAAGAAGAACTCAAAGATCACTGTGGCTGAGCTCCAGAGATGCAGTCGGAAGATGGGAGAAAGTTGTAGAAAGTCAACCATCACTGGAGCCCTTCACCAGTCAGGGCTTTATGGCAGAGTGGCCCGACGGAAGCCTCTCCTCAGTGCAAGACACATGAAAGGCCGCATGGAGTTTGCTAAACAAAAAACACCTGAAGGACTCCAAGATGGTGAGAAATAAGATTCTTTGGTCTGATGAGACCAAGATAGAACTTTTTGGCCTTAATTCTAAGCGGTATGTGTGGAGAAAACCAGGCACTGCTCATCACCTGTCCAATACAGTCCCAACAGTGAAGCATGGTGATGGCAGTATCATGCTGTGGGGGTATTTTTCAGCTGCAGGGACAGGACGACTAGTTGCAATTGAGGGAAAGATGAATGTGGCCAAATACAGGGATATCCTGGACGAAAACCTTCTGCTCAGGGCCTCAGACTAGGCCGAAGGTTTACCTTCCAACAAGACAATGACCCTAAGCACACAGCTAAAATAACGAAGGAGTGGCTTCATAACAACTCAGTGACTGTTCTTGAATGGCCCAGCCAGAGCCCTGACTTAAACCCAATTGAGCATCTCTGGAGAGACCTAAAAATGGCTGTCCACCAACGTTTACCATCCAACCTGATAGAACTGGAGAGGATCTGCAAGGATGAATGGCAGAGGATCCCCAAATCCAGGTGTGAAAAACTTGTTGCATCTTTCCCAAAAAGACTCATGGCTGTATTAGATCAAAAGGGTGCTTTTACTAAATACTGAGCAAAAGATCTGAATACTTAGGACCATGTGATATTTCAGTTTTTCTTTTTTAACCACTTCAGCCCCGGAAGAATTTACCCCCTTCCTGACCAAAGCACTTTTTGCGATTCGGCGCTACGTCACTTTAACTGACAATTGCACGGTCGTGCGACGTGGCTCCCAAACAAAATTGACGTCCTTTTTTCCCCACAAATAGAGCTTTCTTTTGGTGGTATTAGATCGTCTCTGCGGTTTTTATTTTTTGCGCTATAAACAAAAAAAAGCGACAATTTTGAAAAAAACGCATTATTTTTTATATTTTGCTATAATAAATATCCCCCCGAAAATATATAAAAAAAACATTTTTTTTCCTCAGTTTAGGCTGATGCGTATTCTTCTACATATTTTTGGTTAAAAAAAAATCGCTATAGTTATAGGGTTTACAAAATAGGGTATAGTTTTATGGCATTTTTATTATTAATTTTTTTTTACTAGTAATTTATCGCGACTGCGACATTATGGCAGACAAATCGGACATTTTTGACACATTTTTGGGACCATTGTCATTTATACAGCAATCAGTGCTATACAAATGCACTGATTCCTGTGTAAATGACACTGAAGGGGTTAACCACTAGGGGTTAGGGAGGGGTTAAGTATGTCCTGGGGAGCGTTTCTAACTGTGGGGGGGCGTGGCTACATGTGACACCTCACTGATCTCTGCTTCCGATCACAGGGAGCAGAGATCAGTGACACTGTCACTAGGCAGAACAGGGAGATGCTTGTTTACATAAGCATCTCCCCGTTCGTCCTCTCCGTGCAGCGATCGCGGGTATCCCCGCAGCGCTCGAGTCTGCGGGACATACGACCCGACTCACAGAGCTCCCAGCGGCGCGCACGCAATGGCACGCCGGCAAATTTGAAGGGACGTACGGGTACGCCCATTTGCCCAGCCGTGCCATTCTGCCGACGTACATCGGCGTGCGCCGGTCGGGAACCGGTTAATAAATCTGCAAAAATGTCAATGATCCTGTGTTTTTCTGTCAATATGGGGTGCTGTGTGTACATTAATGAGGAAAAAAATGAACTTAAATGATTTAGGGGGGTCTGAATACTTTCCGTCCCCACTGTACATCTATCCTTAACATTGCTGTTCTACTGGGACCCACCACAGTGGTCCACTAAACTCAACCAGTTGGTGATTGTGGCATATGCATCAGAAAATTGGAAACCTTTATGTGATGTTGAGTGCTTATATTGGTCTGGAAACCTTGCTGTTGCTGGAATGAAGAACATCTTTTGTAAAACTTTGGCTGTGTGTGGGCATACATTACATTATTAAAATTTTACTATTAATAGTGCAGCCATACCACCACCATACATTTGGAAACTTTTCTATGCCTTATATTTTTTAATGAATACAAGGCATTCTCTGATCAAGCTGGAGATTATGACATCCCATCCCTCCATCCCGCCATCCATCCTCAACAGAGTAAGGCAACGATTCATGGTGGGGAAAGGGGTTTAAAGAGTCACTGACTGTTGTGGGATTGTTTCAGGATTGGGGGGGAGTTTAAAATGGCACTGACCACCAATAATTGTGGGATTGTTTTGGGGAGGTTAAAATGGCTTTGACCACCAATAATTGTGGGAATGTTTTGGGGAGTTAAAATTGCTTTGACCACCAATAATTATGAGATTGCTTTGGCGGGTGCAATGGGGGGAGGGTTGTTTCAGTGCCACTGACCATCAATCATGGTGAGAGTGTTTTGGAGGAGCTTAAAATGCCACAGGATTTTTTTTTGTGTGTCGGGGGGTTACAGTGCCACTGACCACCAATGTTTGTGGGATTGTTTGGGAGGGGGGCAGTTTAAAATGTTTTGGGTTTATCCATCACATTTAGCCATAGCACACAATGCAATTTCCTAATTTCCTCCTCCACGGATATTTTTTTGCTAAAAACAGACTTGCATTTGGCTTCTGTAGGTGACTTTTAAAGGCCCAGAGCACCTTAACCCCTACAATACCAGTATATTTCCGCATTTAAACAAAAATGGTGGCAAACATTAAGATCACTTTGGTGTGTCTACTTTCCAAAAAGTGGTCATGTTGGGGGTGTTTGTAATGTCCTGCCATGTTTATAATATATATATTTTTTAAGGCAAACTGTTTTTGGTATTGTTCCCTTATATTTTATAAGCAAATAAAAAACAGTGGTTATCAAATACCACCAAAATAAATGATATCTGTCTCAGAAAATTATATAAAATATTCTTGGGTACAGTGTTGCATGACAGAATAATTGTCAGTTAAACTCTCTCAGCGCTGAAAACTTGAAAACAGCCTGAAAAGGGAGGGGGGAGGTGTACCATGCTAGTATTGAGGTGGTTAAAAAATAATGTTACAATAGATAAAAAGTTTACATTTTATTCTATGATTTATCCTATTTAACCGATTCCCGACCGCCGCACGCTAATGTACGTCGGCAGAATGGCACGGGTGCGCAAAAAGGGCATACGCACGCGTCCTTTCATAATCCCAGGCTAGCAGGCATGAGCGTGCAATGGGAGCGTGCCGTGGGTCCCGCAAACTCGATGTCCGCAGGTGGCCCGCGATGAGGAGAGGTAGAACGGGGAAATGTAAACAAGGCATTTCCCTGTTCTGCCTAGTGACATGACAGGGATCTACTGCTCCCTGTGATCAGGAGCAGTGATCTCTGTCATGTCCTAGGTAGCCCAACCCCCCCTACAGTTAGAACACGCTGAGGGAACATATTTAACCCCTTGATCGCCCCCTAGTTTTTAACCCTTCCCTGCCAGTGACATTTACACAGTAATCAGTAGCTATTTTTAGCTCTGATCACTGTAGAAATGTCAATGGTCCCAAAATAGATGAAAAGTGTCCGATCTGTCCGCCGCAATGTCACAGTTCTGATAAAAATGGCAGATCACCGCCATTACTAATAAACAATAATTAATAATAAAAATGCCATAACTCTATCACCTATTTTGTAAACTCTATAACTTTTGCGCAAACCAATCAATATACACTTACTATGCTTTTTTTTACCAAAAATATGTAGAAGAATACGGCCTAAACCGAGAAAGAAATTTAGGTTTTTTTTATATATTTTTTGGCAAAAAGTAAAAAAAATTGCTTTCTTTCAAAATTGTTGCTCTTTTTTTGTTTATAGCGCAAAAAAATAAACACCGCAAAGGTGATCAAATACCACCAAAAAAAGCTCTATTTGTGGGAAAGAAAGAATGTCAATTTTGTTTGGCTACTTCGCATGATCATGCAATTGTCAGTTCAAGTGACGCAGTGCCAAATCACAAAAAATGCTGCATGTATTATTTTTTTCTCAGGAGCCTGCAGAGAATTGCACCCGTGATCATTGAATTGCGGGTGCAATGTCAGGTTCCTGCAGCTCTGAGCAAATACCTCCATCCTTTCAGAGCTGCAGGAAGAGTATATGAACTATGGGTGTGCTGATTAGCACACTCGCAGTCCATTAAAGCTATAAGTCTGTCTGCAGCATTGGAATACAGGACTTGTAGTTAATTCATTCTCTGATTCCCTTGAATAAATGAAGTGGTTGTGTAGGTTGAAAGAAATGTGACAGCAGGAAGAGGATTGGGAGCTGAGGGAGAACTTTAAATGAGATTAAAATTATGAATCTTGTACAAAGCTTTGCAAGTTATTTACAAATGAAATAAAGGTTTTTTTAATGTTGCACTTTTTTAATGCAAGATTAACCACTTCCCGCCCGCCCTATGGCGGATTGACGTCCGGGAAGTGGTTCTGTTATCCTGACTGGGCGTCATATGACGTCCAGCAGGATAACATGCCGCAGCGCGCCCCCGGGGGCGCGCATCGCGGCGATCGGTGGAGCGGTGTGTCAGTCTGACACACCGCTACACCGATCTTGGTAAAGAGCCTCCGGCGGAGGCTCTTTACCACGTGTTCAGCCGTGTCCAATCACGGCTGATCACGCTGTCAAAAGGAAGAGCCATTGATCGGCTCTTCCTCACTCGCGTCTGACAGACGCGAGTAGAGGAGAGCCGATCGGCGGCTCTCCTGGCAGGGGGGGTCGGCGCTGATTGTTTATCAGTGCAGCCCCCCCGCAGATCACCACACTGGACCACCAGGGATCGCCACTAGGACCACCAGGGAAGGGGCAACATGTGGATGGCCAGGTATGTACCCCATGGCCATCCACATGTGCCCAGTGTGCCAAATCTGTGCCAATCAGTGCCCACAAATGGGCACTGATTGGCACTATTATGTTGCAGTGATGCCCAGCAATGCCACCCTTAGGGACATCACTGCAAACAAGCAGGGTCACCAGTGCCACCCATCAGTGTCCATTCGTGCCACCTGTCAGTGCCCATCTATCAGTGCCCATCCATGCCCATCTGTGCCAACTATCAGTGCCACCCATAAGTAACCATCAATGCCACCTACGAGTGCCCATCAATGCCAACTATGAGTGCCCATCCGTGCCGCCTATGAGTGCCCATCCGTGCCACCTATGAGTGCCCATCAGTGCCGCATACCAGTGCCACCTATCAGTGCCCATCAGTGCCACCTATCAGTGCCCATCAGTGCCGCCTATCAGTGCCCATCATCAGTGCCCCTCAGTGCCACCTCATCAGTGCCACCTCATTGGTGCCCATCAGTGCCACCGTATCAGTGCCCGTCAGTGCAGCCATATCAGTGCCCGTCATTGAAGAAGAAAACGTACTTATTTACAAAAGGTTTTAACAGAAACAAAGGAAAACTTGTTTTCGGTCTTTTTTTATTTGTTGCGCAAAAAATAAAAACCGCAGAGGTGATCAAATACCACCAAAAGAAAGCTCTATTTGTGGGAACAAAATGATAAAAAATTTGTTTGGGTACAGTGTAGCATGACCGCGCAATTGTCATTCAAATTGCGACAGCGCTGAAAGCTGAAAATTGGCCCGGGCGGGAAGGTGTCTAAGTGCCTGGTATTGAAGTGGTTAAAAATTAAATGAAATAACATAATAACAACAAAAGAGTTAAAATATAAAATGATTAGTAAAATAGAAATAAACAAGCAAATCAGAAGGAAAATAATATCTAATGAGGTAAGGGCTGATTAGAGTAATATCTAAAGGGATTATAGGATGAAGGAGTAATAAAGGGGCTAATTAGAGTAAATAAAAGGTTAAATATAAACATATATTTGATAAAAAAAATAAAAATAAATAAAAAAAATTGTCAGTTTGTTTTAACTGACATCATATGCAGATCAAAGCTTACACCTTATATTTCAAGTGACGCTTACACCTTTGATCTGCAGATGAATGGAACAGACTAAATATAAAAGTAACAATGTTATTTTGTATGTCTAAACCTGACAACTGAACAGAGTTTGTAAACACTGGGGTTGAATTACCAAAACTGGAATGCAGAATCTGGTGAAGCAAACTGAAGTGCAGAAACAGCATCCAGCTTTTATTGTCAAAGCTTAATTGAACAAGCTGAAGTTAGAAGCTGATTGGCTACAATGCAGAGCTGCACCAGATTTTGCACGCTCCAGTTTTAATAAATCAACCTTCTGTGTCAGACAGCCCAGTTTTGACAGTAGTGACTATAATAGCTGCTGTATTTACAAAGCAGTGACTGACAAAGGTGAGTGGCAGTGGGTGAGCAAGACAGATGTACTACACACACTCTTTGTACTTTGATGTAATTTTGTTTTCTGTTTTAGGAAATAAATGCAGCAAGTACTATCTTTATGATTGTTCTTCAGAACCTTTCTATGATGAATTAAAACTAAACATTGGCCTATGTAGAGTAACAGCTCTGGGTCGCCTTTCATCCTACTCCAAGCCTACAATGATATGAAACATTGTGCTGTTATTTAACCGATCAATAGAGGGCAATTTCACCCCCTTCCTTCCCAGTCCAATTTTTAGTTTTCAGCGCTGTCGCACTTTAAACGTCAATTGCGCGGTCGTGTGACGTTGTACCCAAAAAAAATTTACGTCCTTTTTTCACCACAAATAGAGCTTTCTTTTGGTGGTATTTGATCGCCTCTGCGGTTTTTATTTTTTGCACTATAAACAAAAGAAGAGCGACAATTTTGAAAAAAACACAATATTTTTTACTTTTTGCTATAATAAATATCCCAATTTTTTTTTAAAAAAACAAATTTTTTCCTCAGTTTCGGCCGATACGTATTCTTCTACATATTTTTGGTAAAAAAAATCGCAATAAGCGTATATTGATTGGTTTGCGCAAAAGTTATAGCGTCTACAAAATACGGGATAGATTTATGGCATTTTTTAAAAAAAAAATATTTATTTATTTTTTTTGCGGCGATCGCGATTTTTTTTCGTGACTGCGACATTATGGTGGACACATCGGACACTTTTGACACATTTTTGGGACCATTCACATTTATACAGCGATCAATGCTATAAAATTGCATTGATTACTGTGTAAATGTGACAGGCAGTGAAAGGGTTAACCACTAGGGGGCGGGGAGGGGTTAAGTATGTTTCCTAGGGAATGATTCTAACTGAAGGGGGAGGGGACGCTCAAGGGGAGGAGACCGATCAGTGTTCCTCCGTTCTGGGAACACAGATCGCTCTCCTCAGAGCTGACAGGCTGTTGATCTGTGTGTTTACACACACAGATCCACATGCCGGCCCGGTTAACGGGCAATCGCGGGTGACCGGCGGACATCGCGGCCGCCGGGCACACGCACCGGGTCCCGAGCAACCCGGCGCGAGCGCGCGCGCCCCCTAGATGGCCGGGAATCCCAGGACGTCATATGACGCCCACCCAGGATGGGAGATCCCATCTGTGGACGTCATATGACTATGGGCGGGTAGGGAAGTGGTTAAAACAATCACAGTAATCTTGATGCTCCCCTGTAGGTTGAAAAATAGAACACATTCCAGTGTGGCTTTGTTCACAAACCTTCATTGATATTTTCAGGTTTAATGATAAACCTGCAGTTTTCAAAGGGCTGGTGGATTGTGGAGGTAAGGGGGTTGATTTACTAAAGGAAAAAAGACTGCACTTTACATGGTGCAGTTACATTCTGCAAGTGCATTTGTTCCAGAGCTTAGTAAATGAATGAATGATTTGTAAAGCGCTGCAAATGCGAACTGAATCGCCTCAAGGCGCTGATGCGTTTGTGTTGTCTGCTTCATTAGAAGAGGTAAGTCTTGAGTTTTTTCCTGAAGGCCAGATGGTTTTCTTCCATGCGGATGTGAGTCGGAAGAGAGTTCCATAGCCGAGGTCCCTGGACTGCAAATCTTCGTTCTCCCCTTGCTTTGTAGCGGTATTTGGGAACGAGGAGGAGGTTTTGGCTAGATGATCGCAGATTGCAATTCGGTGTGTATTGCTTTATTTTCTCTCTGAGGTATTGAGGGGCGTTACCTTGTATGCATTTGTGGGTGAGTCAGAGGGTCTTGAATGTGATCCGATTTTTTACTGTTAGCCAATGTAGGCTCCTCAGGGATGGGGAGATGGACTCCCAGGGTTTTTTTCCTGTTAGCAGTCTTGCTGCCACGTTTTGAATGGCCTGTAGGCACGCAAGCTGATATTGGGGTAATCCTATGTAGAGTGAGTTTGCGTAGTCGAGACGGGAATTGATGATTGTTCCAACTACTGCTGCTTTGTCATCTTCTGGGATGAAGGGGATGAGTCTGCATAACAGGTGGAAGAGATGGTGAGATCCGCTAACTACTGATCCTATTTGTGCATCCATTGTCATTTCTGAGTCAAAGATAACTCCTAGACTTTTGGCTTTGGTGCTCGGAGAGATGGTTTGTCCAAAGATGGCGGGAGGTGTCCATGGAGTCTTGGTTTTGGGATTTTGGTTAGCGTGTAGGTAGAGAAGTTCTGTTTTTGACCCGTTGAGTTTGAGGGAACTAATGGTCATCCAGTCATCTATTAAAGTGAGGCATTTCTCTAGTTGCTGATGGTGGTCTTTTTTTCCGGTGATCCGAAAGATTTGGGTATCATCTGCGTATGAGTGGAAGCAGAGGTCTGATTTTTTGATGATTTTGAAATAAATAAGCAGAAGCTCTGCTGACTTCCATCATCCAATCATGTGCAAGCAAAAATGCTTTTTTTTAAATTTTCCTTGCACGTGATTGGGTACTCTGCAAAGTGAAGCTTCACCTAATTTACTAAGATCTGGTGCAACTGCACAGAGAATAACTGCACTTTGCAAAGTGCACAGTCTATTTGCCTTTAGTAAATCAACCCCAAGGTGTTCAAGGAGGAGGCATATCACTGCACTTTTTGTTCTTTTTTGTTGCATACAAATGTTTGGTTGCATTCCACTACAGCACACCGCATGTAACCAAATATCTATGAACAATACCATTGTATTTCCAGTTTACATTCATAGTACATCTGTGATGAACCACACTGAAAACGTATATATATTCACAAACATTAGTACCAATACATGCTACAATCTCATAAGGCAGGAGTGTGCCTAAATAAAACTGCTAAAACAACCTTACAATTACTGTGTATTTTTATTTAAACAAATTATATGGCATAAAGCTGTCGAGTTACATGACATAAGTTACAAGAATAATAGAGCAAGTAATTTCTCAATTTCTGTGAACATAAAATACCTATTTGGAACTTCTAGCTCTGAATAAAATCACAAGCCATAAAAATAAGAGTCCAGAATTGTTGGGGTTAATAAAACCTGTCACTGATACTTGAAGAACTGAAAAAAAAATACTGAAGCTTCACAGTACAGTTTATCTAAAGCACGTAGCTTTCTCGATTTCTAGTTGTAATCCATTCTTCTGTCAGTTCTCACAGCAGCCTCTTCTAAGATTAACAGCTGATTAGTGTTTGTTACTGCAGTGCTAATGTCTCGTGCCAACCACATAAGTCTTTGAGCTGTCAGTGCAAACCTGTGAACAGAGAATTATTTTTAGTCAGGGAGGTAATAGAGTAGGGCAGAAAAAGAAGAATGAGAATTTTGTGTGCCCTCAGCAACTGCAAAGGGTTCTGAGTCCCCTCACACTTATTCCTCAATTGCTGGTAAAAAATGACAGCTGAATGGTATTGCAGAGCTACAGACCCCCAGTTTGGTGATATTAACGAGCAACAATGAAAAGGACCAACCCTGCCAGAACAGTACATTTGTTTTAGCACCAGAAGACCAGCACTGGTAGTTTTCAGAATAAAGTTATGGCCTTCTGTAGAGGCCTCCTTAAATTAACTGCCTTACCCCCAGGCCAATTCTGACACATCTCACATACATGTAAAAATCTGCATTACATTTTTCTAGCAAATTACTTGGAATTCCTTAAACATTATATATTTATATTATGGTATATATTTTTTGAAAGCAGAGAACTTGGAGATTAAAATGCTGGTTGTTGCAACTTTTAAAGTCGCACAAGATTTGTGCAGGCATTTTTAAAATGCAAATTTTCAGGAAAAAATATATGCCAAGTAAATAGCTACCTAACATGTCATGCTTTAAAATTGTACTAGATCAGGGAATGGCGACAAACTGTGGTACCTAAAAATCTGAATAGGCGACACTTTAAAAGCCTTTAAACATTACCAGTTTGGAGTTACACAGGCGGTCTGGCACTAGAATGATTGCCTTCACTCTAATGTTCATGTTCACATATGTGGAAAACCATTGTTATTTTTAATGTGAAAAAATGCAGCGCTAACAAAAAACACATGTATGTGAACTAACAAAGTTCAGTGATAAAAAGGTATGATCCAGTTCATTGTGTGTATGGAGAAAGTGATAAACTCCAAACAATAAGATGGATAGCAAATCCAATAAGACTGAAGAAATCTTCTGGCATACGGTTCATCTAATGATAACTCTTGTAGTAAAGAAGGTGAAAATACTCTTACCAGAGCGGGTGGATTCGAATGCTAATGACACTGAATCAAATAGGCTTAGGGAACCGGATGGTAGTAGGGCTTGCAAGGCTCTCAGTTCCCTACATTGCTTTTATAATATTTTATGTGATCACTTTATCGTATTTGAATTTTAGTCACATTTTAGTGTAGCTGCTTGCTATTTTATTTTATGTTGTTTTATTGGATCAGCGCAGTTATACCTTTTATACTTGAGTATTTTTATTTTTATTTAAAAAAAAAGTTTTGAAATTTTTGCACTGTACCTTTACATTTTTTTATCAACTTTATTGCTAACACTCCAAAGACATGCTGGTAGGTTAATTGGCTTCTGTCCAAAATTGTTCCTAGTATATGAATGTGAGTTGGGGATCTTGGATTGTGGGTTTCTTGAGGGTAGAGACCGATGTATGTGTGGAGCGCTGCGTAAATTGATGGCACTATATGGGTACCTTAAATAAATAGGGATAATTGTAGACACGCACCCACACTCACTCAGGTTGAACTGGATGAACTGGTGTCTTTATCCAACCTTACTAACTATGTAACTATGTAACACAAGGGATGAACAACATCCTTTGTCATAGCATGAGCAGTTATAGGTCCTCCAGATCTCTTCTCTGACCTCCAAAACATCTGATCAAACTGAGATCAGCTTGATCAGGTGCTGTACAAGTCTCTAACGGCTTGTAAACAACAAACCGAAACAGGAAGTGACAAAATCCTCATTGCTTCCGGTTTCTTTCATCATAGAGGGGAGGTGGGTATGGCCGTATCTCCCTCTCCTCATAGTGCTTACTCTGCAAGTGCAGTTCCTCCAAAGCTTAGTGAATGAGGTAAAAACTCACTGTGCAAAGCCAATACCCAATCATGTGTAAGCTTGCACATGGTTGGATGATAGTCAGCAGAGCTTCTGCTCATTTACTAAGCTCTGGAGCAACTGATCTTGCAGCGTGAAACTGCACTTTGCAAAGTGCACAGTCTATTTGCCTTAAGTAAATCAAAGCGAAAAGGCAAGGAAATCTGCCGCATCAAGTGTCAATTCAAGCAGTATCAATAAGGAAAGAAAGGGTAGGAGAAAAACAACTCCCTTAAACCCCAAAAAATAATGATGAGTATCTGGGGGGAATATAAATACAATTGACAGTGTTCACTAATTAATACATATCCAAAGAAAGGAAGAAAAAATATTTCCAAATATAGTGCACCTAAACATATCTACATGTAGATAATTAGGAATAACCAAAGATAATGGATCCCTCTAATTCGACTCAAACTTGCAATGCCAAAACATAAATGATGTTTAATTTATCATGAGGTTCTGTCAGATTACCGTCCACTATAAGTCACTATAAGGGAATGTCTCAATCTACCAATCTGGAGTTGATTGTATACCAACTACAAATAAAGTACCAAACCATTCAATTCCCCTAGCCCAGAACTGCGTGAGAGCCCATTCACACAGGGGCAACACGACTTGCAGGTCACCTCAGCGAGGCGACCTGCAAACGACTTCCGCGGCGACTTGCAAAACGACTTCTGTATAGAAGTCTATGCAAGTCGCCCCAAGTCGCCCCCAAAGTCGTACAGGAACCTTTTTCTAAGTCGGAGCGACTTGCGTCGCTCCAAATAGAACGGGTTCCATTGTACAGAACGGGAGGCGACTTGTCAGGCCACTAGGTCGCCTGACAAGTCGTCCCTGTGTGAATGGGCTCTCAAGGTAACGTTCCCCAGGTGTCAAAACTCCCTAACAGTGGCTCAAGGATATCCCATCCTCTGTTTCACACAATGTCCATATACATATTTGGTAGTGATGATATACAGGGTAGGGGTAGAGCCTGGATGAGTTTTTTTTTGTATGTAATATTTTCTTTTAGATGTGTAATTTTTTTATGAAGAATTTTCTTATTGTAAGTATGTGTCATGTAATACCATTGGGAAATCCAAATTTTGGACAGTCTGTTTCTCCTTTTTCTATCTCTAACATTAACCCCTTTTTATGTAAATGCAAGTATGTAAATATTCATCTCTCCTTTGCTGGGATTGACTGAGCTGAAGACCAACACTTCTTCCAAATGACATCAGTACAGAAGTTCAGACATTGTAATCTTCTACTTTGATGACACATTTGCTTCTCTAAACTGTGGGACAGTGTCTGTGCTACAAAATTCAGATGTCACTCCTCACCAGCAAATGTGTGATAACATGAGTAAAGGCAAAGTGCTTTATTTCATATTAAAGATCTAATTCCAAACCTGCCCTGGCACTTTCTGAGTAATTCGGTTTTAGCAAGTGCAGTCCTCATTAGTACAGTAATGCTCTTTCTCCTTGCTATGCATGTAAAAATACACCTATGTATATAGCCTAATACTTAACCCCTTAGAGCCGGCGCCTGATGTCCCTATGAGGGGTTTAGAATGCCGGGAGACAGGGCGGGGCTTATGGTCATGTGATCGCTGTAAATAGCTGTCATGGCAGTCACATGTAAATGCTGGGATTAGCTGTCATTGCGGTCACATGATCAGATGCGTTAGACGCTAGTAACTGTGTCGGGACACACACTATCGGCGCTATTGCATGCAAATATGCAGTCGCTTGGCACCAAGGCTCGGCCGCAAATGCCATAAATTTTAGCTTCCTTTCTCCAGATATTTTAACTGCTTCATTTTAGGGGCGGTTTGCACTTCTGCATTGCGATGACGAGCAGCAATGCACGCTGTATTAAAATGCCATTCATTTTGAATGACACCCCAATATACCTGCATTATACCATGTCGTAATGTTTGACACCACATTAAAATGAATGAGTGTGTTGAGAGCCTATTAATTTTAATGTGCTGCCTTAATGCAATGCACATTGCAACATAATGCATGTTAACGCACTGCAAAAAAAGTAAATGGGCCCTAAATATATCGGTTTGCATACAAAAAGTAATTAGATCTGTTCTTGAAAATGTGTATGATTTTGGCAGGCTGTAAATAGCCAGTGTTCAAATCCTTGTTTTGGAACATAATATACGTCTAATCAGGTCGTTCAGCAATGGATTTCTATGGTCATTAATTTTGTGCTAACTATACCTTTCTATGCCAAAAGCAATCATCTTTGTATTCATTTGAAAGACACTGGTTGGTGTCAGAATTAATTGTATTTGGCAATTGTGTAAGTAAATTCAAAGCACAGATGTAACTGAATATTATATTTGTTTATTTTTATTGAGTTTTTGAAAAAGTAAAGGAATTCATCTTTTCTTGTTTCTAAACAATATTCAATCGGTCTTCTCTTGTATAGCAATGTGTAAGAACTGTAAGGTACATAAAACTAGGGAGAGAGAACACACAAATGGGAGGAAGAGAGTAAGGTGTGTAGCCATCTTTTCGGTGGGGTTTATAGGAAATGGCCCTCCTCAAACTGGATATTTCACTAAACCTGTAGGTAAATAAGAGAATTAGAATCTTCGCAGAAGAGTGGGTTTGATGATAAAGTTGGTGGTGCCTCCACCCAGGACAGGGCCTCTGACCCAGAAGAGTCAGGGTTAAAAGAGAAGTAGGGCCAAAGCTCATTTGCCCCTACTTCTTCTGAGAATCACAGGAATGCACTTTGTTCTACAATTCTGTGACCCATATTCAGCCGGCCCCTGTCGGCTGGCATCACTCAGCCATGCAAGCTTTGGAGAGATCCCGACATTAATGTCAGGATCCACCCAAATGCCTGGACTGGCAGCTGGCTCAGCCTCTCTGCGAGCTGTTTCTCCTGTTCTGACCAACTTTCAAGCAATGCTAAATCATGTTCTATTTTACAAACACCTCCCAGGAATTTAAACCCTAATACACACTTTTGTGTCATCAGTAAAAAAGCAAACCCACTAAAGCTTCAAGTATATCGCTTACAGACAGACTAATCAGAATGGTATACCACCAGTGATTGGCCTTTATTACAAATTAACCTAATTTACAACCACACTCTGATACGTGTCCTCTAGCATGCTGAGTATGCCCTGGGCCATCCAGCGTTTAAAAAGGAAGTAAACCCTGTACGTTTTTTTTTTTTGTTAATATAATGATCCTGCAATGTATCAGTAAGCCATACACATTTAAATATGACAAAAACGAGGTTTTAAAATACCTTATTTCCCTTTTTAAGCCATTAATCACAGCAAATCACACTCTGTGCTGCTCTGGTTCCCTCCCCATGTGACGTTTTATCAGTCACAAGGGGGAGAAGCAGGAATGAGATATTCAGAGCAACATCGCAAGACTTCCCTCTGTGCCGTTCTGAGAGGAAGCTCGTCAATCCTAATGTCACGGCATGCAGGGGAGATAGATAGTGTGCCATTAATGAAAATACCTACTGCGCGATCGTGCCTGACATCACTTTTGATTGTATGGCGATTTCTATGCAAACGAACACAGTGAGTACACTTTCACAGGCAGCAATCCGCTGCCTGTGCTATGTAGATTACTAAGAGATAAAGTTTTTTTGGAGGGTTTACAACCACTTTAAGTCCTAGCTTTGTTGAAATCAAGATAGGCGATGCCCACGGCACCACTCTGGTTCAGACATTTATGTCCTCTAATACAGTTGTTAAACTCCCTGGCCTCTAGTTACCAACTTCTTCTTTAGTTACCCTTAGCTACACTATTAGCTGTCTGCCAGTCATGAGGAACTTCTCCTGTTAAATGAGATAAACTTCTCTATTAGTTACAATTGCCTTTGCTTGTATTTCCTATACGCTGATCTTTTTCTCCTTTACTAGCCTGCCTACCTCTGAAATGAACCATTGCAGCACGCTTGCCGGTGTCTTTCTTAGAATATCCTTGATTGCTCAGCACATTTTATTCTCGGATAAGTCCACCTTTATATACAGTATGTGAGGCCTGTATCAGATGGGGTCCACTGGTGGTACTGGGGGGTCAAGCAGTTTATTAGTACTAAAGAGTGGAGGATGAAAATTGGATCATCTTGGACTGTTTTATCTTGGTGACAGCAACATAAGTTGAAAAAAACATGTTCTTCAAGCCTAACCAAAAAAAAAAATCCTAAACCTGCAGTTGGTCTAGAAGCTGGCATAAAACAACTTTCAAGTGTAGTCTATATCGTTCCAACATGAAAAAGAGAAATCCTTCTCAATCACAAAAAGCAATCTGGTAACTAATGTAATGAGAAGATTTACACTGACCACCTATGTAACTGAGACATTAAGCCTGCGTTCACATTTGTGTGTGTCTGGAACGCATGCAAAATCTCTTTCCCGACACCACAAAAATGTGCTGCTCTTTAGCAGATACATAGCAGTACCATTAATTGTTAATGACACCCTCACGCATCTGCTGACGTGTGCCTTGGCACCGTGTGATTTTGAAAAAGGGTTAGAGATTTGCTTCCGCATTTCTAGTGCATAGAGCAGCCCATTAAAATGAATGGGCTGCCCTACACGTAACCTACATCTTTATCCACCCTGTCAGTACACCTTTGCATCCTAAAACCCCTGCTAACCTCTGCACCCCAAACCTCCCCCATCTTCTCCACTCCAACCTTCCCCCTTAACTGTAACTGCCTCCTCTGCTCATCTTTGCACCCACCTACCTTACCCCTATACATCCCCTCCTTGCTCACCCCAAACTGTAATTCATTCTCTGCCTACCTCTGCGCACTCCACACTACCCCCCACACTAATTTGCTTACCTGTGCAGAACAGGCTAATGTTAGGCTTAATGACCACAGTTGTAGGCAGGACTTTCAAGTATGCCCCTTTATCTTCCCAGTGGGCAGCATTCAGCAAAGGTGGTGGTGGATATGACCTCAGGGGGACATGATATACATAAGAACGCCACCTCTATTTACATATTAATGCAGCTGGTCTGTTGCTATTTACATATGAATGCCGTCGCTATTTACAGCTGGTCAGCATTAGTAACATAACTTCACACTAAGATATCGGGACACAGCACAGGACGAAAACCTCAAGGGAAGAGGGATTTTAAACTGGGATAGTTGGCAAGTATGAGGCAGCTGATTTGGGCCACACAACAATGACAGGGCCCAGGGCAGCTGCCCCTTTTGCCCTGACTTAAAGATGGCCCTGTTAGTACTGCATGGTGAGAAGTGAAAGATGTGGTTGGAACTCCGCTTTAACAACCTCCAGGCTGTTTGCCACAAGCTTTGGATTTCACCTCCATTTTTTCTTAGAAGCCATATTCCTGCTAGGGATTGTTAAAGTTGATTTTTTTAGACTGCTTAGTCCATGGTGGGGGGCTCCTTAGCTGGTATAAGGCCTTATTTTACTTGGAAGTGGACAATGTAAGAGCACTTACTTACATTTGTAACAGGGGTTATGTGAGTCTACGTGCAGAGATCTTTACCACGCTACTGCTTAGTCTCTTCAGTTGCTGCAGATAAAAAATAGATTGTGCTAGCAACTTCCCCACCGTGTCATGTTTAGAAAAACTATGTCCTTTGAAGCCTTTTTTAATATTGGCAATATGTTTACCAGTCCTAACATTCAGTGCCTGTGTGTTTCAGCACACATACTTGTCAGGGCTGGACCCAGCCCTTCCTTCTCTGAGCTGGCCACTCAGCTGTCGGCTAATTGCCAGCCCCTATCTTTCCACAGTGAATCACCTGTTGATGATCCTGCTCGACGGTCCTGCCTACTTAAGTCGTCCAGTCCAGGTGATCTCTGTCTTCACCTTCACCGTCACATCTCTGGAGACGTTCTCCTGTGTTCCTGTTAAAGACTTACTTGGCTGACATTCCTTCTGGCTTCCTGACGTTTTGGCTTGTCTGACTATCCGTTCAGTTTCTGTTTACCTTTTTTTATTATTATTAAATAAGTGTGATTTAACTGTACCTCTGTCTCAGTCTGATTCATGGTTTCTGACAATACAGCAGACTACATGGGCACTGGAGTAGGTACAAAACATACTGAGTAGAACACGTGATAAACTCCTCAATAGTATACATTTTCTTGGTGCTAGTGGACCGAAAGGTTTTTGTACATACTGTGCTAAAGCATTTACTTACATTACAGTGTTTGCAAGGAAAGAACCCCTTTAAGTCACCAAACATAGTTCTTTTGGGAGGTCTATGTATAATATTGAGGCAATCTTGTCCCTTAGAGTTGGGACCCTTTTAAAGATAACACTAGTATGTTCAGGTAGGACAGGCCCTAGTATTTTGTAGTTTCTCAGAATATTCCAGTGCTTGTTGATTACACTGTTGACTAGAAAAAGTAGTAAAAAATGCCCAGTCATGTTTCCCTGAAGGGTCAGCCTTTCTGACTCTCAGAACCAGAAGAGAGTCTCGCTCCATATTAGAAACGTGCCTGATTTCCCACTGGCTGGGATTCAGCTCATGGACGGAATAGCGGCAGTGAGAGGAGGCGACATCCTGAGCTGAACTCTATAGAGGGAGATCTGGGGCTCCGGCTGAGTTGGGAGCAGAGGGCAGCATTACTCCCTACTGATCGGGTATGAGTACTCCCTCATACAGGCTTTTTGTTCTACAGTTGCTGATTTAGTGGAGCTATGGACAGTGAGAGCCTATTGGAAGATCATCTGTAATCTATCACTGAGCCCAGGGGTGGCTCCATAGCGTGTATTGACGCAGCTGAACACTGTGTCACACGCTCTAAGGTGAGCGCAACCACTTTGGGGGACACCGAGGCACATCACGGCATGATCTGGGCACTTTGATTCAGCAATTGGATTTTTTCCTGTGAAACACTTTGTGCACCACTGTTACCTTTGGAACTTTTTCACTGCACATTACTGTGTGATGTTACACTGGAGGATTTTTCAATAATAAGGACAATTTGTTGTCTCAAACATCACATATCACTTATATGTTTATATGTATATATATATTTTTATCACTTGTCACTTACATGATCCTATTGGAGTTTGCATGTGATATTTGTAGTGCACATCTCTATTTTTATTGAGTATCATCAATTAATTAATGTTTATTGTATTTATTTATTTATATATGCAGAGTTCATTTAGTTTTTTATCATTTGCACATTGCACTTTGAATTTATTATATATGGCACTTTATTGCACTTCTTTGGTGTATTGATTTGCACATGCAAAATTGATTACAGTTTCGCGTCATTTGTATACTTGTGATTGAATGTACATGGCACCATTAGGGTGAACATACACAATGACACATACCTAAGCGCAGCGCAAGCTTTTTCTTTTATCTTTTGTGCCTGATTTCTTCTTCCAAAAACTCTTGCTGGTAACTCTTCTGAAGTAATCTTTGTTTAAGTATACCAGCCTGATGTACAAAATCCTCCCTAATAGCACAATTCCTCCCGATTCTTTAGAACTGGCCTCTAGGGATAACTCTAAGCCAAGATGGATGGTGACTGCTCCGCACTGAAATATAACCATTTCGTTCCATTTTTTTGAAGAATGTTTTTGTGAGGAGACTCACTATTCATAAAAATAACCAAATCGAGATAGTTAACGTGTTATTTACCCCCCCCAAAAAAAATGCTGCTCCTGTCCCTTTAATGTGCAATAAGCAGCATGGTGCTTTTGCTTTTTAAATTATCCCTCTGTATCTCCTACAATAGCTGTTTGATAATGCCATGTCCTGACTCCTCCCCTGAGTTCTGACCACGATTACCATGACTGCTGAGCCGAGAGATCATAGTCTGTGCGTATCTGCATCACACGCAGCTCTCCTATTCTCCTCTGTGCCCGTCTTCAGCTCCACCTTCCTCCCCTCCCTCTTCCTGCTGTAAACATGTGGCGTCTCTCTTCTCTGATTGTCTGCTCTGCTCTCATACTTATCCTGAAAAGGTCCCATCCCCTCTGTATTAGCACAGGAAGTTCCCCTGTGTCTGTGTTATATTATAAATATGCTTATCTGTACTGATAACACATCGGATCTCTGTGATAACATGACTCCTCGGCTTTCCCTCTCCTCTCCTCCCAAGCTGACGTCAGTGGCAGTCCTTGCCCCCCCCCCCCCCCGGAATTTTCAGTTGACAGAGGAGAGAAAAGGCAACTGGTCATAGGAAGAATGTGTGTTTATCAGACTCCTACTTACCAGACCGGTGAGTCCGCTTTGGGCAGAGAGTAGGCTCCCTTACGCGTCCGACTCGCGGCCCCTGGTAAGGTAACAGGAAGCACAGGAGTGCGGAGTGGTATGAGAGCCTGTGAACTAGAGTCCAGATGCTGGTGGAATAGCAGTCTATGAACAGCAGGTGCAGGCTGGAACACAGGCGATGAGACTGAGCAGGATGGTCAGGAGACAGGCTGGGTTCGGCAACAGACGGGCAACAAGGTACAATAGGAGCAGGCAGAAGCGGAGTCAAACAGGCCAAGGTCGGGTACAGGCAGCAAGAAGGGGAATCCAAGAGCAATCCGGGTCGTCAGGAGATCAGGTAAACAGGAAGACAAGACAGGAAACAGGAACTACGGCACAGGAAGCTGATGATCAGGCAGCATTGAACAGAGTGCCTGACAAACTTAAATAGGCCGGCTTGCTCACAAGCACTCCCTCTGGTGGCCAATCCCATGACCAGCAAGGTGAGCTCTCTGACAGTGTTATCTGTACAGATAAGCATATTTATGATATAACACAGGCACAGGAGAACTTATTGTTATAATACAGAGGTGATGGGAGCATTTTATACAAGTGGCTTAACAACCACTTTAAAGTGGTTGTAAACGCACTTTGAAAAAAAAACTAACACCTGAAAGACAAAGGGATAATGAGCTAGTATGCATAGCATACTAGCTCATTATGTAATACTCACCTGAGATCGAACCCCTCGCTATAGTGCCCGTACACAGCACCAGCCGGCGACATTTCTCCCTGGAGTTACTTTCAGGTATCGCGGCTCCGGCGCTGTGATTGGCTGGAGCCGCGATGACATCACTCCCGCGCATGTGCGCAGAAGCCGCCGGTAACGGCACACTCACTGAAGCAAACGGTACGTACGTGCCATTGTTTCAGTGCGCATGTACCGATGATGTCGGCACATGAAAATACAGGGGATATCTCCTAAACCATGCAGGTTTAAGAGATATCCGGGGTAGCTACAGATAAGCTTTATTATAGGCTTACCTGTAGCAAAAAATGGATTGTAAGGGTTTGCAACCACTTTAATCTCAGTAAAGTTATAGGTGAATTTAACCCCCCAAGTATTATTATTGAGTCGGTTGACAAAATTTCAGAGGGGATCAGCCTCCCCTCTTCGAATAAAAAAAAAAAGGCATCATCAATATATTGTTTCCAAAAGCATAAATCAGGAGGGGGATTAGTGTAAATGATTCCTTCTTCCCACCAAGCCGTGAAGAGGTTGGCGAGGTTGGGAGAAAATCCCATTGCCACGCCAATTTTTTTTGCAAATAAAAAGATCCTACATGCCACAAATAATTATTCTCCATAGCAAATTGAAGCAATTATAACACAAACTGTTTTTGAAAAGGAGGTAGTGTATCACTATGATCCAAATAATGTTGTGCTGCCTCCAGACCTTTTATATGAGGAATAATAATATACAGTGAAAATCATCAGCTGTCACTAATATAATATTGTCTCCACGTTTAAATTGACGCAACTCATTAATAATCTGTGTGGAAACCTTCAGAGATGATGATGTCTCCTGAACTAAAGGTTGTAAAAAAATTGATATATTTACCTATGCGGGAAGTCAGTGAGTCAATACCACTCACAATGGGGCATCCTGGAGGCTTTTCTTAATTCTTGTGAACTTTGGTCAAACCGTTTATAATTGGAAACGTGGGGCCAAAAGGCATTAAAAAACATTTTTCTTTTTTATCCGAGATACCAGTAACATATACAGTTTGTATGATTTGTTTTCAAGTTTTTTTTAATATGTAAATGTAGGGTCTTTGAACAAGACCTCATAGCTGTCTCTATCTGCAAGGATATTACTCATCTGATTCAAATAGTCCTCCCTCTTAAGGAGAACTATACTGTCCCCCTTATCTGCAGGGCAAATCATTAAATCGTTCCTATCACATAGCCTTTTGACACCATCCTGCAATTCTTTATTAGGCCTATTATTAATACATACCTTATCTATATCTTTAAAGCGGTTGTATACCCGCTGTCATTTTTTTTTTTTTTTTACACCTGCAAGGGAAAAGGCATAATGAGCTAGTATGCACCGCATACTAGCTCATTATGAGATACTTACCTTAGAACGAGGCGCCGGCATCTCACCTGGTCCACGCCGAGGGAGCCGACATCTCCCCTCGGCGTGTCTTCCGGGTATCGCGGCTCCGGCGCTGTGAGTGGCCGGAGCCGCGATGTCGTCACTCCCGCGCATGCGCGCGGGAGACTTCTGCCCGGCATGCCGGGCTGTCAGCCGAGAGTCCCCTGTGCGCATGCGCCGCTGCAGTTAGCGGCTCATTGCGAGGGGAATATCTCCTAAACCTTACAGGTTTAGGAGATATTTTTTTTACCTACAGGTAAGCCTTATTATAGGCTTACCTGTAGGTAAAAGTTACAAATATAGGTATACAACCACTTTAAGGACTAAATCCCTAAAGACTGAAATGTTGGCTGGTAAAGTCCCAGGTGGATTCAACAAAGAGTCATTACTGAAACTGGAATGGACCATCCCACTAATGTCTCCATTAGCCTGTTTAGTATGTAAATGGTGTTGTTGACGTTGCCGGCCATTCTCCTTCCCTAACGATGGCCATGAAACACGGGTGACAGCTAGGCTCGTGACGTCATCTTGGTTTCTGTATTCTTCGATTTTCCCATTTACCTCTGATGAGTGGAGTGACAGATGAGCAGGATCACCGCGTGGATCAGTTTTCCATAGCGTTACAGACGCTCCTAAGTCGCACTGCTCACCTGGATCCTCCCACTGAGACGGTTCTGGTACAACCAATGTTGCAGGCCGTCTCTGCTGATGCTCCAGTCTCTGTGCAGGCACCAGCCTTGAATATTACATCTATAAGAAGAATGTCTGGTTCCGCCCCACTTCCCCAGCGATTTGGGGGCGATCCAATTCAATGCAGAGGGTTTCTCATCCAGCTTTGGATACACTTTAAGATGCTGCCCCAAGCGTTTCCCACAGATAGACACAAAGTAGGATTTGTGATTTCTTTGCTTTCTGAGAGAGCCTTGGCCTGGGCAAACCCTCTATGGGAGACGCAAAACCCTGTCGTACCGAGTTACCCTGAGTTTGTGGCTTCCTTAAAAAGGGTATTTGACATTCCCGCACGCTCCACTTCTGCTGCCAAGAGCCTCATGTTCATCAAACAGAGTACGAGAACTGTTGCGGTTTACGCCATTGAGTTCCATACCCGGCAGCAGAGGTTGCTTGGAACAACAATGCCCTCATGGCTGCTTTTCCTCATGGTCTCTCGGATACCATCAAAGATGAGATAGCAGCATTTTTTCCTTAGCATTGGATCAACACCTCGGGTGGATTGACCTGCTGCATAATGGTAAATGTAAAATGTAAATCCTGCCCAACAATATAAGTCAGCTAATGAGGATGGCAATGTTCCAGCAGTGGATTTTTGTAGTCTCGGCTGGATCAGTATATTGTCTGCTGTGTTTTGTTTTAACTTTAATATCTCTGTTGGGTGACAAAACCAAATTTACAATGCAGGTTTAGGAAATATTGAGTATTATTCATTAGGTCTATTTTTGTAGCCATATTGTGAATCACTGTAAAGGTATATATAAAAAGACTATTCTACAGGCATCTGTATAAATGCATTGAACATCTATATTACCGTATATACTCGAGTATAAGTCAAATTTTTCAGCACATTTTTTTGTGCTGAAAGTGCCCCCCTCGACTTATACTCGAGTCAAGCACTTTTCTGCAGCAAAAAATTTCATTTTCTGAACCGACTTTGGGGCCCCGTATCTCAGGGCCACTTAGTGCTAGGAAAATTTTGTGTGCAAACCCAGTGGAACTGGTACCACAACATAACCAAAGCTGAAGTTCCTAGCCCTAAATGGCCCCGAGATACGGGGCCCCAAAATCGGTTTGGAAAATTTAATTCTTTGCTGCAGAAAACCGATTTTGGGGCCCCATATCTCAGGGCCACTTGGTGCTAGGAACACCAAATTTGGTGTGCAAACCCAGTGGAACTGGTACCATAACATATCCGGGGCCACTTGGTGCTAGAAACCCCAACTTTGGAAATGTTATGGTGCTAGTTCCACTGGGTTTGCATACCAAATTTGGGGTTGTTAGCACTAAGTGGCCCCGAGATACGGGGCCCCACATTCGGTCAACTGTGTCCATCTGCAGCAATGTCATTTCGGGCCCCTATGGGTTCAGAGACCCCAAATTTTGGCTGCAGCTAGGGGGAACCCTTAACTACTGAGTTTGAAGTTCAGGGGACCTATGGCTGCAAATGGGCACAGTGAGGCATGCAAATGGGAACAGTGATGCTGCAAATTGGCCTTGTTGACCCTCTTTTCCACTTACAGTTATGTGCATTTCTCACCCTCGTCTTATACTCGGGTCAATAAGTTTTTCCCATTTTTTTTGTGGTAAATTAGGGCCTCGACTTATACTCGGAACGACTTATACTCGAGTATATACGGTATATTTATGTGAGATATATTTTTCTGGTGTTCTGGTGTCCAAACACTTTTGGCACAGTGTAGAACATGTGAATGCAATCACTTAAACAAACTGCATCATAATATTTAAGACCATGGTATTTTAGATATTTTACCGCTTCACAGTGCAGCCCCCAAACAGGAATTTTAACTGCCAAAGTAATTGTAAAAGTGGCATGGAGATTAGGTGTGACCTTAATTGTTGACACAGTCCTTATTGATTCTAATATACATTACAAGTAAATGATTATTCGATTAGAAGTTGGCAGTTTCTAACACAGAACACCTCTTCTTCACACCACAATCTGATAGAGTATGAGAAAAGCTGAAATTAAAATGACCACCACAGGAGTTGTGCCAACTTTTGTTTTACTTCCAGGAATAAGCAAAAAGCTGTGACAGATGGAGGATTTTTATGTACTCAACACCAGTCAAACTGCCAATACTTTCTTACCTTAAAAATGTGGAAACAGTCTGCAACTCAGAACTCAAATGATATGCATGATGGCAACTTTAAAGTGGTCTTTAGTTTAAACCAGAAAATACTGAAGTGACAATATGTATTTTGTTTTTACAAATCATAATTTACCGGAGACACCTTCTATTATTGGTCCTATTAACTCAGTTACTGAGATCTATATGAAAACAATCAACACATAATGTTATGCTAAGTCCGTAGCTGTAACAAGGTAGTAAAAGAAAAGATTAATCACTGCCAGCTTATTTAGTGTATTTAAAACTAACACACAAGTGGGAGCCTACAGTCATTACAAGGTAATTAAACACAGTGGACACAAGTAAAATGGAATCAATTATAATAATTGTTCGTAATGTAGGCAAATGTAAAATTAAGGCAATTAGTATGCAGAAAAATGTAATTCAAATTTTAAAAAAAATAGTAATGCCACGTAAACATGAGTGGACTTTTCGACCGGACTGGTCCGAGGTCTATCCGACGGACTTTCGGCGGACTTCGATCACACGATCACACCAAAGTCCGACAGATTCGTACGTGATGACGTACGACCGGACTAAAATAAGGAAGTTGATAGCCAGTAGCCAATAGCTGCCCTAGCGTCGGTTTTAGTCCGTCGGACTAGCATACAGACGAGCGGATTTTTCGACCGGCTCGAGTATGTTGGAAAGATTTAAAACATGTTTTATTTCTAGGTCCGTCGGACTTTTGGGAAAAAAAATTTCGCTGGAGCCCACACACGATCGAATTGTCCGAAGGAGTCCGGTCCGCCGGACCAAGTCTGCCGGAAAGTCCGCTCGTGTGTACGTGGCATACGTTTTAGAATATATCTGGGCATTCATATATATTGGTAGCCATATGATTTCCCAGTCATGACAAATTATTATGACAAATTATTGGGTGGGCACTTTCAGTAAACCTACCTTTTTCTACCCCACCCAAACCACAGTTTGAGCATATAAAATAACTAGTTATGACAGTACTATTTAGAGATCTTCGCTGTGTTCTTGACGCTGCATAGTAATGTACAGGTGTACTTCAGTGGAAAACCTTTCCCACAGAATGGCAGTAAATGCAGACAGTACAGCACAGAGGATTTCTGAAAAGTTCAGTGTTGTGTGTGGTGGGGGACGGTGTGTGTTTCACACACATGAATTACTGCCTTTATTATAGTATTTATTTCTCCTTTGGGTGACAAAATTCTTGTTGCTCAGGTTGATGCTCCTCCTGAGAAACCTTGTGACTGCTGCTTTGTTCCCGAGAGTCTCCGTACTGCTGTGCTCCAGACTTACATTTCCCCCAAGGCTGCTGGCCACCCTGGGAAATATCAACTCTTTTGGGCCATTTCCCAACAATTCTGGTGGCCTAGTCTATGTGCTGATGTAACTGCCTTCGTAGCTGCCTGTTCCGTGTGTGCTCAGACTAAGAATCCACGACACCTTCCAGTGGGCCTCCTACAACCCATGCCCAATAGAGAGAGGCCCTGGACCCACCTGTCTATGGATTTCATGCTTTGTAATGCATTGTAAAGCATATACAGGTAAAAGCCAGTAAATTAGAATATTTTGAAAAACTTGATTTATTTCAGTAATTGCATTCAAAAGGTGTAACTTGTACATTATATTTATTCATTGCACACAGACTGATGCATTCAAATGTTTATTTCATTTAATTTTGATGATTTGAAATGGCAACAAATGAAAATCCAAAATTCCGTGTGTCACAAAATTAGAATATTGTGTAAGGGTTACATTTTGAAGACACCTGGTGCCACAAACTAATCAGCTGATTAACTCAAAACACCTGCAAAGGGCTTTAAATGGTCTCTCAGTCCAGTTCTGAAGCCTACACAAACATGGGGAAGACTTCAGATTTGACAGCTGTCCAAAAGGCGACCATCGACACATTGCACAAGGAGGGAAAGACACAAAAGGTTATTGCTGAAGAGGCTGGCTGTTCTCAGAGCTCTGTGTCCAAACACATTAATAGAGAGGCAAAGGGAAGGAAAAACTGTGGTCAGAAAAAGTGTACAAGCGATAGGGATCACCGCGCCCTAGTCAAGATTGTGAAAAAAAACCCCTTCAAAAATGTGGGGGAGATTCACAAGGAGTGGACAGCTGCTGGAGTCAGTGCTTCAAGATCCACCACCAAGAGACGCTTAAAAGACATGGGTTTCAACTGCCGCATACCTCGTGTCAAGCCACTGTTGACCAAGAAACAGCGCGAAAAGCGTCTCACCTGGGCTAAGGAAAAAAAGAGCTGGACTGCTGCTGAGTGGTCCAAAGTCATGTTTTCTGACGAAAGCAAATTTTGCATTTCCTTTGGAAATCGAGGTCCCAGAGTCTGGAGGAAGACAGGAGAGGCACAGGATCCACGTTGCCTGAAGTCTAGTGTAAAGTTTCCACCATCAGTGATGGTTTGGGGTGCCATGTCATCTGCTGGTGTCGGTCCACTCTGTTTCCTGAGATCCAGGGTCAACGCAGCCGTCTACCAGCAAGTTTTAGAGCACTTCATGCTTCCTGCTGCTGACCTGCTCTATGGAGATGGAGATTTCAGGTTCCAACAGGACTTGGCGCCTGCCCACAGCGCAAAATCTACCCGTGCCTGGTTTACGGACCATGGTATTTCTGTTCTAAATTGGCCAGCCAACTCCCCTGACCTTAGCCCCATAGAAAATCTGTGGGGTATTGTGAAAAGGAAGATGCAGAATGCCAGACCCAACAACGCAGAAGAGTTGAAGGCCACTATCAGAGCAACCTGGGCTCTCATAACACCTGAGCAGTGCCAGAAACTCATCGACTCCATGCCACGCCGCATTAATGCAGTAATTGAGGCAAAAGGAGCTCCAACCAAGTATTGAGTATTGTACATGCTCATATTTTTCATTTTCATACTTTTCAGTTGGCCAACATTTCTAAAAAATCCCTTTTTTGTATTAGCCTTAAGTAATATTCTAATTTTGTGACACACGGAATTTTGGATTTTCATTTGTTGCCACTTCAAATCATCAAAATTAAATGAAATAAACATTTGAATGCATCAGTCTGTGTGCAATGAATAAATATAATGTACAAGTTACACCTTTTGAATGCAATTACTGAAATAAATCAAGTTTTTCAAAATATTCTAATTTACTGGCTTTTACCTGTATATATATATACATACATATATATATGTATATATATATCTTGTTTGAAAAGTATATATATATATATATATATATATATATATATATATATATATATATCTTGTTTGAAAGGATTTGGATCCAGTGCATCTCAAATAACCATCTTGAAGAATTGTAACTGGGCTAACTCTACTATACTATTCCCATTCCTCTCCTTTCTTTATTTAGCTTGATGTCCTTTCTTTCACTTTTCAAATAATTTCTCTTCTATTTTCTCTTCTTTCTATACTACTGACATCACAAGCCTTAGTGATTTTTACTTAGCAATGTTAAGAACATAATATTGTGGATGGATTGAATTTGGTCAAAATTTGATCTGTGTGTGGCCCTACCATGGATGCCAGCTGTCAGAATATAACAGCCAGCAGGCATCTGCACTGTTTAGCCTAGATAGAGGAATCTGTTAGATTTCTTTCATTCTGTCTGCAGGCTGTACAAAAAGAAATCTGTACATGTATAGCCAGCAGAACTTCTACTGCCTCACAGAAGAAGTCCCATTGGACGAAACGTACGTCAGGCTAGGCACGAAGCAGCGGTGATGTCTGGACTATTATTTTTCCTATTTTTCCCCTTTTTTTTTCATTTTCATCTTTATTTTAATAGATTAGATCAGTGGTTCTCAACCCCTCTAGTGCCGTGACCCCTTGATAAAATTTCCCAAGTTGTGGAGACCCCTAATCGTAAAGTTATTTTCATAGCGTGGGTTATCAGCACCCAAGGCAAGACAAGTAATTTGCGCCCCTAACCCATGGTCATTTAGCGCTCCCTGAGTCCCCTCCGCTCATACAGTATTAAAACCCCTTATCGTACATTTTAGGATGTACCACTCTTTCTCTTTGTTCTCCTTTCTTCCCTTTTACCTCTCTCTATCCTAATTTCTTGATTTTTTTCCCTCCATACCTCTTTCTAGCCGTCTTTCTTGTTCTTTCTCTTATTCTTTCTCTCCCTTTTTCTTTGTTCCGCTCCCCTCTTTTCCTCTCCCTTCATTGTATTCTCTATTTTTACTCCTTCTCTTACTCCATGGTGGGGGGGATGGGATGAGTGGCAGTGCTGGTGGGGAGTTCTGATCAGCCAACTTAGGTGATCTTGATCAAGGTCATCTGCTGATCTGAGAACTATAGTGGGGACTTTTAATGGCAACTATAATCACAGGTAGTGTTACTTACTGCGTCTCCGGCTTCACTGTGTCTCCAACTTTGTGGTGTCTCGTAGCAGTGACACCTGTGCCGAAATCTGGGCTGGGAGAGCAGTGCGGGCTTCAGGAACAGCCAAGGATTTGGTGACCCCTGGCAAATCATCATTTGACCCCCAGGTTGAGAACCACTGGATTAGATGGACTTTTGCACTTTATTCTATAAGGTTATGTTTGACAGCTCTACACGTTGATTATGACTTTTTGTTATGAGGTGTACATTTTTGTGAGAGCTGCTGTCTGTCACGGATCATCTGTGTCACTTATTTATTTTATATGCACATAGCGCAATATCGTTTTGCACACAATAATAGGATTAGATGCCCTTTACAGGCTTGTCATCTGCAATGAACCAAATCCCATTGCATTGTTATCATATTGTATTGGAGTGAAGCTGAGGGAGGAAGTGAGTGCTTTTGACAACTGGATTGAATGTTGCCCACCACACAGCTCTGCCTTCCTTCCCTGCTTTAAACAACATACCTTTTTTAATATTTTGCATCTTGTTTTATGTGGAGAAGGCTATTTTTTTTTTTGAAAACTTACACTTTTTTTATTGAGTTTTTTTCCACAGAAAGTAGGGGGTAATTGTAATTGGTGAGTACAGAAACATCAGCTCATTTAAGGCAAGAATAGGTAACATAACTTACAGTCGCATGTGCTTATATTGTACAGTACGCTAACAAATGAGTCTTGCCATACAACATAAATGCAGAGTACATTCCTCAGAGGAAGGACAGCAAAATGAAACAAATCATAACTCTCCATAGATGATATAATGGTGTTCTTATAGACTCAGCGGGGGTTGAGTATGTAAGTACCAAAACACAGTACAGAAGAAAGGAAGATAGTACAAGATAGCGTAGCCTCCCTGGCGGTTTTCCCAAGTGTGCCTCGGGGTTAAAAATCAGGACCATTAGCGGTAACCCCGAGCCACACTCGGGATTACATCGCAGGATCCTGGTGCCTCCTTACTTACCTTGTCCCCGGGATCCTGTGATGTCCCCCGCAGTGTCCGTGGGCTCTGTCCTCTGCCCGAAGCCTCTCTGTGCCAGGCTCCGTTCCCTGCAAGCGTCGCGACACACGGGGGCGGAGCCTGGCGGCAAATTTAAAAAAAAAAGTAAAAATCATAACACATACAGTACTGTAATCTTACAGATTACAGTACTGTATGAAATTATTTCACATCCCTTTTGTCCCCAGTGCTTTGTCCAATGCCCTGCATGCAGTTTTATGTTATATATACTGTTCTTTCTGCCTGGAAACTGGAGATTGTCCATAGCAACCAAAAAGTGTCCCTTTATGTCAAAAGTGGCTTTAGACCAGCTAGAAAACAGCGATAGTAAATTAGAACACTTGCAGAATTGAGCGATAGTGAATCGTGGGGAAATGTATTTTATTACTATTTATTTTTATTTTTTTTAATTATTTATTTTTATTTATTATATTATAATTTATGTTTTTGTGTTTCAAACTTTATCATACCCGGGATATCTACTAGACTCTTCTTTGGACAGATTTAAGTGTGTTATTGTTAAGAATTACAGACCTACAATATAAAACGCCAAATTTCCATGCAAAATAATTGTACCGCTTTCAGCACCTAAAATCCGAAATAATCATACCGCCAGGGAGGTTAAGAAAGAAAAAGAAGGGGCATGGTCACACACCACAACTAGCAACAGAGTCTGGAGGCGAATAGAGCCATATGACCTACAGGAGAGGCAGTCCTGGGTTAATAATAGGTTATTTACCAAAGGGGGTTTCCTAGGAGATCCTACAATTTGTCTCCCTTCCCGGTTTCAGCTGTTTAACAGCTTGAATGGCCAGGCCATGGTGATGTAACTTCCGCACAGGAGTCACAGCACTATGGCACACAGAGGATGCATTAAATGTACGCTTAGCTGCACATGTGCTGCTTAGTGTACGTTACAGCTGACAGGCAGTGGGAAACATCTAGGACAGAAGAGACAGATAGGGTCTCTTCTGTCATAAAAATCATGCCTGGCGACAAATTTTTAAAAGGTGGACCTAATACCACTTTAAACCAACAATTATATATTTTCTGAAAGCAGATGCCCTGTAGAATAAAATGGCGGCAGTTCACATTTTTTTTTTAAAGTAATTTTTATTATAAAGTTTTCATCTTGTACAATACAAAAAAGACATTTGTATTACATTCTTCCTATATAAGAATACTGTAGGTAAACAAAAGATCAGGTAATCAACATTCTCAAAAGAATGAGTCACCATAGACAAGGACAATAGTAGCAGGTCTTATGCCGCTTACACACGACCGGACTTTACGGCATACTTGGTCCAGCGAACCGGAGTCCGTCGGACAATTCGATTGTGTGTGGGCTCCAGCGAACTTTTTTTCCCCAAAAGTTTGACGGACCTAGAAATGAAACATGTTTCAAATCTTTTTGACGGACTCGAGTCTGGTCGAAAAGTCAGCTCGTCTGTATGCATGTCCGACGGACAAAAGCTAGGGCAGCTATTGGCTACTGGCTAATGAACTTCCTTGTTTTAGTCCGGTCGTACGTCATCACGTACGAATCCATCGGACTTTGTTTGATCGTGTATAGGCAAGTCCGTTCGTTCGGAAAGTCCGTCGTAAAGTCCACAGGACAAAGTATGCCGTAAAGTCCGGTCGTGTGTACACGGCATAAAGCTGACCATAGATGGTCTGATGAAGAAGCTGTAGTTTCGAAATGCATTATCATTCCTTGCCACTCTGAATAATCAAATTTCCTGTTCCTGTGACGTCAGGACCAGCTGCTTTTCGTTTCCTGCTTCCTGGTTCCCAGCCTCCTCTGGAAGCCTGTAAGATCACACCAGAGCCCCAGGCTGCAAAGGGAAAACAGGATGCCAAATAGGATGTTTATGAGACTCCAAGACTGGCGATTTTCACCACATACTGAACTCATCTAATTTAACCTGTGAGTTACTACTTGTTTTTATTAAATATATGATTTACACTGCACTCAGTCTGGCGCCCCTCTGTTCCCATTTCTACACAGAGTCCATTGCTTCACTCTAAGGGAGCTGCCTCCAGGTGCTAATCATACAAGATCTCGGATCATTCATGGACATTATGTTTTAACAAATGTTTTAATATTATGTGTGCCTACTCACACACACATTTTATGTATACCTATATTCCAGTTGCTATATAATTTTATGTTATCACAATATCTAGCGCCGCTGTTCACCCCTGTTTTTACTGTCTCAGGTTACTATCTGATCAACAGTTCACCTGGAGCAATAATCTTTAGGTTAATGGCCTGTTGAGTAAAGGCATACTATTATGTTCTGGTAGCAGCTGTAGTTTTTTCTGTTGAATGATATTTGCAAAACTGTTTATTGAACACATATTTTCAGTAAAAATACACTAAAATAAATTTTAGGACAAACACACAAATGTAATACCAATTTTTGTTAAAATACAATTTTGTATAAGGATTATCCTAAGTATAGAAAACAGCTGCTGCATATTTATTAGAATGCGATGAAATAGAGTAGGCATAACCAATCACCAATCACTTCAAAAATAAGATACAGATACCTTCCCCACTTAACACTCTATGTCCACAGGTACAATCCTTACTTCCCTCATTCAACCCCAAAACTATAGATGAGGTTGCTAAACTTTTTTCTAACGTCTGCCTAACCACCTGTCCCCTGGACCCTGTTCCCTCACAAATGCTACGGTCACCATCTGACTCTATCCTACACTCTCTAACTCACATCTTCAATCTCTCCCTCTCGTCCGGCATCTCCCCCAACTCTCTAAGAGATGCACTAGTTACCCCCATACTTAAATAGCCCTTACTGGACCCCACCAAACTTAACCTATGCCCCATCTCCTCACTCCCCTTTTTATTCAAACTCCTGGATTGTCTAGTCTACAACCAAGTGACCACCTCACTGAGAATAACCTTCTTGATCCCCTTCAGTCTGGATTCCGCCCTCAAGCGCTCCACTGAAACTGCTCTCCTAAAACTCTCAAACGATCTGCTAACGACTAAATCCAATTCTGTACTCCTACTTCTGGACCTCTCTTTTGCCTTTGATACATTGGACCACCCAAAAACTCCACGCCTTTGGTCTCCGTGACTTTACTCTTCATTGATTCTTATCCTACTTATCCAACCACTCCTTTAACTTTACTTACAATTCTACTTCCTCCTCTCCTCTTCCTTTCTCTGTCGGAGTCCCCCAAGGTTCTTTTACTTGGACCGCTCCTAATCTCCATCATCTCCTCCCTGGATCAGGTAATAGCCTCCCATAGCTTCTAATACCATCTGTATGCTAACGACACCCAAATTTATCTCTCTACCTCTCAGTTCACTCCTTCAGTCTCCTCACGTATCACTAATTTATTAACAGACATATCAGCCTGGACCTCACACCACTTCCTCAAACTCAGTCTCCAAAACCAAGCTTATATTTCCTCCCTCATGTGCCTCTTCCACTGATTTCTCTGTCCAGATTTATTGCACAACTATCGTCCCATCCCCGCATGCCACGGTTCTAGGTGTAATCCTGGACTCTAAACTCTGAACTCTCCTT
The DNA here is from genome assembly GCA_037952835.1 of Lithobates septentrionalis. NCBI lineage: Eukaryota > Metazoa > Chordata > Amphibia > Anura > Ranidae > Lithobates > Lithobates septentrionalis. The sequence goes on along the minus strand of JBBDGP010000859.1, from coordinate 2,072,397 downwards.
TGGGCCCCACATCCAGTCACTGTCCAAATCTTGCCGCCTCCACCTACGCAACATCTCCAAACCAATCCCTTCCTAACCAATGACACCACTAAGCTCCTAGTTCACTCCCTGGTCATCTCTTGCCTCGACTACTCCCTCCTCATTGTCTTACCTTAACATAGGCTATCCCCCCTTCAGTCCATCATGAATGCTGCTGCCAGGCTCATCTACCTTACCAACTGTTCAACCAACTGTCTGCTACTCCTCTATGTTAATCCCTTCATTAGCTTCCTCTCACCGAACGAATTAAATTCAGAATACTAACAACAACTTACAAATCCATCCACAACTCAGCCCCCCGCTACATCACTAACCTAGTCTCAAAATACCAACCTAATTGTTCTCTTTTTTCCTCCCAAGACCTCCTGCTCTCTAGCTCTCTCACAGAATGGCAGTATGTAAACAAGGCAGACCGTCGTTCTGTCAGACAGGAAGAGAGAGATCTGTGATTCTTGCTAATCGGGAACACAGATGTGTCTCTTCCTTGAGTGAGTCCATCCCCCACACAATAAGAATGCACACCAAGGGAACATAGTTAACCCTTTGATTGCCCCTAATGTTAACCCATTATATGCCAGTGTCATTTATACAGTGTCAGTGCATTTTTTTTATCACTAATTACTGTATTGGTGTCACTGGCCCCCAAAAAGTGTCACTTATGCCGCGTACACACGGTCAGAGTTTCCGGCATACTTGGTCCGGCGGACCAGAGTGTGCCGGACAATCCGCCCATGTGTGGGCGCCGGCGGACTTTTCCGGCGGACTTCTTCCCAAAAGCCCGCCGGACCTAGATTTGAAACAAGTTTTAAATCTTTCCGTCGGACTCAGTTTCGGGCGGAAAGTCCGCTCGTGTGTGCTGGTCCGACGGAAAGCCCGCTCGTGTGTATGCTGGTCCGACGGACCAGATACGACACGAGGGCAGGGTATTGCATCTCGCGCTCGCTGCAATAGGAAAAACAAATTTTCCTATTGCGGCGAGCGCGGGTCATACCAGGCCCTTAGGTCTGGTATGGATTATAAAGGGAACCCCCTACGCCGAAAAAACGGCGTGGGGTCCCCCCTAAAATCCATACCAGACCCCGATCTGAGCATGCAGCCTGGCCGGTCAGGAAAAGGGGTGGGGACGAGCGAGCGCCCCCCCCTCCTGAACCGTACCAGGCCGCATGCCCTCAACATGGGGGGTGGGTGCTTTGGGGGAGGGGGGTGCCCTGCGGGGCCCCCCCAAAGCACCTTGTCCCCATGTTGATGAGGACAAGGGCCTCTTCCCGACAACCCTGGCCGTTGGTTGTCGGGGTCTGCGGGCGGGGGGCTTATCGGAATCTGGGAGCCCCCTTTAATAAGGGGGCCCCCAGATCCCGGCCCCCCACCCTATGTGAATGAGCATGGGGTACATGGTGCCCCTATCCATTCACCTAGGGAAAAAGTGTAAGTAATAAAACACACTACACAGGTTTTTAAAATATTTTATTAAACAGCTCCGGGGGGGATCTTCCTCCGGCTTCGGGGGTCTTCTTCCGGCTTCGGGGGTCACTCCGCTTCATCTTCTCCCGGCGTCCGGTTGGTTCATCTCCGCTCTCTTCTCCCGGTGTTCCAGTTCTTCGGCCGGCTCCTCTGCTGTCTTCAGGTAGCTCTCTTGCCAGCAGAGGTCCGGACTTCTGGGCTTCTGGGCTGCTGGGCTTCTTCTCTTCTCTTCTCCAGATGTTGACACGACGCTCTCTCCGGCTGGACTGCTCTCCGAGGGCTGCGTTGTGACTTATATAGGCGGAGACCCCGCCCCCTTTTGATGTCACAGTCCCTGGGCATGCTGGGACTGTGACGTTTTAGGGGGCGTGGCCAGTGACCACGCCCCCTAAAACGTCACAGTCCCAGCATGCCCAGGGACTGTGACATCAAAAGGGGACGGGGTCTCCGCCTGTATAAGTAACAACGCAGCCCTCGGAGAGCAGTCCAGCTGGAGAGAGCGTTGTGTCAACATCTGGAGAAGAGAAGAGAAGAAGCCCAGAAGCCCAGAATCCCAGAAGTCCGGACCTCTGCTGGCAAGAGAGCTACCTGAAGACAGCAGAGGAGCCGGCCGAAGAACTGGAACACCGGGAGAAGAGAGCGGAGAAGAACCAACCGGACGCCGGGAGAAGATGAAGCGGAGGGACCCCCGAAGCCGGAAGAAGACCCCCGAAGCCGGAGGAAGATCCCCCCCGGAGCTGTTTAATAAAATATTTTAAAAACCTGTGTAGTGTGTTTTATTACTTACACTTTTTCCCTAGGTGAATGGGTAGGGGTACCATGTACCCCATACTCATTCACATAGGGTGGGGGGCCGGGATCTGGGGGCCCCCTTATTAAAGGGGGCTCCCAGATTCCGATAAGCTCCCCGCCCGCAGACCCCAACAACCAAGGGTTGTCGGGAAGAGGCCCTTGTCCTCATCAACATGGGGACAAGGTGCTTTGGGGTGGGGGGGCCCCGCAGGGCGCCCTCCTCCCCCAAAGCACCCACCCCCCATGTTGAGGGCATGCGGCCTGGTACGGTTCAGGAGGGGGGGGCGCTCGCTCGTCCCCACCCCCTTTCCTGACCGGCCAGGCTGCGTGCTCGGATCGGGGTCTGGCATGGATTTTAGGGGGGACCCCACGCCGTTTTTTCGGCGTAGGGGGTTCCCTTTATAATCCATACCAGACCTAAGGGCCTGGATTGACCCGCCACGGGGCTCGCAAGGTGTCAATCTCGCCGATAAAAGCGGCAAGATTGACATCCTTTGCTAGTCCCGTCGCACCTGAGTCACGTTCAAAATGAACGGACTTGTTCGTGTGTGGGCAAGTCCGTTCATTCTGAAAGTCCGCCGTAACTCCGGCGAAAGTCCGTCGGAAAGACGGGCGGACTTAGCCCGCCGGAAAGTCCGGGTGTGTGTGGGCAAGTCCGTCCGTTTTAAAGTCCGACGCACCTGGCGGACAAAGTCCGTCGGAAAGTGTGCCGGACCAAGTAGGATAGAAAGTCCGACCGTGTGTACGCGGCATTAGTGTCAGATTTGTCTGCTGCAATGTCGCAGCCCCGCTAGAAATTGCTGATCACCTCCATTACTAGTAAAAACAATAAAAAAAATGAAAAGTCCATAAATCTATCCCATAGTTTGTAGACGCTATAACTTTTGTGCAAACCAATCAATATACACTTATTGGGATTTTTTTTTTTAGTAAAAATATGTAGCAGAATACAAATTGGCCTAAACTGATTAGATTTTTAAAAACATTTTATTGGATGTGTTTTATAGCAGAAAGTAAAAAATATTTTTTTCTTTTTGTTTATAGCGCAAAAAATAAAAACCGCACAGGTGATCAAATACTACCAAAAGATTTTTCTATTTTTGGGAAAAAAAGGACATCAGTTTTATTTGGGTACAGCGTCGCACGACCACGCAATTGTCAGTTAAAATACCACAGTGACGTATAGCAAAAAATGCCCTGGTCATTAACTTCTGACAAGTTCTCTGTCACATATGATAAAAGCAGCCTGAGTTTTGTGTTGGGGAGGATGCTATAAATAGATTAGCACAGAGCTGAAGGGACAAGGGACAGAGCTGAAAGTCTCTACCTATGAGGAGAGGGGGTTTTTGCCTTTCCTCCAATCAGCTGTCTTGGCTGCATGCCCAGGCTTCACTGCAGTGCTAACCAGAAAGAGAAAATCTAACACGATGTGCACTTTCTAAACAGTATATAAAGATAAATACAGCAGATATACATGTAAAACTTATGTAGGGAGATTTGTTTCATCCCTGTGTATCATCTGAGGCTGTTCACTTCACTGGGTATATGTTAGGTTTTACATCCACTTTAAACACTATTTTAGTCCTGATGATCCTGTTCTCTTGCTCTCTGAGATCTTAAATGAACATTGTCACTTTGTATATTCAGGACTTACCACCCTAGTTATATTACCATTACCATCAATCATGTGCTGTTCCTAACTCCAAATAGAAAATCCAGTGCTTCTAGTTATGAGGGGAGAAAATGAACGCCTGTCATTGATCCAGTCTAGTAGCCAACTGCTAGGACTGAACACTGTCAAATGATCGAAGGGTTAATGTCACTGCTCCCCTTAGCCCCCAACACAGACTGAATTCCACTGTTGGCAGGAGCCTGGTGAGTTTTTTTATAATTGTGGCGGGGGGGGGGGGGGGGGCCTTAGGAAACACTAGCATGTTTCCCTTAATGGGAAAAATGACAGTGCCTATTTAAAGTAGTTGTTCACCCTAGTTTATTGAAAAAAAATATTTTTAAATGCAACCTATACTATAGCTACATAGATTTTTTTATAGTATCTGGCTACATCAACAACTCGCCACCTTCTCACCACCTTCCCATGGCCCTTTAAAGTGAGGTTCAACACAAGGAGGCTGGGAATCATGCAGTGATAATTTCGTCTACAAAAATATTTTCGTCATAGTTTTCCTCAGCTGCATGTTTTCAGTGTTTTCAAGTTAGGTCAATTGACGAAAACTATGATGAAAATCAATTCCAATTTTTATCAACGAACGAAAACAGAATAAAAATAAATGTGAGGGAGGGATGTTTACCCACCTGAACTTACACTTTCCTCGGAGCTCCGCCTGGGTGTTAAAGCCCCAGCCCCCTGATAATATCTGCAAGCTGTATTGGCTGAGAGATGCAGGCTCCCATCAATACTGTCCCTTTCCTATGCAGTTCCCCACATTCCACACTCATTCACATTATCTCTTTGGCGCCCTCTGCTGGCCTTTTCTAAATCAGCGCCACAATTCCATCCCTAGCCTATAATAATAGCACATTAAAGTTCAAACATGTATTGCATTATTGCATTACCACATAAGAATAAGTAAGATGCATCTACTAATCTGCTGCAAGAAAATAAAAGAGAAAGGCTTGCCTTCTTTTTTTTCTTAATATTTATTGTTGGTAATATATTCAGGTAATATGTGCAATGGCATTAAAGCCAATAGAGTTTACAGTTTTTTTTTTTGTTTTTTTTTTTTTTTTTTTTTTTATATTTTAACTACTTGCTGACCAGCCACTGTCATTATACAACAGCATGTTGGCTCTCCTGCGCGAATCGCTCAGGAGAAAAAAAGGTGAGGGGACTTCTTGTGCTCCTCCTTAGGTAAATGCACTCACCAGACGCCCCTACCCCTGCAGGGGTAAAGAGCATGTAGCCAAATACGTCTCCAATCCTAGTGTCCTGAGAATCAATATGATCTCCTGCTCTGTAGCGTGGTTTATGCAATAGGATATACACATGAAATAAATAAAAGCGGGCACTCAGCGTGAATCGGATACAATCCAAATTTATTTATCAAGAATAAAAAGCTTTCCATAAGCAGAAAGGGCTCCAATTACCCCAATTTCATATAAGCATACAGGCAATTTCCTGGGTCTTGCACGGAAGTCGAGATAAAATCGCATCACCTGGAAATCAGCACAAGTCACTGTATGGGAATATGGACACTTGTTGTGGATAGGTTTCTTTGCTATATATGTATTTTTATAAGTGGACTTAATATTGATATAATTATTGATTATTTTTACACACTTAATTTTGTGTTTTCTTCACTTGATTTGGTTGTCCACATATGTTTTCAAACAGCAGTATATTTGCGTATATTGTTGTATAGTAGGATTTTTTTAAGTTTTGATATATATAGATCTATCACCTGAAAATTAGCACAAGTCACTTTGTGGTAATATGGATATTTGATGTTGATAGATTTTCTTTTGTTACAGTATGTCACAAAAGTGAGTACACCCCTCACATTTTTGTAAATATTTTATTATATCTTTTCATGTGACAACACTGAAGAAATTACACGTTGCTACATGTAAAGTAGTGAGTGTACAGCTTGTATAACAGTGTGAATTTTCTGTCCCCTCAAAATAACTCACACAGCCATTCATGTCTAAACCGCTGGCAACAAAAGTGATTACACCCCTAAGTGAAAATGTCCAAATTGGTCTCAAAGTGTCAATATTGTGTGGGGCTACCATTTATTTCCAGCACTGCCTTAATCCTCTTGGGCATGGAGTTCACCAGAGCTTCACAGGTTGCCACTGGAGTCCTCTTCCACTCCTCTATGACGGCATCACAGAGCTGGTGGATGTTAGAGACCTTGCGCTCCTCCACCTTCCATTTGAGGATGCCCCACAGATGCTCAATAGGGTTTAGGTCTGAAGACATGCTTGGCTAGTCCATCACCTTTACCCTCAGCTTCTTTAACAAGGCAGTGGTCTCTGAGGTGTTTTTGGGATTGTTATCATGTTGGAATACTGTCCTGTGGCTCAGTCTCCGAAGGGAGGGGATCATGCTCTGCTTCAGTATATCACAGTACATGTTGGCATTCATGGTTCCCTCAATGAACTGTAGCTCCCCAGTGCCGACAACACTCATGCAGCCCCAGGCCATGACACTCCCACCACCATGCTTGACTGTAGGCATGACACACTAGTCTTTGTACTCCTCACCTGGTTGCTGCCACACACGCTTTAAACCATCTGAACCAAATAAGTTTATTTTGGTCTCATCAGACCATAGGACATGGTTTCCGTAATCCATGTTTGATGCAGTGTGCGGTGTATGGTCTGAGCATTGACAGGCTGACCCCCCCACCCCTTCGACCTCTGCAGCAATGCTGGCAGCACTCATACGTCTATTTCCCAAAGACAACCTCTGGATAGTGTAGCTGCTGACTTTTAATAAACACGCACTCACCTGTCCCAGGATCCATCGAGTCTCTCCCACTCCTCTCCCCGGCACCAGCATTACAACTGTGGGCACCCTGGTTTGATAGCTTGCGGCTTAACAGCCGGGTGCACACTGCGCATGTGCGAGTCGCACTGCCCCTTCTGAATGATCGGGCAATCTTCTGGGACCTGTGACATGTCCCAGAAGATTACAGGGAGTGAGGGGGAGAGAAGAATCTCCATTTGGATCACCTAGGTGGTCGAAGCGGCAGTGGGAGTGGGCACTTGTCAAAACTAGGTACCTGCTCCCTCCCCCAAAAAATTACATGCCAAATGTGGCATAGGAGGGGAGGAGGGTTGCTTAAAGCGGAACTTCCCTTTTGGGTGGAGCTCCGCTTTAAAACCCACTTATATTGCTGGCCCATATACAGTAGATATAAAATGTCTACACACCCGTTAATGTCAGGTTTCTGTGATGTAAAAAATGAGACAAAGATAAATCATTTCAGAACTTTTTCCACCTTTAATGTAACCTATAAACTGTACAACTCACTGTACAACAAACTGAAATCTTTTAGGTGGAGGGAATAGAAAACTAAAATAACTTGGTTGCATAAGTGTGCACCCCCTAAATTAATACATTGTTGAAACACCTTTTATTATTATTACAGCACTCGGTCTTTTTGGGTATGAGTCTATCAGCATGGCACATCTTGACTTGGCAATATTTGACAACTCTTCTTTGCAAAAACACTCCAAATCTGTCAGATTGAGAGGGCATCTCCTGTGCACAGCCCTCTTTAGATCACCCCACAGATTTTCAATCGGATTTGGGTCTGGGCTCTGGCTGGGCCATTCCATTTAATTTTCTTCCTCTGAAAGATTAAGTTCCTCTTCATGTTCAGCTTTCTAGCAGAAGCCTGAAGGTTTTGTGCCAATATTGACTGGAGTTTGTAAATGTTAATAATTCCCTCTACCTTTACTAAGGCCCCTGTTCCAGCTGAAGAAAAACAGCCCCAAAGCACGATGCTGCCACCACCATGCTTCACTGTGGGTATGATGTTCTTTTAGTGATGTGCAGTTTTGTTTTTGTGCCAAACATATCTTTTGGAAAGATGGCCAAAAAGTTCAACCTTGGTTTCATCAGACCATAACACATTTTCCCACATGCTTTGGGGAGACTTCAGATGTGTTGTTGCAAAATTTAGCCGGGGTTGGAGAAAATGCTTCCATCTTGCCACTGTACCCCATAGCCCAGACATATGAAAACTATGAGAGATTGTTGTCACATGTACCACACAGCCAGTACTTTCCAGATATTCCTGCAGCTCCTTTGTTGTTGCTGTAGGCCTCTTGGCAGTCTCCCTGACCAGTTTTCTTCTTGTCTTTTCATCAATTTTGGATGCACGTGATGATGACTGTCTTCACTGTGTTCCATGGTATAGCTAATGCCTTGGAAATTATATTGTACCCTTCTCCTGACTGATACATTTTAACAATGAGATCCCTCTGATGCTTTGGAAGCTCTCTGCGGATCATGGCTTTTGCTGTAGGATGCTACTAAGAAAATGTCAGGAAAGACCTACTAGAACAGCTGAACTTTATTTGGGGTTAATCAGAGGCACTTTAATTGATGGCAGGTGTACACTCTGTAGTGTGTAGACTCCTATTTAACATGAGTTTGAATGTGTTGGCTTAATTCTAAACACAGCTACATCCCCAGTTATAAGAGGGTGTGCACACTTATGCAACCACATTATTTTAGTTTTTAATTTTTACTTCCCCCCTAAAATAATTCAGTTTGTTTTTATACTGATTTGTACAGTTTATATGTCACATTAAAGGTCAAAAAAATTCTAAAATGATTTATCTTTTGTCTTATTTTTTTAACATCACAGAAACCTGAAATTTTAAAAGGGGTGTGTAGACTTTTTATATCCACTGTACGTTACCTCTTTGAGAAGAGGTTGATGTGAGCCTTCTATATATTTCTTAGGAGTATTTCACTTTTTTATCTTAAAACAAACAAATAAATGGTCCAGCCTCACAGAAGATTTACTTTTGTTAATACAAGACAGGAATGAAACAGTTTTATGACCCATGGGGCCCTGTTGATTTAAAGTGAAGGTCCACCCTGAAAAAAAAAATGCACCAAAAAATACCTAAAAAAAATGGAGGAAAAGAAAAAAGAAAAAAATGTTTTTACTTATGTGAAATGGCTGTTGCTAGGCAGTCTTCCTAATCTGCCTCTTCCTACACTGCGGTGATCTACAGTCTTCTGCCTCCCACGTTGTCTTCTGGGGAATGGGGCGCGGTGTGTTATGGGAACTGTGTGTTGTCCCACAACACATCGCATCCCATTCATAAAGCGCCATGCTGCTCGCGCATGCACAGTAGGAAACTGGCAGTGAAGCCGCAAGGCTCCACTGCCTGTTTCCCTTACCTAGGATGGCGGTGCCGGGACCCGAGAACCGAGGGCACCCAGGACAGGTAAGTACTTATTTAAAGTCAGCAGCTACAGTGTTTGTAGCTGCTGACTTTTACATTTTTATTTTTTTATGACGGAATCCCGTTTTAAAGATTTTAGCTTTAATTACTTTGTTCATTCCTGTAAATAAAATCTAGGAGTCATAAAAACTGTGTACTTTTAGATGAAAATAAATCAGTGCTTGTGATGTCAAGCAACACATCTCATTTTCATTTATCAAACTATACTGTACATGGTAACCATATCACCATATCAACATTAACACACACACAGGGGAAGAGAAAATTAATAAAGAGTAATGAAACTAAAAAAAGAGAGAGCCACGCTGAGCCACTACCAGGGTACAGACGTGCTACACTACTGACCAGAGTGGCCCCTGGCAACACAGAGTGAGCAAGCATCTAGCTCAAGGGATCACTGCGGCAGTTTCGCTGGGTCTGTTTCCTGATGCTGGAGCAGACTTATCAATAGTTGGACGCCCTCTGGAGGTCTTCTTCTGAAGTGCATGTTCTGGGTCCATTTATCCCTCCTGCTGTCACTATACAACACTCTGGTACCAATCTGGGGTTCCTTTTCACCCACAAAAGTATTAATTCCTGTTATTTGGCAATTTGGTCCTTTTGGTTTAAAGAAGTCCCAAGCTTTATCTAGTTATTTTCACAGGGTGCATCTCTGCTACGAGTTCTGCTGTTGTTGCTGAGGGTATGATGACCCCTAGTGGATGCTGATAGAAGTTCCCACAGTCTGTTTAAAGTTTGCCTGCCAGCCGTGATCCTCTGTAGTGGGGGATCATGGCCATTCGGTAAGAAGCTACCCCTTCCATTTCCGGTGGTGGATCTTCTTTGGTGGTCACGGATCAATCATTATTTATCACTTGGACTTTCTTTTGATTTTTATGGGCGATTTAGAGTCACTACTTTATTTTATTTTGCCTTTTCTCACTTGATGGGACACTTTTGTGGATTATATGCAGTTATCATCTGCATGTATCCTCTTTTACACATACTATGATATTTTTCGCTTATGTCATGTTTGTAAAATTGCACATATAATTAGCGCAATTCCTTTATTTTTATATGCTTAACCTTACAATTGATGTTTATTGTCAGGATTGCTGCTTTTTTTCTTTATATTATTAACTGTTCACATATTCTATAGCGCAGTTTTTATTTCTGTTTTTCCTGAACCGTATCACTGGTCATTTTGGCTATAGATTACATAGGTTAAATAACTACAGATCAGTTATATCAACTTTTATTTATTAAACACAGCGGAAGCTGGTGATTTATTTTACAATCTCAAATCTAAAGAAATTACAACTGTTTTCTTTTTCATTTTACACTTATTTGCACATGATACAAATGTATTAGGCTAAATTACAGCCTGTCACTTCATGAACACTTTAATAACACAAAAATGCAGCTTGTCATAGACATTTCCACACACTAATGCCCCGTACACACGGTCGGATTTTCCGATGGACAATGTCCGATCGGAGCGTGTTGTCGAAAATTCCGACCGTGTGTGGGCGCCATCGGACATTTTCCATCGGATTTTCCGACACACAAAGTTGGACAGCAGGAGATAAAATTTTCCGACAACAAAATCTGATCGCGTCAATTCTGACCGTGTGTGGCCTGTTCCGACGCACAAAGTGCCACGCATGCTCAGAAGAAATTCCGACACGGGACAGCTCGTTCTGGTAAACTTAGCGTTCACAATGGATACAGCACTTTCGTCACGCTGCAATGTTCAAAATGGTTTAATACAGCGCACTCTCTTCTTCTTTATAATGTGACAAGAATTAAGTAGTTTTGATGCTCATATTCACACACACTTCTCACAAACTTCTTTCGTTACTATTTATCGGGATTCCCTCAATATATTTTGATTTCTCACATCTGACAACATATTTTTTTTTTTTACTTTAATGTAGTTTCTTTTTTTGTGTTTCTCTTTTTAAATTTTTTTTTTCGTGATTTTGATTTGTACTCCCGAAAATGTTTGTGTGTTTTTTGTGACAAGTTCCCACAACACCATTGATATGTTGTTGTATTTAATCTGTAGGAGATTGTTTGGTGTTGTTGTCCCTTGTTATTTTCACATTTTATGTTTTTAGAAATGTACCTGAATCGTCACCAACAAACTGTCCTTTTTGGATGAAAACACACACAGGAGAGTAGAATTTACCGAAATAATTTTTATTAAGGGGTCACAACTATAAAAAAACAAAGAGGGAGGCAACGCTGGAGAAACTGCAGAAATTGGCGAAGCCTTGGACCCCCAGGGCAGACATCAATTATTTAAAAGCAAAATTGGTGGCCTGAGGAGTCCATATCTTAGGGAGGGCAGTCTGGTCCAGAAGTCCCAGAGATCCGGAAAGCAGCAGATGACATCTATGTCCCCAGGCTGTGGTCATACGAGAGACTGCATCTTCTGTCAGACCAGACTGAACCCAGGGCAATCACTCTTTGGTCTTTCTTCCACGCTTCCTTCCAGGCTTTGGCTGTGGTGGTGGAGTTGTGGCAGCAGGAGGAGGAGGAGGATGGTCCATCTCCATGACATCCGTCTTGGGTGTCAGTTCCCCACTCTCCCCCTTCCGAAGGACTTTATAAAGCAGGTCCTCACAGAGCCTGCGTTGGCCCTCCTGCATGCCCTGCAATTTTGTGGCAGCCATGCAGGCAAAGGCCTCTGCAGGACTGGGGAAGGCTCGGAGGGACGCAGAAGCCTCCTGGATCAGCCTGTATGCTGAATCCTGCACAGGACTGGGAGCCATCTTCCTGGCCCTTTTGTATGGCAGGCGGAGGGGAGGAACCTGAGACTCAGTCAGGCTGCGACTGGTCCCAGGCTTCTCTTGGCTGACACTTAGCCCCGCCTCCTCCTGGCTGCCACTAATCCCCGCCTCCTCCTGACTGCCACATTCCACAGCCTCCTCCTGGCTGAGGTCTTCCTGTGTATGAAACAGGGACATAGTTTTAGTATTTTTTACATCAATCACACACAATTTTCACCTCCTCACTGCTGCAAATTGAATGTTAACAAATATAACAGACTATCCTTCTGAGCTCAGCAGTTTTCATTCTTGTGCCCACTACTGTCTATTGATATGTAAAACAGTTTCAAGCAGCAATTAGTTATCAATAATAACATCTAATAAACATCATTTATTTATTGACCAGAAATCTGTAGAACAATGCTATACCTGACTCCAGCTGGGCTCTTCCACTTCTTCCTGGCAGGAAGGCCCAGGTTGGACATCGGAAGCCTCAGCTGGTATGGAAGGAAGCGTGGAAGGAAGAGTGGAGAGGGATTCCCTGACTTCAGTGTGGTCTGACAGAAATCGCAGTCTCTCATAGTACCACAGCCTGGGGACATAAACGTCATCTGCTGCAGCTCCGGACCTCTGGGAATCTGTGACCTTCTTGCGCTCCCTAAGATAAGTGCTCCTCAGGACACCAATTTTAGCTTTTAAATAGGTGATGGTTGCTGTGGGGACCACCGGCTTCACCAACTCCAGCAGTTTCTCCAGCGCTGCCTGCCTCTTCTGTTTGTGGTTGTAATGGGGATGTCTGACCTGCCACAGACAGGGCAGCTCTCTGTATTTATCTATGAACAGGGGCAGGAAGTTGTGGTCATTGAAGCCATCCATTTTCTCTGCAAGACACAACACAAGACAAACCCTAAGGTCAGGCCAAACTCCCTTAATCTTGTTACAATATAGGCTTCCATTTCGAAGCAGTATAGGCCCAAGTTTAGATCCTACCTTCGTTAGCACGATCGGCGTCTCCGATGCTCCTTCCTCCGCTCACAGATCGTACGTAAGACGCGCGCGTTATGCTTTATACACACTGCGTATAACTCCGCCCGCCCCTGACGTTCTTTCTAGTCTATTCCCCGCCCCTTTTCGTTCGGCGCAGTGGGTGAAGAGCACATGGCGGATAGACAGCAGGATCGTGCTAACTGTAGCAACGAGGAGGAGGAAAGGCCGGAGCCTGAAACGTCCCGATCCAGAAGGAAATTAAAGGACTCAAATATGTCCTTTGGGGAGATGTTGGAGATGGTGGACATCCTGAAGAAGGCTGACTATGATGGGAAGTATGGGCCTTACCCCAACCACAATGTCCGAAAGGCCAAGATCATGGCGAAAGTGGTCAGGAGTCTTCACCGGAATTTCGGGGTACGACGATCGAAAGATCAGCTCAGGAAGCGGTGGTCGGACCTGAAATTACGAGAACATGAGCAGTACAGAAAGATCCGGAGAGTGCTGCAAAAAAGTAAGTAGTTGTGCTGTGTTCCTATTTTTTTGGTGTTTATTACGTTCGTGCTGCTCCGTGTGCTTTTAGGAACTGTTGTACAGTTTAAAATGGCAACTTTCATGTTCATGGGCGCATTATTTAGTTCGAATCACACATTTTTCTTTCGGACTATAAATAAAATACCATTGTTTAGGCCATATGCATTTGGCCACCATTTTGACGCCCTATACTTGTCTTCAAAGAATTGGGTTGTGTAGATGGCTTTGTTACTAGAATGAAATGCTAACTAGATTGTGTGTAAGGAGAGGACACTGAGCAGCTGTTTTCACATCTGGACACTGGAGCACTAGTGTGGGACCCCAGAACACCATTTTTATTAGGGAGGCCACACAGGTGCTCCAGTGTATACTATAGGGGGGGCTACATCTGTAAAGCTTGTACCAAACAGGTAAAGTATTGCAGGTTGACAAAGGACACTAAAAAAGCTACATCTTGGAACTCGGCTAAAACCGACAATTGTACCCCACTTCCAAGCAATGTTTCATCTTTATAGTTCTGCCATCAAATATCTGTGTGCTAATTATACCATTTTGTTTTACATAGGGGATAAAAGACTCGGAGGACACCCCTCATCCGAAGAGACCAGAGGCCCCCCCCCTCTGGAAGAAGGGGAAATACCCCCAACACAAGAAGAGCAGGAGGATGAAGACGTGGTGGAAATAGTCACCACAACAGGTGAGTGTCTGCAACCACAGGCTCAGATAAGAGATGGATGGCGGCATTTTTTGGCAAACCTAATTTATTTTGGGGTTCCTCTCTTTTTAGGTGATCGTGAGGTTGTGGGTGAAGATCCTTTCACATCCGAAAGTGCCCAGATCCTGATCGGGGAGATCATGGGGTGTAATTTACAATTGCAAAACATCAAGCAAAACATCAATGATGTTATTCCAAAATATAAAAACATCATTGATGTTTTGGGGCGAGTTTAAAGCCCCTCCAAATCACTTTCTTCTTTTGTGTGCTACAATGTGCTAAATCTTTTTTTGATTTTTCCCTAAGCCAAATCTGGAGGATGCACACAGTGTGTCAACATGTGCTATCTGCCATCACGGGAGATCAATGGACGCGATTTGGGGGTGCAACCCCTTCCTCAATAATAAAGTAGCGGTGAGGAAGGGCTTTCTCCCCCAAAACACGTCCCTTGATCCCCCCTGATGGCAGATAGCACACGTTGACATTGTGAAATTTGTGTGCATCTTCCAAATTTGGCTTTTCCTGGTGTGATTTCCCCCCATCTGAACGCTATATCAAACACAGTTCCTAAATACTCATGTCTGATATTGCCTTCAGGTTCTACCAAATGTGAACTTTGTAAGATCAAGATTTGTCTTTCTTGTTGGTTTTACACATGCCTGTTTTCTATAAAATGGACATTTTGATTTTGGATAATGACACCACAAAAATTGTTAGACAACAAACATGTCGGTTTGTCTGAAAAACCTTTGGTAAATGCACATGTGATTGTGCAGGTATTAAAAAGATTGTTCATCAAGAATGTGTGGATTATTGTCTCAACGCTACAACATTTTTGGGGTGATGTAATTGTTGTTTGATGAGAAAATGGGGGTAATTTCCTAAGGGCAAATACTCTTTGCACTACAAGTGCAGTTTCAGTGTAGTAGTGCAAAGTGTCTTTGCATGTAGTAAATAACAGCCAACAGTGCTTTGTAAGGTTACACAATCACGACATTTTCTGGACTCCACACATTTCTGTCAGGGTCAGCTCAAACAAACACAAGCAGTAAATGTCCACAAAGAAGAGCCTGGGGGGAGATGCCTGTCGAGAACTTTAAGTCCTGCAGGCTTCTCCCTGTGGCCAAATACCGCAAGGTAGCGACCAACCTCTGCTCCGGAGTGATGGCTTGCCTCATGCAGGTATCCTGCCTGCTAATATAAGGGGTCAGCGAAGCCAACAAATGGTGAAACACAGGGTCCGTCATCCTCAGAAAGTTCCTGAAATCATCAGGATTATTCTCACGGATCTCACGGAGCAAAGGCATATGAGAGAACTGGTCACGCTGAAGCAACCAATTCTTGGTCTATGAACTCCTCCCCACCCTGTTCATGGACTGGACTTGTGTCAAGGTCAGGACCCCAACACCAAGCCCCCGCACAGCACGAACTGTACGAGGAGTATGCATACGAAACATGGCTAGAAAACGGTCGGCTGCTCAGAACGAAGTAACAGAACGCACTGAAGAACAGCAAGGCCTGTGAAGAGCGACCTGAAAACCAGTAACGAACGAACAAGAATACAATGACTCCTTAAAGTCACACGGAACTTGCTTGCACGCACTGAAGAGCAGATACAAACCCACAAGCACAAACTGAATGGCAGAAAACGGTCTGAAAGCCACGAGTCTGAAAAAGCGCGAATCGTCTCTCACCAAACTTTTATTAACACGAGATTAGCAAAAGGAGCCCAAAGGGTGCCGCGCTTGGTTCTGAACCGGCCTTTTCTAGTCTCGTCGTACGTGGTGTACGTGACCGCGTGGTTGTCGATCGGAAATTCCGACAACTTTGTGCGACCGTGTGTAGGCAAAACAAGTTTGAGGAAAAAATCCTAGGATTTTGTTGTCGGAATGTCCGAACAAAATCCGACCGTGTGTACGGGGCATAAGACTGTGTATTATGAAACTTTAAACATTGTGTGTAGCCAGCAGATTATTTTGCTTCTTTTATCACATTACAAATGAAGATTGCAAGTGCTCATTAATGTTTTACAATGCCACACACTTAAAGTGTACATATGGCTATAGTATTTTTTAGAAACAGATACAGACTTAGATACAGTAGGGAAGGATGGAACCTCTGTCACATTTTTATTGTTGCCATTGGAAGAATCATTCTATTTGTCATGACCACCATTGTCACTAATGTCGCGTACACACGATCAGAATTTTCATCGGAAAAACCTTGGATGGTTTTTCCGACGGAATTCTGCTCAAGCTTGGCTTGCATACACACGGGCACACAAAAGTTCTCTGAACTTTCGACCGTCAAGAACGCGGTGATGTACAACAACACGTACAACGGCACTAGAAAAGGGAAGTAGTTCCATATGAAGCGCGCCACCCTTTGGGCTCCTGCTAATCCAGACCAAGCACTTCCATCTCGTACTTGATTCTGAGCATGCATGTTTCTTTGTGCGTCGGAATTGCATACAGACGAACGGAATTTCCGATAGGAACTTTTTCCAACGGAAAAATAGAGAACCTGCTCTCAATCTTTTGCTGGTGGAAATTCCGCCAGCAAAAGTCCGATGGAGCATACACGCAGTTGGAATTATCGACCAAAAGCTCACATCAAACTTTTGCTGGCGGAATTTCCGATCGTGTGTACGCGGCATTAGACAGAAAATGATCGAAAAATTGAAGATATTAGAGTTGCCACTAGAACAGGAGGTGAGGGGGAATTTACCAATGGGGACATCTGTTCCTGCGACCACTGCCTGAGTTAGGCCTTTTAACCCTTTCCTACTCTATACAAAACTTAAAAACATAGCACTTTAAGCTCTGTAAAATTAAAGTGGTTCTAAAGGCAAAAGGTTTTTTACTTTTACTAATGCATTCTACTATTCTACAAAACCTTCTACAAGCAACTCCCCCCAAGCCCCTTTTAAATTCTCTCAACTCACGCTCTCCTCATTGGCCCAGACCCAGCAGTGGGAGTCACATTAGAGGGTTCAGTAGGCCACATGGGGCACCCGGGCCACTGGTTGGGCACCCCTGTTGGGCACCCCTGCTGGCCTCAGCCCAGGAAAAGACAGAGCATATGGCATGTCCCAAATATTTATACCCTCCCCTAGCATGCACCAGTGGAAACACCTCTTACTGGTTTGGCTGAAGAAAATATACATTTTCATAACTTAGTTTTGTTTGTGAAATCCCATACCAGTGAAATCTACTGGCGACAATGAGAAACCACAAGCCAACTTAAGCTTAGGGAAAAACCAGGTGAAAAACTATACAATCAGTCTGAGCTAACTAAAACCCAGCCAAAAGTAAATTGACATAGTAGCCCTTGTTTAAGACAAGGGACTACACTAATATACACCCAGCAGCGTGACACTATTGCATTATTATACTTTACTGATGTGGGAACACATGCAGGGTGTCAGCAGCAGCTGTGTGTCACTTTAAACACAATTCATATTTTATTTGGGTATTGTCACAACTTGGCAGTGCCGGCGTATTGTGTTCTATTTTAAGTGTTTGCTGATGCTGTCCTTTTGTATACACTGGGTGGGAGGTTTTTTGGTTTGGTAATTGAATGTGCAAATATGCATATTTTTACGTAGATATGGACCTGCTTGCAATGCTGTTTTGGATTTATGCAGTGTGTATGTTCTTTTGCACTCATTTAATATGCTTACAGACCACTAAAGCAATATACGAAGGCTGAGAACTTTCCCACAGGTCTCCTACTCTTTCCCAAAACTTTTATTTATTCTCTTTTCCTGTACATTTTACCACTAATTTTCTCCCTGATGAACAAGTCAGCACCTATGTGTATACTACAAAGTATTTCAGTAAGCCCTGTGCTGTACTACACTCATTAAGTTGCCAGAAAAAATAAGCAAAGGCTGCTAATGGTCTGGATGTATGATTCAAAAGAGCAGATCACAGCTGTATTAGGAAAAAATGGCTTTGTAGCTTTCTGCTTTAGCTTTTCTCTCCCTGATGCTGGTCATACGCACTTTAATTTTTCATGTGACTATTGCATCAAACAGTTATTTCAGATATCTGACTGATAAAAACAAGTAGTAAATGTGTTTGCATTAATCTGATCACGTAAAGGTGTGTTGAAAAAAATAAGCAAAATTTGAAAGATATTGTTAAAGATATTATTTCATAATAGTTTTTTTCCCGTACAACATATGGCTTGCCAATGATCAGAATTTACTAAAAAAGTAAGAGATTACTGCGCTTCCCAATAGCCCAAGCTGCAGTTTTAATTTGTAGGCAACAAAAATACATATATCAAGATAATCAACAGAACCGCGCTAACAGATGAATTATAAGGATGTGAATAGACCACAAATTGCGAAAAATATTAAAAACTGATCTCACAAAATATAGCAAGTTTATAAATGAAAAACACACAGTGTATAATCCAACCCAAATTGTGATACCTGAAAACCATATGTGACTTAAAATAAAAAATAGATAAACAATTAATAAATGAATAAATATTCGTGACTAAAATAAGAAAAAGTCCTTGAGGTCAATTAAATACACAATTGGTGATTGAAAAGTTCATCAGCAAGCACCCAGTGAAAAATCCACCACCTATAAAAACGCGCTTACCAAAAGCAAGCTTTAAACCAGCTTATATTGGAAATCCACTCAGTGGGGACAACACCATCAATCTCATCACAGAGGAAGGACAACCAGAACTCTCCGTCCAGAGAACCCGAATGGTCAGCAAGGGGAACCCAAGGAAATGAAAGATACATTCTCCATAGTGTGAATCAGTATAAACAATTTATTAAAATAAAGGATA
Source organism: Lithobates septentrionalis (assembly GCA_037952835.1). Classification (NCBI taxonomy): domain Eukaryota; kingdom Metazoa; phylum Chordata; class Amphibia; order Anura; family Ranidae; genus Lithobates; species Lithobates septentrionalis. Next base: position 2,053,353 of record JBBDGP010000859.1, on the reverse strand, counting down.
ATTGCACTTACATCAGAAAGTACGATTAAAAGCATGTAAACCATGGAACAGCCGGCCGGCCTGCATACACCCGTTCACAGTGGGATAGAAACGATGACGCGCTTGGGTTGGATTATACACTGTGTGTTTTTCATTTATAAACTTGTTGTATTTTGTGAGATCAGTTTTTAATATTTTTCGCAATTTGTGGTCTATTCACATCCTTATAATTCATCTGTTAGCGCGGTTCTGTTGATTATCTTGATCAGAATTTACTATCTAATCTTTTTTCTCCTTTTTTTAACAATGTTTTATATTGAGACATTTGTTCTTACAAAAGCAGCATAATATATAGCAACAAAACAGTGCTTAACCCCCCTGGCGGTATGATTATGTCAGATTTCTGAAGCTCAAATCGGTACAGTGTTTCGTATGGAAATTTGGCGTTTTATATTGTAGGCCTGTAATTCTTAGGAATAACTCACTTAAATCTGTCCAAACAAGAGTCTAGTAGACATCCCGGGTATGATAAAGTTTGAAACACGAAATCATATATTATAATATAATAAATAACTTTAAATAATTATAAAAAATAATATTATAATAATAATACATTTTATTCAATAATGTAATCAAATAAAAAACACTGAACTTTGCTCAGTTGCAGAATTGTCGCTGTCGTTACTTTCAGTGTTTGAGAACGAATTTCCCCACGAATCACTATCACTCAATTCTGCAAGTGATTCTAATTTACTATCGCTGTTTTCTATCTGGTCTAAAACCGCTTTTGACGTAAAGGGACACTTTTTCATTGCCATGGAATTCTCAAGTTTCCAGACAGAAAGAATAGTATATATAATATAAAAGTGCATGCAGGGCACTTGACAAAGCACTAGGGACCAAAGGGAGGTGAAATGATTTGATACAGTAATGTAATCTTACAGATTACAGTGTACTGTATGTGTTATGCATTTTTTACTTTTTTTGAATTTGCCGCCGTGCTCTGCCCCCATGCGTTGCGATGTTTGCAGGGAACAGAGTCCGGCACAATGATGAATCGAGCGGAGGAGACAGCCTGCGGACAGAGCGGGGGGACATCGCAGGATCCTGGGGACAAGATAAGTAACTTTACCAGGATACTGTGATGCAATCCCAAGTGTTGCTTGGGGTTACCGCTTTTGGTAAGGAAAATTCACCCCGAGCCACACTCGGGATTACCGCCACGGAGGTTATGAGATACAAAGTATGAATATATCCTATAAGAAATGAGCAGTATACAAATAGTAGAATAGAGGGCATGGGGTAAGGTATGGGGTAGAAATATTGAGGAAGGGAGAGAAGAGAAGGGCTTAAGTGATAAGAATTTTGTTTTTAATCAACCAGCATACAGTAATATAAGTTTTTCCAGAGACTGTTATTGGACATAAATATTACTTCTTGGTTATATACTGTTTTACAACAGTTATAAAAGAAGGACCAAGAATGATAAACAACAGTCAAGAGATTACCTCCATTCTGATACTCTTCTGATACTACCTCCACTAAGGAAATAATGAGTGATAAGAGTATAAGAATCCTTGGGAGGGATGATCTCAATATATGAGTGCCAACATAATAACATGTGAATATACAATAATATAATACATTCATGTGTATTTTTTCTTGTGATAATATAAATCCCGTGTTTGAGTGCAATCAAATGTTTAATTAATGAAAATGTCAGAAAAAAGTTCCTGAGTCTTCACAAATCCTCAAAAATCTGTGCTTTGTATCTTTTCACCGCAGTGCTCCCCCATAAGAAATGCGCTTGTTTTTAAACAATATTCAATTTATTAAAAAATGTGCATAGAACTCACATTTAAGAGGTGCTCCAGTGCACCAACTGTATACAGCGTATATCATAAAACCATGATGCTGCAACTACTTTGTGCCTCCCCGTGAAAGATGCAGCGTCTTGCCAAACAAATCTGCCCCTCCCCTACACGTTACATCACAGGGTCTTGTGACTCAACAGGGGGATTCTGATGAGTCCCCCTGGAGCACTTTTTAACCACTTGCCGACCGCCTCACGCAGATATACTGCGGCAGAATGGCACGGGCAGGCAAAATCACGTACCTGGTGCGTGATTGCCTTCCCGCGGGCGGGGGGTCCGATCGGACCACCCCTGGTGCCTGAGGCGGTCGGCTTTAGTCTGGGAGCTATGAGAGGTGAGGGGGAGACCATCCATTCGTGCCCCCCCATCTCGCAATCGCTCCCAGCCAATCAGAATCATTCCTCTGCTGCTGTATGCTAAACAGCAGCAAAGGAAATGATGTCATCTCTCCTCGGCTCGGTATTTTCCGTTCCGGCGCCGAGGAGAGAAGACTTCACTGTGAGTGTACAACACTACACACACAGTAGAACATGCCAGGCACACTTTACACCCCCCATCACCCCCCGATCACACCCCAATCACCCCCCCCCCCGTCACACTGACACCAAGCAGGTTTTTGTTTTTTCTGATTACTGCATGGTGTCAGTTTGTGACAAATAGTGTGGTGGGGCAGTTAGTGTTAGCCCCCTGTAGGTCTAGGGTACCCCCCTAACCCCCCCTAATAAAGTTTTAACCCCTTGATCACACCCCGTCGCCAGTGTCGCTAAGCGATCATTTTTCTGATCGCTGTATTAGTGTCACTGGTGACGCTAGTTAGGGAGGTAAATTTTTAGGTTCGCCGTCAGCGTTTTATAGTGTCAGGGACCCCCATATACTATCTAATAAATGTTTTAACCCCTTGATTGCCCCCCTAGTTAACCCTTTCACCACTGATCACCGTATAACTGTTACGGGTGACGCTGGTTAGTTCGTTTATTTTTTATAGTGTCAGGGCACCCGCCGTTTATTACCAAATAAAGGTTTAGCCCCCTGATCGCCCGACGGTGATATAACTTAGGTTTTAGGGTCAGATAGGGTCTGCGTCGTCCCAGGCAGCGTCAGATTAGCGCCAGTACCGCTAACACCCACGCACGCAGCATACGCCTCCCTTAGTGGTATAGTATCTGAACGGATCAATATCTGATCCGATCAGATCTATACTAGCGTCCCCAGCAGTTTAGGGTTCCCAAAAACACAGTGTTAGCGGGATCAGCCCAGATACCTGCTAGCACCTGCGTTTTGCCCCTCCGCCCAGCCCAGCCCACTCAAGTGCAGTATCGATTGTTCACTGTCACTTACCAAATACTAAGCGCATAACTGCAGCGTTCGCAGAGTCAGGCCTGATCCCTGCGTTCGCTAACAGTTTTTTTGGTAGCATTTTGGTGAACTGGCAAGCACCAGCCCCAGGCAACGTCAGGTTAGCGCCAGTACCGCTAACACCCACGCACGCACCGTACACCTCCCTTAGTGGTATAGTATCTGCACGGATCAATATCTGATCCGATCAGATCTATAGTAGCGTCCCCAGCAGTTTAGGGTTCCCAAAAATGCAGTGTTAGTGGGATCAGCCCAGATACCTGCTAGCACCTGCGTTTTGCCCCTCTGCCCAGCCCAGCCCACCCTAGTGCAGTATCGATCGATCACTGACACTTACAAAACACTAAACGCATAACTGCAGCGTTTGCAGAGTCAGGCCTGATCCCTGCGATCGCTAACAGTTTTTTTGGTAGCGTTTTGGTGAACTGGCAAGCACCAGCGGCCTAGTACAGCCTGGTCCTAGTCAAACCAGCACTGCAGTAACACTTGGTGACGTGGCGAGTCCCATAAGTGCAGCTCAAGCTGGTGAGGTGGCAAGCACAAGTAGTGTCCCGCTGCCACCAAGAAGAAGACAAACAGGCCCGTCGTGCCCATAATGCCCTTCCTGCTGCATTCGCCAATCCTAATAATTGGGAACCCACGACTTCTGCAGCGCCCGTACTTCCCCCATTCACATCCCCAACCAAATGCAGTCGGCTGCATGAGAGGCATTTTTATGTCCTCCCGAGTACCCCTACACAACAAACCCCCCCCCAAAAAGATGTCGTGTCTGCAGCAAGCGTGGATATATGTGTGACACCCGCTATTATTGTCCCTCCTGTCCTGACAATCCTGGTCTTTGCATTGGTGAATGTTTTGAACGCTACCATTCAGTAGTTGCGTATTAGAGTAGGGTACAGCATTGCACAGACTAGGCACACTTTCACAGGGTCTCCCAAGATGCCATCGCATTTTGAGAGACCCGAACCTGGAACCAGTTATAGTTATAAAAGTTACAGTTAGAAAAAAAAGTAAAAAAACAAACAAACAAAAAAATATATATAAAATAAAAAAAAATAGTTGTCGTTTCATTGTTCTCTCTCTCTCTATTCTCTCTCTATTGTTCTGCTCTTTTTTACTGTATCTATTCTGCAATGTTTTATTGTTATTATGTTTTATCATGTTTGCTTTTCAGGTATGCAATTTTTTTTATACTTTACCGTTTACTGTGTTTTATTGTTAACCATTTTTTTGTTTTCAGGTACGCAATTCACGACTTTGAGTGGTTATACCAGAATGATGCCTGCAGGTTTAGGTATCATCTTGGTATCATTCTTTTCAGCCAGCGGTCGACTTTCATGTAAAAGCAATCCTAGCGGCTAATTAGCCTCTAGACTGCTTTTACAAGCAGTGGGATTGAATGCCCCACCACCGTCTTCCGTGTTTTTCTCTGGCTCTCCTGTCTCCACAGGGAACCTGAGAATGCAGCCGGTGATTCAGCCAGCTGACCATAGAGCTGATCAGAGACCAGAGTGGCTCCAAACATCTCTATGGCCTAAGAAACCGGAAGCTACGAGCATTTCATGACTTAGATTTCGCCGGATGTAAACAGAGCCATTGGGAAATTGGGAAAGCATTTTATCACACCGATCTTGGTGTGGTCAGATGCTTTGAGGGCAGAGGAGAGATCTAGGGTCCAATAGACCCCAATTTTTTCAAAAAAGAGTACCTGTCAGTACCTATTGCTATCATAGGGGATATTTACATTCCCTGAGATAACAATAAAAATTATTTAAAAAAAAAAATTAAAGGAACAGTTTAAAAATAAGATAAAAAAGCAAAAAAATAATAAAGGGAAAAAAAAAAAAAAAGCACCCCTGTCCCCCCCTGCTCTCGTGCTAAGGCGAACGCAAGCGTCGGTCTGGCGTCAAATGTAAACAGCAATTGCACCATGCATGTGAGGTATCACCGCGAAGGTCAGATCGAGGGCAGTAATTTTAGCAGTAGACCTCCTCTGTAAATCTAAAGTGGTAACCTGTAAAGGCTTTTAAAGGCTTTTAAAAATGTATTTATTTTGTTGCCACTGCACGTTTGTGCGCAATTTTAAAGCATGTCATGTTTGGTATCTATGTACTCGGCCTAAGATCATCTTTTTTATTTCATCAAACATTTCGGCAATATAGTGTGTTTTAGTGCATTAAAATTTTAAAAAAGTGTGTTTTTTCCCCAAAAAATGCGTTTGAAAAATCGCTGCGCAAATACTGTGTGAAAAAAAAATGAAACACCCACCATTTAAATCTGTAGGGCATTTGCTTTAAAAAAATATATAATGTTTGGGGGTTCAAAGTAATTTTCTTGCAAAAAAAATTAATTTTTTCATGTAAACAAAAAGTGTCAGAAAGGGCTTTGTCTTCAAGTGGTTAGAAGACTGGGTGATGTGTGACATAAGCTTCTAAATGTTATGCATAAAATGCCAGGACAGTTCAAAACCCCCCAAATGACCCCATTTTGGAAAGTAGACACCCCAAGCTATTTGCTGAGAGGCATGTCGAGTCCATGGAATATTTTATATTGTGACACAAGTTGCGGGAAAAAGACACTTTTTTTTTGCACAAAGTTCTCACTAAATGATATATTGCTCAAACATGCCATGGGAATATGTGAAATTACACCCAAAATACATTCTATTGCTTCTCCTGAGTACGGGGATACCAGATGTGTGAGACTTTTTGGGGGCCTAGCCGCGTACGGGACCCTGAAAACCATGCACCGCCTTCAGGCTTTGCTAAGGGCGTAAATTTTTGATTTCACTCTTCACTGCCTATCACAGTTTCGGAGGCCATGGAATGCCCAGGTGGGACAAAACCCCCCCAAATTACCCTATTTTGGAAAGTAGACACCCCAAGCTATTTGGTGAGAGGTATAGTGAGTATTTTGCAGACCTCATTTTTTGTCACAAAGTTTTAAAAATTTAAAAAAGAAAAAAAACATTTTTTCTTCTTGTCTGTCTTCATTTTCAAAAACAAATGAGAGCTGCAAAATACTCACCATGCCTCTCAGCAAATAGCTTGGGGTGTCTACTTTCCAAAATGGGGTCATTTGGGTGGGTTTTGTGCCACCTGGGCATTCCATTGCCTCCGAAACTGTGATAGGCAGTGAAGAGTTAAATCAAAAATTTACACCCTTAGAAATCCTGAAGGCGGTGATTGGTTTTCAGGGCCCCGTACGCGGTTAGGCTCCCAAAAAGTCCCACACATGTGGTATCCCCATACTCAGGAGAAGCAGCTAAATGTATTTTGGGGTGCAATTCCACATATGCCCGTGGCCTGTGTGAGCAATATATCATTTAGTGACAACTTTGTGCAAAAAAAAAAAAGTGTCACTTTCCCGCAACTTGTGTCAAAATATAAAATATTCCATGGACTCAACATGCCTCTCAGCAAATAGCTTGGGGTGTCTACTTTCCAAAATGGGGTCATTTGGGGGGGTTTTGTGCCATCTGGGCATTTTATGGCCTTCAAAACTGTGATAGGTAGTGAGGAGTGAAATCAAAAATTTACGCCCTTAGAAATCCTGAAGGCGGTGATTGGTTTTCGGAGCCCCGTACGCGGCTAAGCTCCCAAAAAGTCCCACACATGTGGTATCCCCGTACTCAGGAGAAGCAGCCGAATGTATTTTGGGGTGCAATTCCACATATGCCCATGGCCTGTGTGAGCAATATATAATTTAGTGGCAACTTTTTGTATTTTTTTTTTTTTTTTTGTCATTATTCAATCACTTGGGACAAAAAAAATTATTATTCAAATGGGCTCAACATGCCTCTTAGCAATTTCCTTGGGGTGTCTACTTTCCAAAATTCATTTGGGGGGGGTTTGTACTGCCCTGCCATTTTAGCACCTCAAGAAATGACATGGGCAGTCAAAAACTAAAAGCTGTGTAAATTCCAGAAAATGTACCCTAGTTTGTAGACGCTATAACTTTTGCGCAAACCAATAAATATACGCTTATTGACATTTTTTTTACCAAAGACATGTGGCCGAATACATTTTGGCCTAAATGTACGACTAAAATTTAGTTTATTGGATTTTTTTTATAACAAAAATTAGAAAATGTCATTTTTTTCAAAATTTTCGGTCTTTTTCCGTTTATAGCGCAAAAAATAAAAACCGCAGAGGTGATCAAATAACATTGAAAGAAAGCTCTATTTGTGGGAAGAAAAGGACGCAAATTCCGTTTGGGTACAGCATTGCATGACCGCGCAATTAGCAGTTAAATCGACGCAGTGCAAAATTGTAAAAAGTGCTCTGGTCAGGAAGGGGGTAAATCCTTCCGGGCAGAAGTGGCTAAATGTGAGTTCTATGCACAATTTTTAATAAATTGAATATTGTTTAACCACTTCAGCCCCGAAAGATTTGGCTGCTCAATGAGCGGGCCATTTTTTGCGATACGGCACTGCGTCGCTTTAACTGACACTTGCGCAGCCATGCAAAGCTGTACCCAAACAAAATTGATGCTTTTGCATCTTTCACGGAGAGGCACGAAGTAGCTGCAACATCGTGGTTTTATGATATACGCTGTATACAGTTTGCACTGGAGCACCTCTTAAATGTGAGTTCTAATGCGCATTTTTTAATAAATTAAATATTGTTTGAAAATTATATAAGCAGTATTTGAAGCTCTTTTTCTCTTGTATATATCGAGTCATAATAGAGGCACATCAATAGAGCAATGAGGTGGAAAGCATGATCTGTTAGTCCGGGGTGACTAAAAAACTTTTTCCTGACAGGCTCCATGGCAGCATACGTGTGGGTAGGCTCCGCCTCCATAACTACCCAAAAGGACCCCCTCTCCCATAAATCTTTGCTCTAGGCTGCTATCCATGTTCCTTTTTTGTCCTCCTCCGTAGGACCAGGTGTTGGTTCTCCTACCTGAAGATAAACCTCCCTATGATCGATGATGCCGAGTGCCAAAGATTCCTCCGATAGGCCCTGACTGTTAAGCAGGGTATGGAGTGTATAGCAGAGTAGCGCTGAAGATTGGATCGGTTCATCTATGTGCGCACGGTCTGTTTGCCTAATGTTTCAGGCGACCATTATCTGCTGCCAAGTCCGGTGTGTGTGTGTATGGATGGCGTTCCTCGGCCCAGGTGATCGTAGGTGGAGGGGTAAGTTTTTACATTCATTCACATATGGCAGCAGTGTTTATGTGTATCATACCTCTGTGTGTTTTTTTCCTGCTTCCTGGTGTCCTAGATTGGCGCTGACGCTCTCTGCGTTCCAGCAGCCGCTCTCTCTGTGACTTCCGGGTACCGGCGTACGTTCTGCACATGCGCGGACCCAATACGAAGTCGAGGCTTGGTTCGCGCATGCGCGCGAGCGTCTCGCGTCTGACGTCGGCGATGACGTCACGGGAGCCACTTTTAAAAGCTGTGGAAAGCTTTCAGAGCCCTGGGAATGATCGTGGGGGATACGGCGACTTCCTGGGGCTACTATCTTGGCGATTCAAGGTAAGACAATCTCTATTGTCTGGGGTGGAGGTCTGTTGTCAGTCAGCTGAATCTGTGAATCTGTCTCTGCAGCTTCCTATTGTATTGATACTATGGACTCCTCACTGCCCCCTAGTGGCCAGCCCGCTTGTAGCAGGTATGTTTGCAGTTTTGCTTTTCTGCCTGTACAAGGATTGAGAGTAGGATTTTAGGACACCAGCTGATTTCTTTCTCTATCTTCTTTGTGTTTCTTTCCTCACAGCCCTACTAGGTCTGATCCACACCGTAGTTCCCATAAAGGAAGTGGATCATCAAAATCACACCACCGGCAATCTTCCTCCAGGTCTAGCCATCATAGATCTCCTTCCAGATCTGAACAGCGCAATAAAAATCCTTCTCACCCCCTTCATCTCACTCTAGAGAGAGTTCAGGAAAATCATGCTGGGGATGTAGGATGCCTGTTCCAACAGACAAATCTCTCTGTGATCACTGCTTCTCCAAAGCTGCAGATGAGAGGGATGGTGCAGACCAGCGTTTGGAATCTATGGTGAGGCGGGTTGTGAAAGAATCTCTACAGGAGAGAGAGGCCCAGCAGCCCCGTGATTCCCCACCAGACCCATTATGCCCTCCAGTGGGTGAAGGTTCTGTGCATGAGACATGGGAATCTTCCCAGCCAAGTCACCCTTCTGCTCCTGTTTCAGACAGCGAATCGGATCTGGAAGATCCTGGCGTGGGGTTTGAGTACGCTTTAGTTCCTTCTTTGGTGAAGGCAGTAAAAGAGGCCCTGAAGTGGGAAGATCCAGTTACTCCCCCCCCCAAAACAGAGGAAGTTTTTCAAGCAGCTCAATAAGGAGGGACAGTATTTTCCTTTTCTCTCTGAGCTGGGTGAGGTCATTTCTGAGGAATGGAGCAAAATGGACAAGAAAAGTTCCATGCAGTCAAAGGTCTTGAAACTATATCCTTTTAAGGAAGAGGAAGTAAAGCACCTTGAATCAGCCCCATTAGTGGATGCAGCTTTAATGAGACTAGCAAGATATGTAACGCTTCCCTTGGAAGACACTGTATCTTTTAAAGATCCTTTGGAAAGGCGAATTGATTCTGATTTAAAGAGGATCTACCTGACGTCAGCAATGGCATGTAAGCCAGTACTTGCGATAGCGGCAGTCTCCAAAGCTTTGGAATCTTGGTCTGATAATGTGGATGAGTTCTTAAGAGGTATCTCTACTGAAACGGCTAAGGATTCTCCTATCCAAGAGATCAGGCTGGCATCAGCCTTTCTTGGGGAGGCATCTATTGATGTCATCTGCCTGATGTCCCGGGTTATGTTGGCAGCTGTTTCAGCTCGTCATGCCCTATGGCTCCGTCCGTGGTTGGCGGATCCAGCTTCCAAGCAAGCTTGGTGCCGAATTCCGTTTGAAGGTTCTTCATTGTTCGGCAATAAGCTCGATAGTGCCATAACCCGGGCCACAGGTGGGAAGTCTGGTTTCCTCCCTCAAGACAGACGCCTACAAAATCAGAAACGCAATTTTCCTAGAAGACAAAACTACAGACCTGGTCGCGAGTTCTCTAGATCCTGGAAATCCAGGCAGTTTTCTTTCAAGAAACCCGCAAAAGGGGGTTCCTCTGGCAACCAGGACGCCACAAAGTCCTTTTGAGATTGGGCCCGCTCAGGCATGCCAGGTGGGGGCTCGTCTTCGCCACTTCGGGCATGTCTGGGCGGCCTCAATCCGAGATTACTGGACCATCAAGACGGTCTCCTCCGGTCACAAGTGGGTTTTCAGCAATACCCCAAGACTCAGATTTGTTCCCACATCTCTTCCAGGTTCAGAAGAGAAAAAGCAGGTCTTATTAACCTACGTGAGCTGTTTATTGGATCAAGGCGCAGCCGTCCCTGTTCCAGAAAACGAACAAGGCAAAGGCATGTATTCTCCTCTGTTCATGATACAGAAGAAAAACGGTACATGGAGGCCAGTAATAGATTTAACACATCTCAATTCCTTTATCCGAAAAGAAAAGTTCAAAAGTCTTTAATTATGATCCAACATTCAATACATCTGGGAGATTGGATGATTTCAATCGATCTGAAAGATGCATACTTTCACGTGCCAGTGGCAACAGAGTTCCAACAATTCCTCCGCTTTGCGGTAGGCAATCAGCATCTGCAGTTCACATGTCTACCCTTCGGCCTAACAACGTCACCTCGGGTCTTCTCAAAGGTCCTGTTGTCGGTTGTGGCTCTACTCCGTATCAAGGGGGTTCGTTTCCACCACTATTTAGACGACCTACTTCTCCTAGCTCAGAACGAAGATCAACTGTTAGAGCACAGGAGCTTAGTCATCTCCACCCTGCAGGAATTCGGGTGGCTTCTGAATCTAGAGAAGAGCCATTTAGAGCCAACACAATCTCTAGTGTTTCTAGGGGCTTCAACACATTGGAAGGCACCATCTCCCTTCCAGAGGAGAAGATTGGTGTGATTCGAGACAGAATACACGCAGCCCTGGCGTCGTCTCACCTCTCCGCTCTCCAATGCCTGAAAGTAATTGGCACAATGACAGCTACCATTCCTATGGTGAAGTGGGCCCAATGGCATACACGTCCCTTCCAAAGAGGGTTCCTTCAACAATGGGATTCTTCCAGCCAAGTCCAGCGCATACACCTTACGTCATCCATGAAGACGTCTCTCCTTTGGTGGCTTCAAGGGAAGAATCTGCGCAATCACCATTCAATCATGCCCATCTCATGGGTCACGTTAACTTCGGATGCCAGCAATCGAGGTTGGGGCGCTCACTGCCTTTCAGAAGTGGCGCAAGGCCAATGGGTTTTCCCTGCTCGAGGGATTGTCTCCAACATTCTGGAGCTGAGGGCCACCTTTCAGGCACTCCTGTCATTTCGCCATCTCATAGAAGGTTCATCTGTGATGCTAAGGTTGGACAACACAACTGCGGTGGCTTACATAAAGAAGCAAGGTGGAACTCGCAGCCGGTCTCTGCTACAGGAAGTGGAGCCAATAATGAGCTGGGCTCAGAAGTATTTGTCCAACATCTCGGCAGTTTACATTCCGGGGATCCAGAATGTACAGGCGGATTTCCTCTCGAGAGTGCAAATGGACAACAACGAGTGGTCTCTCCACAGAGAGGTGTACGAGTGGCTTCTGACCCTGGGAGTACTTCCAGAGGTCGATCTATTTGCTTCTCCATGCAATCACAAAATGCCCAGATATTATTTCGAGGTTCAGAGACCCTCAGGCTTACGGGATAGATGCTCTCTCAGATCATTGGAAGTTTCAGAAAGCTTATGCCTTCCCTCCGGTAGCGGTGATTCTGCAATTCCTCCAGAGGCTCAGAACAGAGAAGGTGGAGATCATTGCAGTGATTCCTTTCTGGCCCAACAGGCCGTGGTTTCCTCTGTTATCACTCCTGAGTTATCAAGACCCAGTCCCCCTTCCTCTCAGGCCGGATCTACTGTCGCAAGGCTCGACGTTACACCCATGCCAATCTTGCCTACACCTCAGGGTGTGGTTCTTGAGAGGGAAAGGCTTGAATCTCTAGGCTGTACGGAAGAAGCTATTCCAACTCTTCTTAGTGCCCGGAGGGGAAGTACGAACAGAGTATACGAACGGATATGGTCTAAATTCTCTGATCATATGTCTTCCCGGTCAAATCCGTGTAATTCTCCAGCAGTACAGGACATTCTAAGTTTTCTCCAATCAGGGCTGGACCTATCTTTAGCAGTCAGCTCACTAAGAGTGCAAGTTTCAGCCATCTCGGCCTTCACAGGAGTATCTTGGGCTAATCACACATTAGTCCGTCAATTCTTTAAAGGAGCTACCAGGCTTAAACCTCAAAGAAGACCCAGGTTCCCCAAATGGGACCTTCCTATTGTCTTGGATTTTCTCTCCAATCTCGGATCAGATCCTGACAAACCTCTTTCCATGGGAGATCTCACGCTCAAGACCACCTTCTTGGTAGCTGTGACATCGGCTAAAAGAGTGTCAGAGATTAGAAATTTAGGTTCAGAAGAACCACTTGACGTAGGCCACACTCTAAAGCAATATCTGGAGGTCACGGCTCCATTCAGACAAACGGAATTCCTTTTCGTTCTTCTCCATGGTAAAAACAAAGGAATGCGAGCTTCGGTCAGATCAATTTCTTCTTGGATTGTGCAGACCATTCAGAGGGCATACAAGGCAAAGGGCTTGGCTCCTCCAGAGGCAGTGACAGCTCATTCGACCAGGAGTATCTCGACCTCGTGGGCAGCTTCCCGGCATGTCGCGCCTGAAATCATTTGTAGAGCGGCTTCCTGGTCTTCTATTAACACATTTGTTTCTCATTATTGTGTTGAGCCTGCTGCTCTGTCATCTATTAATTTTGGTTTACAAGTATTGTCGGTTGACAATGTAAAATAAATTTGGTTTCTTTGCTCAAACATTTTTGCCCGCCCGTGTGTATTTTTGGGCGAGTTATTTCCCACACGTATGCTGCCATGGAGCCTGTCAGGAAAACGGAAAATTTATATCAAATACTTACCGTAATTTTCCTTTCCTGATAGGCTCCATGGCAGCAGGAGTCCCTCCCAAAATGTCTGGAGTAGGCTAGTTACGGAACATGGATAGCAGCCTAGAGCAAAGATTTATGGTAGAGGGGGTCCTATTGGGTAGTTATGGAGGCGGAGCCTACCCACAGGTATGCTGCCATGGAGCCTATCAGGAAAGGAAAATTACGGTAAGTATTTGATATAAATTTTCCGTTATTTGACCAAATTTAAGTGTGAGGTCAAACTCTGTAAGGGGAGCACATTTCTTATGGGGGAGCACTGAGGTGAGTTGATACAAAGCGTGGATTTTTGAGGATTTGTGAAGACTTTTTTCAACTTTTTTCTGATATTTTAGTTAATTAAACATTTGATTGCACTCAAGCACGGGATTTATATTATCACAAGAAGAAATACACATGAATCTAATATATTATTGTACATTCACATGTTAATATGCTGGCACTCATATTTGCACAGGAGAATTGATACACTGATTGGGTACATTTATTACCACTAGCGCAGCATTATTTGTTTTGAGTTTATTTGCACATTTATATTGGGAGTGTGTTACTTGCAGCTTGCATATATTATTTAAATTGCATTCTAGTTGCTCGCAAGACTACCTATTATATTTATATGATCTCAATATATACTATATATACACGCTATAAGAAAGCAGTGCAACATTTATGTTGAGACCATGCCTTCTAGCCAGATCAAAATGACTCCTGTTCTCCATAATTATTCGATTTTGTCAAATATTAAATCATTTTTTAGCTTAACTTATTGTTTTCCAGATAAATTATACTTAGTTTTTTTCAAGATAAATTAGACCTTCAATTGGTGGTATATGTTAATGGATATCTTCTGATTTTACTATTAAAGGTAAACTGGCAGAAAATAGTTTTTAAAAAAAAAAACCACAATCCATCACTGAAAAAAGAGCAAAATAACTTCATACTTTTGATGTTTGTGGTAATAATTATATGTGTATATTTTTTGTTGTTTGTACTCATAGGAAGGCCTAAAACACACTGATACTAGAAAAAAAACTTTTTTTAATTCTACCTAATGCATACTTACATTGATCAAGCTCTGATCTAGCTAGTTTATCTTATTTTTTGCACACATACTTTTTTTTTTCATGTATATTTTTATCCTTTGACTAGGAGAAAAAGATACAACATATCTTTTTTCTCCATTTAGAAGCACAAAGAGAGTGTAGGAGCAGGTTTTACAGAGTAATTACTTTGACAGCCAAATACAGGGTATTACAATGATCATGTAATTGGGAGACATAGGGGTTTATTTACTAAAGCTGGAGAGTGGAAAATTAGGCTCACTTCTGCATAGAAGCCAATCAGCTTCCAGGTTTTATTGCCAAAACTTAATTGAACACGCTGAGGTTAGAAGCTGATTGGTTTCTATGCAGAAGTGAGTCTGATTTTTCACTCTCCAGCTTTAGTAAATACTGTAAACTGTATAGTATGAGAACCAAAGGGGTCCATGACGGCTTTGTCTTTGTGCTTGGAGCAAGTTTTGCAGCACAAACATTGGTGCATATATATTGGAAGAAGGCCCACCTTCATGACATTGTATATGAGTGTTATATCGGTGTTAACAAGTTAAGAAAAAACAGTAATACAAGGAAATATGACGCTAAACACTCCTAAAATAGAATTTGGTTTAGACTTTAAATTAGAGTCTGTGACAGAAACAAAACTTCGACCACCAATAATTCTTATTTGTGGCATGGTATGGCTTTAATACTAAAAAATAGCACCGCTACTTCAGGGAACAACATTTTGCATTCATTATTCATAAACCTTTACATTGGCAATTCTGAAACAAATATGTATTCATTTTCTGTGTTGTGTTTTTACACTTAAAATTATTGGTCACACTCAAAATCTTTTGTATGAATAACCTAATCGTCATGATTACTAAGGAATTTTGGTTTGCATGACTCTCTATGGCACCAGGGCAATAAAACTAAAATAAGGCAGATTCTCTACAAATGAGCTATAACCAGTCATAACACTTAGAGCCTGGATATCACATAATTAATTCTGACTTTCTATAGGGCACTCATAGACTTTGAAACACTTTACTAAGAAGACTGGCACAGAAAATATTTTGTTCAAGTACACATCATGTATGCGGATGCCACCCTGTATAACATTGTAGTTGAAGGAAATGTCTACAAAGGCATACTGAAAAGCAAACAGAGTCAAGTCCAAATAATGTACAGGGGCATTATTCAAGAGAGCACTCCTAGAATGTCAACTTTGTATTGCCAAAGTATGCACTTTTTTTTTTTTTTACACATCTGACCAATCCTTCTTTAAATACCATTAAGCTATAATAACAAGGTAAAAGCATTTTTATAAAGCCACAAATGCAAAAAAAATAAATAAAACAGTTATAAAAATGATGATTGCTTTTCTTTTTAACAGATATTCCTATGGATGACCTGAATAATTTGCCCAAGCTATCAAGTGTGAATGTGAAGCTGAATCCTGTAAATAAAGAAAGTCTTAAGAATTGTGCTGTCAAATTTGAACTTGCTTTGTAAGCTATGGAAGATCGACTTGGAAAAAAATATGCCTTCTATGCTGTAAATCAACTGGAACATACCTTTCTGTTAGCGAAGACAATGGTAAATCAATTCAAACTGGTGTGAGCAATCATTTTAAATTATGGGTGTGCCTTTTAATGCGTGACAATTAATGGTTATTGGAATATATGTAATGATTTATTAAAAGCATTTTTAAATCAGCTTTTTATAAGGTTTACTGTTTCTTAATATTCTACGTCTTGGTCAGAATATACTCTTAAAGAAGATATGTAACTTCCTCCTTAAATACATACGAGTGATTAAAAAAAAAATAGCCGATAGATTCAGATCTTACAAAAGCCATAAATTCTCTTGTACAAGTGTGCTCACATCTCTCAGCTTAAAGCTGAACTCCAGGCAAAGAGTGAAGTATACAGATAGATTTTAAAGAGTGACAGCAGAAAAAGACCAAGTGGTCATTAAGTCTTACCCTTTTTTAATTTTGTTTGTCTTTTTTTTAATTTCTTTTTAAACCTGTGTCTATGTATTGATCTATGTTTTTCCCAAGCATGTTTAAATTCACTTCCTGTTTTGAAGTTCCACTATTTCTACGGGAAGTCTGCTTCAAAAATCAGCTATTCTATTGGTAAAAATTATACTTTCTGAGGTTAGTTTCGAACGTTTTATAACTTCATATTAATAAATACTGCTTCATGCACCTAAAGTTTCAGTCATATCACCCCTCTCTTTTCCTCGGGACTGTACATACTAGAATTCAGCAGCCTTACCATTTTTGTTGCTTGTCTCTGGACTTGTTCTACATTGTATCTTATCAACAATATTTTTTTAATAAGGTGCCAAGAACTGAAAGCTGTATTGTAAATGAGGACAACTAAGGATATATATATGGTGTTTGTGTGTATGTATATTTATATATATATGTATATATATATATATATATATATATATATATATATATATATATATATATATTTTATATCTATTTGTGTCATCAGCAAAAATACATACCTTGCCCAACAAAGTTGTATCTCTTACAAACAGATTAAATAGAAGAGGACCATTATGTGGAACCTTATCTAATGCTTTAGACTAGGTAGACTGTCCACAGCAGCTAACCTGGTCCAAAAAATTTGTGGGTTGCACCTATGACAAGCTCATTTTTTACACAGGAGCGGTGCAGGAAACTGCATGCGACTTGGACAGGAATTGCACCACATTCCTGTTCAAATCGAATGCAATTCTTTGCAGTGCGATTTGAGCCCATTCATTTTCTATGGGCTCAAATCACACTGCAAAGTTATCGGTTCCGGGTATCGGAGCATTTTCACAAGTACAAGTACTTGTGAACTAAGTATCGTCACCGATAACAGTATTGGTATCAATGCAACCCTAATTTGTGATGTAGCCAAAAATGCTTGGCTTAGTCTGACATGATCTCAATAAAGCCAATGCTGCCTTGAGTCGAAAAGGCTGTGTGCTTTTAACCCCTTAGAGCCGGTGCCTGCCGGCCCTTCAAGGGCTTTAGAATGCTGGGAGGCTGGGTGGGGCTTATGGTCTCTCGGCACAGCTCTATCGGCGCTATTGCATGCAAATATGTGGCCACTCGGTACCAAGGCCTAGCGCTGATTATCAGTGCAGATTCCTCATCAAGAGAACGGCGTATCTTCTCTCCTCTACCCACGCTCTGTCAGCATGAATAGGGGAATGCCGATAACCGGTACTTCCTAATTACGCTGTGATCAGCTGTTATTGGACACAGCTGATCACATGGTAAAGAGCCTACATCATAGGCTCTTTACCGTGATTAGAGATGCGGTGTGTCGGAGCGACACACCACACTACCGATCGCCGTGCTGCATGCCTCCAAGGGCGCGCATGAGCAGCTTATTCTGCAGGACGTCATATGACGTCTGGTCGGAACAGGAGTCTTCTGCACAAAAACGCACAACACACCACTAGTGCATAAACGTTGAAAAATGCAAGTGCTCTCCTCCACCTCAATATCCTAGCCGCTCACCACATGTTGTGATCCCTGTTTCACCAGAAGGTCAGAAAAAGCAGGTTTCCTCTCAGGGATACAAACGGATCAGCTAGTCATGGAGCTCCTATTCCGTCCGTGCTGCCTCCTGCTGATTAGGTGGATACCAGCCAGTACAGATTCCCTCAATGGGGTCCGGTGCACATAGGAATAGAAAAGGCAAAATCTAGTGCTCTCTGTATATCAAAACTGTTTATTCCCTCATTAAAACGTTACTCACAAACGCAGCACTTAAGCAGTGCGGGCTCAGGATGCATAGAAACGACAAGATGCTTGCGGGATGACGTTGCCACTGTGACATATAAAAAAAGGTTTTGTCTCCTTTTTTAATGGATTTAATCATTCCTCCTCTTTCTTTGCTTTAGCAGCACTGATAATATGTTGTCCTAATTTTGTCTGTTTTTATACTCTTTTATACCAGCTTTTCCCTTTTCCTTGTATGCTCTACATGCTGATTTTTTTCCGCCTTGACAGTCCTACTTACCTCAGTTGTGAACCATTATGATTTTCTATGCCATTTAAGTTTACTAATTTGCCTGACATACAGTATAATCTCATTGCCTTCAGGGTAGTACACTTTAATACCCCCCAATGCCCGCTGATTGACTGCTGCTGTTTCACCCATTTAAGCAAAGTTTGTCCTTTTTAAATGGATATATGAGAGCAGTTTTAAAAGGCAAAGGATTTGTATTTCTCTTCATTGTCCAAGGGCACGTGATGTCACAGGTCTTCTACTTCATCTGCAATGGGTGGTCCTAAATGATGTAGAGGGCAGCATTGATGTAAGATATTGAGTTCTGTACTCTTATGCCGCGTACACACGAGCGGACTTTACGGCAGACTTTGCCCGGCAGACTTTTCGACGGACTTTTCGGCTGCCCTAGCGTGGCTTTTTGTCCGTCGAACTAGCATACAGACAAGCGGACTTTTCGACCTGACTCGAGTTCGACGGATAGATTTAAAACATGTTTCAAATCTAAGTCCGTCCAACTTTTGAGAAAACGAAGTCCGCTGGAGCCCACACATGATCGAATTGTCCGACGAAATCCCGTCCGCCGGGCAAAGTCTGCCGTAAAGTCCGCTCGTGTGTACGCGGCATAACAGTAATCTCCTATAGCAAAAAAGGGTATTTCACCATGTCAGAAAAGTGTGTTGTCGCCACATCCCTATTGTATAGCAAAAAAAGAAGATCCCCCTTCATTGGGACTTTGTAGGCAACAACCACACATAAATGGACTAAAGCATGTATTTATTGTTTATACATAAAATCGTTCGATCATTTAAACATGAAATGATCATTAAAAAGCACATATTACAAAAAGACAAAAAACATGACAGATTACATAGTTTGCATGACATAAAAAATTACTCTCCTGTACAAAGTACTGTCCCCGGTACCCCAATCTCCCATGAACTCAGGGTGGCTTGAGAATGCACCTGCATAGGGATGTCCTTAATGTCCTGGCAGACTAAACCCCAGGGCAGTGAGTCTTCGAGGGAGCCCTGGGCAAAAAAAATAAACACATAACTGGGGTAATTAAATATAAGAAAACTAGCCCTGAATCAAGCTTTAAGTAATATAAGTAGCTCTTGTCCCTGCCCCAACCTCTATTTAAATGATGAAAACATGAGCACTGCAACAGTGATACCATGCCAAAATTAGGTACTTACAAAGCTTCATTCAAAGTACCGTATTTATCGGCGTATAACACGCACTTTTTTCCCCTGAAAATCAGGGGAAAATTGTGGGTGCGTGTTATACGCCGATCCCCCGCCGATTGTGAGCTCTTCGGCCGCTCTCAGCGGCTTTTGGCTTTTCTCTGCGGCTTTGAAAATGGCGCCGCCGTTCTCGGCGGCTCTCGCCCACCTTCGGCCATTCTCGGCGGCTCTCGGCCGCTTTCGGCACTTCTCGGCGGCTCTCGGGCATTCTCGACGGCTTTCGGCCGCTTTTGGCCATTCTCGGCGCCTCTCGCAGTCCCGCGGAGGCCGCCGAAAGCCGAGTGCGGCCGAGAGCCGCCGAGAATGACCGAAAGCGGCCGAGAGCCGCCGAGAATGGCCAAAAGCGGCCGAGAATGGCGGCGCCATTTTCAAAGATGCAAACGACACAGGCTACAGAGGGACACTGACAAGGCTGCAATTGGGTACAAGACTACAGATGGACACTAACAAGGCTGCAATGGGGGACAAGGCTGCAATGGGGGACAAGGCTGCAATGGGGGACAAGGCTGCAATGGGGGACAAGGCTGCAATAGGGGACAAGGCTGCAATGGGGGACAAGGCTGCCATTCGGACAAGGCTGCAATGGGGGACAAGGCTGCAATGGGGGACAAGGCTGCAATCAGGGACATCACTACAGATGGACACTGACAAGGTTGCAGATGGACACTGATGAGGCTGCATTGATGGGCATTTAAATGTAAGTTTTTTTCCTTAAACTTTCCTCCTAAAAGTTTTTTTCCTTAAAATTCCCTCCTAAACTTGGGGTGCGTGTTATACGCCGGCGCGTGTTATACGCTGATAAATGCGGTAATACATTTAATGCTAACTCCAGGCAAGCAGCTAAATAAAATAATAAAATACATAGAGGGAGTGTGTTTTAGGTGCAACAAGATTTCTATTTCTGACAATCATGCCCTAGCATTTACATTTCTTTGCCACATCAGAAAACCCTGTCTGGCAAGAGAGGAGACCTAATCTCTCTCTGCTGCAATTTCACTTGCAGTTCTTCTCCCCACTCTGTGACTGAACAGTGAATAAGAAGTGGTAAACTAAAAAGCTCATCTCTTTGTCAATCTGGCAGGCATCTTGCACTGCAGAAAACCTGATTGGCTCTTTGTGCTGCTTCTTCTTCCCCCTGTAAACTGCTTTCACTAAAAAATACACATAATGATATATTAATGATTACAGAGATGTATTCATTTGTGCCTTTTCTAAACACATGAAAGGATTTATAAGTGAATGCTGGGCTAAAATACATTTATAATAAATGCATGTATCAAATATCTGTGAGTAATGAGATTTTTCAGGAACCAGTTAAAGGTCAGCCCAGTGAACATGTGAAGAGGAGCTTAGAGCTCTACCTGCTGACCTGAAATGTAAATATAACATATTTTTGTTTAATATTTTATATACCTCACAAAAACAAGAGATTCCATTTTTATATTTTAGTGCTGAATATAATAAAGAAAATAACATAAAAAGCCAAGTTCAAATAAAAAAAAAACAATGTTTTTTTCATGCACAAATTGTTTATATGTCGGGAATTGTAAAGTGTATCCATTGCGAAAACCTTCCTTTTAGTGGTAATTAGGGATGAGCCGAACAGCCCCCGGTTCGGTTCACAGCAGAACATGCGAGCAGGCTAAAAATTTGTTCGAACACGCGAACACCGTTAAAGTCTATGGGACACGAACGTGAAAAATCAAAAGTGCTAATTTTAAGGGTTAATATGCAAGTTTTTTTCATAAAAAGTGTTTGGGGACCCGAGTCCTGCCCCAAGGGACATGTATCAATGGAAAAAAAAGTTTTAAAAATGGCCGTTTTTTCGGGAGCAGTGATTTTAACCACTTTAGCTCCGGAAGGATTTACCCCCTTCCTGACCAGAGCGTTTTTTGCGATTCGGCATTGCGTCGCTTTAACTGACAATTGCGCGGTCGTGTGACGTGGCTCCCAAACAAAATTGACGTCCTTTTTTTCCCACAAATAGAGCTTTCTTTTGGTGGTAATTGATCGCCTCTGCGATTTTTATTTTTTGCGCTATAAACAAAATAAGAGCGACAATTTTGAAAAAAACGCATTATTTTTTACATTTTGCTATAATAAATATGCCCCAAAAATATATAAAAAAAAACATTTTTTTTTCTTCAGTTTAGGCCGATTGTATTCTTCTACATATTTTTGGTAAAAAAAATCGCAATAAGCGTTTATTAATTGGTTTGCGCAAACGTTATAGTGTTTACTAAATAGGGGATAGTTTTATGGCATTTTTATTAATATTTTTTTTTTACTAGTAATGTCGGCGATCAGCGATTTTTATTGTGACTGCGACGTTATGGCGGACATGTCGGACATTTTTGACACATTTTTGGGACCATTGTCATTTATACAGCGATCAGTGCGATTAAAAATGCACTGATTACTGTGTAAATGACACTGGCAGTGAAGGGGTTAACCACTAGGGGGCGGGGAGGGGTTAAGTGTGTCCTAGGGAGTGATTACTAACTGTAGGGGGATGGGCTGTGTGGGTGACGTCACTGATCTCTGCTCCGATGACAGGGAGCAGAGATCGAGTGACACTTGTCACTAGGCAGAACGGGGAGATGCTGTTTACAACGGCATCTCCCTGTTCATCCGCTCCGTGAGGCGATCGCGGGTATCCCCGCGGCGATCGAGTCCACGGGACCCGCAACCCGACTCACGGAGCTCCCGGCCGACGCGCGCGTGCGCCGCCGGCGGCGCGCATGCACTGGCACGGCGGGAAATTCAAATGGACGTACAGGTACGCCCATTTGCCCAGCCGTGCCACTCTGCCGACGTACATCGGTGTGCACCGGTCGGGAAGCAGTTAATGCTTAAAGTGAAACAATAAAAGTGAAATATTCCTTTAAATTTCGTACCTGGGGGGTGTCTATAGTACTATAGTATGCCTCTAAAGTGGCGCATTTTTCCTGTGTTTAGAACAGTCCCTGCACAAAATGACACTTCTAAAGGAAAAAAAAGTCATTTAAAACTACTCGCGGCTATAATAAATTGTTGGGTCTCGGCAATACAGATAAAAGTCATTGAAAAAAAACGGCATGGGGGTCCCCCCAAAAATCCATACCTGGCCCTTTGGGTCTGGTATGAATATTAAGGGGCACCCTGAACCAAAATTTAAAGAAAAATGCATACCCCCAAATTCCATACCAGGCCCTTCAGGTCTGGTATGGATATTAAGAGGAACCCTGCCCCAAATTTAAAAAAAAATAGTGTAGCGGGTCTGATATGGATTTTAAGGGGAACCCCGTGCCAAAATTTAAAAAATGGCGTGGATGTCCCCCCAAAAATCCGTACCAGACCCTTATCCGAGCACGCAACCTGGCAGGCTGCAGGAAAAGAAGGGGGGGGCGAGAAAGCGCCCCCCCCTCCTGAACTGTAACTGGCCACATGCCCTCAACATGGGGAGGGTGCCTTGAGGTAGGGTTCCCCAAAGCACCCTTTGGAGTGAGAGAGAGAAGAAGATGAATGGACTTTGTGGGCATTTTTATTTTTTAATAAAGGACCTGTCCCAAGATGTGTCTTGTGGTTTTTTAACATTTTGACACTTTTTTGTTAAATGGTAGGGGTACAATGTACTCGTTACCATTTCAAACAGGGGGGGCAGGATCTGGGGGTCCCCTTGTTAAAGGGGGCTTCCAGATTCCGGTAAGCCCCCCGCCCGCAGACTCCCACAAGCAACGGGCAAGGGTTGTGGGGATGAGGCCCATGTCCCGATCAACATGGGGGCAAGGTGCTTTGGGGGGCTACCCCAAAGCACCCTCCCCATGTTGAGGGCATGTGGCTTGGTACTGTTCAGGAGGGGGCGCTCACTCATCCCCCCTCTTTTCCTGTGGCCTGCCAGGTTGCATGCTCAGATAAGGGTCTAGTATGGATTTTTGGGGGGACCCTCACGTCATATTTTTTTGAAATTTTGGCACGGGGTTCCCCTTAAAATCCATACCAGACCTTAAGGGTCTGGTATGCATTTTGAGGGGGACCCCTACGCCATTTTTAAAAGAAAATTGGTGCAAGGTTCCCCTTAATATCCTTACCAGACCTGAAGGGCCTGGTATGGAATTTGGGGGGACCTCCATGCTATTTTTTTTTAAATTTTGTTTCGGGGTTCCCCTTAATATTCATACCAGACCCAAAGGGCCTGTAATGGACTGGGGGGATCCCATGCCTTTTTTTAAATGACTTTTATCTTTATTGCCGGATCCGACAATTCATTATAGCCGTGAGTAGTTTTAAATGACTTTTTTTCCTTTACAAATGTCATTTTGTGCAGGGACTGTTCTAAACACGGGAAAAATGCACCACTTTACAGGCATACTATAGTCACCTCCAGGTACGAAATTTAAAGGAATATTTCACTTTTATTGTTTCACTTTAAGCATTATTAAAATCACTGCTCCCGAAAAAACTGTTGTTTTTAAAACTTTTTTTTGCATTGATACATGTCCCCTGGGGGCAGGACCCGGGTCCCCAAACACTTTTTATGACAATACCATGCATATAAGCCTTTAAAATTAGCACTTTTGATTTCTCCCATAGACTTTTAAAGGGTGTTCCGCGGCTTTTGAATTTGCCACGAACACCCGAAATTGTTCACTATTCGGCGAACAGGCGAACTTACGTTTGACTCGAACATCAGCCTCATCCCTAGTGGTAACCCACTGTCAAGGTTGTCATTGCTGCCTTTGTCCCTACTGGGAAGAATTATTCTCTTATATTGTCTTGGTGACTATTATCACCAGAACAAAAAGTGATGGGGAAATCCAAAATGCTATTGTTGTCACTGGAACTTGGGAAATCTTCCAATGGGTACACCTGTTTTCTCTCACTTTTTGCTGTATCTCTGGGACACGAAGTGAAAGGAAATGTCCCCAATGGAATACCACAGCAAAAAAAAAAAAAAAAAACTTGACAAGGTTTTAAAAATTCTCTGCTCTATCCAAAACGAACAGAGTTATGCTTTATGTCCTCTATACTGAAACCTTTTTTGGGGGAGGAAGGTCTAATGTATATGCAATGCAGAACATGATCTTGAGCCCTGGTTTACATAGATGCTGCTTTGAAATGTCGCCCACTTCACTTGAAGTAGCGTAATTTCAAAGTAGCAAGGTCAATGCGATTTCAGGTGCTACTTGATAGACATCTGTGTGGCTTCATGCCCAGATGTCTATTGAAGTCGCACCTGAAATCGGCAAAAGTAGTGCAGGAGCTACTTTTGCAAATTGGTGCAGCCCTGCAAAATCGGTTTCGCACCGATTGGAACAGTGTCATTGCCTCCGGTAGGCTGCTACTTGTCATGCGATTTGGTCTCTTAAATCGCATGACAAATCGCTCCAATGTGAACCTAGGCTGAAACAATGACACTAAGTATTCCCAATATTAAAGCAGAACTTCAGTCATTTTTTCATCTTTCCATCTATTAAATTCTCTGCCCTTGTTGTTTTAACTTTGGATAGTAAAACATTTTTTTTCTGTCAGTAAATACCTTATACAGCCCACTTCCTGTTTCATGTCTGGAAAAAAGCCTAGGCTTATGACATCATGCACAGCTCTCTCTCTTACTCTTGTGAGAGTTTGCCAGGAATGGAGGGGGGATGAGTCATAAGAGGACCATTGAGAGTTGCAGAACTGGAGGTGTGTGTCTGTGTAAATCCAGGAAGTGAACAGATTCAGCTGCCCACAGTTAAAATGATTGCAACCAGACTCAGTGGAGGGAGATTTCTGCAGCATATTTGTCAAGTACAAAATCACAGTATATATAAAATAATATGCAAAGTGGTTGGAGGGAAGCTTCGGAATGGCAAAGATATTTTTATTACAAATTATGTGAGCAGACTGCAGTTCCTCTATAAAATAGAATGGGATGACTGCTTTTAGTTATAACACTCAACCATCATAATAGTTATGCTGCTCCTATGCCATCACTCATTTCCCACTGTTGGAACAAGCCTTTTGTTAATATACAAAAGTTATAAATATCTACATTGTACACTGACTGAGCAGGGCTTCTAGCCAAGCCCTTTCATAAGATCCAGTAGCAATAATAATAGTTCAACTAGCAACATTACATAATTTAGTGTCCCCTGCAGTAAGCAACATAACTATGAACACCCAATGATGAAAGCTAAAGTTTTGGTAAATATGCTGATAAATGTCTTTTTTCCCATCACAGAAGTTGTGATCAAATGTGTATATTATCCTACTAAACTAAAAAAAAAACTGATATTATGCCTTAACATATTTTGTGAATATCCTCACCACACCAAAGGTAAATGTACATAAAGCAGGTTTTAACCCACTGATTTAAAAGGGTTGTAAAGGCAGAAGGTTTTTTTTTTTTATCTTAATGCATTCTATGCATTAAGATAAAAAGCCTTCTGTGTGCATCAGCCCCCCTAATACTTACCTGAGCCCATCTAGATCCAGCAATTTTACAGTGTCTTGGTTGCTGGGCAGTTGCCCGGGGGCCCTATTTGCCTGGAGAGCCCTACCTGGTCCCAGGAGCCAGGGCCGATCTTCAGCGCAGCAGCGCTGCAATTTACTTCAGAAGACTGAGTGCGTGCGTCTGCGTTGTGCACTGCACTAGGCCACTGGTTGCTCACTTGTTAGAATCGCCGGCCACCCAGCGTCTAGCTTAGCAACCAGTGACATCAGTCAGTGAGTCAGAGGCCGCGGTCACCCCAGCAATCAAAGCGCACCGCGGCCAGTGAACAAGCTCCGCCCACCTCTGCTGTTCCTCAGACAGCATTGCTCAGAGGGAGCGGAGCATCGGTGAGCGGTCTCACTTTCAGCGCTGCAGCAGAGCGAAACTTTCAGTTTCTGAATAGATTCAGATTGATTGATGATCTTGTGCCATCCGCCCATCTTCATCACATCTTGGCATTGAAAAGACGGCCTGGCCCCTGCCTCCATCTGGTATTTATATTCTGTATGATGATGTATTGCAGAACAACACCCATGTAGATGGTATGTAATGTATAGCACAGTCCCAACATACACCGCCCTGCAACCTGCTGGCCCCATATACCGCCCTGCAACCTGCTTACCTCCTGCTGACCTCTGTACACCGCCCTGCAACCTGCTGACCTACAGTACACAGCCCTGCAACCTGCTGACCCCCATATACCGCCCTGCAACCTGCTGACCTCCGTACACCGCCCTGCAACCTGCTGACCCCCATATACCGCCCTGCAACCTGCTGACCTCCATATACTACCCTGCAACCTTCTGACCTCTGTACACTGCCCTGCAACCTGCTGACCTTTGGTACACCGCCCTGCAACCTGCTGACCCCCATATACTGCCCTGCAACCTACTGACCTCTGTACACTGCCCTGCAACCTGCTGACCTCTGTACACTGCACTGCAACCTGCTGACCTCCGTGATTTTTATTCTCGTGCGTGATTGTGTAGACAGGGCCCCAGTGCACTGTATTGCCCGGGGGCCTATAATGCTCTTAAGGTGGCCCTGCTGCTTGGGACTCCCCTTCTCACTGGCTAAGACAGCAGCATGGCGCCATTGGCTTCCGCTGCTGTCAAGCTAAGTCAGTCAGCCAATGAGGAGAGAAAGGGGGCAGGGCCGAGCCGCAGCTCCATGTCTGTCTGTTTGTTATTTTTAACAAAAAAAAAAGCGGGACTTTAGTATTGCTTTTAATAGATTTTTCAAAGCAATTAAAGTTAGAAATGGTCCCTAAATGGTATTAGACCCTTAACCCTTTCACTGCCAGCGCTGTTTTTATGCAGAATTTGCGCATGTTAAAATGTACATTTTAGGCCTGAAGATTGGTTAAAACCCCAAACATTATACATTTTATATTGGCGCACATATTTTCATTTAAAAAATACACAAAAGTAATTTTAGTGCAAATGCAAGTATTGAACACGCTAACTGAAATTTAATTAATACTTTGTACAAAATCCTTTTTTGGTAATGGCAGCTTCAAGGTGCCTCCTGTATGAAGAAACTAGTCGCATGCATTTCTCAGGTGTGATTTTGGTCCATTCTTCCACACAAACAGTCTTCAAATCTTGAAGGTTCCATGGGCCTCTATGAACGTTTTAGTTCTTTCCATCAATTTTCTATTGAATTCAAGTCAGGCGATTGGCTGGGCCTGACTTAGCAGCTTTATTTTCTTTCTTTAAAACCAATTGAGAGTTTCCTTGGCTTTGTGTTTGGGATCATTATCTTGCCGAAATGTCTACCCTCGTTTCATCTTCATCATCCTGGTAGATGGCAGCAGATTTTTATCAAGAATGTCTTGGTACATTTTCCATTCATCCTTCTTTTAATGATATGAAGTTTTCCAGTGTCATATGCTGAAAAACAGCCCCACACCATGTTCCCTCCTTCAAACTTCACTGTTGGTATGGTGTTTTTGGGGTGATGTGCAGTGCCATTTGATTTCCAAACATGGTGTGTATTATGGCATCCAAAGAATTCAACTTTGTTCTCATCTGACCAGGCTATATTTTCCCAGTATTTCACAGGCTTGTCTAAAAGTTGTGCAGCAAACTTTAAAACAAGCTTCAACATGCTTTTTCTTCAGCAATGAAGTCTTGCGTGGTGAGCGTGCAAACAGGCCATAGCGATTGAGTGCATTACTTACTGTTTTCTTTGAAACAATTGTACCCGCTAATTCCAGGTCTTTCTGAAGCTCTCCATAAGTGATCCTTGGCTCTTGGACAACTCTTCTGATAATTCTTTTCACTCCTTTGTCAGAAATCCTGCAAGGAGCACCTGGTCGTGACCAGTTTATGGTGCAATGATGTTCTTTCCACTTCTGGATTATGGCCCCAACAGTGCTCACTGGAATATTCAGAAGTTTAGAAAACCTTCTGTAACCAATGTCATCAGTATGTTTTGCAACAATAAGGTTGCAAAGGTCTTGAGAGAGCTCTGCTTTTACACATCATGAAATGTTTCTTGTGTGACACCTTTTTATAGGCCACCAGTTGAGACTGAACCAGCTAATATTAATTTGCACTGACAAGGGGCAGGATTGCTTTCTAATTACTAAGAGATTTCAACTTGGCTTTTTGCACCTCCCTTTCTTCATGTGTTCAATACTTTTTCCCTGTCTCATTCTATTGTATTACACATAACTTAATTTCTGAACTTATTTGTTTTGGTTTCTTTGTATAAATGGATTGCATGGGTTGTTACCGACATGTGGTGAACATTTCATGTCAATATCACCTTTATAAATATATTTACTTAGAAAAATGGTGATGCGTTCAATACGTATTTTACCCATTGTATACAGTGCTGTGAAAAAGTATTTGCCCCCTTCCTGATTTTTTACTTATTTTTTTTGCATATTTCTTACACTTAAATGATTCAGATAACCAAACAAATTTTAATGTTACACAAAGATAACCCAAGTAAATCAAAGATGCAGTTTTTAAATCATTATTTGATTTATTAAGGGAAAAAACCTGTTCAAACCTGCCTGGCCCTATTTGAAAAAGTAATTGCCCCCTCCCATGCTGAATGATGAATGAACTGTGATTAACCACATTTTTTTTGGAAAGCTGAGTTAAATTTCACTTGCCACACGCAGGCCTGATTACTGCCAGACCTGTTGAATCAAGAAATCACATAAATAGAAGCTGCCTGACAAAGTGAAGCACACTAACAGATCACAAAAAGCCACACATCATGCCACAATCTAAAAAAATTCAAGTACAGATTAGAAACAAAGTAATGTACATGTACTGGTCTAGGGGAGAGCCACTATCCACAAATGGAGATAACTTGGAACAGTGGTGAACCTCCCCAGGAGTGCCCCGGTCTACAAAAATTACTTCAAGAGCACGACGGCGACTCATCCAGGAGGTCATAAAAAAACCCAGAACATCTAAAGAACTGCAGGCCTCACTTGCCTCAGGTAAGATTAGTGTTCCTCAGGTAAGATCAGTGTTCCTCAGGTAAGATCAGTGTTCATAATTCAACAGTAAGAAAGAGACTGGGCCAAAAAGTGATCCATTGGAGAGTTCCAAGGCCAAAGCCACTGCTGACCAAAAAGAACACAAATGCTCATCTCACATTTACCAAAAAACATCTTGATTATCCCCAAGACTTTTAGGCAAATATTCTGTGGACTGATGAGACAAAAATGTAACTTTTTGGAAGGTGTGCATCTAGCTACATCTGGCATAAAACTAATACATAATTTCATAACAAGAACATCATACCAACAGTCAGACAGGGTGGTGGTAGCGTGATGGTCTGGGGCTGCTTTGCAGCTTCAGGACCTGGACGACTTACCATAATTGAAGTAACCATGAATTCTGAGCTCTACCAGAAAATCATAAAGGAGAATGTCCGGCCATCAGTTTTTGACCTCAAGCTCAAGTGCACTTGGGTTATACAGCAGAGCAATGATCCGAAACACAACGGCAAGTCCACCTCCAAATGGTTCAAACAAAGCAAAATTTTGATTTTGGAGTGGCCTAGTCAAAGCCCGGACTTAAATCCAATTGAGATGCTTTATCATGACTTTACACAGGTCGTTCATGATGGAAAACCTTCCAATGTGGCTGAATGAAAAAATTCTGCAAAGAAGAGTGAGCCAAAATTGCTCCACAGCAATGTGAAATACTCAATACTGAACTGCCAGTTATTGCAAACGCTTGATTGCAGTTGTTACCGCCAAGGGTGGCACAACCAGTTATTAGGTTTAGGGGCAATTACTTTTTCACAAAAGGCCAGGCAGGTTTGGACAGCTTTTTTGCTTTAATAAATGAAACCATCATTTAAAAACTGCATGTTGTATTTACTTGGTTATCTTTTTGTAATAATAAAATTTGTTTGATCTGAGTCATTTAAGTGTGACAAATATGCAAAAAAATCAAAAAGGAGGCATATGCTTTTTGACAGCATTGTATATATGAAATCAGTTTTGAGCTTTTTTGTAATTTAAATTACTTTGCAGATATTTGACATGGAAGAGTCTATTTCTGTTAATCAGTATCAAAGACAAAATGTAATCTGGTAAGATTCAAGAAGAGAAGAAAAGATTGATCGCACACTTGGATCCAAAAGATGCTGTACAAATTTCGTTATTGTCATGAGCCAGACAAAATTGCAATGATGATCAGTTGACGCGTTTCACATGAAAAGAACGGAAGAGGAAGAAATGCCCCTATAAGTGGGACTTTAAAGGCACTACCGCATGTAAGAAAATGTAAAAAGATAAATATAGAAAATTTATTTAAAAAAAGACATCACAAAACATAAAATATACATATCAAAATTGGACACAGTGATACATGAATGTGGATAATTTTAAAAAACCGTCAATGAAAGAACATGCAGTTTCCCTGAACTAGACGCGTTTCGGAAAATCTTTCCTTCATCAGGGTTCACAGAGAGAAATTTACATCTGGAATTGCAGAGTACAAAACAATTAGCACACAACATTAACATCATAAGATATTCCTAAGGTGTTATCACAAATGCGATGTACTTACATTATATTAATTTACATTGCAAAGAGATATCCACATGATTAAAAGAAAGGAATTTTTATGACCCCACGCCTGGTCCAACTGGCGTGACATCCACTAGCTGACCATGGAACACTAAGCTTGAATCAAGAATCCCAGGAAGTGTTGAAAAACACCGCACCCCAAATAGGGGTGGGGTGCCTGTGTGCGTGTTGGGGTCCAAAAAGTAAGGAGCCTGGAAACAAGGCACAAGAATGTAAAAACTAAACTGGTGGAACCAAATGAGTATAAAATGCT
The DNA here is from genome assembly GCA_037952835.1 of Lithobates septentrionalis. Taxonomy (NCBI): domain Eukaryota; kingdom Metazoa; phylum Chordata; class Amphibia; order Anura; family Ranidae; genus Lithobates; species Lithobates septentrionalis. The sequence continues at coordinate 2,022,034 of JBBDGP010000859.1, read as the reverse complement.
CCATTGGAGAGGACATATCTCAAATCAGAAAAGTCAGCATATACAGGTAGGTAGGCTGGTTAGCAGGCATAAGGGTCGCAGATAGTCCTGATGAAAGGTCACAAACCAAAGCGGCTGCAATGTCAGCATGGCCACAAAAGTCCAAACATTAAACAATGTGTAACCAAGGCAGAGGCAGGGGGGAAGGAAACAGAACATGGAAGCAGCGGGTTAATTCAGATTCAATGTTCTATGACAATATAACATAAAACTTCAGATAATTTCTCTTCCCTGCTATTAGTACCAAAAATTCATATCTGCCAAGATATCCACTGGGACCTGATATATATATATATATATATATATATATATATATAAATACACATACAGTGGGGATGGAAAGTATTCAGACCCCCTTAAATTTTTCACTCTTTGTTATATTGCAGCCATTTGCTAGAATCATTTAAGTTCATTTTTTCCTCATTAATGTACACACAGCACCCCATATTGACAGAAAAACACAGAATTGTTGACATTTTTGCAGATTTATTAAAAAAGAAAAACTGAAATATCACATGGTCCTAAGTATTCAGACCCTTTGCTGTGACACTCATATATTTAACTCAGGTGCTGTCCATTGCTTCTGATCATCCTTGAGATGGTTCTACACCTTCATTTGAGTCCAGCTGTGTTTGATTATACTGATTGGACTTGATTAGGAAAGCCACACACCTGTGTATATAAGACCTTACAGCTCACAGTGCATGTCAGAGCAAATTAGAATCATGAGGTCAAAGGAACTGCCTGAAGAATTCAGCGACAGAATTGTGGCAAGGACAGATCTGGCCAAGGTTACAAAAAAATTATGCTGCACTTAAGGTTGCTAACAGCACAGTGGCCTCCATAATCCTTTAATGGAAGATGTTTGGGACGACCAGAACCCTTCCTAGAGCTGGCCGTCCGGCCAAACTGAGCTATCGGGGGGAGAAGAGCCTTGGCGAGAGTGGTAAAGAAGAACTCAAAGATCACTGTGGCTGAGCTCCAGAGATGCAGTCAGGAGATGGGAGAAAGTTGTAGAAAGTCAACCATCACTGCAGCCCTCCACCAGTCGGGGCTTTATGGCAGAGTGGCCCGACGGAAGCCTCCGAGATGGTGAGAAATAAGATTCTCTGGTCTGATGAGACCAAGATAGAACTTTTTGGCCTTAATTCTAAGCGGTATGTGTGGAGAAAACCAGGCACTGCTCATCACCTCTCCAATACAGTCCCAACAGTGAAGCATGGTGGTGGCAGCATCATGCTGTGGGGGTGTTTTTCAGCTGCAGGGACAGGGCAACTGGTTGCAATCGAGGAAAATATGAATGCGGCCAAGTACAGGGATATCCTGGACGAAAACCTTCTCCAGAGTGCTCAGGACCTCAGACTGGGCCGAAGGTCTACCTTCCAATAAGACAATGACCCTAAGCACACAGCTAAAATAACGAAGGAGTGGCTTCACAACAACTCCGTGACTGTTCTTGAATAGCCCAGCCAGAGCCCTGGCTTGAACCCAATTGAGCATCTCTGGAGAGACCTAAAAATGGCTGTCCACCAACGTTTATCATCCAACCTGACAGAACTGGAGAGGATCTGCAAGGAGGAATGGCAGAGGATCCCCAAAACCAGGTGTGAAAAACTTTGTTGCATCTTTCCCAAAAAGACTCATGGCTGTATTAGATCAAAAGGGTCTGCTAAATACTGAGCAAAGGGTCTGAATACTTAGGACCATGTGATATTTCACTTTTTCTTTTTTAATAAATCTGCAAAAACGTCAACAATTCTGTGTTTTTCTGTCAATATGGGGTGCTGTGTGTACATTCATGAGGAAAAAATGAACTTAAATGATTTTAGCAAATGGCTGCAATATAACAAAGAGTGAAAAATTGAAGGGGGTCTGAATACTTTCCGTCCCCACTGTATATCTATATATAAATAATATATCTATGTATATAGATATATACCGTATTTATCGGTGTATAACATGCACCCCAATTTAAGAGGGAAGTTTCAGGAAAAAAAACTTTTTTTTAAATAAACCACTTTGAAGCATTACAGATTGGTATGTTTGGTATCTATTTACTCAATGTAAGCCCATCTTTTATATTTTACTAAAAAATTGGGTGTTGTGTCACTTAAATAAATTTTAGTGTATTTTCTCCTGAAATATATGTTTGATTAGCTGTGCAAACAAAAAATTGCCACCACCATGTTATTGTGCAGGAGGTCTGCTGGCAGGAAGTTTCCACTTCTGTGGGGTTTAGTGAATACAGATGTGTGCAGAGAGTTAGGTGTTACTTTTTGGGTGTATTCTACTTTATATGGAAGGCTGTGAACTACTACAATGCAGTACAGGAGGCTCATTCTACTTACCAGTTTCTTTCTTTTGGAGTCTAAGAAAAGACGTGTGTGCCAAAAGCTGCAGTCACCAGCGTTTTGTGCCTAAAAGACTACACATCCCAGAATGCCTCGGGAGCGAAGCCAGCAGAGTGGGCGGACAGTCTAAAAAACACGTGTTCGGGGCGGGGCTCCACAGATGATTCAGGAGGAGCGAGGTCGGGATAGGGCAGAGGAGAGAGGCGTGTCAAGGGTACGGCGTTAGGTGTGGTCTAGCAGGGAAGGGCGGGAATGGGAATGACGTCTACGGACTAGAGGATTCTCTGGTAATCTGTCATCTGTTTCCTCGGTTCTCACATACAGTCCCGCCTCCTCCGGGACTGTGTGTGTGACGTGCAGCCGAGTTAGAGCCGAGCGGAGAGCCGAGTGGAGCTCGGTGATTTCCAGCGGCACTTGTCCCCCTCCTTGGTACACTATCGGCGTATAACACGCACCCGCAATTTTCCCCCTATTTTCAGGGGAAAAAAGTGCGTGTGATATGCCGATAAATACGGTATATCAACTATCAGGAGCAGCTGTCAAAATGCAACCGCTCCTGTGTAAAATGACACTTTCAGATAATTTGAGCTTTTGATCTGCTACAACATTAATTAAAGGAGAACACAAGAGGGTGCCAGACTAAGTGTAGCAATTGGGAACCTTTATTAAATAAAAAGACAATTGGCAACTTACTTATGAGAAATGGTTGCAAGCACTTTTCATGATAATTATCTGACTGCCAGTGGGTAGTGCTCCAAGAGGCTGTATTTTCAATGCCAGGGTACTTGGTCACCACTATTAGCTGCATACAGAAGAGAGACCAGGAAGCACCCGAAACAGGAAGTGAAACCACCGTGGAGTTCAATGCTGGACCAGAAGTGATGTCATACACCATGGCTATATGGGGGGCATGGCTATGTGCTTCAGAGTCTCCCGACTCCTTTGTCAAGCCTGTTTGATTGGATGTGCGGACAATTTTTATACCCTGGGCAAAGAATTTAACCCTTGCAACTATGAGTACTGGAAAACAAAACTTTAGGCGAGACTTTAATTAAGACCATGGCTGTGTATAGATACATAAAACACAGATGCACATAACAATACATAAAAGAATAAAAGATTAGCTACAAATGTATAATAATTATATCAAAATGATAAAAGTCAATTAAAGGAGTCTTACAAATAGAAAAAAAAAATCTATAAAATGTTTTCATTGTTTTTACAAATATTTTCTTCTTCCTTTCTTCTTCTGCAAATATCTTTTCTATGCTTTGTGTACTTTTTATCTACAGTAACAATACTGATTCTAAAACTGCTAAACACAGAAAAAAAAATGCTTTTTCTTTTCATTTCGTTATATATTTTTGTTTACAGATTTCATTGAAAATAAAATCATTTTTGAAAGATATTATTGCCAAAAGAAACTCTTGTTTTTAGAAAAAAAAAACAATGGATATCTTACTTTATTACTGTAAATTGTTAAAAAGTTATCGCTGAAAAACAGGCCTTTAGTGGAAATGTAAACATTTTTCTAGTCAGTGCTTTGTTTAGTGTTGTACATGTGGAGTCCCCAAATAGTGACTATTCACTCACTGGGTTTCTGCTGCACACTGCGTACAGTCTGCATTCAGAACTGTTAGAAAGCTTTTACATTGTGTACTTCCATTGCAAACAGTCTGTGAAAGCTACTTAAAGCGGGAGTCCAGCGACCAATCCTTTTTTTTTTTTTTTTTTTTTAGGTAATTGAGACACTTTGCTAATCCCAAAATAATACTCACAGTTTGGGTGTAATATTTCCGCCTCTTTCTGTTTTCGTACTGAAGAATAACTTAAAAAATGTGATGCTGGCTGTTTCCATCTTGCTTGTGGGCATGTGAAGCCCACAAGCATTGATTTCCGGGGTGCAGTGAATGCTGTTCATTCACAGCTTGTTCACGCGCATGATCATTGTTTCCGCACTGAATCTTGGGAAGCCTGATACTAAGCTCCCAGGAGGCAGTGCGGCACCGGGGAAAGGCAATAAACACGCCTACTTCCATGGGAGGAGAGACAGGAAGTGCCACAATAAAGTACAATATAAAGGTAATTACAGCGATAAAAAAATTTTTGTGCGGCATTTGAACATCTATGCAATTAACTGAAGGGGGTAAGATTAGGTTAAAAATTTGAATGGAACCATGCTTTAAGGGGCTGTGCTCTTGGCCTATTGTTCTCTTGAAATTGGTTTTGCATTCCATCTACAGCAGGTCAGGGGGAAGTCAAATGCAGTGGTGGCTGGTGAAGTTTTAGGATGGGGGGTGCCAGACCTTTTCTCATAAGACCCACCTCTTATAGAATCCACCCACTCCGTCCCCTGTATTCCACTTGCTTCCACCCATAGTGTCAGGAGTATACAGCTCAGCATCACAGGACAGAGTATATAGTTCAGCCTCACAGATCAGGGTATATAGCTCAGCCTCACAGGTCAGGGTATATAGCTCAGCCTCACAGATCAGGGTATATAGCTCAGCCTCACAGATCAGGGTATATAGCTCAGCCTCACATATAGGGTATACAGCTTAGCATTACAGATCAGGGTATATAGCTCAGCATTATAGATCAGGGTATATAGCTCAGCATATGTAATATGTGGGAATTGGGGGAAGTAAGGCATCAGATATATAGTCTTGTGAAAACAAAAGTTCCTTTTATTTCTCTGGAAAACAAACACAAATTCCTTTTTATTTCAGCAAAGAGGTAAAACAATAAGCTTATCTAGCTCACACCTATATCTGCTGATGAACTACAAGGCCTAGCATGACCTCTTCCTGTTCTCCAAACCACTCTTCAAACAAAAATAATATTGCAGGCTCCTGAGGTCTTCCACTATGTTCCTTCATGTGATTTTCTGGGTGGTTACATTTTGCTCTAAGCTGCTTTTTGAAACTATCAAATTATTTCACATGAAAAGTATAATGTCTATGATGGTCACTTTACACATTATTTTATTCCCGAATGACAAAGTTTCCACATGGTCGATGGATGAATGACATTTGAATCTTGGGTCCAGTTTTAACCACCAGAATAATATATAAAATATAACATAACATAAGGCTGATTGCAATCATCTACACAGCTCATTTCTTTTGTAATAATCCCGTTTAAAGTGGGCTCATCGTTAAAGGTCACCCTTTACTTGAATCAGCAGGGCACATCTCAGTGTTAACAAATCACATCTTTTTTTTTTGAGAAAAGAAAATAACCTCTTGCAGGCCAAAAATGGAAAACAGCTGTCTTTGAGCCCTTTCGTGTGAGCAAAAGCCTAGGCAAGCTAGATCACAAGACCTCAGGCTTGAAGCACTCTGGGCATTTTAAACCATTAGGGACTGAGTAAAACTTATTGCCACTTATAAATGTTTCTTGGTTTCAAGGCTGTCCTCTCTGTGAGTCCACTGTCATCTCATCCACAAAAGTCACAGCAGGGGAAGGCACAATGCAGAATCACTTGAGGCTACATTTCCACTAAGCACAATGAATGTAAAAATTTTACTTAACCACAACTGCAGAGTTTCCTGCATAGCTTTAGACATTCACTGACTGACTTGCCTGATTTTGCATATTACATTACAAGCATGAAGAAATCTCACAGATCAGGGTACCTTTTATCTACCTTTTTTTAATGGAAAAAAGTAGAGGGGACCATCTTCTAATGGGAATACATTTTCTAGGGATAACTATCTGAGATGGCATTGCCCCTTATTTTAGGGAGATATCCACCTGTTAGCAAACTGCCCAGCTTTGACTACTGTGGCTAATGCATGCAGTTGGGGTTCCACTTACAAACAGGGAATCCAGGACTAATTTAATAGTGTACAATAGTGTAGTGTTTATTGTACACTGCCCAAGCCCACACAGACTTACTTTTCTGTACCACATGCGCGGATGCTGATCTGAGACCATCTTACTGCATCCCTTTGATCAAAGTCCATGTAACCCCAAATGCACTGAATATTTTTCTAGTGAACAATACATCTCACACATGCATGTATTAAAATGTGTGGCATATTCGCATCCCATGTTGTGAGTTACAGTTGTTGCCGAAATGCTATTTCCTCTGTATTGTGTCTCAGACAAAACACCTTTTGTATATTTTTAGGAAAGGTAGTTGAATTGGCCCCTGTGTTTTTGAAAAGCGAATTTGACCATCAGATAAAAATGTTATGAGCTAGCTTTATCTCTCTGTGCACACACAGTGCTATAAATTGATTCACTCCCCTGCCAGCCTGTGAAAGGATTTGACTGCAACTATTATTCCACCCCAGCTAATGCTGTGAGGTCTAAAGAACCAGCAAGCATCTACCTTGTATTTCTGCTGAGGCTGATCACAGATAAAGCACCCAAGCATTACCCTTATGGGCATTTGTAACTGACAACTACACCACAGAACAACATCTGCCAGCCAAGCACAGATCCCAATGGATGATTTGAATAATGTGTGTTTTTTTTTTTTTAGAGTGGGTGTCAGTGCACGGTCACCTCAATCACCTTTATGTCAGAGGCGGCTGGTGGGCATGGATGCACCCCCCTGCACTAGGGGCTGCCTTGGGCTCGAGGCACTGACAGCTGCTAGCCCCCGCCCTGTAGGTAAAGGCACTTACTGGTTCAGGCGGGCTGCTGTGGTGAGCTCTCTTCTCCTCTGGAGTGCGGGCATGCAGGCAGCTCCGGCTCCAGCGTGTCTCTCCTTCCATAGCACTGGGCATCCAATAAGTTCGCCTGGCACTTTGGCCAATTGGGAAACAGATCTGACGACCTGCCTCCTGATTGGCGGGGAGGAACTGTAGTGTGAAAAATTATGAAAATTAATTTGTTGTCGTCACACAATCGGGTGGGGTCGGGGCGCACGCTCTGTGCCCTGAGCCCACCCTTTTTTGAAGCCTATTAGAGCCTCTGGCTCTAATCAGGTGCTTAAAAAAAACACCCCTGCCATAAGAATTCATGCGTCCGGCGTCCTGAAAGGGGCCGGGTGCATGGATAGGGAGGCAGCACAGAGATGGGGGGTGGCACCCGTGCACCCTCAATGCACGGGCCGCCACTGGTCAAATGCCTCTGTTAGTGGAGATAAAAACACTCAATCTCCCATGGGAGAGAGCCTCTACTGGTCTGGCACCTTTCCATGTTTTGTTACTTCTCTGTGTGGGTGAGGAAGCCAGAGAAACCTGTGAAGAGTGTAAGCTGGTTCAGCATGAGTGTTATTGAGCCATGTGCCAGGTCCACTTAAACTTACTGTACTTGTTCATCATATTGTCTAGGGCTGGATTCCAAGTATCCTAATTTAATTTAAAGAGCCTGTGAAGCTTCAGACATACTGGAACAAACAGGAACAAAAATATCCATTCAGACACGGAGCTGTGGTTCGACCCCACTCCCTTTCTCTCCTAAATTGGCCAACTGAGTTTGATTGACAGCAGCGGGAGCCAATGGCGCCGCTGCTGTGTCTCAGACAATCAGGAGGGAGAGTCCCGGATGGCCACGGCACTCAAGGGCATCGCTGGATAGAGATGGGGCTCAGGTAAGTATTAGGGGGGCTGCTGCACACAGAAGGCTTTTTATCTTAATGCATAGAATGAAAAAACCTTCTATCTTTACAACCACTAGATTGCAAGGATTACACCTTTATGAGAGCTAGCATACTTGGTTTGTACTGTTCTTACATGTGTTGTATGTACAAAAACATGTTCAATAAGGTATTAAACTTTGCATGTTATTAAACTGGGACTTGCCGCAAAAAGCTAATTTTAGCTCCACATATTGTTCTTTCAATATTCACTTGACAGTAATTGCTTTCAAATCTTGTATTTTATGTTGCTTGTATGTGTTCTCTGGCATTCAAATTTTATCCTCTTACATTTAAATAGGTATACTGTGCTTTAATCCTTTTTGTAGCCTAACTGAATTGTTTTCAGCCTCTTGGGAAGGCAAACCCCAGTGACATTTTTCTATCCATGATTTCCTAATCCCTCCACTATTATACCATGCTAATGAACAGGGCTGCCCAAAACTTGTTTCTATGCAGCAAACAGCTCAGGACTTTAAATATGATTTAACCACCATGAATAATGATTTTAAGGACCGCAAGTGTCGTAATCCTAGAAGATGGAACAACATCACCCCCCCCCCCCCCCTTATGTGAAGCTGAGTTAATTTTAATTCCACTAAAATTTTCTGGAGAAAACCCCACAACTTCATGAAAAGCATATAATCAGTTTTAACAGAAGAAAATAACTCACTCCCAAAAGCATGAATGAAGTTTATGAAGAAGTCAGATTTACTTATTTATACCTTACCAGGTACTGAATGTATTCTAAATGTCAAACATATAGGATATCATATAGAGAAAAGCTGTGGCAACAGTGCCTATAAAATCACCTGCTTAAAGCGGAAGTAAACCCATCCATAAAACAGTTTCATTTCCGGCACGTTCCGGAAATGTAACACTCCGATTGGTTGTGCTGTCAATCAAACTGTCAAACCATCCAATGGCTGGTTTCATAACTGATCACATGTGCAGCATCGTGGCAGTTGTAGATTAAACAGAGGCAAAGATGGCAGCTTCCTTGGCTGAAAACGATAGGAGGGTTTACTTACACTTTAAGCAAGATATGAGCAAACCAATCTCAACTCACTTAACCTTCAATTTAGGTGAACTTGCTTCTCCAATACATATTTACCTTGCAAATTAGCAACTAAGTAAAATGGGCTTTCGAACTGAAAAGATAAAGGAACTAGTAAATAATGATGTACATGACAGTGACAAGAAAACAAAGTTCAAACAGAACAGAAAAATGTGATAGAAGTATGTCATAGAGAGAATAAATATAAAAAAAAGAATTACACTTCAGCCATGCACATCCAACTATTGAAAAAGATGTTAGCCTCCTAGATAGTTTAGTGTAAAAAGAATGTGAGATAGAATTCCAAACACTATTTCTGAGTGAAATCCAGGAGTAAGAAATAAGAGAACAATTAATCATATGGGGAGGATGTAAGAGAGCAGGAAGTCTGAAGATAGAAATTACTGTATATGCAATGGATAGAGTTGAATAGGCTAGAATTGTGCAGGAGGCCAGAGCCTCTGAATTCCAAAATTTCTATATGTCTAGAGAGGACTTCAGGAATGTTTGTCCCACCAAATTTTGGAGTTGGAAAGTCCAAGTAAATAAACAATATACAATCACTGTAGAAGATGGCTGCTGCTCCTCATAACTTAGGTCCTATGTTACCTAATGCACTGATCAAAAAACAAACAGAAGGTGCATGCTGCATTAGACATTTCTGAATAAAGGATGAATTAGTGTGGTCAACATGAGCTAGTGAGAAAATCCAACATCTTAGTATTTATCTAGGTTGTGTGGCAAGTAGAATATATAGATGTTTACACTTGGCCTTGGCATACATGGCTAATAGAATCATCTAATTACAGACGCATTATCCCACCTGCTGCAAAAAGCTATATCTTCCTACAAGTACATAAACTAATTTACTTGAAAGCTACATACAAGGCTGTAATGCAGGCCATAGCATCTCATCAAGAGGAAGAAAGTAGCATCCTGCATTCAAAGAGCTCCTGAGAGAGGCTGTGTGAATACGTTCTTGTAGAGTCACAAGAGAATATAGCTAGATTTAGCTGTTATTTCCCTAAAATACTGGATGCCATTAAACTACTTTGCCACATGTGTATTACCTCTGAGTATTCGCTGCGACAATCACTGCATTATGTTCATTTGATTCTTGCCTAACAAAATGTCTTCTAGTATGTTTGAAATGATGATGAATCCTGCACTCAGTGAGCCATGTTAAGAAGATTCATACACAGTTTTACAAGCAAGAGTCATGTTTTTGCTAAGGTTTATTTGCTTAAAAAAAATTGACAAAGGAATAAAACATTGGTAAGTCTACAAAGCTTGGTAAATGTTTTGGGAGCCCTGCATTTTTTTTTGCAAAAGGTATTGACTGCTTGAACATGTTAATATAATTGTTAACCCTTTCCAGCTCCCCCCTGCCTTAATGCCGAGTGGCAGAGCAGACTTCCCGATCATGTGATTACTGTGATTAACGGTCACAGTGGTCACATGATTGGAAGCACATCCTGCTGACTCCAAAAACAGAGCAACACAACACAATTTCCTGCACTCGGGAGCTTAGTCAATGAGTAAGTGGTGTAGCCAACTCAGCGGATAGAATATGGAATGTCGACGGTCTTGCTGCCCTCCTCAGAACAATGGGTATCCTTAGAACTGGAACATATAGAAAGAAAAGGAGGGCCAACCTTGTAACTTACCAAAGATAAAATTATTTAAATAGTAAAAACAAGAGAAATACTCACAAACGAAAGTTTAAAAAAAGGCTTAACAGTGCTCCAGCAATTCAGAACTGTGTCTCCAGACACCTGCAACCTGGACCGGATGTTAGGAAGAACCAGATGGCATCGCAGACGGCTTACGCGTTATGAGGGAGTACCCTCTTCATCAGAGCCACAGGGATAGTAGACTGACCTTCTCAAAATTTTCTCTATATAGAGCCACATCCACATGTCTAGGTGGACGCCCACCAGATGCTGCAACACCCATCCGGATGGGCGCCGCCCACCATGTCAGTCCATCACAACATACTATATACTATATAGTGCTATCAACATCTAAGCACTATGGATTTTCTACATAGGGTCAACCTTTCTCCCATGAGCAGGGAGCCATATCCCTGCGCTATCCAGCAAAAAGTCTACAACAGTCTATGAGAGAAACTCATACACTATTCCAGCAGTTTAAAAAGGTGGAATAAATTTATCTTCATAAATTTTCTTAAGGGATATTGTTAATGAATATTTCTGTCCCAAGTGAAGGAGCTTCTCCCAACCAGTCTGCAGGAGGGCCACCATATTCCCTGTAGTATGGATTTTAAGGGGGAACACATGAAAAAAATAACAAAAAGGATCGACTCAAATTCTACATTCTTGTATGTATTTTAACACCTTCCCGTCTCTGCCTCCCGGCCCTTTAAGAGGATCTAAATGGCAGAGGGTGAAGATGGGGATGGGCATTCCGATAATGTGACCGCTGTGATAGGCAGTCACAGTTGTCACTTGATCAGAAAGCTCCCGATCGCATGTATGCATCGGGAGCTTTCCGGTACCCACTGATTACTGTGCAGGGAGCATGCACTCAGCACAGTAACATATATATGCGGCCTCTCAGTGTTAAAGCCCAGCCGCCGATAGGTCTCATATACTGTATGCTTATGACTGGTGGGAAGTGGTTAAGGGGGACCACACAAAAAATTCATCCACCCCAGTCCCTTATCCAAGCATGCAGCCTGGCTGGAAAGATAAGGCAGAGATGAGCATATGCTTTCCTTGAGTCAATGTCCTATTGTGCATATCCAATGGTGACGTCAGAGCAGGGTGGATCTTGGTCTCGTGGTCACATGTCCTGGCCTGTCAGCTGTCCAAAATCCATCTTTCAGCTGTGCATTCGGCCGAGACACAGTTTTCCTCCACCATACATCTATTACTTTAACCCCTGTGAGTGCATTTTACATTTTTTAATACATTTTCTGCATTTGACTTACAACATTATGCAGGTTTTTTTGTGCTGTGTCTTTTCTCTCCTTTGCATTAGATTGAGCTTCCCCTCCAGGTTAACTTGCAGCATTCCATGCTTAGTTAGATAAGTCTTTTCCTAATTAGTGTTGGGCTACCCATACACTTCTGTGTTCCCAGATGCATTTATGTTCCTATTGACTAGCTGATACATTCATTACCTGGAATTCATAAAGACTAGTACAGGCAGATTTTGCAAAAGTCTTTTGCATGCATTCTAAAAGTGGTGCAGCATGCGCCGAATTCATGCCACTTTGAGAATGTACGTGAGACACTTTTGCTGAATCTGTCTGTGCCAGGGTCTATCTCTGTGCACTAAAAGAGATTTTACAGATGGCAGGCATAATGAGCACTGTTGATCCCCAGAAGGTTATCACAGGATCTTACTTTCTTAGCAAAAAGACATACCTTACCCATCAAACCTTTAGTTATATCACTTATAAACCAGATATATATATATATATATATATATATATATATATATATATATATATATATATATAAAATATATCTTCAAAGTTATGGGGATGTTCTGTATGATGCAAATCCTCAAACAATCCATGTTAATTCCAGGTTTTGAGGCGACAAAATACAAAAAATGCCAAGTTGCTTTAGATAAGTCTCTATGAGCTTGCCACATCTTACCACTGGGATTTTTTCCCATTCCTCCTTGCAAAACTGCTCCAGCTCATGTTGGATGGTTTGCGCTTGTGAACAGCAATCTTTAAGTCTGACCACAGATTTTCTATTGGATTGAGGTCTGGGCTTTGACTAGGCCATTCCAACACTTTTACATGTTTCCCCTTAAACCACTCAAGTGTTGCTTTAGCAGTGTCTTTGGGGTCATTGTCCTGCTGGAAGGTGAACCTCCGTCTTAGCCTCAAATCACACACAGAGTGGTACAGGTTTTGCTCAAGATTATCCCTGTATTTAGCACCATCCATTTTTCCCTCAACTCTGACCAGTTTCCCAGTCCCGACTGCTGAAAAACATCCCCACAGCATGATGCTGCCACCACCATGTTTCACTGTGGGGATGGTGTTCTTTGGGTGATGTGTTGGGTTTGCGCCAGACATAGCGTTTTCTTTGATGGCCAAAAAGTTGAATTTTAGTCTCATCAGACCAGAGCACCTTCTTCCATACATTTTGGGAGTCTCCCACATGCCTTTTCGCAAATTCAAAACGTGCCATTTTGTTTTTTGTTGAAAGTAATGGCTTTCTTCTGGCCACTCTGCCATAAAGCCATAAAGCTATGGAGCGTACAGTTTATTGTTGTCCTATGTACAGATACTCCAGTCTCTGCTGTGGAACTCTGCAGCTCCTCCAGGGTTACCTTAGGTCTCTGTGCTGCCTCCTTGCCCGGTCCGTGAGTTTTGGTGTGCGACCGTCTCTTGGCAGGTTTGCTGTTGTGCCATGTTCTTTCCATTTGGTTATTATAGATTTGATGGTGTTCCTAGGGATCATCAAAGATTTAGATATTTTTTTATAACCTAACCCTGATATTTACTTCTCAACAACATTGTCCCTTACCTATTTAGAGAGTTCCTTGGTCTTCATGGCAGTGTTTGGTTAGTGGTGCCTCTTTCTTAGGTGTTGCAACCTCTGGGGCCTTTCAAAAAGGTGTGTATATGTAATGACAGATCATGTGACACTTAGATTGCACACAGGTCGACATCATTTTACTAATTATGTGACTTCTGAAGGTAATTGGCTGCACCAGAGCTTTTTATGGGCTTCATAACAAAGGGGATGAATACATACGCACACGCCAATTATCAGTTTTTTATTTCTGAAAAATAGTTTTATGTATATTTTTTTCTAATTTTACTTCACCAACTTAGACTATTGTGTTCTGATCCATCACATATAATTCAGATTAAAAAAACATTGAACTAAAGGCTGTAATGTAACAAAATAGGTAAAAAGCCAAGGGGGGTGAATACTTTTGCAAGGCACTGTATACAGTGGGGACGGAAAGTATTCAGACCCCCTTAAATTTTTCACTCTTTGTTATATTGCAGCCATTTGCTAAAATCATTTAAGTTCATTTTTTTCCTAATTAATGTACACACAGCACCCCATATTGACAGAAAAACACAGAATTGTTGACATTTTTGCAGATTTATTAAAAATAAAAAATGAAATATCACATGGTCCTAAGGATTCAGACCCTTTGCTGTGACACTCATATATTTAACTCAGGTGTTGTCCATTTCTTACGATCATCCTTGAGATGATTCTACACCTTCATTTGAATCCAGCTGTGTTTGATTATACTGATTGGACTTGATTAGGAAAGCCACACACCTGTCTATATAAGACCTTACAGCTCACAGTGCATGTCAGAGCAAATGAGAATCATGAGGTCAAAGGAACTGCCTGAAGAGCTCAGAGACAGAATTGTGGCAAGGCACAGATCTGGCCAAGGTTACAAAAAAATTTCAGCTGCACTTAAGGTTCCTAAGAGCACAGTGGCCTCCATAATCCTTAAATGGAAGACGTTTGAGACAACCAGAACCCTTCCTAGAGCTGGCCATCCAGCCAAACTGAGCTATCGAGGGAGAAGAGCCTTGGTGAGAGAGGTAAAGAAGAACCCAAAGATCACTGTGGCTGAGCTCCAGAGATGCAGTCGGGAGATGGGAGAAAGTTGTAGAAAGTCAACCACCACTGCAGCCCTCCACCAGTCGGGGCTTCATGGCAGAGTGGCCCGACGGAAGCCTCTCCTCAGTGCAAGACACATGAAAACCCGCATGGAGTTTGCTAAAAAACCATATGAAGGTCTCCAAGATGGTGAGAAATAAGATTCTCTGGTCTGATGAGACCAAGATAGAACTTTTTGGCCTTAATTCTAAGCGGTATGTGTGGGGAAAACCAGGCACTGCTTATCACCTGTCCAATACAGTCCCAACAGTGAAGCATGGTGGTGGCAGCATCATGCTGTGGGGGTGTTTTTCAGCTGCAGGGACAGGATGACTGGTTGCAATCAAGAGGAAAAAGATGAATGCGGCCAAGTACAGGGATATCCTGGACGAAAACCTTCTCCAGAATGCTCAGGACCTCAGACTGGGCCAAAGGTTTACCTTCCAAAAAGACAATGACCCTAAGCACACAGCTAAAATAATGAAGGAGTGGCTTCACAACAACTCCGTGACAGTTCTTGAATGGCCCAGCCAGAGCCCTGACTTAAACCCAATTGAGAATCTCTGGAGAGACTTAAAAATGGCTGTCCACCAACGTTTACCATCCAACCTGACAGAACTGGAGAGGATCTGCAAGGAGGAATGGCAGAGGATCCCCAAATCCAGGTGTGAAAAACGTGTTGCATCTTTCCCAAAAAGACTCATGGCTGTATTAGATCAAAAGGGTGCTTCTACTAAATACTGAGCAAAGGGTCTGAATACTTAGGACCATGTGATATTTCAGTTTTTCTTTTTTAATAAATCTGCAAAAATGTCAACAATTCTGTGTTTTTCTGTCAATATGGGGTGCTGTGCTTACATTATTGAGGAAAAAAATGAACTCAAATGATTTTAGCAAATGGCTGCAATATAACAAAGAGTGACACATTTAAGGGGGTCTGAATACTTTCCGTCAGCACTGTATGTATATATACAGTGGCTTGCGAAAGTATTCGGCCCCCTTGAACTTTTCAACCTTTTGCCACATTTCAGGCTTCAAACATAAAGATATAAAATTTTTATTTTTTGTGAAGAATCACCAACAAGTGGGACACAATTGTGAAGTGGAACGAAATCTATTGGATATTTTAAACTTTTTTTTAGCAATTAAAAAACTGAAAAGTGGTGCGTGCAAAATTATTCGGCCCCTTTACTTTCAGTGCAGCAAACTCACTCCAGAAGTTTAGCGAGGATCTCTGAATGATCCAATGTTGTCCTAAATGACTGATGGTGATAAATAGAATCCACCTGTGTGTAATCAAGTCTCTGTATAAATGCACCTGTTCTGTGATAGTCTCAGGGTTCTGTTGAAAGCGCAGAGAGCATCATGAAGACCAAGGAACACACCAGGCAGGTCCGTAATACTGTTGTGGAGAAGTTTAAAGCCAGATTTGGATACAAAAAGATTTCCCAAGCTTTAGGGCTCTTTCACACGGGGCAGATCAGTCATGATCCGCCCCGTGAACATCCGCTTGCTCAGCGGGGATCGCTCCGCCGATCCCCGCTGAGCAGGAAGATGACAGGTGCATCACTGAACACTGTGCAGCGACGGACCTGTCAGAGCGCCGCTCTCCCCTATGGGGGGATCGGATGATGACGGACCGTAGTGTCCGTCGTCACCCGATCCGATCCGAAAACGGATGGAAAAGTAGATTTTTCCTCCGTTACACTTTTCGGATCGGAGCGGGTCGGATGTCAGCGGACATGTCACCGCTGACATCCAACGCTCCATAGGGATGAATGTATGTCCGTTTTTCATCCGAAAACGGAAGGATGAAAAACGGACATACGGATCGTCCATGTGAAAGAGGCCTTAAACATCCCAAGGAGCACTGTGCAAGCGATCATTTTGAAATGGAAGGAGTATCAGACCATTGCAAATCTACCAAGACCTGGCTGTCCCTCTAAACTTTCAGCTCAGACAAGGAGAAGACTGATCAGAGATGCAGCCAAGAGGCCCATGATCACTCTGGATGAACTGCAGAGAACTACAGCTGAGGTGGGAGAGTCTGTCCATAGGACAACAATCAGTCGTACACTGCACAAATCTGGCCTTTATGGAAGAGTGGCAAGAAGAAATCCATTTCTCAAAGATATCCATAAAAAGTCTTGTCTAAAGTTTGCCACAAGCCACCTGGGAGACACACCAAACATGTGGAAGAAGGTGCTCTGGTCCGATGAAACCAAAATCGAACTTTTTGGCCCCAATGCAAAACGATATGTTTGGCATAAAAGCAACACAGCTCATCACACTCAACACACCATCCCCACTGTCAAACATGGTGGTGGCAGCATCATGGTTTGGGCCTGCTTTTCTTCAGCAGGGACAGGGAAGGTGGTTAAAATTGAGGGGAAGATGGATGCAGCCAAATACAGGACCATTCTGGATGAAAACCTGTTGGAGTCTGCAAAAGACCTGAAACTGGGACGGAGATTTATCTTCCAACAAGACAATGATCCCAAACATACACCAAAATCTACAAAGGAATGGTTCACAAATAAACATATCCAGGTGTTAGAATGGCCAAGTCAAAGTCCAGACCTGAATCCAATGGAGAATCTGTGGAAAGAGCTGAAAACTGCTGTTCACAAACGCTCTACATCCAACCTCACTGAGCTCGAGCTGTTTTGCAAGGAAGAATGGGCAAGAATTTCAGTCTCTCGATGTGCAAAACTGATAGAGACATACCCCAAGCGACTTGCAGCTGTAATCGCAGCAAAAGGTGGCTCTATAAAGAATTAACGCAAGGGGGCCGAATAATTTTGCACGCCCCACTTTTCATTTTTTTATTAGTTAAAAAAGTTTCAAAAATCCAAAAGATTTCGTTCCACTTCACAATTGTGTCCCACTTGTTGGTGATTCTTCACAAAAAATTAAAATTTTATATCTTTATGTTTGAAGCCTGAAATGTGGAAATACTTTTGCAAGCCACTGTATATATACACACACACACATACAGGGCTTTTTTTCTGCTAGAACGGGCAGCCCTCTCCTCTGCAGTCACATAACACAGAAGCCGGTAGAGGAAGTTTTCTTTACCACTCACTTCCTCCACTGGCTTCTGTATGCTAGCACTGGCATCCAAGGCATGTGCCCCAGATCTGTTTGGGTGCCCGAAACTGGGTCCAGCTGCCACAACTGTTGGCATTTAATGGGGGATGCCAGAGGCAGCTTCTATCCCCACCTACTGCCTGTCAGATCTGTGTAGCATGGAGCCGAGTGAAGCGCTCTAAAACTCCACAAAAACAAAGTTTTTGGGACCAAAAAATCTAGGTTCATATCCCTGTGTATCATGCATTCAATGTAACTCCATGATCAAGGGTAAATTTTCACACACCCCTATAAAGGTTTCAATGTTCCTATTAGGGGACACTATACATGTCAGTCATCATTTGTAGTATATGCCATCAAATGTCCATGTGGACATTAACACAGCTACCACTTGCTAGACATTTTATCGAATTTGGACATAGTGTGTCACAATTGAAATATATGGTCCTGGAGGGGATTGAAGGAAACAGAAGAGGGGGGATCGTGAATTAACCCCTTTAGAAAAAGAGAGGTACACTGGATCAATTTTTTGAATACAATTGCCCCACACGGTTTAAACGTGGATGTAGATCTTTATTTGTTTATTTAATAGGTTATTGGTTCTGTGTTGTGACTGAGCAGATTTTTACATCTATTTATTGAAGATATATGTCTTTTTATGCATATATATGTCTTTCAGATCAGAAAATAGGATGAATCGCGGGATGACAATGAGATATTGAAATTATCGGCCTTGCGATTAGCTATTTTTTGTGTCTATGGTAAAAGATTAGTATTCAGCATAGGCGTCACTAGCAGGTGGCTATTGAGGCTGGAGCCCCGAATCTGGTGCCCATAGCCCCGAGTCTAGGTTTGCCACCTGTCAGCTGTGAGTGTGGTAAGATAGCTGGAGAGGAGAGTGTGTGCTTTCCTCCGTCCAGCCTGCAGGGGGTGGCAGAGAGCTGACACAGCTCAGTGTGTCAGCGTGGGACTGCAGGGAAGTGATGCGTGGTCAATATCTGATTACTGAGGATCCATGAGTGATCGCAATTCTTCCCCAAGCATTGTTGTAGAAGCCCCTTGTGTTTTTGGTGCTCCCTGTACTTTGACTCTCACCACCTTCGGATTCTTCTAGTCTGATCTTCCTGCTTGTTTAACTGTCTACTCTCATCCTCTCCTCTCATTACTGTTCCTCTTGACCCTGAGCCCTCTGTGCCTGACTTCTAAAAGCTGTCTCTTTTCATGCAAAGTGAACAGTCAGCCCCCCTGCAATAATCTTTTACAAGGCTTGTGTGGTAAACACTGAAGTAACAGAGGTGTCAGATGGCAGGCAGAAAAGGTGCACTCTGTATTGTGTGTGTTTATAGCAGGGGTAGATATGGTGAAATAGCTGAATGCAGAATTCACTAATGTGATATCTGCAAAATGAAATTACACTCCACCATGATTGGCAATAGACTAGGGAATAACAAGGTGCTGTGCTCTGCCCACATCCTAATACTCTGGCCTCCCTGCTGGGTGCTGTGTTCTGCCCACATCCTAATCCTCTGGTCTCTGTAGAGTGCTGTGTTCTGCCCACATCCTAATCCTCTGATCTCTCTGCAGAGTGATGTGTTCTGCCCACATCTTAATCCTCTGGTCTCCCTGTAGAGTGCTGTGTTCTGCCCACATCCTAATCCAGTGGCCTCCCTGTAGAGTGTTGTGTTCTGCCCTAATCCTAATCCTCTGATCTCCCTGCTGGGTGCTATGTTCTGCCCACATCCTAATCCTCTGGTCTCCCTGTAGAGTGCTGTGTTCTGCCAACATCCTAATCCTCTGGTCTCCCTGCTGGGTGCTATGTTCTGCCCACATCCTAATCCTCTGGTCTCCCTGCTGGGTGCTGTGTTCTGCCCACATCCTAATCTCTGGTCTCAATGCAGAGTGATGTGTTCTGCCCACATCCTAATCCTCTGGTCTCCCTGCTGAGTGCTGTGTTCTGCCCACATCCTAATCCTCTGGTCTCCATGTAGAGTGCTGTGTTCTGCCCGTATCCTAATCCTCTGGTCTCCCTGCTGGGTGCTATATTCTGCCCACATCCTAATCCTCTGGTCTCCCTGTAGAGTGCTGTGTTCTGCCCACATCCTAATCCTCTGGTCTCCCTGCTGGGTGCTATATTCTGCCCACATCCTAATCCTCTGGTCTCCCTGTAGAGTGCTGTGTTCTGCCCACATCCTAATCCTCTGGTCTCCCTGCTGGGTGCTGTGTTCTGCCGACATTCTAATCCTCTGGTCTCCCTGCTGGGTGCTGTGTTCTGCCTACATCTTAATCCTCTGGTCTACCTGCTGGGTGCTGTGTTCTGCCCACATCCTAATCCTCTGGTCTCCCTGTAGAGTGCTGTGCTCTGCCCACATCCTAATCCTCTGGTCTCCTTGCTGGGTGCTGTGTTCTGCCCACATCCTAATCCTCTGGTCTCCCTGTAGAGTGCTGTGTTCTGCCCACATCCTAATCCTCTGGTCTCCTTGCTGGGTGCTGTGTTCTGCCGACATCCTAATCCTCTGGCCTCCATGCTGGGTGCTATGTTCTGCCAACATCCTAATCCTCTGGTCTCCCTGCTGGGTGCTGTGTTCTGCCCACATCCTAATCCTCTGGTCTCTCTGCAGAGTAATGTGTTCTGCCCACATCCTAATCCTCTGATCTCCCTGTAAAGTGCTGTGTTCTGCCCACATCCTAATCCTCTGGTCTCCCTGCTGGGTGCTGTGTTCTGCCCACATCCTAATCCTCTGGTCTCCCTTCTGGGTGCTGTGTTCTACCAACATCCTAATGCTCTGGTCTCCTTGCTGGGTGCTGTGTTCTGCCCACATCCTAATCCTCTGGTCCCCTTGCTGGGTGCTGTGTTCTGCCCACATCCTAATCCTCTGGTCTCTCTGCAGAGTGCTGTGTTCTGCCCACATCCTAATCCTCTGGTCTCCCTGTAGAGTGCTGTGTTCTGCCCACATCCTAATCCTCTGGCCTCCCTGCTGGGTGCTGTGTTCTGCCCACATCCTAATCCTCTGGTCTTCCTGCTGGGTGCTGTGTTCTGCGCACATCCTAATCCTCTGGTCTCTCTGCAGAGTGATGTGTTCTGCCCACATCCTAATCCTCTGGTCTTCCTGCTGGGTGCTGTGTTCTGCCCAAATCCTAATCCTCTGGTCTCCCTGTAGAGTGCTGTGTTCTGCCCACATCCTAATCTTCTGGTCTCCCTGCTGGGTACTATGTTCTGCCCACATCCTAATCCTCTGGTCTCCCTGTAGAGTGCTGTGTTCTGCCCACATCCTAATCCTCTGGTCTCTCTGCAGAGTGCTCTGTTCTGCCCACATCTTAATCCTCTGGTCTCCCTGCTGGGTGCTGTGTTCTGCCCACATCCTTATCCTCTGGTCTCCCTGCAGAATGCTGTGTTCTTCCCACATACTAATCCTCTGTTCTCCCTCCTGGGTGCTTTGTTCTGCCCACATCCTAGCCCTCTGGTCTCCCTGCAGAGTGCCGTGTTCTGCCCACATCCTAATCCTTTGGTCTCCCTGCAGAGTGCTGTGTTCTGCCCACATCCTAATCTTCTGGTCTCCCTGCAGAGTACTGTGTTCTGCCCACATCCTAGTCTGCTGGTCTCCCTGCAGAGTGCTGTGCTCTGCCCATCAAGGAGACCAGAGGACTAGGATGTGGGCAGAACACAGCACTCTGCAGGGAGACCAGAGGACTAGGATGAAGGGACACCTGGGGGCACCTGATGTAATGAGGGGGGCTCAGGGGACCCAATCAATTAATAATAACAAACCATGGGATCCACACTCAGATATGTAACAATATTATATATAAATATATATATATATATATATATATATATATATATATATATATATATACACACACACACACACACACCACACATGTATATTATATACATGTGTATGCCCGCCCAAGCGTATGACTTTCTTTACTTTGCTGCTATGGGTTCTAGCCCCAGATCTTTTGTAGACCTAGTATTCAGTAACATTGATTGGATAGAAGCTGAGAATGATTAACCATATTGATTCCATGTGTGATGATGCTTGTGAAACACATATAAAATAGATGATTGTGGTGAAAACCTTCAGATGTGTTCTGACTGATCTAAAGAAGGGAGCGCACAAATCAGCCCAAAACGTAATCTTTGTCTGAACAGATGATTGTAACGATTTTGTGTGGAATGACTCTACTTGCTTTGTAATCTTTTCCCAAAGATTTGATGTAATAAAGCAACACATTTTTAAGTGCAGCAACCTTTGGAACTTTTTTCTTATATATACAAGGTCGGTGGGAGGACCTGTTTGCTGGCACTAGATTGAAAGCTGTGTGTGGTTCTTCTCTACACTTCAATTTATATGGCATAAATGAATAGTAAAAAAGTCCAGCAATCAAACACTGAATCATAAAATACTAAAACAGCACTAAAATAAAAGCCACAAAAATTGTCACAGTAAGTGGCCAGAACAAAAATAAGAGCCTCTATGTAGAAGGTAATGATGAAGACAGTTCAAGGTTTTTATAGGTGTAAAATCACTGATGTCCAAGCGTGCACCTTTCACCAGAAAGAAAGCATGTTCCACCACGTGATGCACACTCCCCCAGGGGGTCAAACTCACCAGAAGCCACTATTAAAAGAGCATTGAATGGGTATTCAGCATCCACTTCAATAGTCAGTCCTCATCATCAGCAGGATTCACTGGTAAAGGGGCTCCATATATATTATAAAACACAAGAGCAACACCGACATACCGTAATCCTGTTTATTCATGTAAAAATCCCCTATACAGCAGTGTTCCCCTTAATCCTAACTACATACATTGTAACATATTGAGAAAAGCAAATAAGCAAGCCCAGAGGGCGCTGTCACCATGTCTAACCGTCCAGGATGGGATGTGTGTTTCCCTGCAGACACCACACTATCTTCCTGGTGGATGGTAGCAGACAGTGCAGCGCAAGCGTCACTTCCGGATCGTCGTGTAGGCCACGCCCTGACCGGTTTCGTCATCAAGGACTTCTACAGATGGCGCCCTCTGTAGAAGTCCTTGATGACGAAACCAGTCAGCA
Source organism: Lithobates septentrionalis (assembly GCA_037952835.1). Classification (NCBI taxonomy): domain Eukaryota; kingdom Metazoa; phylum Chordata; class Amphibia; order Anura; family Ranidae; genus Lithobates; species Lithobates septentrionalis. The sequence continues at coordinate 1,999,219 of JBBDGP010000859.1, read as the reverse complement.
CGCTGTACTGATCACAATAATGCAAGGTTATCAAACACAGCACAGTACAATTACTCGAGCTCCCCCTGAGGTATGACGCAGTCCCTTGTTCCTGTAACTGAACACAAGGCCTCTTAGTGAAAGATGTAGTCTCTGGTCTTCTGTCTTCTGCTAGCTATTATACTGCAGTGTTTGTAATCCAAGGGTCTAACAAGCAAAGAAGTAATATAAACTGATGATTGAAACGGTTACTATTGTGTAACGCACTAATAACTGCTTCCGGTATAGTTGTCTCTGAACCACACAGTGTCAGTTCTCAGTGAAGTATAAGCTTGAGGCCTGCTTGAACTCAGTCTAGTTGAATGAGACCCATCTGTGGAACTGCAGGTCTCAGCAACACTGTGGTATGAGTCTAAGTGTGTTAAATGCACTAAATAACTTCTGGGCGTCCGCCCTCTCACCACACCAGGCCTGGAAAGTTGGATGCCTCCGCTCCACAAGATCTCAGTCTATTTGCTGTGGCCATGCCGTCATGCTGCTCCGTTCCACAAAAATGACCGGGAGTCCTCAGTTACCTCCGTCGGGTATCTCTGGATCCTTCACAATCGGACCACACTGCTGCTCCAGCAGGCTGTGGTGTAAACATCTCTTCTGGCTTCAAGTCCGCTCCGCACGATGTAGGCCACGGCTCTGTGGGATACACACATTCACAGCTCCCTGCAGGCAGGCCATGCGTCCCAGGAACAAGAGAGAGAAAAATGGCCGCGCTGGGCCTTTTATATCCTATCCAGCATGCAGTTCAGTCACTCAGTGTTTATGGGTAGGTGAGTGAGCACTCTGGGTAAGTGAGTTCTGTCACAAAGTAATCATTAAGTCACTTCCTGTATAGGTTTCCTTATGCTCTTCAAATGAAAAATAAACAAAGTCTCTTTCACATTTATACCACTAGAGGGAGCCAAATACCAATCTATAGCATTACAGCATTACATAGCATTAGAAGGCAAAAATACTAGCACTACATATATATATATATATATATATATATATATATATATATATATATATATATATATATATATACACATACAGGGCTTTTTTTCTACCAAAAGGCCCTCTCCTTTGCATTCACATAACATAGAAGCCGGTAGAGGAAGTTTTCTATACCACTCACTTCCTCCACCGGCTTCTGTATGCTAGCACTGCATAGTTGCCAACATTGTAAAAAAATTGTTAGGGACACTTTTTTGGCTGTAGGCGGAGTCTTGTTATAATCAGGGGGCGGGGCATGCATTTGTGGGTGTGGCATAAGGGAAAAGTAAAAATGCTGCGCGCGAAGTGCGTTGCGGTAAAAAATGTCTGTTGTTTAAGCGAAATAGTGGGCGTGTCTTAAATGGGCAAGGCTCAAAGGGGGTGTGGTTAGAGTCTGAGATGAATGAGGGATGGAGAGGGAAAGGGGGGGAGAGGGATGGAGGGACAGCAGGCCCAGATCCTACACAAAAAGGGAAATATGTGTATTCTAGAAAGTTTAACAATCAGCAGATAAAGATACTCCAAACACCTGGTGTTAGCACTTCAATCATCCCGGCACCATGGTTGTTATGGTGTCAGGATGATTGAAGTGCATTATTTCTATTATTACATTGTAATATAAAATGAAATCATTCAACTCACCATAATGTTGAATCAGTGGGATCCCTGAGTGTGTCACCTGCCACGTCGCCTGCCACCAGCCGTCCATCCTTGCATCAAGTGTCCCAGCAGAGTCCATCCCTGCATCAGGTGTCCCAGCAGAGTCCAGCCTTGCATCAGGTGCCCCCAGCAGAGTCCGTACTTGCATTAGGTGCCCCCAGCGGAGCCCCCCTTACATCAGATGTCCCCAGCGGAGCCCCCCTTACATCAGATGTCCCCAGCGGAGCCCCCCCTTACATCAGATGTCCCCAGCGGAGCCCCCCTTACATCAGATGTCCCCAGCGGAGCCCCCCCTTACATCAGATGTCCCCAGCGGAGCCCCCCTTACATCAGGTGTCCCCAGCGGAGCCCGCCCTTACATCAGATGTCCCCAGCGGAGCCACCCCTCACATCATGAGACCCCAGCGGAGCCCCCCCACACATCAGGAGTCCCCAGTGGAGCCCCCCACACATCAGGAGCCCCCCATACATTAGGAGTCCCCAGCGGAGCCCCCCTCACATCAGGAGTCCCCAACGGAGCCCCCCTCACATCAGGAGTCCCCAGTGGAGCCCCCTCACATCAGGAGTCCCTAACGGAGCCCCCCTCACACCAGGAGTCCCCAGCAGAGCCCCCCTCACACCAGGAGCCTCCATCGGAGCCCCCTCACATCAGGAGTCCCCAGCAGAGCCCCCTCACATCAGGAGTCCCCAGCGGAGCCTTCCTCACATCTGAGTCTCCATCAGCAGAGTCCTCTTTACATCTGTGTCCCCATCAGTCATCCTTACATCTGGTGCCCCCCTGTGACATCCAGACTATATGGTCCCTCTCCCCGTGACACCCAGACTATACGCCCTCCCATGACATCCAGACTGGCCCCCCCGTGACATCCAGACCGGTCCCCCCTGTGACATCCAAACCAGCCACCCCCTGTGACATCCAGACCAGCCCCCCCTGTGAAATCCAGACCGGCCCCCCCTGTGACATCCAGACCAGCCCACCCCGTGACATCCAGACCAGCCCCCCGTGACATCCAGACCAGCCCCCCTGTGACATCCAGACCAGCACCCCCCTGTGAAATCCAGACCGCCCCCCCCTGTGACATCCAGACCGGCCCCCCTGTGACATCCAGACCAGCCCCCCCTGTGAAATCCAGACTGGCCCCCCCTGTGACATCCATCGAGCGGAGCCGCAGTCTATGGGGAGAAGCCAGCACATACCTGGTCCTGCTGGCCAGCCGAGTTCAATCCGCAGGCTGTAAATACTGCCTTCTACCGCTCCCAGCAACTCCTTCCCCCACGGCGTCTGCAACATGCAGGCAGCATGGCATAGGGCGGGATCAGAGCAGCAGTGACGCTTACGGCCCGCCCACTCATTCTTTGCTGGAGAAACATAGCGGCTTGCTGCCTGTCTCCCTAGAGCGTGCATGTGCCGAGATGATCCTCTGATATGCATAGCATCATGACACACTGTGTGTGTCATGACGGGGGGGTGACAGAGCGGCCCAGGGGGGTGACAGAGCGGCCGGGGGGCGGGAAACAAAAAACAATTTTCGGGACAAATGCGGGGTCAATAAAAAATCAGGACCAGCAAATTCGTGACTATTGGCAAGTATGGCACTGGCATCCAAGGCATGTGCCCCACATCTGTTTGGGTGCCCGAAACTGGGTCCAGCTGCCGCAACTGTTGGCATTTAATGGGGGATGCCAGAGGCGGCTTCTATCCCCACCTGCTGCCTGTCAGATCTGTATAGCATGGAGTGAAGCGCTCTGAAACTCCTCCTCCACTCTGTGCAACACAAATCTATAGACTGCAGTAGGTTGAGGAAAATAAAGCCTGCTGTGCCCAATAGAACTGGATCGGCTGCACTGCTCTAATGCAACTGCAGGTGAGAGAGTTATGGGGGAAAGGGGGTGAGGAAGGGGGTGACTGGTTTTGCAGAGAGACTGTGAAGTTGTGGGTGTTCTGCAGAGGTCAGAGTTGTGGGGGGTTATAGATTTTGCAAAGTGAGAGCTGTGGGCAGGGGGATTTGTGAGCGTGTGAAGTGAAAGTGAGAGCTGTGGGGGGAACTGGGGGCGCATAGGTGAAAGATGGGGGTAGCAAAGATTGAAAGCTGTGGATTGGGGTGATCTGTAGATAGGGGCGCAGAAGTGAAAGGTGGAGGGAGGAGAGATAAGCTGTGGATGGAGCAGCAGAGGTGATTGTGGACTGGGGGTGTGTGCAGAGGCGATATTTTGACAGAGGTTAAAAGGGGAGTTGTGGATAGGGGGGCACATGCTAAGGTGAACTGTGGAATGTGAGGGGGGGTGAGCTGTGGATGAGGGAGGTGAGCTGTGGACAGAGGGAAGAGGGTGAACTATGGAAGAGAAGGTAACCTGTGGAATTGGGGGGGGGGGGTTGAACTGTGGATGGGGGTAGAGGGGTGAACTGTGGGCGAGACAAGAGGAGGCAACCCGTGGATGGGGGGGTGAACTATGGATGAGAAGACTGCAGGTGGGGGAGAGGGTGAGCTGTGGATGGGGAGAAAAAAGTGCGCTGTGGAGAGAAAGTGAGCTGTGGATGAGTGGAGGTGAGCCTTGACTACACCCATTATTTGGCATCACCTTACTTCTCTTTCCCGAGGAAGGGCAAGATTGGGGGAGGCAATAGGGGTGGGGTTGGGGGCGGGGAGTTGACTGGGGAGGGTGGGTTCCGGCACCTATTCTCTGAAAAAAGCTATATACCCTGTTTCCCCGAAAATAAGACCTAGCGTGATTGTCGGTGATGGCTGCAATATAAGCCCTACCTCCCAAATAAGCCCTTCCCTGTTTCCCCAAAAATAAGCCCTACCCTGAAAACAAGACCTACAAGGACTTTAACTAGGGCTTATTTGGGGGGTAGGGCTTATATTGCAGCCACCACCTACAGTCACGCTAGGTCTTATTTTCGGGGAAACAGGGTATATATATATATATATATAAGGTGTATATACTGTGTATATATATACTGTGTATATATATATATATATATATATATATATATATATATATATATATATATATATATATATATATATATATATATATATATGTATATATATACAGTATATATATATATATATATATATATATATATATATATATATATATACAGTATATATATATATATATATATATATACATACAGTGGATATAAAAAGTCTACACCTCGAGACAAAGATAAATCATTTCAGAGCTTTTTCCACCTCTAATATGACCTATAGACTGTACAACTCAATTGAACAAGAAACGGACATTTTTTAGGGGTGAGGGAAGTAAAAATAAAAAACTAAAATACGGTTGCATAGGTGTACACACCCTTAAACTAATACTTTTTTGAAGCACCTTTTGATTTTACTACAGTACTCAGTCTTTTTGTCTATCAGCATGACACATTTTGACTTGGCAATATTTGCCCACTCTTCTTTGCAAGAACACTCCAAATCTGTCAGATTGCGAGGGCATCTCCTGTGTACAGCCCTCTTCAGATCACCCCACAGATTTTCAATGGGATTCAGGTCTGGGCTCTGGCTGGCCCATTCCAAAACTTTAATCTTCTTCTGGTGAAGCCATTCCTTTGTTGATTTGGATATATGCTTTGGGTTGTTGTCATGCTGAAAGATGAAGTTCCTCTATATGTTTAGCTTTCTAGCAGAAGCCTGAAGGTTTTTGTGCCAACATTGACTAAGGCCCCTGTTCCAGCTGAAGAAAAACAGCCCCAAAACATGATGATGCTACCAACATGCTTCACGGTGGGTATGATGTTCTTTTGGTGATGTGCAGTTGTTTTTGCACCAAACATATCGTTTGGCATTATGGCCAAAGAATTTAACCTTGGTTTCATCAGACCATAACACATTTTCCCACATGCTTTTGGGAGACTTCAGATGTGTTTTTGCAAAATTTAGCCGGGCTTGGATGTTTTTCTTGGTAAGTAAATGCTTCCATCTTGCCACTCTACCACATAGCCCAGACATATGAATAATATAGAAAAACCAAGTTAAAAGCTGCGCTCTGGGTTATAATCAAATAAATGCGTTGTGACAACAAAAAAAGCAGCCTGCACCAAGATCTAGTCTCCAAATCTTATCATAAAAAGTAAAAAAAGGATGCGGTGCTAAAATGTATTTATAAGCAAAATCACTCAAAGGTGAATAAAGTAGGATTGAACAAACCACTAAATAAATAAATAAATATTGTGGTGGATGTACATAAAGATAGAAGCAAATTAATACATTAGTATCCAGTGAACAATCAATGAAAAGTGAGTAAACACATTGGTATAAGCAAATTCATACACTGATAACCAGGAAATTAATAATGATTAATTGCCAAAAGTGAATATGGTGATATATCCAGTGAAAACATCCCAAACATAATTAATAAAAGTCCAGAATATATAAAACAACAAACAGGGAGATCCGTGATGGAAAAGAAAAGTGCCACAAAGGTGCAGAAAGGAGGTGAAGATGCAGATGGGGAATCCTCTATGACTCTTCACACCCAAGGTGGAATATCAGATGCACTTACCAGATCCCGATGACTGCTATTACGGCAGTCATAAACGGCACAGGGAATATATAGGTCTCCCCACAACCTCAGTAAACGATGCCCGTACGCGGCAGATGATATCTCAGAAACGAAAAACAAGAGGACAACCCATAGCGTAATAAAGTCTGCACAGTCGGTTTATTAAAAAGGATTGCACTTACAGGACATCAGTGAGTCAACAGCATGAATAGAAATGTCAGCAAAAAATCAGCGTCTCCGTCAACAGCATGAATCGAAATGTCAGCAAAAAATCAGCGTCTCCGTCTGCTGCCTCCGCTTCCTAGGTTTGTATATGCCCAACACGAGAACAGACGTGGTGACGTCATAGGCTCCTCCCTACGCGTTTCGTCACGATAGGACGTCGTCTGGGGATTGGCCAAGCTCGAACGTCACCACGTGTGGGCATTAAATACACTGCGGGCGCCATCTTAACCAATGGCAAAGGGAGTACAACATTGGAAGACTGCCCAGCTGTTTTGAATATCAGCCATCAGCAAACGAAAAAAGAGCGGAAGCAAATCAAGGATCGAAAAGCGGATCAAAAAAAGGAAGCGCCATCTTGTGGCGAAAAAACATAGCAATATCAAAGGTTCTCAGATGGTAACAACAAACCATGAAGGGATGCAGCAGACGGGAGCCAGATTATGATGAAAACATATAAGTAGTGCAATAAACAGTAATAAAACATCTATTACATCAAACACAGCGGGATAAAAGCTATATTCTTATTAAAAATTAGAATAATTAAAAAATTAATTCATTAATTAATTGGTATAAAAAACATGCCAGGAAACATATGTAAGCACAGAGGGAGAAATATGGGAAACATTTAATCATAAGTGGAGAGAAGAAACGATGTTCAAGAGTTATTTATAAAGCAATTAATGTCCCAATCCACATTTAGCCCAAAGGGGACAAAAGATCTCATATGGAAGATCCACCTAGTTTCAAGCCTAGATATGGATCTGACTTTATTGGCCCCTCTCCAATGTGGATTTATTTTATCAAATGCCAAAAACAGGGTGCCTGTCAGTTTCTTGTCGTGGTACTTGGCGTAATGCCTAGATAAATTGTGCTTAGGGTAACCCCGTTTTATATTGGCTACATGCTCTGATAATCGTACATGCAATTCTCGTTTGGTTCGACCTATGTACTGTTTAGAACATGGACACTGAATAAGATAGACGACATATTTGGTAGTACATGTAATGAACGATTGAATGTCGTATATCTTATTCGTGACAGAAGACTGAAAAGTCTCACATTTTCTGCCAGTAAATCTATTTATTTGACAAATGTTACATTTACGGCAGGGGTAAAAACCTTTCATAGTATGAAAAAAAGAGATGGTCTTGGGGGGATCTATCACATTCCTGGCGACACAGTGTCGCAAAGAAGGTGCACCCCTGTATATCACCAATGGTCTATCAGGAATGATAGGTCCTAAGACCTTATCATTCCTGAGTATATTCCAATACTTATGAATGATTTTCTTAACAGAAAAATGTTGGTTGGAATAACCCGTAATCATAGACCAGTTGAACCTGTTGTCAGATGTAGAACCGGGTTCAACTTCCCTATGTAACATAAGTGCCCTATCCATATTGGCAACCTGAGAAATAGTGGCATCTATCTCACTCTTAGAGTAACCTTTGTCTAGGAAACGCTGTTTAAGTACCTGTGCTTGTTGGTAATACTCCATAACCTCTGTACAGTTGCGTCTAATCCGCTGAAATTGTCCCCGGGGGACAGCCCTCAACCAAGCCGGGTGATGACAACTAGAAAGCGGGATATAGGCGTTCCTGTCGGTCGCCTTAAAGTATGTATTAGTAACAAGGTGACCATTCCTAACTAGGATATTGAGGTCGAGGAAATGGATTCCAGTACCGCTGATTTCAGACTGAAGGGATATGTTCCTATCATTCTGATTCAATGACAGAAAGAAGTTTTCCAGTGAAGCTTGATCCCCATCCCACACCAACAGGACATCGTCTATGTACCTTTTCCAAAGACGTAGCTGTGCAGGGGGATTGTTGTCAATAACCTCCATCTCCCACCTGGCCATAAATAAATTGTCCAGGCTGGGCGCAAATTTAGCGCCCATGGCTACGCCACAAATCTGCAGATAGAAGTGCCCCCCAAACCAAAAATAATTATGGCCTGTTGCAAATTTCAAAAGTGACAAAATAAACTGTTTTTGGGACCGAGGTAAGGAAGGTTCTTGATCCAGGTAATAGTCTACTGCCTCAAAACCATGTTGGTGGGAGATATTAGTATATAAAGAGGCTACATCCGCCGTAGCCAGGATGTAGCTCTCCTTCCACTCAAGGTTTTCCAAAAGGTTAATAACCTGGGTGGTATCTCTCAAATATGCTGGGGTAGCAGTCACTAGAGGTTGTAGAAAATTATCTACATACCTCCCAATCCTGGCCGTAATCGAATCTATGCCACTGATGATCGGGCGGCCAGGAGGATTAGAGAGGCTTTTGTGTATCTTGGGTAAAAAATACATAACCGGAACCCTTGGAGCAGAGGGAACCAGATATGCCCTTTCTTTTTTATTCAAAATACCCCCTTCAAAACCTTTGTCAACCAGTATCTGGAGTTCTCTTTTGAATTTAGTTGTGGGGTTGGCGGCCAAGGGTAAATAAGTTTCCCGGTCAGAAAGGAGCCTATTCATTTCATCTAAGTAGTGAGTTTTGTCAAGAATGACAACACCTCCCCCTTTGTCCGCTGGACGTATGACAATGTCATTCCGTTCACAGATTTTGGTTAAATGATGGTGGAAGTCCCCTTGTTGGTTACGGGGGCATTTAAGTGCTATAAGGTCTTTAATTACCATTTCTTTGAAAACTTGTATAGAGGGAGCAATGGGACCTGGGGGATTAAATAATGAGGCATTAGCCAAATTAGTATGTCTAATGGGAGCTTCATTAACCCGATTAGATGAACCAGAGAGAGAATTGACTGCACCATTAGTAACAATGGAAGGCCTGTTAACAAAGGATGAGCCTTGATTGTTGATAGGGTTTAGAAGAAAATGTCTCTTGATGTTCAATTTTCTTATAAACTTGTGTACATCAACAAATGTTTCAAACTTGTTCAATCTATGTGGGGGAGCAAATTTCAGGCCTTGACTCAAAACTTTCTGCTCGCCCACAGAGAGTTGAACGGTACTTAAATTGAATACACCACTGACATTTATTGTCTTCTTTTCTTTGGCCCGGATCCTCCTCCCCCCTCTAAGGCCTCTTTCTCTTCGTATCCCCTTTTTCCTCTGTTGTTGTTCCTGGGAAAAAAATGTTGATAGCTTTGGCTCTCTTCTAAAAAATCCCGAGGTGAATTTTGATACTCATTCCTCCCGTGGTTAGGATAATCATCATATTGGTTAGGATGTCTAACAATAACATGATCATCCCTCTCAAAAGCATCCTGAAAATGGGAAAGAGGGGTAAACCTGTTAGACAGGGGAATAGCCCTCCTCCTAGGGGTGTGAGTATGCGACGTAGTTACATAATCTCTAGGGTCCCTTCCATAGTCCCTGGGTTTCCGAGGGTTGTCTCTAGGAGTATCTCTATATTCCCTTTCCCTTGAGTGCTGGGAATTCCTGTTTGAAGATTTAGAGGCATAATTTCCTCTATAATTTTCTCTCGGAGGGGGGCCTTGAGGGGCCCTATAAGTAGAACTACCTTGATGGGTGCGTTTTTCATTACCTTTGGAGGTTTTAGGCCTAACACTAGGTTGGCCTTTGTTATTAATTTGAGCCAGGGGATTATTTATCCTCACATTGTTTTGAGATGGAGGAGGTAAAACTCTATTGGGGAGATGAACTGGAGGGGGGGAGAGATGAGGGTTGGTATTGAATATCCATCCTCTCATTTTCAGTAGACTCCTCCAACGATACTTGCCATTTAAAGACCGCTTTATCAGAGTAATCTGCTAAATCGCGGTTGTATTTTCTCTTCTTTTTATTTCTCTGGTCAGAGTCTTCCTTTTCAAGAAACTGTCGCAATTGGTCGGATTTTACTTTGTAAGCTTCCTGATCCTTGAAAGGCAACAGTCTGTCTCTGACCAGATTTCTCTGATGAGATTTCTCTGGTCAGAGACAGACTGTTGCCTTTCAAGGATCAGGAAGCTTACAAAGTAAAATTCGACCAATTGCGACAGTTTCTTGAAAAGGAAGACTCTGACCAGAGAAATAAAAAGAAGAGAAAATACAACCGCGATTTAGCAGATTACTCTGATAAAGCGGTCTTTAAATGGCAAGTATCGTTGGAGGAGTCTACTGAAAATGAGAGGATGGATATTCAATACCAACCCTCATCTCTCCCCCCTCCAGTTCATCTCCCCAATAGAGTTTTACCTCCTCCATCTCAAAACAATGTGAGGATAAATAATCCCCCGGCTCAAATTAATAACAAAGGCCAACCTAGTGTTAGGCCTAAAACCTCCAAAGGTAATGAAAAACGCACCCATCAAGGTAGTTCTACTTATAGGGCCCCTCAAGGCCCCCCTCCGAGAGAAAATTATAGAGGAAATTATGCCTCTAAATCTTCAAACAGGAATTCCCAGCACTCAAGGGAAAGGGAATATAGAGATACTCCTAGAGACAACCCTCGGAGACCCAGGGACTATGGAAGGGACCCTAGAGATTATGTAACTACGTCGCATACTCACACCCCTAGGAGGAGGGCTATTCCCCTGTCTAACAGGTTTACCCCTCTTTCCCATTTTCAGGATGCTTTTGAGAGGGATGATCATGTAATTGTTAGACATCCTAACCAATATGATGATTATCCTAACCACGGGAGGAATGAGTATCAAAATTCACCTCGGGATTTTTTAGAAGAGAGCCAAAGCTATCAACATTTTTTTCCCAGGAACAACAACAGAGGAAAAAGGGGATACGAAGAGAAAGAGGCCTTAGAGGGGGGAGGAGGATCCGGGCCAAAGAAAAGAAGACAATAAATGTCAGTGGTGTATTCAATTTAAGTACCGTTCAACTCTCTGTGGGCGAGCAGAAAGTTTTGAGTCAGGGCCTGAAATTTGCTCCCCCACATAGATTGAACAAGTTTGAAACATTTGTTGATGTACACAAGTTTATAAGAAAATTGAACATCAAGAGACATTTTCTTCTAAACCCTATCAACAATCAAGGCTCATCCTTTGTTAACAGGCCTTCCATTGTTACTAATGGTGCAGTCAATTCTCTCTCTGGTTCATCTAATCGGGTTAATGAAGCTCCCATTAGACATACTAATTTGGCTAATGCCTCATTATTTAATCCCCCAGGTCCCATTGCTCCCTCTATACAAGTTTTCAAAGAAATGGTAATTAAAGACCTTATAGCACTTAAATGCCCCCGTAACCAACAAGGGGACTTCCACCATCATTTAACCAAAATCTGTGAACGGAATGACATTGTCATACGTCCAGCGGACAAAGGGGGAGGTGTTGTCATTCTTGACAAAGCTCACTACTTAGATGAAATGAATAGGCTCCTTTCTGACCGGGAAACTTATTTACCCTTGGCCGCCAACCCCACAACTAAATTCAAAAGAGAACTCCAGATACTGGTTGACAAAGGTTTTGAAGGGGGTATTTTGAATAAAAAAGAAAGGGCATATCTGGTTCCCTCTGCTCCAAGGGTTCCGGTTATGTATTTTTTACCCAAGATACACAAAAGCCTCTCTAATCCTCCTGGCCGCCCGATCATCAGTGGCATAGATTCGATTACGGCCAGGATTGGGAGGTATGTAGATAATTTTCTACAACCTCTAGTGACTGCTACCCCAGCATATTTGAGAGATACCACCCAGGTTATTAACCTTTTGGAAAACCTTGAGTGGAAGGAGAGCTACATCCTGGCTACGGCGGATGTAACCTCTTTATATACTAATATCTCCCACCAACATGGTTTTGAGGCAGTAGACTATTACCTGGATCAAGAACCTTCCTTACCTCGGTCCCAAAAACAGTTTATTTTGTCACTTTTGAAATTTGCAACAGGCCATAATTATTTTTGGCTTGGGGGGCACTTCTATCTGCAGATTTGTGGCATAGCCATGGGCGCTAAATTTGTGCCCAGCCTGGCCAATTTATTTATGGCCAGGTGGGAGATGGAGGTTATTGACAACAATCCCCCTGCACAGCTACGTCTTTGGAAAAGGTACATAGACGATGTCCTGTTGGTGTGGGATGGGGATCAAGCTTCACTGGAAAACTTCTTTCTGTCATTGAATCAGAATGATAGGAACATATCCCTTCAGTCTGAAATCAGCGGTACTGGAATCCATTTCCTCGACCTCAATATCCTAGTTAGGAATGGTCACCTTGTTACTAATACATACTTTAAGGCGACCGACAGGAACGCCTATATCCCGCTTTCTAGTTGTCATCACCCGGCTTGGTTGAGGGCTGTCCCCCGGGGACAATTTCAGCGGATTAGACGCAACTGTACAGAGGTTATGGAGTATTACCAACAAGCACAGGTACTTAAACAGCGTTTCCTAGACAAAGGTTACTCTAAGAGTGAGATAGATGCCACTATTTCTCAGGTTGCCAATATGGATAGGGCACTTATGTTACATAGGGAAGTTGAACCCGGTTCTACATCTGACAACAGGTTCAACTGGTCTATGATTACGGGTTATTCCAACCAACATTTTTCTGTTAAGAAAATCATTCATAAGTATTGGAATATACTCAGGAATGATAAGGTCTTAGGACCTATCATTCCTGATAGACCATTGGTGATATACAGGGGTGCACCTTCTTTGCGACACTGTGTCGCCAGGAATGTGATAGATCCCCCCAAGACCATCTCTTTTTTTCATACTATGAAAGGTTTTTACCCCTGCCGTAAATGTAACATTTGTCAAATAAATAGATTTACTGGCAGAAAATGTGAGACTTTTCAGTCTTCTGTCACGAATAAGATATACGACATTCAATCGTTCATTACATGTACTACCAAATATGTCGTCTATCTTATTCAGTGTCCATGTTCTAAACAGTACATAGGTCGAACCAAACGAGAATTGCATGTACGATTATCAGAGCATGTAGCCAATATAAAACGGGGTTACCCTAAGCACAATTTATCTAGGCATTACGCCAAGTACCACGACAAGAAACTGACAGGCCTGTTTTTGGCATTTGATAAAATAAATCCACATTGGAGAGGGACCAATAAAGTCAGATCCATATCTAGGCTTGAAACTAGGTGGATCTTCCATATGAGATCTTTTGTCCCCTTTGGGCTAAATGTGGATTGGGACATTAATTGCTTTATAAATAACATTGAACGTTTCTTCTCTCCACTTATGATTAAATGTTTCCCATATTTCTCCCTCTGTGCTTACATATGTTTCCTGGCATGTTTTTTATACCAATTAATTAATGAATAAATTTTTTAATTATTCTAATTTTTAATAAGAATATAGCTTTTATCCCGCTGTGTTTGATGTAATAGATGTTTTATTACTGTTTATTGCACTACTTATATGTTTTCATCATAATCTGGCTCCCGTCTGCTGCATCCCTTCATGGTTTGTTGTTACCATCTGAGAACCTTTGATATTGCTATGTTTTTTCGCCACAAGATGGCGCTTCCTTTTTTTGATCCGCTTTTCGATCCTTGATTTGCCTCCGCTCTTTTTTCATTTGCTGATGGCTGATATTCAAAACAGCTGGGCAGTCTTCCAATGTTGTACTCCCTTTGCCATTGGTTAAGATGGCGCCCGCAGTGTATTTAATGCCCACACGTGGTGACGTTCGAGCTTGGCCAATCCCCAGACGACGTCCTATCATGACGAAACGCATAGGGAGGAGCCTACGACGTCACCACGTCTGTTCTCGTGTTGGGCATATACAAACCTAGGAAGCGGAGGCAGCAGACGGAGACGCTGATTTTTTGCTGACATTTCGATTCATGCTGTTGACTCACTGATGTCCTGTAAGTGCAATCCTTTTTAATAAACCGACTGTGCAGACTTTATTACGCTATGGGTTGTCCTCTTGTTTTTCGTTTCTGAGATATCATCTGCCGCGTACGGGCATCGTTTACTGAGGTTGTGGGGAGACCTATATATTCCCTGTGCCGTTTATGACTGCCGTAATAGCAGTCATCGGGATCTGGTAAGCGCATCTGATATTCCACCTTGGGTGTGAAGAGTCATAGAGGATTCCCCATCTGCATCTTCACCTCCTTTCTGCACCTTTGTGAAACTTTTCTTTTCCATCACGGATCTCCCTTTTTGTTGTTTTATATATTCTGGACTTTTATTAATTATGTTTGGGATGTTTTCACTGGATATATCACCATATGAATAATATGGAAGATTGTTGTCATACTGCCAGTACTTGCAAGATATTCCTGCAGCTCCTTTAATGTTGCTGTAGGCCTCTTGGCAGCCTCCCTGTCCGGTTTTCTTCTCGTCTTTTCATCAATTTTGGAGGGACGTCCAGTTCTTGGTAATGTCACTGTTCTACCATATTTTCTCCACTTGATGATGACTGTCTTCACTGTGTTCCATGGTATAGCTAATGCCTTGGAAATTCTTTTGTACCCTTCTCCTGACTGATACCTTTTAACAATGAGATCCCTCTGATGCTTTGGAAGGTTTCTGCGGACCATGGCTTTTGCTGTGGGATGTGACTAAGAAAATGTCAGGAAAAACCTACTAGAACAGCTGAACTTTATTTGGGGTTATTCAGAGGCACTTTAAATGATGGCAGTTGTGTACTGACTCCTATTTAACATCAGTTTGAATGTGATAGCTTAATTCTGAACACAGCTACATCCCCAGTTATAAGAGAGTGTGCACACTTATGCAACCACATTATTTTATTTTTTTTATTTTTGCTTCCCTCCTCTAAAATATTACAGTTTGTTTTTCAACTGAGTTGTACAGTTTATAGGTCACATTAACCACTTCCTGACTGGCACACGCCGATGTACGTCGGCAGAATGGCACGGCTGGGCAAATGGGCGTACAGGTACGTCCCTTTGAATTTGCCGCCGTGCCATCGCGTGCGCGCCGCCCAGGAGCTCCGTGAGTCGGGTCGCGGGTCACGTGGACTCGATCGCCACGGGGATACCCGCGATCGCCTCACGGAGAGGACAAACTGGGAGATGCTGATGTAAACAGCATCCCCCCGTTCTGCCTAGTGACAGTGTCACTGATCTCTGCTTCCTGTCATTGGGAGCGGAGATCAGTAACGTGTCACAGCTAGCCCATCCCCCCTACAGTTAAAATCACCCCCAGTACTGACTTAACCCCTCCCCGCCCCCTAGTGGTTAACCCCTTATCTGCCAGTGTCATTTACACAGGAATCAGTGCATTTGTATAGCACTGAGTGCTGTATAAATGACAATGGCCCCAAAAATGTCCGATGTGTCCGCCATAATTTCGCAGTCACGATAAAAATCGCTGATCACCGCCATTACTAGTAAAAAAAAAAAATTATTAATAAAAATGCCTAAAATGAACCCCTATTTTATAAACGCTATAACTTTTGCGCAAATCAATCAATAAACGCTTATTGTGATTTTTTTTACCAAAAATATGTAGAAGAATATGGATCGGCCTAAACTGAGGAAAAAAAAAATGTTTTTTTATATATTTTTGGGGGATATTTATTATAGCAAAAAATAATGCGTTTTTTCAAAATGTTCGCTCTTATTATGTTTATAGCGCAAAAAATAAAAATAGCAGAGGTGATCAAATACCAAAAAGAAAGCTCTATTTGTGGGAAAAAAAGGACGTCAATTTTGTTTGGGAGTTAAAGCGTTCAGTTAAAGCGACGCAGTGCCGAACCGCAAAAAGTGCTCTGGTCAGGAAGGGGGTAAAATCTTCCGTGGCTGAAGCCGTTAAAGGTGGAAAAAGTTCTGAAATGATTTATCTTTGTCTCACACTTACACTTCAGGTGGTGTACACAGTATATAATACAGTGCAGCCAGTGTACAGTTTCTAATACAGTGCAGGCGGTGTACACAGTATATAATACAGTGTGTACAGTTTCTAATACACTTCAGGTGGTGTACACAGTTTCTAATACAGTGCAGGTGGTGTGCACAGTATATAATACAGTGTAGTGCGGTGTTAAAAAAAAAAAACATGTCCAGAAGGCCACCAAGGAGAGGCAGACGTTCACAGGCCACTAAAAGAGGGCAAGCAGCCTCTGTGTCTACAGTGAACAGTGGTGGTCGTGGACATGGCGCATTCTCTGAAGGTGGCCGTGGGGCAAGCTTGTCCTTTTTTTTCTGCTGCTGGCCATGTTATTGAGCCACAACATGCAGAAGAGTTGGTGGAGTGGATAACAAAGCCGTCCTCATCTTCCTCATCCCCTGTCACCCAAGCTCATAGTAGTTTGCCTTCCAACGCAGCTGCCAAAGCAGCCTATTCCACTGGCTCCTTGTCCAAAGTTACTCCTTGGGCACCACATGCTTGACCAGACATATGATGACCTGCTATGCAGTCCATTGGCAACAGCACCTGAAAGACCCACATCATAGAAAAAGGCAGACTTTTCCTTGCTCCTCATCTGGGATCTCCAACCCTATACATTTCCAGTCCTCTCAAAAACCTGCCGGGAGAGGAATAAAGGTATAGCAATAGTTGCCACAAGTACCTGCAGCCAGTCTGCTAGCAGTACACCACCAGTTGATTTCAACAGGCAAATATCGCTACCCCAGTTGCTGAACCGTAAAAAGAAATTCTGTCCCAGCCATCCACATGTTCAGAATGCTAGCTTGGCCAAATTGCTAGCACTGCAAATGCTGCCTTTTCAGCTGGTAGGCTCTGCCCCCTTTCATGAATTTGTGGAATGTGCTGTACCACAGTGGCAGGTTCCAAAACAGCATTTCTTTTCATTTAAGGCAATTCCAGATCTCTTTTTTTTTATTTTATTTAAATCTTTTTTTATTAATAGCAATACAAGAATTACAAACATTACAAAGCACACTATATTATAGTGCAGATATCTAAGACAAAAGAAAAAATTAGAAGGACATTAATCTAGTCGCAGCTAGCGCTGCAGTGCGTGGTGATAAATACAAACATTTATAAAAGTATGATGAATAACAAGTTGCAATGTATTATTTTTCCCCATTTTGCTTCCCTACCCTCCCCACCCTAGCTTAATCTTCTTCCCGTCATACCACCCCCCTCCCTTCCCCAGTAAACAGCACTACAAATGATTTATTAGCACTGGATCCCGCGGTATTCTGCGTCCGCCTATATCCCAGTGAAGCTTGCTCTTACACACAAATTTATCCAGTTTGGGCTTTTATTCTCCCCTGCCCCCGAAAGAGCCACCCAGGTTCTGTAGTTAATTCAGAAAAGGTGCGTGTTCAGCTCCTGGAGCCAGGGCCTCCATATACTGACAAATTTATTATAGTTTCCTATTTTAGTGTATACCGTCCTTTCTGTCCAGACCAGGGAGTCCATTGTCTTAAGCCATTCCCCTATAGTTGGAGGCGTTGCTGAGAGCCAGGATTGCGCTAGCAATTTTCTCGCTTGGTATAGGCACCTTACTATAGCAGTGGTCGTACTGGAATTCCCCATGTTAACTCCTACCAACCCTAAGATATACACCTTAGCGTCCAATTCCAGTTTAACATTAAATCTGCGGTTTATTGTTCTGACCACTTCCGACCAGTATCTTACTAGTTTTGGACACCTCCATACCATGTGTATGAGATCTCCTGTCCTAGAGCACCTAGGACACTTGTCATCTGGTCTGCAACAAACCTATACAGTCTCCTGGGGGTGTAATATACTCTATGTAAAAGGAAGAGGTGCGAGGCCTTCTGTGACGGAGAGACGGACACCATCGGCCCAAGTTCCATTATTTTTTTCCACTGAGTGTCCGTCAACTCCCCCACATCCGCCTCCCACCTCTCCCTAGGGCCATGGGACACACCCTGGACTAACATCTTATCCATTAACTGCGCATACACATCCGCAATTAGTCCCTTAGTATTTGTTGCTTTAACTATTTTATTAAGGAGTGGTGTTTTACACCACTCCATAGGGCAGGTCCTGGATTGGGTATTTAATGTATGCCTGATCTGTAGGTAGCTGTAAAATATATTGTACGGGACTCCATATTCTGTTCTCAATTCCATAAAGGATTTTAAGTTATTATCTCTATACAGATGAGCCAGTCTATGTATTCCATGACTTTCCCAAACGGGATTCCTTTCTATAGACATTAATTCCCCCAGGGATTTATTAAACCATATAGGCGAGAACTCAGTGATGCCTCTATACCCCATGGTCTTCTTAACTGTCTGCCAGATCTTATTTACTAGTTTATATGTTGGCAACTTTCTCTGGAGTGAACGCGCTTCTAGTGCATCCACCAAAAGCCTATGCGGATTACCTTCTACCCTTTTTTTTTTGCTGGCGCTCGCTTCACCCAGGGATTCGCAACCCCCCATGTGCTGCAATTGGGCAGCTAAATAGTAGCCATAAGGATGAGGGATTGCCAATCCTCCTTCACAAGTAGGTCGCTGCAGTGTCTGCAATTTAATCCTGGCCTGGCCCTTCTTCCAAATAAGTTCCCTAAATAAAGAATTTATTTTCAGGAACCATTTTCTCCCGATCCATACCGGGGAGTTATGGACAATATATAGCAACTGTGGCAACCATATCATTCTAATCAGGTTTGAAGGTCCCGCCAAAGATAGGGGAAGCCGACACCAGATGTCGCATTTTTTAAAAAAATTTTCAAGCAAGGGGGCCAAGTTGTCCCGGATGTAATTATTGGGATTGTTAGTCAATACTATTCCCAGGTACTTTATCTTATCAGTTATATTTAACCCAGGGGCACCATCAGGGAGGGTGTTAGTGGTTGAATCGATCTGTAGAAGCAATGATTTGTCCCAGTTGATTACAAGGCCTGAGATTCTCCCAAATCCTTCTACCAGTTGCATAGTTTTTTCCAAGGATGGACCCGTGTCCCCCAAGAATACCAAAACATCATCTGCGTAAAGCGCAACTCTTTCTTCGCCACCCTTCCTCCTAAAGCCCCGCAGCCCCGGTGACCTTCTTATAGCCTCCGCCAATGGCTCCATTGCTAGAGCAAAAAGGAGGGGCGATAGTGGACACCCCTGTCTTGTGCCCCTTTCTAGCGTTAGACTATCTGAGTACTCATTGTTGACCTTTAACTTAGCCGTTGGGTAGCTATACAAAATTTTCACCCAGTTGATAAAAGTTGGGCCAAACCCGAATCTCTCCATTATCCCCCAGAGATATCCCCATTCCAAGCTATCAAATGCTTTGGTTATATCCAGGGATATAACGGCTCTGGGGTCCTTACCCTCTACTGGAGTCTGCAAGTTCAGATATGCCCTTCTGATGTTTACACTAGTAGACCTATGGGGGATAAACCCTGCTTGGTCTGGGTGTACCAAGTTGGTGATGCATTTACTTAGCCTAGTTGCTAGTACCTTTGCTAGGATTTTAATGTCCAAGCAAAGTAGCGAGATTGGTCTGTATGACGATACATCCAGTTGGTCCTTCCCTTCTTTTTGAATAAGTATGATATTAGATTCTGTCATTGAGGCAGGTAGTCCACCCTATAGCCGCCTCCTCTAGTGTCCTCAAGAGGGTGGGGAGCAGAACCTCCCCATAGTATTTATATATCTCCAGGGGGAGTCCATCTGGGCCTGGGGTCTTGTGGTTGGGCATATCTGCCACAGCGCTCTTTAATTCTTCTAGTGTTATAGGGGATTCTAGGTTAGCTTTATCTACTGTAGGGAGGGTTGGTAATTCGAATCCCTCCAAAAATCTGTCCATCTCTCCCCCTACTGTAGGCTGCTTTGACTTGTACAAAGTGCTGTAAAAATCAAAAAATATCTCCTTGATTTTCACAGAATCGGCCGTGATTTCCCCATTTGGGGACCTAATCGCAGAGATTGTTGAGGATGGAGAATTGGTACTTGCCACTAAGGCCAACGTTCGGCCCACTCTTTCCCCCTCCTGAAAAAACCTCTGCCTCTGAAAGAGCCTTCTGTTCTCGGCGTTTCTAATTGTTACCGCTTTGTATTCCTGTTGCTTCCGGGTCCATAGCTCCCTTGTCTCTGGAGTAGGGTCCAGGACATACTGCCTTTCCAACCCCATAACCTCATTTCTAATGCATTCTCCCTGCATTCTTGTTTTCCTCTTCACCCTTGTTATGTGCTGGATTAGGAGCCCCCTAAGAAAGGCCTTTAAAGAATCCCAAACCCCCCCCCCCCCCCCCGACGCTGTGCCCGAGTTACATATTATAAACTTTTTTAAACTAGTGGATATTTCTTCCGTGCTCCCTATTACCTCCAACCATACTGAATTTACTGTCCAGGGCCTCTGTATTTGTCTATCACAGGTGTGCACCACCAGTTTTAGAGGCGAGTGGTCTGATATCCCTCTTGGGCCGTATTCTACTTTATGCACTAAGGGGTGCGCTTCCTTATTGCCTATAGCTAGATCTATACGGGATAATGTGCGATGTGCCCCTGAATAACAAGAATATTGCCTGTCATTTGGGTTGCGAATTCTCCAGAAGTCGCACCACCCCATTTCCTCTAGGAACTGAGCAAGCCTGCCCTCCATTGCCCTTTCTGTCCGGGTACCAGATGGAAGCCTGTCCTGACGACTGTCAAGGACTGTGTTAAAGTCCCCGATCAGAATCATCGGAGTGCCTATCTTATTCTCCATATATTCCAACAAACAGTATAGAATTTCCAACTTAAATGGGGGGGGGGGGATATATATATATTTGCTATAACAAATGCTCTACCATCTATCAGGCAATGTAGAAAAATATAGCAGCCCAGTGTGTCGATCCGGACATCCCTGCAGGTAAACGCCACCCCTTTTTTAACCAAGATGCTCACTCCCCTCCAGTAGGAGGAGTAGACTGAGTGGAATTGTGTTTGGAATTTCCTACCCCCAATTCGTAGCTTGGATTCATTTGTCAAGTGTGTCTCCTGCAGGTAAATCAGTCCAACACCCTGGGCTTCCAGTTCTGAGAATACAGCAGCTCTTTTAACAGGATCGCCCATACCCCTAACATTCCACGAGCTTATACCAACTATGCTAGACATCAAGGAGTGGATAAAAGGAAATTTTTGACAGAAAGACCAACCCAAAAAATAAAAATCCAAAAAAAGGACCCCACAAAAAAATACAAAATTAGGGCCAGAAAGGGGGATGACCCTAAGACCACAATCTCATGCGATATAAAGTATAAACCACTCTTTTGCCCAATCCTCCCAATCAAACACATCAAACTTCTTACTTTAAGATTTGTCATTTGTTGTAACTCATCTGTGATTTCTAAAACAACAATCAGTGCTAAAACTATAGTTAGAGGCGTGAGGGGCGAGGGGAGAAAGCAAGTACCTTCCCCCTCTCGCCCCCCCAAACCCCCAATACTCTGTTTCTTTTCTCGTGCATATATAAGTAACACAAACCCTTATATAGAATATTACCCTTATCCCACCCCTGCTTCAGTTTACTATTGTGTTTAAGTCCCATGTAGGGAATAATTAACTCTTTACCCAGTGACCTCCCCTTACCCCTCCCATGCCTGATTCGACTAGCCCTAGGGGCCTTTATTGTGACCCAATCTAACCAATACTTCCATACCCCACCTATTAACAAACATACCCACCCATCATCCTCCACCTGCCCCCCACCCCCCATCACTTTTATATCATATCCCTTAAGGGGAAATATTCTCCAAACTTTAAAGCAAAAAAAAAAGAAGAAAGAAAGACCACCCCACAACCTTAATCGTGTACCAACTCCCATTTAGAACTCTCTCACACCCTCCAACCCTCGCTCCCCCCAACCTCCAGCCCATGCTGAAAAAAAAGAAAAAGAAAAAAAAAACCCACAAACCCCCCCCACCCCCAACCCCACCCCTTATTTAACATTTAATAATTCAACATTTATCCCCTTTTTCTTCTTTCTCTTTTTTCCTCTTTCTCGAATTCCCGACTTTATAAGTTCTTTTTATTGTCCTCCAACCATGCTGAGGCCTTGTCAGCTGTATTGAAAAAATGAACTATCCCTAAGGCTTCTACGCGTAATCGCGCTGGGTATAATAATGCATATGAGACTTTATGAGACCGTAGTGCGCGTTTCACATCTATAAAACCTGCCCTTCTTTTTTGCAAGTACGGGGAGTAATCGGGGTACAGTGAAATCCTATTGCCGTTATGAAAAATGTCTCCTTTCTCTCTGGATTTTTGCATCAGCGTCACCTTGTCCTTGTAACAAAATAACTTAAGAATCATTGGTCTAGGGCGGCCCCCTGATGCAGTGGGCCTGGTGGGGATTCCATGCGCTCTCTCAATGGAAAAATAAGGTGAAAAAATATCAGTCCCAAAAAGCCCCCTGAGCAAATTTTCCATGTATACCTCGGGGTGAGACCCATCACACTAACATTACATCTGCGCATCCTATTTTCTATTTCGTCCATTTTGTTTCTGTATATTTCAAACTGTGCTTGTATGCTCTTAAATTCTTGTTGCATTGGATACACTATATCCTCGGCTTGGCTCAATCTTTCTTCTATAAGGGTAGTCCTCTCTAATACTTTCTGGAGCTCCTGGCCCATAGAGCGTAGTTCTTCCTTGAGGCCCCTTAGTTGGTTACACAGATCATTCAGGGAACCCTTACATGAATTCACCGCGGCCAGTACTTCCTTTAGTGTGGGTTCGGGTTCATCAACTGAACTTAGGTCAGAGGGAGCGCCACTGGTTTTCTCCAGGGGACCTAACTCTGGACTTTTTTTATTTGTTGTTGTTTTAGTGCTAGCTGGTAGTGCAGATGAAGCTGCTGACATTCTGCCCACGCTTTTCCTATCCCCAACCAGGCCTGTCTGTGTCTTCTCGTGAGGCAGTTGATTACTTTTTACAGGGGAATGTGAAGGGGTGTGCGCGTACTTTTCTAGCTTTGCTGCTGCCACCGCCGCTGCGGATACTGGTGCCACTGAATTCCCCTTTTCCTTAGAAGAGCGGGCGGGCTGTGTTGTTGCGCTTTCCTGTGGCTGTTGGGGATCCTCACCCTTCTTCCTGGTCATCATTGGGGAAACTGACAGGGTAGAGTTCCAACAGTACCTTTCACCCCGTCTGCCATTTGATATACCTGGGTGTTGCTGCTGTCACCCCCTTTATAACCCGCTTTCTAAGATACGCGTGACGTTTTTGCAGTCCACCGCTGGTGCTTAACTGCACTCCTTAACAAGCGTTTTCTTTGCCTCTTTCTTTTCTTTTCTCCTTCACCATCTCCTTCTCTCCCCTTGCTCTTCCCCTGTTTTACACTTTCATACTTCTCTTTTCTTCTACTGTGTATCATCAACAAGGTACCATAAAGTCCACCTTTATTACACCTGGTCTTTTAAGCTAAACCCAGATGCCCCCGTACCTGTCCTGAAGTGTTCAAAAGCTGTATGCACTCCTTATGTGCGCTCGGCGTCTGCCGCTGTAGCTGTGGCTGAAGCAGGGGAGGCTGGGAAGGCTGGAGCATTTTGGCTGGTACATCCGAACTTCTGACTGGATCACCAGGGTTTTCTCGGCTCTCGCGAGGGCCCCGGACGTTGCCAGGTAACGAAGCCAACAGTGACAGGAAGGTACGGGCAGTGTAGATTGAGTGTGGATCGAGCCGAGTGCGCAGCAGCACAGCGCATGCGGTGGCGAGCCGACACTCCGCTGCGACTTCGAGCACCAGCTTCCTCCGCAATACACCACCTCTCTCACAGGTGAGATACGAATAGCCAGTCAGGATAGCCGCGGCACGTGCAGTATTAGGCAGGCAAACTAGGCAAACTAGACAGCAAGCTAGGTTAAGCTGCTAGGGATGGGGCCGGGCAGCATGGAGGCCGGAGCTAGGAGGGAGCTCACTCACACCCGCTCACATCAACATCCGATCACGCAATTCCAGATCTCTAACGTCATGTGGAAGGCAATGTTTTGGCCTCATTGGACAGAGCGGTCAGCAGCAAGGTTCATATTACCGCTGACTCATGGTCTAGCAGGCATGGGCAGGGATGTTACCTTTCCTTCACGGCGCACTGGGTAACTCTGCTGGCAGCTGGGAAGGATGCAGGACAGGGTTCAGTGTTGGTGGAGCTTGTTCTGCCACCACGCCTCCAAAAATCTGGTGGTGATTCTGCCACAGCTCTCTGCCCCACTCCCTCCTCTTCTTCTTCCTCTATGGCATCTTCTGCAGAATTGTCCTCTGAACCAGCAGTGCTCCGTAAGTGTTTAAGGGGCTACACAAGCAGTCAGGCTAAAAGATGCCATGCAGTGCTTCAGTTGGTCTGCCCAAGGGACAGAAGTCACACTGCGGGCAGAGATTCTGTCAGCTCTGCAGGGGCAGGCTCAAAGGTGGCTGACGCCATGTGACAATGGCACCAACCTTCTCGCCCTCCGACAGGGACACTTGACCCATGTTCCATGTTTGGCACACGTCCTGAATTTGATGGTGCAGCATTTCTGACCAGGTACCCAGGCTTACAAGATTTCCTGAGGCAAGCCAGAAAAGTCTGTGGTCATTTCCGCCAGTCATATAATGCCAGTGCTCAGTTGGCTGACATTCAATGGGAATGCAACCTGCCCACCAACCGCCTCATTTGTGACATGCCCACCAGGTGGAACTCAACATTGGCAATGCTGCAGCGGCTGCGCACACAGCAGAGGACCATCAATGAGTACCTGTGTGAGTATGGCACCAGGACAGGGTCAGGGAAGCTTGGCCCTTGGACCCCAAAACACCCTCCCCAAGTTGAGGGCAAGTGCCCTGGTATGGACCCCACGCTTTTTTTGGCATGGAGTTCACTTTCAAATCCATACCAGAAGGGCCTGGTATGGACTGGGGGGAGCCCACGACAATATTTTTTTTTGACTTTATCTAAATTGCAGCTATCCGGCAATACATTACAGCCGCAAGCAATTTTACATTAAATTTTTTCCTTTAGAAATGTAATTTTGCTGTGGCACAGTAAAACACATGAGAAAGATGCACCACTTTACAGGCAGACTAAGGCACGATATTTAAAGGAATATTTCATTTTTATTGTTTCACTTTAAGCATTATTAAAATCACTGCTCTTGAAAAAACACCTGTTTTAAAAACTCTTTTTTACATTGATACATGTCCCTTGGGGCAGTACCTTGGTCCCTATACACTTTTTATGGCAATAAATTGCATATAAGCCTTTAAAATGAACATAGACTTTAACGGTGTTCGCATGTTCGCATGTTCGCATGTTCGCACAAATTTTTTGTCTGTTCGAATGTTCTGGTGCGAACCGAACTGGGGGGGGGGAATTTCGGCTCATCAGGTAGAAAGTAGAAGAGTGCATGCAACACACCCTGTCTCTGACAGTTACAATACACAATGTTATCATTTACAGAGGATACCTCCTATCAGCTGTAGGAAGACAAAACCTGAAACTTGGAATAATTCTTGGCTAAATCTGTAATAAACATAAAGGTAACATGGTTAACCACTTGACGTGGACAGTACACATATGTGCAGCCTCGCTGGACTGGACTTTTTTCCGTGGGACCGCATATATAAATATCTGTCTTTGTGCTGGGAGCGCGACACACAGGGGCGCTCCCAGCACAGAGCCTGGGTTCTCAGTGGGAGCCCCGGGTTCTTTACTAATGATCAGAACCTGGAACTCCTGGTTCCAGGTCACCTGATCTCTGTGATAGCTTCTGATTGACTTTTACATGAATCAGTCACTGTGTAGTCTGCCCCATGTGAATGTAGAGGAAAGATACATTGTATTTCTCTCTCTCCTTGCACGAGAGAGAGAGAGAAAGAAACAAACAACTGCGTGTAAAAATAAAGAAAAAATACCTAGATTAAGGCTTGATCTAGGTCAGTGCCGGAGTTAGTGTTTGAGTCAAAGGTCAGGGTCAATATATTTTGGGTAGAATTTTTTTTTCTTTAAATTAGTATTCGCGTCAGTGTGTTTTAGGTAGTTGTCACGTCTACCCCAATGCAGGTGGTCAGACACTATAGCTGGCTACTGTGTGCTTCACCTATAACAGCCCCCTTTCCCATAAGGCAAGCAGGCCTATCGGTACTCAGTTGCCCCCAGGACTTATACACAATGTTATAATGCCTGGCCACCACGCCAGGGCAGATGCGAACTGAGCAAAGCAAATAGATACCTGCGGTTAGCAGACAGATAGCGTGGCTCTATGACAGCCCAGGTAAAAGGCAGGCTGTGTTCAGGGAATAGTCCAATAATCTGGTCCAAAGTCATACACAGGGAAATCCAAAACTAGCAGAGCACGGCAGACAGACAGGGAGCTTGATCAGGAACAACACATGTATCACTCTCTATCACAAACACCCAAATGAGGTTTTAGCTGTCTTATAACAGACTTGGTTTCCACCTAGAGACTGATGACATTAATCAGCCTGCAGGTGGACAGACAGACAAGGAGAGTGCCATAGCTAAAACCCCAGATGCTGGAATGAGCATTAGATGCTCCTGACATTACATCCCTTCTAAGGAGTGGCCCCTGGACCCTTAAAGATAAGCTGGATATCCAGCATAGGACCATCAGACTGGGCAGATGTCAGTGGATCTGCGAGGTCAGGTTGGTTAGTAGGGATGAGCCCGATGTTCGAGTCGAACATAAGTTCAACTTGAACATCGGGTGTTCGCCGAATAGCGAAGAATTTGGGGTGGTCGCCGCAAATTCGAAAGCCGCGGAACACCCTTTAAAAGTCTATGGGAGAAATCAAAAGTGTTAATTTTAAAGGCTTATATGCATGGTATTGTCATACAAAGTGTTTGGGGACCCGGGTCCTGCCCCAGGGGACATGTATCAATGCAAAAAAAAAGTTTTAAAACGGCCGTTTTTTCAGGAGCAGTGATTTTAATAATGCTTAAAGTGAAACAATAAAAGTGAAATATTCCTTTAAATTTCGTACCTGGGGGTGTCTTTAGTATGCCTGTAAAGTGGCGCATGTTTCCCGTGTTTACAACAGTCCATGCACAAAATGACAATTCTAAAGGAAAAAAAGTCATTTAAAAGTACTCGCGGCTATAATAAATTGTCGGTCCCGGCAATACACATAAAAGTCATTGAGAAAAACGGTGTGGGATTCCCCCACAGTCCATTACCAGGCCTTTTGGGTCTGGTATGAATATTAACCACATAAGGACCAGCCTCGTTTTGAAATTTTGGTGTTTACATCTTTAAAACTGTTTTTTTTTGCTAGAAAATTACTTAGAACACCCAAACATTATATATTGTTTTTTCTAACACCCTAGAGAATAAAATGGCGGTCATTGCAATACTTTTTTTCACACCGTATTTGCGCAGCGGTCTTACAAGCGCACTTTTTTTTAAAAAAATCACTTTTTGAATAAAAAAATAAGACAACAGTAAAGTTAGCCCAATTTTTTTTTTATATTTTGAAAGATAATGTTATGCCGAGTAAATTGATACCCAACATGTCACGCTTCAAAATTGCGCCCGCTCGTGGAATGGCGTCAAACTTTTACCCTCAAAAATCTCCATAGGCGACGTTTAAAAAATTCTACAGGTTGCATGTTTTGAGTTACAGAGGAGGTTTAGGGCTGGAATTACTGCTCTCGCTCTAATGATTGAAGTGATACCTCACATGTGTGGTTTGACCACCGTTTTCATATGTGGGCGCTACTCACGTATGTGTTTGCTTCTGCGCACAAGCTCGTCGGGAAAGGACATTTTAAAAAAAAAAGACGTATGGGCGGAAGCGACATTTTGACGTCGCTTCCGCCCTGCTATGGTAGGGAGACGGGTGGGGGCCATCTTCCCCTTACTCATCTCCATACCCAGCAAGGCGACAGACGCGATCATCTCCGCCGCTGCCGACGGCTCCAGTAAGCGGAGGGCACCGGATCGTGGCGGGAGGGGGGCCCCTCTTCTGCCACCGATAAAAGTGATCTCGCTGTGAATCCGCCGCAGAGACCACTTTTATCTTGTAGCCGACCGCTGACCAAACACAGGGATACTGGGGTTATGGCAGCTAGCTGCTGCCATAACAACGATATCCATCCCCAAAGTAGGGACGTACATCGGCGTGCGGCGGTTGGCAAGTGGTTTAAAAAAAAATTGCTTGGGAGTCCCCCCAAATTCCATACCAGGCCCTTCAGGTCTGGTATGGATATTAAGGGGAACCCCACGCCAAAATGTAAAAAAAAAATGGCGTGGGGGTCTCCCTCAAAATCCATACCAGACCTTTCAGGTCTGGTATGGATTTTAAGGGGAGCCTCGCGCCATAATTAAAAAAAAATGGCATGGGGATCCCCCCAAAAATCCATACCAGACCCTTATCCGAGCATGCAACCTGGCAGGCCGCAGGAAAAGAGGGGGGGACGAGAGAGCCCCCCTCTGAACTGTACCAGGCCCTACGGGGAAGTCATAGGGATGTGCCGTGCGTCAGAGGGGGTGGGTCACCCGGCGACATCACCGTGTGGCCCCACCCTCAGTTATAAAAACACTGTCACCTAAGAGGACAGTCATTGCGGTGAGTGCCTCCCATGGAGGTGGATCGCTGGTGGCGTGCAGGTTTTTTTTTCTTTTTGGTCTGTCGGCGGAGCAGGAGAAGAAGAAGAAGAAGAATTTGTGGGACAGTTACATTTTTTTTTTTAATAAAGGACTTGTCCCCAAGCCGTGTCATGTCATTTTTTTCATTTTCACACTTTTTTTGTGAAATGGTAGGGGTACATTTGTACCCCATTACCATTTCACACAGGGGGGGCTGGGATCTGGGGGTCCCCTTGTTAAAGGGGGCTTCCAGATTCCGATAAGCTCCCCGCCCGCAGACCCCCACAACCACCTGGCAAGGGTTGGGGGGATGAGGCTCTTGCCCCCATCAACATGGGGACACGGTGCTTTGGGAGGCTACCCCAAAGCACCCTCCCTATGTTGAGGGCATGTGGCCTGGTATGGTTCAGAAGGGGGGGCGCTCTCTCGTCCCCCCTTCTTTTCCTGCGGCCTGCCAGGTTGCGTGCTCGGATAAGGGTCTGGTATGGATTTTTGGGGGGAACCCCACGTGTTTTTTTTTTAAATTTTGGTTTGGGAGATACAATATTGTTAAAAAGAATATTATGTTGCGCCTTGTCAGGTCACCTTGAGGCTAGGTGACAGATGCACTCTGTAGGAGTCAGAAGTGCACCGCTAGATAGTGGACCCTAGGACTGACTGCTGCGGATAGACCCCTGGGAGGTTCAGGAAGCAGGTCTACTGGATCACTGACACAGAACCCACTGGGAGCTAGAGCATAGATTCCCCAGGGCGCGGAGTCTAAGAGCCAGCAGGTGTTCACCAGAGCCTTTAATGGTAAGGATGGACTGCGCTGCAGTCTGGCTCCAGGTCGCGGCCCCCAGGGTCTCACAGCTCACGCTCACAGTAGACTACAGGAGAAGAGGAAGGAGGCAGCAGGCTGGAACAACAAGGAAGTAAGGGACAAGCCAAGGTCGGGGGCCACAAGCAGATAAGGACAACAGAGTACACGCCAAGGTTCAGGGTCACAGGCAAACGGGATGGTCAGGGACACGCCAAAGGTCAGGGTCACGAACAGACAGGAATAGTTAAGAACAGGCCAAAGTCGGTAACAGGAATCAGACATAAGAAACACAGCAAGTACACGCGGAGGCTAACACACAATGGTTGATCAGCACTGCTGGCTTGCAGTGCACAGGTTAATATAGGGTTCCCTGATAGGGCCTGGGGTGGGGCCATGCTTAGAGGAGAGGTTACAAAAGCAGTCAGGTGAGGGGCAGCTGGTCTCTAGAGATGAACACATGGAGACAGGTAAGCTGATCGACAAACTCTATTGCATAACCATGACAGTACCCCCCTCTTATGATACCTCCCCCTCCCCCGCCTGTGCCCAGGCCTAAAGGGAAACTCCAGATGGAACCTCCTCAATAGACGAGGAGTAAAGACCTCAGATGCAGTGATCCAAGACCTCTCCTCAGGACCAAACCCTTTCCAATGTACGAGGTACTGAAGAATGCCTTTACGAAGCCGGGAATCCAAAACTTGACTAACCTCGTACTTTAGATTATCCTCAGAGACCGGAACCGAGGTAAGGAGAGGACGAAAGGACTTATTGAGGACTAAAGGCTTTTTAAAAATGGGTAAGGGCACGAGAAGACCATCAGAAGTCTGAGCAAGGTCCCCCAGACCCTTAAAGATGTGCTGGACATCCAACACAGGACCATCAGACTGGGTAGAGGTCAGTGGATCCCTAAGGTGACATGTCAAAAGAGTTAAGCTGGATAGCTGAAACACAAACAGAATACAGAGAGCCCTGAACAAAAGATTGAAAACCCCACCTGGCCAAATGAGACAGTCTATCCAAAGGATGGATTGAGCCTCTTAAACAGGTTTGAACGGACGTAGTAGCAGTAGGGTGAGGCTAGGTTACAGAAGGTCCTGAACAAGAAGCAGGAAGCTCACTGGGCATAGGCTGGACTGGTGCAGAGGCCGACTGAACAGCATTGCCAGGTGCAGCGACCACCAGAATTGCATCGCAGGGCGTAGCAACTGTGGAACTGGTGGACGAGTCAGCCTGGGTGTGTCTCCAAGGGGGTCCAGGGACAGGCAAAGAGAAATGGCCATTCAAATTGGAGTGACTGATCAGCTCAGGTTCACAGGTAGGCTTCTCATCCAGAGTGCCACACGACCCAGAGAGTGCCTCAGTCCGACTATTGCAGGAGACATTCCAGAAATCGCTACACGCAGCGGGAAGAGCAGAAGATACTGGGATGGTGGCAACAGGAGGATTCTCTTTTGGGGTAACCTTGAGTAGGCAGGAGGAGGAACAGGAGGAACCCCAAGTCAAGATCTGTCCAGCAGTCCAGTCAACATGTGGAGAATGGAGCCGTAACCAAGGAAGACCTAATATGATAGGAGACGAAGCCTTAGGTAAGACAAGGAAGGATATCCACTCCTGGTGGAGTGTCCCTACCGACATCTTAACAGGGAGGGTCTGGAAGCGGATAGGGCCCCCTGGGAGAACAGTGCCATCAATCGCTAAGACCACCAATGGCGTTGTAAGGGGTAAAAGGGTAAGTCTCATGGAAGACGCAGTTCCCCAGTCCATGAAATTGCCAGCGGCTCCGGAATCCAGATGTGCCGAGACCGAACGAGAGGAAGCGCCGACATGAAGGAACACAGAAAGAAGAAGACGAGAAGGTGAATGTGATACTTCAGGGTCTAATACTCCACCTTCCAGATGTATTAGCCCCGATCGTTTTTCCGGACGAAGAGAACAAGTGTAACGAAAATGACCTTTGGCCCCACAGTAGAGGCACAGGCCCAGAGTTCTGCGCCTAGCGCGTTCTTCAGGAGACAACTTGGTCCAGCCCAGCTGCATAGGTTCCTCAGCGGGCAGGGGGTGCTCCTCGGATCGATGAGAAGGGACTGGGAGCTCAAGCTGCCTAAGGAACGGGGAGTGCTGGTGTCTTTTTTCCAGGGCCCTCTCCTGAAAGCGAATATCGATCTGGTTACACAAGGTGATGACACCGTCCAGATCAGCAGGAAGGGATCTTCCTGCTAATTCATCCTTCACTCTATCAGAGAGGCCATGTAAAAAAGGTTGCAACTAGGGCCTCATTATTCCAGCTCAATTCAGCTGTGAGGATACGGAACTGAAGAGCATACTGTCCCACAGAAGCAGACTCTTGACGGAGACGTAAAAGAGCGCTAGCCACTGAGGAGACACGACCCGGTTCCTCAAAGATATTTCGAAAAAGTTTCAAGAAATCAGACAGGCTAGAAACCACTGGATCATTCAGTTCCCACAGAGGGGCAGCCCAAGCTAGCCCCTCGCCGGACAGAAGGGATATAATATAGGCTACTTTCGCCCGATCGGACAGGAAGTTTTGGGGCTGAAGTTCAAAATGAATCGTGCACTGGCTAAGGAACCCCCTGCAAGCCTTTGAGTCCCCAGACAAAACAGGCCAGAGCTGGCAGTTGTAATGAATGTGTGGCTGCGACTGGTGCAATAGGTGCAGCAGCAGATAGTGGTTGAGGTTGTTGAACCGGGGGTCCTAATGAGGCCTGAACCTGTTCAAAGCGGGATGCCAAATCCTGAAGGAATCGCATCACTTGGGTCTGATGCGATTCCTCGGTCTCAAGTCTGCGAACTAAGCCATGCAGCGAATCATCTGCGGGTAGCGGCACATCAGCCGGGTCCATGGCTGATCAAACTGTCAGGTCACCTTGAGGCTAGGTGACAGAAGTAGGAGTCAGAAGTGCACCGCTAGGTAGTGGACCCTAGGACTGACTGCTGCGGATACACCCCTGGGAGGTTCAGGAAGCAGGTCTACTGCATCACTGACACAGAACCCACTGGGAGCTAGAGCATAGATTCCCCAGGGCGCGGAGTCTAAGAGCCAGCAGGTGTTCACCAGAGCCTTTAATGGTAAGGATGGACTGCGCTGCAGTCTGGCTCCAGGTCGCGGCCCCCCAGGGTCTCACAGCTCACGCTCACAGTAGACTACAGGAGAAGAGGAAGGAGGCAGCAGGCTGGAACAACAAGGAAGTAAGGGACAAGCCAAGGTCGGGGCCACAAGCAGATAAGGACAACAGAGTACACGCCAAGGTTCAGGGTCACAGGCAAACAGGGATGGTTGGGGACACGCCAAAGGTCAGGGTCACGAGCAGACAGGAATAGTTAAGAACAGGCCAAAGTCGGTACCAGGAATCAGACGTAGGAAACACAGCAAGTACACACGGAGGCTAACACACAATGGTTGATCAGCACTGCTGGCTTGCAGTGCACAGGTTAATATAGGGTTCCCTGATAGGGCCTGGGGTGGGGCCATGCTTAGAGGAGAGGTTACAAAAGCAGTCAGGTGAGGGGCAGCTGGTCTCTAGAGATGAACACATGGAGACAGGTAGGCGGATCGACAAACTCTATTGCATAACCATGACACGCCTTTTGTATCTTCTACAGGTCCTCCCCATAAGGGTCTGAGCTAATTTTTAAAAGCTGGTAATGGGACATTCTCAAATTTCCTGTTGGCCCATAAGCCACCACATCTTCCTTGGTTCCTTCTGTGTCTACCAAAACTGCAGGGAGATATACAGTGGATATAACACACCTACACACCCCTGTTAAAATGTCAGGTTTCTGTGATGTAAAAAAATGAGACAAAGATAAATCATTTCAAAACTTTTTCCACCTTTAGGGCTCTTTCACATGGACCTGTCTGTGTACGGAGCCCGCTCTGCTCAGCGGGGGATCGCTCCGTCGATCCCCACTGAGCAGCAGATGACAGATCCGTCAGACCGCCGCTCTCCCCTATGGGGGATCGGATGATGACGGACCGTAGAGTCTGTTGTCACCCGATGCGATCCGCAGATGAATGGTAAAGTAGGTTTTTCCTCCGTTACACTTTTTCAGATTGGAGCGGGTCGGATGTCAGTGGACATGTCACCGCTGACATCCGACGCACCATAGAGATCTATGGAGCGTTCGTTCAGGTCCGCCTAAAAAACTGACAGGCGGACCTGAACGGATCGTTCGTGTGAAAGAGGCCTTAATGTGACCTATCAACTGTACAACTTAATTGAACAACAAACTGAAAACTTTTAGGTGGAGTGAAGTAAAAATAGAAAAATAAAATAATATGTTTTTTTTTAAACAAAAAAGTTTATTTAGGTTTTTACAAAACAAGCAAAATTTAACGGGTTAATCAGTGTTGTAGACATCTTTACAGAGTAGTTTTACATTTATTAATAAATGTAGAGATTTAACAGCAAAAGCAACAATATATGAACATGCACTTTGCGTCAGAGTTCAAGAAGATGTTACCAATATACTCGTAATGTCACTCAACTAAGGTGTAGGTGGTCTCCTTGACCACCCCCGGGGGAACCTTTCCTATCTCACAATCACAAAAAGAGACCTAGAGAGTTTTTGTCATCGGTGGGAGGGGATTAGTGTCGGGCACAGTGGGCTCCAGTCCACACCTCTCAGTCAATAGTTAAATGTTTTGCCTTTACCACGTAGCCCAAATTTTCCCAAATTTTTTGGGGCAGTTTCTTCCCACGTATGTCATTTTATATAATGGCAGTGCTTTATTTACTAAGGACTGCCAGAGCTGTCTAGTGGGTGGTTGAGACTGATTCCATTGCAATAGGATTGCTTTCCTTGCATATAGTGTGGTGTAGAAGACAAACAGTTTTTTCCCCCATGATACCTGAAGGAAGTCACAGATACCTAGCAAAAGAGGGATCAGGCTGTAGGGGATCTTCATTTTCCCAATAGTATTAATATCGGCCAGTATGTTCTTCCAAAAGTCCTCCACTCCAGGGCAGGACCAGACCACATGGAAAAAATCTGCACTGTCTGAGCCACATCTAGCGCATCTCGCCGATCTATCAGGGTAGATTCTAGCTAAGCGTATTGGAGAGTAGTATGCACAATGGAGAAACTTCAATTGCATGAACCTATCCCTAGACGATATTGTAAGGGGTAAAAATTGTTGAATTCCCTCTTCCCAATCCTCATCTGTCAGCTCCGGTATATCCCTACGTCACAACTCACATAGCTGTGATACTTTAGACGTGTCAAGGGACGCAAACATATTGTATAGTGTGGACAGTGTTTTCCCCCTATCTGGGGATTTAAGCGTAGCCTCCATGGGTGACCCCTCCAGCGTCAGCAGACCAGGGAATTGGGACCTGAAAGCGTGGCGCAACTGAAGGAACCTAAAAAACATGGGATTGGGGAGTTCTTTATTACTTTTCAAGGAGTCAAAGGAAATTAATTGTCCCTGGAAAACTATATCCCCAAGGGTTGTGATCCCATATCTAGCCCACAGATCGGATCAGGAATGGAGCGAAAATGAGGCAAACGAGGGTTGCCCCACAAGGGTGTTGCTGGGGACCAATCCCTGGGACCCATGAGCTGTTTTTGAACTGTGTCCCATACCTTAAGGGTCGTTTTCATGGGGAGAGTTACATGGAGATTGGACTTAGGGCCTCTATACACCATATTCCCCAATTCCGCATATGAATCAATCAGTGCTGCTTCTGTGGTGCAGGCGGGGTTAGACGGGTCCTCAGAGAACCACCATTTTACGGTTACTAAGACCGCCGCCCAGTAATATTTCAAGAAACAGGGCAAGGCCAGGCCCCCAGTGTACCTGGTAGTTGTAAAGTTGATCTAGCTATTCTAAGAGACTTCCCGTTCCAAATAAATGAGGTAATGATACTGTCAAGATGTTTAAAGAAGGTTATTGGTATAGGGACCGGGGTTTGTCGGAATAAATAAATACATTTTAGTAATACCGACATTTTAACTAAGTTAACTCGGCCTACTGGCGTTAGGGGTAAAGATTTCCATGTGGTGCATTTTTGAGATAAGTGATTGACCACTGGGTTTAGGGTAAGGGTTATGTATTTTTTTAAATCACGATGGATTTCTACACCTATGTATCCAAACTGGGGGACCCTACTACTGGCCGTCCATTTGCAAGGAGGCGGATCTATCGTGAAGAGGGAACAGGACCGACTTTCCCCAATTTATACATATGCCAGAGAACTTCCCAAAGCTGTTGATCACCGAAAGGGCCACCTGTAGAGAAGTACCATCATCCCTAAGGTACAATAAGGTGTCGTCAGCGTACAACGACACCTTTTCTTGTACGGGTCCTCTTGTGATCCCTCGGATTTCAGACGTAGCCCGAAGGAGGGCGGCCATGGGTTCAATCGCTAGGGCAAAAAGTCCCAGCGAGAGAGGGCACCCTTGCCTGGTTCCCCTGCACAAGGGGAATGTCGGAGAGAGTACAGTACCTGTGCGTATTCTGGCCGTCGGGGCCTTGTACACCATCCTGACCCAAGAGATAAAGACAGGACCAAACCCGAATCTGTGGAGGACCTCCCATAGATAAAAACTAAAACAATAGTGTCTGCGCTAGAAAAATCTCATCAATCAAAAGTGCAACAATAATGAACATAAGCAACATAAATATATAAACAAATAGTCCACTGGAGTGTAAATACCCCTATGTACTAGAATATAAAGTGCACAGTGCTAAATAAAATACACAATGTGAGTGATAAGTCAAAAACCTATCACATAAATATCAAAGAAATATAAGGGGATATAACTCCTGGTGAATAAAAATAAAGTCCAAGACAGTGTATATCCAGAGATATAAGAAACATGCTGTGCAGACCTCCAGCTGATTCCAAATGAGCACAGGAGTGGCTCCAAGGCTTTGTTTGACATAGTTTAATCGCTGTGTCACACACAGGAAGGTGAGCATATACACCTGTGGGGGTGGCTGGAAGACACTACAGCATGTTTCTTGGTGATACACGTTTGGAAGGAAGGATATGTGAATTTCACTAAATCTTCGGACTATGTTTCTTCTGGGCACTTTTATATCTCTGGATATACACTGTCTTGGACTTTATTTTTATTCACCAGGAGTTATATCCCCTTATATTTCTTTGATATTTATGTGATAGGTTTTTTGACTTATCACTCACATTGTGTATTTTATTTAGCACTGTGCACTTTATATTCTAGTACATAGGGGTATTTACACTCCAGTGGACTATTTGTTTATATATTTATGTTGCTTATGTTCATTATTGTTGCACTTTTGATTGATGAGATTTTTCTAGCGCAGACACTATTGTTTTAGTTTTAGTTTTTATCTCTTTGCACGATTATGAAACGTGACTGAGTGTTTGCAGCTGGTCTCCACTTAAGACTAATCACTCACCATTTTGTAGGCATCCATCCATAAGTGGCTCGCAGGGTTGCTTACTATTTTTGTTACCTCCCATAGATAGCCCCACTCCACAGAGTCGAAGGCCTTCTCTGTGTCCAGAGAGGCCACAATTTCGTCCTCAACTTCTTCCATCCCCGAGGCCAGGACCGCATACAACCTGCGGATGTTTATGTCCGTGCCCTTGCCAGGCATAAAACCTGACTGGTCCTCATGAATAAGGGTGAGTATGACTTCATTTAGACGCTGGGCGAGAATTTTGGTTAGTACTTTCGCATCCGAATTAAGTAGGGATATTGGTCGATAAGATGGACACAATTGGGGATCCTTCCCTGGTTTTGGTATAACCACTATAATGGCTTGTGCCATAGACAGTGGGAGCTCCCTAGCCTGCAAGGTCTCCGTTAGCATCAGATGCATCCTACTTGCTACCTCCCCCATATACTGTTTATAAAATCGGGGGGAAGACCATCCATTCCCGGGGTTTTCCCCGTCTGCATGGAACTTAAGGCCCGCTGCACCTCTTCCAAAGTTATTGGGGCCTCTAGGCCCTCTCTCGCTGCAGCCGTAAGGACCGGGAATGTTACCCTATCTAGAAAGTTGGAGAGCTCTTCAGGGGAGTATTGTATCCTAGAGAAGTATAGAGTCGCGTAATAGTCAGCAAATTAATATGTACTGGGTCCGATACTAGAGTCCCATCGCTTTTTCGAATGCGGGCTATGGTGGAGACCGGAGACTGTTCCTTGGCTAGCCAGGCGAGAAGCCTGCCCGATTTTTCTCCCAGCTCAAATATTCTTTGTGTTTGCGCTAGTTGGCGTTTATTCACTTTGGCCACTCTGAGCAACATTACCTCCCTATAGGTTACTTTCATGTCTTGATAGGATTAGAGGTAATAGTAAATCTAGTCTCCAGGTCCCGGACTTTAGCTTCAGCTTCCTCCAATAACAACTTATCATTCCTACGTTCCTTGGCTATAGATGACATATAACAGCCTCTGATGTAAGCCTTAAAGGTGTCCCATACAGTCCCTGGTGTGGAGGAATTGGCGTTAGATATCCAAAACTGTTTAATCTCCTTAATCATCTCAACTTCTATAGTAGGGTGTTCAATCCAAAATCGAGACAGTCGCCATATTCTGTCGGATTGTGGGGTGACAGTCTGCAACGTACACAACAGTGGGGAGTGGTCAAATATGCCCCTCGGGAGCATCTCAATACCTATAATTTTGGGGAGCATGGGCAGACTGGCATACAGAAGGTCAATACGGGATAATGTATTGTAAGAGGAGGAATGACATGTGTACATGCGCTCCGACGGATGTTTCCAACGCCAAACATCCTCCAATCCCAGGACCTGAGACCAATGAGATAGCGCCGACTCAGTGGCAAGATCTGGGGACAATTTATCTAGAGAAGGGTTCGGAGGAATATTAAGAATCACATTGTCGGTGGGGAATTCAGCAATCAGAGTAATTATTTTCTGTAGAAGAGAGATATTAGCCGGAGGTGGCAGATACACACCCACCAGAACCATGGCTATCGTGTCTATGACAGCGTGTATCAGCACATACCTGCCCTCTGGGTCTATAAGAATATCAAGGGGTTCAAAGTTAAGAGATCTGTGAATCAGTATGCTAACACCCCTAGCATAGCTAGTGTGAGTGGCATGGTAATGATGTCCCACCCACGGTCTCTTCAGACCTAATATTCTACCTCTCACTAAATGTGTCTCCTTAAGAATACAAATATGAAGCATATATTTTTTAAGATAATCGAAAACTAGAGACCGCTTAATTTTATGGTTAAGACCTCTGACATTCCAGGACAAGATCTTTATGGGGGCCATATCACGGGGAGGCAGATAAGATCAACGGGGAACCATGTATCGCTGAGCCCCAAGGGTGGTCTCCCATCACCCCACCCTCCACCCACCACAGGCTTCAAAAGGAACCCGCAGGAAAGGGGCATTTATAACCTAGCCTTCTGCTGAGGTAAAATCGTCTGCATTGAGATATATTTAAGTATGTAGGGGAAAAGAAAAAACCCAAAAACCGTAACAGAACAGAACAAACAGAAAACCCCCCCCCCCGAACTTCCCTCCCATCCCATTCCACACCCCGTTAATTAAACTGCGAGGTGTTTGAGTACCCAGAACAAACAAAATAATATGGTTGCATAAGTGTGCACACCCTTAAACTAATACTTTGTTGAAGCACCTTTTGATTTTATTACAGCACTCAGTCTTTTTTGGGTATGAGTCTATCAGCATGGCACATCTTGACTTGGCAATATTTGCCCTCTATTGTTTGCAAAAACACACCAAATCTGTCAGATTGCGTCTCCTGTGCACAGCCCTTTTCAGATCACCCCATAGATTTTCAATCAGATTCAGGTCTGGGCTCTAAGTGGGCTATTTCAAAACTTTAATCTGGCGAAGCCATTCCTTTGTTGATTTAGTTGTATGCTTTGGGTCGTTGTCATGCTAAAAGATAAAGTTCCTCTTCATGTTCAGCTTTCTAGCAGAAGCCTGAAGGTTTTGTGACAATATTAACTGTTATTTGGAACTGTTCATAATTCCCTCTACCTTGACTAAGGCCCCTGTTCCAGCTAAAGAAAAACAGTCCCAAAGCATGATGCTGCCACCACCATGCTTGACTGTGGGTATGGTGTTCTTTTGCAGTCTTGTTTTTGCGCCAAACATATCTTTTGGAATTATGGCCAAAAAGTTCAACCTTGGTTTCATCAGACCATAACACATTTTCCCACATGCTTTTGGGAGACTTTAGATGTTTTTTTGTAACATTTAGCCAGGCTTGGATGCTTTTCCTCGTAAGAAAAGGCTTCCGTCTTGCCACTCTACCCCATAGCCCAGACATATGAAGAATACAGGAGATTGTTGTCACATGTACCACACAGCCAGTACTTGCCAGATATTCCTGCAGCTCCTTTAATGTTGCTGTAGGCCTCTTGGCAGCCTCCATGTCCAGTATTCTTCTTGTCTTTTCATCAATTTTGGAGGGATGTCCAGTTCTTGGTAATGTCACTGTTGTGCCATATTTTCTCCACTTGATGATGACTGTCTTCATTGTGTTCCATGGTATATCTAATGCCTTGGAAATTCTTTTTTACCATTTTCCTAACTAATACCTTTTAACAATGAGATTCCTCTGATGCTTTGGAAGGTTTCTGCGGACCATAGCTTTTGCTATAGCATGCGACTAAGAAAATGTCAGGAAAGACCTACTAGAACAGCTGAACTTTATTTGGGGTTAATCAGAGGCACTTTAAATGATGACAGGTGTGTACTGACACCTATTTAACATGCGTTTGAATGCGATTGCTTAATTCTGAACACAGCTTCATCCCCAGCTATAAGATGGTGTGCACACTTATGCAACCACAATATTTTATTTTTTTATTTTTACTCCCCCCCCCCCCCCCCCGCCAAAAGATCTCAGTTTGTTTTTTAATTGGGTTGTACAGTTTATAGTCACATTAAAGGTGGAAAACAATCTGAAATGATTTATCTTTGTTTCATTTTTTTACATTACAGAAACCTGACATTTTAACAGGGGTGTGTAGACTTTTTATATCCACTGTAGATGTCCCAGATGTTGCTCTATACCAATTGGTCTGCCACTTATGCAGAGTGTTTCTGATATGCCTCTCTTAAAGTGATTCTAAAGTTTTGTTTTTTGTTTTTGTTTTTTGTTTCTTTTTAAATAGAGTTTTGCACAGAGCAGCCCCAATCCTCTTCTTCTCTGGTCCCCGCCGGTGCTCCTCCCCCTTGACCAGTGCCACCAATAGCAAGCCGCTGGCTATGGGGGGCACTGGTGCATGCTCGCTCCCAAGCCCCACTCTATGCATCCATAAGACACATAGAGCCGTGGCTCTGCCTCGCACCCCACTCTCTCCTCATTGCCTCACTGGCTGTGATTGACAGCAGTGGGAGCCAATGTCTCCTGCTGCTGTGTCTCAGCCAATGAGGAGAGAGAGACTCAGGACAGCCGAGGCTCCCATGCACATTGCTGGATTGAGAGGGGGCTTAGGTAAATATAAGGGAGGGGCTGAGGGAGGAGCAGCACACAAAAGCTTTTTTACCTTCATGCATAGAATACATAAAGGTAATAAACCTTCAGCCTTTACAACCATTTTAAGCAATGGGTCTCTATCGAACAAGCTACCTCAAACATTCCTCTGTTGTCTCTTTCCTGGTGTCGAACTGAGGTACCACTCCTACTATAGGAGAGACTTGGCGTATTTGTTAAAAGTTTTACTTCCAGAAGCCTGATCTCTCCTTTCCTCTCCCCACTCTTTCTGATTATAAGAAATCCTTCCTTCAGTCCAGGTCTCTCGAATTCAAGGTTCCAGGCTGTGAAGCGTGGAGGAATGTCCCAGGCGAGACATTTTGTGAATGCTGGTCACTGACCTTCAGGTCACATGTTGAACCCAGTTTTTCTAATCTTTCAGTTTAGGAATAGTCTCCACTGTCACATTTCCTGACATCCCTACCTGGAGTGTCCTCTTTTACCGGCAGACTTACTCCCCTTTAACCAGTTCAATACAGGGCATTTTCACCCCATTCCTTCCCAGACCAATTTTTAGTTTTCAGCGCTGTCGCACTTAAAATAACAATTGCGCAGTCGTGCGACCTTGTACCTAAACAAAATTGACGTCCTTTTTTTCCCCACAAATAGAGCTTTCTTTTGGTGGTATTTGATCACCTCTGCGGTTTTTATTTTTTGCGCTATAAACAAAAGAAAAGCGTAAATTTTATACTTTTTGCTATAATAAATATCCAAATTTAAAAAAAAAAAAAAAAATT
The DNA here is from genome assembly GCA_037952835.1 of Lithobates septentrionalis. Taxonomy (NCBI): domain Eukaryota; kingdom Metazoa; phylum Chordata; class Amphibia; order Anura; family Ranidae; genus Lithobates; species Lithobates septentrionalis. Next base: position 1,957,402 of record JBBDGP010000859.1, on the reverse strand, counting down.
TTTCCTCAGGTTCGGCCGATACGTATTCTTCTACATATGTTTGGTAAAGAAAATCACAATAAGCGTATATTGATTGGTTTGTGCAAAAGTTATAGGGTCTACAAAATACGGGATAGATTTATGGCATTTAAAAAAAAAAATTATTATTTTTTTTTTTTTACTAGTAATGGCGCCTATCTGCAATTTTTTTCATGACTGCGACATTATGGCGGACACATCGGACACTTTTGACACATTTTTGGGACCATTCACATTTATACAGCGATCAATGCTATAAAATTGCATTGATTACTGTATAAATGTGACAGGCAGGGAAGGGGTTAACCACTAGGGGGACACGAGGGGTTAAATGTGTTTCCTAGGGGAGTGATTCTAACTGTAGGGGGAGGGGACTCACAAGGGGAGGAGACCGATCGGTGTTCCTCTGTACTGGGAACACAGATCGGTCTCCTCTCACCTGACAGACCGTGTGTGTTTACACACACAGATCCATGGTCTTGCTCGGCTAACGGGCAATCGCGGTTGCCCGGCGGACATTGCAGCCGCCGGGCACATGCACCGGGTCTCGAGCAACGCGGCGGGCGCGCGCCCCCGGCGGCGCTCGTATTACACTCCCAACTGGATTCACAAGAAGTTTCCACATTGTATGGAGAAATGTTGGAGGTGTGGGGAGGAGATTGGAGATATGCTCCATATCCTTTGACATTCAAAAAAGGACAAGACTTCTGAGTGGAAGTATGCTACACAATGCAGAGATTTATGGACAACAAGATCCTCCAGGATACTGCTTTCTTTCTGTTGTACCACCATGATATTCCTACTAAGACCTACAGGCATTCTATTGTCCCACTACTAGTGAGCACAGCAAAAAGCTTTATCCCTATCTTTTAAAAACAAAGACAAGTGCCCTTGATCACCTGTATGGTTAGCAAAAATCGAGGAAATCAATTAGATGGAGGACTCGATTGCAACAGAGAGGGGCTTGAGGGAGAAATGTTTTTAAAAACTGTTCTACTGGCATTACTTTGTCTAATTCTCAGCACAAACATCCCTACCAAGTTTGAGCCAACCTGGTAACATCAGCAGATTACTGTATTACTTCTCGAGGTCTGGCAGTAACGGTACAAAAGTTTTCCCCCTCTAGCCTACTGTACCACCAACTGCCTGTACAGGCCAACTGCCTGTTACTTAGGGCCCTTCCCCCCAAGAACCCAAACTACCCTATCCCTCCCCACCTATCTCTTTCCCCCTTTTTTTGTTGCTGTATCTCCACATATTTTTTTTAAAAATACAAAAGTTTTTTTTTTCATGAGTACTTAGATCTATGTGCAACATGGTGTATATGGTAAACACCTCCCTTCCCGGTAATCTGAACATCTCTGTCGAGCCAAGTGAATGGGCTGTCGGGTATTTATGACTTCTCTGTATACATATGCTTTTCACATTGTTGTGTATGGCTCTGTATTCATGTTTTTCTAAATAAATAATTGGAAAAAAAAAAAAAAAAACACCTACAGCAGGGCCTGGGGCCTTCAGGAAGCTTTAGCTGTCACATCAGTAGTTGTTCACTTGTCCACGTTGCAGCTGCAGCATATAAAAAAATCCATCTTTGATGTGTACAAGAGAAAAGTTAGATAGACCTGCATTTGCAACCGAGAGGTCAAATTAGACAAAAACTGTGCTTTTTGGTCTGTTAGTAGAAAAGTCGATTTTCATTTCAGAAACGTGGAGAAATTAGCAAAAATGACTGTTAGTCACTATCAGCACATTCACTTTCTTATTTTTTTGCCATTTCACAGTCCCCAGATTTAATTATTATCTGCCTGTGGGTAGATCTGAAATATGCAGTGAGTGCATAACCTGTTACTGACTAGAAACAATCTGCAAGGCAGAATTGGAAAAGCAACAACAGGAAGATTTTTACCAGGCAACAAGCAAGGGATATGTGCTCCATTATCCACTGGTGTTCAGTGGTATGTGCCCTCTCATGCAATGGTGTTTATTGGTGTACGCCACCTTATATATTAGTATTCCATGGTATGTGTCCCCTTATGCACTGGGGTTAAGGAGAATATGCTCTCTTATGCATTGGCGTTTATTGTTTTATGTGTTCCCTTATGTATTGGTGCATGTTCCTTTATGCACTTGTCTTCAGTGGTGTGTGTTCTTTGTTTGTGACCCTTATGCATAGTGGTTTAGTGATGTGTGTCCCTTATGCATTGGTGTTCAGGCGTGTTTGTCCCTGTAAGCACTGATGTTCTGTAGGACGTGTCCCTTTATGCATTGATATTCTGTGGCATGTGCCCCTTACGTATTGGTGTTCAGTGGCGTATGCCCCCTTCTATGCATTGGTGGTTAACGGAAGCTTCAGTGGTTATTGAACTAAGAAAAGCTGCCAAAGCCCAATTCCTCTGCCACTGCCTCCTGGTTAACTGTTGAGTGGCGTAGCATCCCTCCTGGCACTACTGGCATACAACAAAGCATGTCACTGTCTCAATCAGAGTAATATGCTCTGTCAGAGAGATGTCAAAAAGATCTCATGCACTGGGCAGGGGAATTTGTCTCTGTGTTTGGCGCTGCATTCTGGTCCGTGCTTCCTGCACAGTTGTACATTAGCAAAAAGACACTCATGCATTGAGAACTCATATTTTACAGAGCATTCAATGCAAACCCAAGTGTTCATAGGGAAAGTTTTTATAGATTTTTTTTATCAATAGTGCAAGGTTTTAAAGTTTTTTTCCTTTATACTTTTGTTTTCTTTGGGTTCCCCTAAATAGAGAATATCCAGCAAATCACAATAATGAGTTATGTTATCAGCAAGCAAAAGATCACCATCTTTTTTTTTTGTTTACAAACGATTTCTATTATGTAAAAGGTCAAGGTATAAAACAATTACAATGATGATACAGGTATGTATACAAATATCTTTAACAGTGAATGTTGTACAGGAAATAAAAAAGGATTATGGTTAGTCAGGTGAAAAAATGCACAGTGTTATAATCAGGCCAATCAAGAGTATTGTAGTGGAGAGAAGGAAAAATGACAATTGCGTTAAGAAGAGGAGGTGAAAAAAATAAAATATTTTTTTTTTTTTAAATCGGAGAGGTGGTATCCCAGAGAGTCCATTTTTTTTGATAAAGGGGCATAGAATCATATAACGTGTGGGGTATTCTTTCAGAATGTTTGATGTTCGTCATGCGGTTGAGAATTTGTGGCCAAGGTACCATAGTGGAGCGCCAATTGAAGGCTAAGACCCAATGAATGGAGCTGAGGAATGTATGGATTAGCCTTGTGCTAGTCATTGGAATATCCTGTATAGGGGAGAATAGAAGACAGATTTGGGGTGTAAGAGAAATCTTTCTACCAGATATTTTTTCAATGGTTATGCTAGCCTTATGCCAAGTGTTTTTAATGTGGGGACAATCCCAAAAGATATGTAAAAGTACCCTGAGAGGGGCAACCCCTGAAGCAGAGTGGGGATAGTGAGGGATAAAATGAGTTAAGTTTAGCAGGGGTAAGATACCATCTATAGAGCAATTTGCTGGCTGATTCTCTGATCGAGGTTGTTTTGGTACATTTATGGAGATTTGTAAAAATAGTATCCCATTGATCAAGAGTAAATGAGGTATTTAAATCTGATTCCCATTGTAGCATGGGATGTGATTTATCAGGCATGTTGATCTCATTTAAACTTTTATATATTCTGGGGATTAAACCCCTATCATGAGGGGAGGAGATACAAATTTGTTCAAATTTTGTATAGGGGGGGTGGAGTGTAAGTGAATGCTATTTCTGATAGAATTGTCTAATATTTGTATAGTTCTCTAGTTCAGTAGGTGGGAAATCATATTTTGTTTGTAGGCTGGTGAAAGTGAGGAATGAATTGTTGTGGGACAGCGATTTTAAATGTGTTAGGTTATGTGACTTCCAATTCGTTAGAAAGTTTTGATCTTGAGCTCTATCTGGGAGGGGAAAACGAGGGTCACCTAGAAAGGAAACCAAGGGGGGAATGTCAGAGGATAATTTAAATTTAGAGACTTGTCTGTTCCATAGTTGAAGGGTGTGAGTGAGGTTTAAGGGTCTTATTTTTTGTGGTGGGATAGTCTTGGATCAGAGAAGTCCTTGTAGATTGTAGGGTAGGATAGATTCTTCCTCGAACCGGAGCTAAGGGATTTGGAGTGAAGGGGCATACCATTGGGCTAATTGGGTGAATCTGGCTGATAGATAATAAAGCCAAAGGTTAGGAATGCTGAGGCCTCCTTTTATTTGGGGTCTAAACATAAGGGAATAGCTAAATCTGGGTTCCTTGTTTAGCCATATGAATTTATTGATCTCTCTCTGTAAAGAATCTAATGTTTTTTTTTATGTAGAATAAGAGGAAGGGCTCTAAAAAAAAAAAGGTTTGGGTAATATCATCATTTTTACAGCCACTATTCTGTCTGAGAATGAAATCTGGTATGATGACCAAAGTTTAAGTAAATTTTTAATACTGTTAAATAAGGGAGGGTAGTTTGCTTGGTATAACGTTTTATACAAAGGTGTAATCTGGATACAGATATCTAAACGAATCCGCATTCCAGTTGAATGAGAATTTGTCTTTAGGTGAAGATATTAAGGCTGGGGGAATATTGATTGGTAAAGCCGAGCACTTAGATTGATTTATACCCAGACCTGTCAGGTCGTGGAAGATGGCAAGGGTTTTAGTTAGGTTGGGTAGGGAGATGAGAGGGTCGGTTATAAACAGAAGCACGTCATCCGCATAGAGACTTAGCTTGTATTCTTTGGATCCTTTGAAATATCCTTTAATGTCTGTGTTGTTTCTAATAGTGCAGGCAAGGGGTTCTATCGCGAGGGCGAAAAGTAGAGGGGAGAGGGGGCAACCCTGTCCGGTACCTTTGGTCAGGGGGAAAAAGTCAGAGTTGTTGCCTGGGAGTTTAAACGTGTTTGTGGGTTGTGATAGAGAGCCTTAAAGCCATGTAGAAATTCATTGTTGATGCCATATTTGGGGAGTAGAGTGTCCAGATATGACCAGGAAACACTATCAAAAGCTTTGTGTATATCAAGACTAAGTAGTAATGTGGATTTGGAATGTATGTTGGTGTCTTGAATGATATTTGTGGTTAGTCGTATGTTGTCGGTTATTTGTCTGTTAGGAATGAAACTTGTTTGATCAGGATCAATTAATGGGGAGATGACAGCAGATAATCTGTCTGCCAAAATACGGCCAAATATTTTTAAGTCGTTGTCAATAACTGATATTGGGCAGTAGTTTTGAGGGGTGGAGTGGTCTTTATTTGGTTTGGGAAGAAGGAACATGTTAGCTAAAAGCATTTCAGATGGTAATTGGCCGCCTTGTAAGATATTATTATACAGTTTAGTAAGGTGTGGGGTATTGGTAGAGGCAAATTTTTTATAGTAAGAAGTGGAATAGCCGTCCGGCCTGGGGCTGTGGATATCTTTAATGTTCCAATGATTTTGCTAACTTCTATGTCTGCACAAGGGACATTGAGAGATTCAATTTGTTCCCTGGAAAGTTTGGGTAATGTAATGTCATTAAGCCAGTCCAGGGAAGACTGTTTGGGGGATGATTGTGATGTGGAAAGAACAGTTTCATGACTTTTTTGGGATGGGACACTGTATTTCCAGATGGGTTCCTCAATTCGTAGATTGATTTAGTTTTCTAGCGAACATCATGAATTGCTGTTGAGTAAGAATCTAGCTTTAGACCATCTGAGGGCCTTTTCGGTGTCCGATGCTAATATTGTGTCTAAGGTAGTGCGTTTCTCTTGAATCTGCTTAAAAAGGTCACTAGATGGGTTTTGGTTGTTTCTTTGATATAAATGGTCTAGATCTTTCGTGAGGGATCTAATATCTGCAAGTTTGGATTTGTTTTTAATTGAGGCGATATTTATCAGATGGCCTCTCATTACCGCTTTATGCGCCATCCAGATATTTGTAGGAGACATGTCTGGTGTTACGTTATGTGCAAAGTATTGCTCAAGGTGAGATAGAATTTGTTGGTTGATTGATGGATCTGTGAGCAAGGAATCGTTTATTCGCCATGAGTGTGTTGTGTTGGCTAGACCTATGCGTGAAGTGTTAAAGGAGACTATGAAGTGATCAGATCATGTACATGCATGGATATCTGCCTTAGAGGAGTTGGTAAGTAGGATTGGGGTGCAGAAGATGTAATCAAGTCGGGCAAAGCTGTTATGTGGCTGGGAATATAAAGTGTAGGATTTGAAACCTATGTTGTGGGCTCTCCAAGTATCTACTAATTGATGATTATATAGTGATCTGTTCAAAGATTTGGGGAAAGCTTTAGAGGATGGGACAACTTTGCTTCTGTCCAGAGCCAAATGAGCAGCTAAATTGAAGTCACCACCCACTATTAGATTTGCGGAATGATAATTGTCTAGGGTATCAAAAAATTTGTTGAAAAAGTTTGAATGGGCATCATTTGGAGCATATACTGAGGCAATGGTGACAGAACATCCTTTAATTGAGCCTTTCAAAATCAAATAACGACTGTCTGGGTCCCTAAAGACATTCTGAACCTCAAAAACAACCGTGTTCCTAATAAATATAGCAGCACCCCTAGATTTTGTGTTATAAGTAGTGCAATAAAATAGGCTGAAACTTTTGTCAAAAAATTTAGGGTGTTTGTCTGTTGCGAAGTGAGTTTCTTGCATTAAGATTATATCTGCTCCCAATCTTTTATAGTGGCGAAAAGCTTTCTTTCTCCTGTGAGGTGAATTAATGCCCTGGGCATTTTGAGAAATCACCCTAACACCCACTGTATTGGTGTTAGAAAGCGATGATGGTTATGAAGTAGTGGCAATGGATCACAAGGCCCAGGTACAGAGCATATGGCAGAGTCGGTGTGGTATTAGTAACATGGTTAATACCAAAAACATTAATAAAGAAAAATTACCTGAGATAGAGAAAAATCTGGTGATCACTGTGTTGCCATCTATATCTTCATAAATACAATATATCGAAATTTACATCAATATCTTGCATAAGTATTTTCTTGTTGACCTTTCTATATCAAATAATATATTGTACTTATACATGTGAACACTGGAGATTAGGGTACCTGAACAGTAGAACCCTAGAAATAATGAACTCCTATATAATAACAGTGCTGCATTGCTAAACAATGCACCATCATAATGCCTTAAGTAAAATAGAGAGTATTTGTTTGACCTTTTCAAAATTTTGTAAAAATAGAGTATTTTAGTATAATTATGAGAAAAATTATTTATAGCTTGGGGGTCAGGGTGAGGAGCACTGCCTGACCGAATATATTATTGTTGTGGACAATACTGCCCATTACTCACAAATGGAGTATCCACCATTAAAACAATGAATAGCAGGATCAGTCGTAGAGGTGTATCCACTATTTGAACCATGCTTTTGGAGTCCTTTGTGAGTAGGGGAACAAACTAGCAGAGGCAGAGCAGATCAGCCTCAGCGAGGATTCTAAAAACGAAAATATAAGAGCATGCTGTGACATATGTTGAAAACATTAGTAGAAAAAACATCATAAATAAAAAAAAGGAAAAAAAGTTAAATGTATACGTTCGCATAAGATCGCATAGTAGGAACTGTGATATACCAACCCAATACCTTTTAAAGGTGTAGAACTGCTATTTACTAAACTCAGTAAGTCAAACTTCAAAACTTGTAAATTCTTAGAACTGTAAAAATTGTTCTTTGAACCTTTGCGAAGGAAGAGAAAAAAAAAAACAGTAGAAGGGTGAACTTTCAACCACAGGTATGCGTCAGCTTTATCTTCAGGCATCCAGATTTCTGAATGATGGACGCCATCTTCCTTGTCCATGACGCGTGGCTGGGGTGGCCCAGATAGGTGTAGTAGGAGGAGTGGTAGGAGGTCTTGCAACTGCACCCGGATCTAAGAGACCCAACTTTACAAGGAGATCTTTACCTTCCGAGATGTTGAAGACTGTATAGGTCAGTGGTTCTCAACTCCAGTCCTCGGGACCCACCAACAGGTCAGATTTTAAGTATTACCTTGGGGAGTTGCAGACTAGAATGCTGCAATCACTGAGCAGCAAGTGATATCACCTGTGATGTATTTCAGCTATCTTGCAAACCTGGCCTGTTGGTGGGTCCTGAGGACTGGAGTTGAGAACCACTGGTATAGGTGGTGCCATTGTGTGGTACTGTTAATTTAAATGGAAAAACCCACCGGTATCTAATGTGAGCTGATTGTAATACCGAAGTTATCTCTTTAATTTTGCGTCTCCTTTCCAAGGTAGCTTGTGAGATGTCTGGAAATATTTGATTTTTTGTGCCATCCAATTCAATGTTATGCATATTCCTAGATGCTCTTATTATGCTTTCCTTTGTGATAAAGTCTTTCATGCATAGAATAATGTCACGTGAAAGTTTGTCTGGGGGTGGTTTAGGACACAGGGCCCTGTGAATTCTGTCACACACAAATGAGGATGGAGGTAAATCTGGAAGGAGATTGTGGAACAGTTTGGATACTGCTGGCATCAGTTCGGTGACAGACTCTGGAATACCACGAATCCTCAGGTTGTTCCTATGGTTTCGTATGAGTGGTTTTCAGCTAACATTTCAAAGTCCCTTCTAAGATCGTTGTGTGCAAGTGATAGCTCATCATGTTTGGTTTCTAGTACATTTGTGCGTCTTCCCAGGGTTGTTTTTTCCTGTGTGAGTGTGTTTGTTGTTTTTTGGAGTTCACACTGTATTTTGTCTACAAGTTTTTTGTAGATCTTGGTTAAGCTGGAGTCCAAATCTGCTTTTGTGATCTACGAGGGGAGATCACTGCTATTACGTGTTGAAGAAGACTTATGCGGAGGGCCACTGGCAGCTGTAGGGGACTGTACAGGCGATGAACTAGTGCCTTTATGCGACACTTTCTTCTGCTCCTTATTGCGCAGTGGGTAGGTGATTAAAGAGTGCTGTTGCGAATGGCGATTGAACGCCTTCTTGCCCGACGGCATGCACTAGTATGAACTGCAGGGATGTTTATAAAAAATATAGCTATTTAAGGTAATTGTTCCTTACAGCGTGTGTTAAATCCTCGCTGAATCGATTAAATTCTTAATTACAGATGGTGAACTGCATCGCATCTCGCATGCACCCCTACTTAGTTCTGATTGTGACTTTAGTTCATCTTATCACCCCTATCCTATCAAACACCTAGGACTTTTGGAGAACCAGTCTATGGGGTGTAGCAGGATGGCTGACCCTGACCGCAATGCAAAGAGCAGCACCCTCTGAAGTAGTGTGGGGGATCTCAAACAAAGACCCCGGGAGGCTGTCTCAACTGCTGGGCAGCTCCAGCATCTCTGCAGAGAGCAAGTCTGGCCTGTGTGGGTGTAGCAAGATGGCTCCTGCACCAGGATATGGGGATAGGGTTGTTTCTAGTGTGTAAGTCTCTTAATTCCGTGGCCCGGGTCCACCCCACTGCGAGTGGGGTGATTTTGTAGTGTTGTAGTGTTTGGATCTGCCCCGGGGGGGGCGAGGGAGCTACTGGTGGGCTCAAGGTGTAGCAAGATGGCCGCCTCTCACCTCTGTCTCCGGAGTGCAGTCCTTTGCAAGGTATCTCCAGTGGCCCCCGGGTCTCCCAAATTTTTTCCTCCCAGTCTGCGGTAGCAGCGACGGGTGTGTTCAGAAGGAGCTGCCACTCGTCGCGCTGTGCGCGGCAGCTGAGCGCGGAGGACCCGCAGATATTGTAGGCCTCAAGATGGCGGCCGGTCCCCGATGGATGTAGTCGGCCATGGGCCAGATAGTAGAGCGAGCGGGCGGCCGGGATTCTCCAGACAGGCGGGGTCTGCTCAGGGGATGCCCAGGAACCTGATTAGAGGGTTTAGTGGCGGAATCAGTGAGCGCTGGCGCAGGATGGCTGTGGATTCTGTCCGGGACAGCGGAGATCCACCACAGTGCATCTTTCTTCGCTCATGTCCGGCCTTACTGTGATTATAGAGGTTTTCACCCCTTCATTTTTTACATTAGAATTTCAAGAAATCTATAGTGATTTTAGATATATTTTTCAAGTTTGAAAGTTTTAAAACATTTGGTTAATATTTGTATTATCAAATAAAAATATACAGTACTGTGCAAAAGTTTTAGGCAGGTGTGAAGAAATGCTGTAAAGTAAGAATGCTTTAAAAAATAAAATTGTTTATTTTTATCATGCCATATCATCAGGGAGGTATGTAACTGGCCCCAAATGTATTCTGCAGCAGAATAACAACCCCAAAGATACAGCCAATATCATTAGAAACTATCTTCAGCTGTAAGAACCCTGGAAGTGATGGTTTAACCTCCACAGAGCCCTGGTCTCAACATCATCGAGTCTGTCTGGGATAACATGAAGAGACAGAAGGATTTGAGGCAGCCTACATCCATAAAAGATCTGTGGTTAGTTTTCCCAAAAATGTGTGCAAGAGTACCTAGAAGAATTGATGCTATTTTGAAGGCAAAGGGTGGTCACACCAAATATTGATTTGATTTGGATTTCTCTTTTGTTCATTTGCTTTCTATTTGTTGATTGATAACAATAAACGATTAACACTTTTATTTCTGAAAGCATTCTTCATTTTTATCCCTGACCTGTCTGGTGTATTCCTTGGCCTTCATGATGCTGTTTCTTCACTAAGGTTCTCTAACAAACCTCTGAGGGCTTCACAGAACAGCTGTATTTATAACTTTAAATTACACACAGGTGGATGATATTTAATAATTAGGTGACTTCTGAAGACAATTGGTTCCACTAGATTTTAGTTAGGGGTATCAGAGTAAAGAGGGCTGAATACAAATTTTCAGTTATTTATTTGTAAAAACTTTTGAAAACCATTTATCATTTTCCTTCCACTTTACAATGATGTGCCACTTTGTGTTGGTCTATCACATAAAATCCCCCCAAAAAAACATTTACGTTTTTGGTTGTAATGTGAAAAATGTGGAAAACGTCAAGGGGTATGAATACTTTTTCAAGGCACTGTACATCTCACATCCTTCACACATACCATTTCCTTATTGCCAACACTTCATTTTTTTTTTTTTACCACGTCAGTGCCTTCTCTTTAGAGACTTTTTCAGCTTATCTTTCAAAACTTGTCCCTTCACAGATTCACATCATCGTGGTTTCTCTTTTTTTTTTTTGTCATGTAGAAATACCTGAGAGTTAAAAGCCCTGCGGGTTCCTTCTTTAATTCTTGACATATATAAAACCCAAAAAAGAAAAAAAAAATTCCCTTATATCCCTTCTACCTCACCCATCTAATACCCACCCTAACTCTACCCCCCTCCCTCCCTGCCTTACTCTAAGTGTTTCTCCTTTAGTCTCTGGTATTCCCCTTTTTTATTAATTAGTGTCTTCTAATTTCTTCTGCTAGTACTTTTCCGAGGTCTTGAATTTTTCCCATCTGGCCCAAATAGATTTACATTTTTCTAATTGTTCATTGTCTTTGCAACAAAGAAGTTCCATTTTATGTTGGTATTCCACTTGTTTTATCCAATCCATTAGAACTGGGCCTTCGCTCTTCAGCCATTTTTTTGGGATAACACCCTTTGCTGCATTTATTAATCTTGACATTATTTTTTCCATGTATTGCTTATTAGAGGAGTTTGTGTCGTGGAACAGGCAGATCATTTTGTTGTCTTCTATCGTCTCGTCCGTTATTTCCTTAATGCTTATATTAATTTCTTGCCAACAGGATCTGATTTTCAGGCAGTCCCACCATATGTGTAGCATTGTGGCTTTCTGTCCGCAATTTCTCCAACATAGTGATGTTTCGGCCTGATTCATTTTATATAATCTCTCAGGGGTCATATACCACCTAACTAGAAATTTATAATTCATCTCTATAGTTTTTATATCCCAAGCTTGATTGTATCCTCCTGCGATCATATTCTTAGTTTGTTGATCCTCTAATTTTGTGTCCAATTCTTTTTCCCACTTTTCAATCTAGGATGGCCTGTCTTTTCCTTCTAGATCTGTCAGGAACATGGCATAGATGCTATACAGAGCTTTTCCAGTCTATTTAATTTTTCACCATCTCTGAACGGATATGGTGATGTATTTATTAAATGATTTAATTGTAGGTACTCCCAGTTTCTTAGTTTCCCCCCAAATTTAGTTTCCAGTTCTCGTGCCGATTCCAACTTCCCTCTCCTTGTGATTTCTTTAATTAGTGGATTTTTTATTTTGAGTCTACGAAAAATATCTTCACCCGGTGAAAAAAATTTAGTTCCCGTAAGGGGTGTCAATGGTGAATTATGTGCCCATCTGTGTTTACGGTGTAGTGCGTCCCATATTCTAATGGGGCCTAGTACTCTATATTTATTTAATATCCAAATATTTTTGTGAAGTGTAGTTTTACTTAAAGTGTTTTCCATTTCGATTCATTTTTTTTCCTCGTTTTCTTTTGCCCATTCAACCATCCGTGCTATGATGACAGCTTTGTAGTACCTTGAAATATCTGGTGCTGTTAATCCTCCGTGTTGTCTCTTCCTAGAGATTAGTGCTATTTTTAGTCTTGGTTTTTTGTTTTGCCAAATAATTTTTGTTATTATTTTTTGTATAGTTTTGAAAAAATTCTGTGGGACCGTTACTGGTAACATTTGGAGTTTGTATAAGATCTTTGGTAGTATTGCCATTTTGATCATGTTGACTCTACCGATCCACGAAAGTGCTTGTATGTTGATCTTCTTTGCTTCTATCTTTATTTCGTTTAAGAGTGGGATATAGTTTGTAGAATAGATTTTCTTATATGATGCTGTTAATTTAATTCCTAGGTAGGAGAGCTCTCCCTTTACCCAAGTAAATGGGAATTCTTTTTGAAGGGCCAGAATCTCTTTTTTTCCTATTTTCAAGTTCAGTATTTCTGTTTTTACCGGATTAATTTTGAAATTTGATAGTTCTCCATATTTATCAATTTCTTCCAGGAGATTTGAGAGAGTCTCTTTGGGCTTATTAACATATACGAGGATGTCATCTGTGTATGCCGCGATTTTATGTTCTTTTTCACCTAGTCTAATCCCTTCTATCCCTCGGTTGTTTCGCAAGGTGCAAAGAAAAGGTTCCAGAGATAACACATATAGAAGGGGCGATAGTGGGCATCCCTGCCGTGTTCCGTTAAACATTTCAAACACCGGTGACATTTTGCCGTTTACTTTTACGCTCGCCGTGGGTCCTTTATAAAGATTCATAATTTACTTCATTATTTTAGGTCCCAGACCAAGATGTTGTAATGTAGTCATCATGAATCCCCAGTCTACCCTGTCGAATGCTTTTTCTGCATCTATAGACAGGAGTAGATCTGGGGAGATATTGGAGTTATTCCTTCTTAACATCAGGATTGTTTTTATGCTATTGTCCCTTCCTTCTCTTCCAGGGACAAATCCTGTCTGGTCCGGGTTTATCCATAGTGGCATCAATCTTTTTAATCTGGTGGCGAGTATTTTAGCATATAACTTTGTGTCAGTGTTCAATAGAGCTATGGGTCTATAACTTGAGCAGTTAACCTTATCTTTACCTTCTTTCAATATTATAGTAATATGTGCCAGCAATGACTCTTTTCTTATATCCTCGTCTTCACCTATTTTATTTAAATATTCACATAGTCTGGGGATCAATTGGTCTTGGAACTGTTTATAATATCTGATCGTAAAGCCATCTGGCCCCGGGCTCCTGCCAGTAGGGGTTTCTTTTAGTGCCATCTTAATCTCTTCTTGCGTTATCTCTCTTTCTAGGTCTATCAGGACTTCAGGTTCAACTTTTGGCAAGCTTGCTTTTTCTAAATACATTAGGATCTGTTTCCTTCTGCTTTCCATTTGTTGAGTTGTTTCTTGTCTTTTTATTGCATACAGGGCACTGTAATATTGTGCGAAGACATGTGCTATTTCTGTAGTTTTGTTCTTTATCTCACCTTTTTCGTTTCTTATCTTTTCTATATAATTTAAAGTCTTTTTTTTCCTTAGAACGTTCGCCAGGTATTTTCCTGCCTTGTTACCCAGCCTAAACTTCTCGCTTACTACCCTGTTGGTTTCCTTTCTATTTTCTTCTTCCAGCAGTTCCTTTAGTTGTTCTTTCTTTAGTATCAGAGACTGATGTATTTCTTTTTTAATTTCCTTTTTATGTCTTAGTTCCAGATTTTGAATTTCATTTTGGAGTTTCAAGATGTTCTTTTCTTTTTCTTTCTTTTTTCTTGCTCCTAAAGCTATTAGCTTACCCCTTATTACCGATTTATGTGCTTCCCATAAGGTTGCTCTTGGCAAATCAGGGGTATCATTTTCTCTGAAATATTCTTCAATCTCTTCCTTTATGATTTTTTCGGTATCTTTATCTTCTAGAAGCTTTTCATTGAGACGCCATGTGTTTCTTCCCGTAGACTCTCCGTGTAGGTTCAATTGCATACTGACTGGGGAATGATCTGATATTGCTGTTATTTCTATTTCTGTCCCTGATACTTCTTCTAGAAATCTGTGTTCCATCAAGATGTAATCCAATCTGGTATATGTTTTATGCACTATCGAGAAATAAGTATAATCTTTTATGCCCGGATGCCATATTCTCCATATGTCTATTAGTTGTAAGTCGTGGAGTTTTTTTTTTTGATTTTCTTCGTTTGAATTCTATCTCTATCTGGTGCTGTGGATGTAGAGTCTTGACTGTGGTCCATAACGAAATTCAGGTCGCCCGCTACAATCAGCTTGCCTTGTTTAAATTCCGATAGATCTGTTAATGTCCCCACTAAGAATTTTTTAGGATTTCTATTGGGGCAGTAAATATTTGCTAATGTGTATTTTATGCCCTGTATAGTCCCTGTGAGAAAGAGGAAGCGGCCTTCCGGGTCGGCTTTTATTTTTTCAGCAATGAATCCAATTTTTTTACCAAAACCTATTAGGACTCCTTTTGATATCTTAGTTGGTGAATCTCCATAGTACCATATGGGGATGTTTTTTGAAAATATTTTCACGTTTTAGTCCTGTGTTATATGTGTTTCCTGTAAGAAAATTATGTCGGCTTCTAATCTTTCCAATTCCCTTAAGATTATCCGTCTTTTTTGCGGTGAATTCAAGCCTCGGACATTATATGTTAGAAATTTGACTTTATTTGATCCTGCCATTGACGTTTTTAGTTTTCTGGCTTCTTTTATCGAGAGATCGGTAGAATACCAATACCACCCTCTCGGTCAATAGCTCGCCCCCTTTCCCTTTTCCCACCCCCCCTCCCCCTCTTCCTCCCCCCACCCCCACCCCAACCCAGTGAACCTTGGACCAATAGGTCATGAGTAGGTAGTCTATAGTCTTGAGGTTTCTTTTCCCTACTCCTTTACCTAAGGTGGAAATCTGCTTGGCGCCTCGTACCGCTCCTTCCTATATGGAAAGAGTGGATATTACCAAGGGCGTCCCCACCACCGGGCCTCTCCCCCCCGCCTCCCCTCCGATGCCTCCCCTATTTTTTCTCTTCTTAATTTACCTTGCCAGCCGACCTCTTCTGTCCCCCCCCCTGCTCCCCTGTTCTATTTCTTGGATACCAGTTGCCATTGTGCTTCATCTCCTGGCTGTTTATCTACTCTTCTGATGGTATCTTCCGGGTTTTTTGGTAGGGGAATTCCCAGAGTCCTACAGAAGTCTGGGACTTCCTCTAATGCCGCGTACACACGAGCGGACTTTACGGCGGACTTTGCCCGGCGGACTGGATTTCGTCGGACAATTCGATGTGTGTGGGCTCCAGCGGACTTTGTTTTCTCAAAAGTTGGACGGACTTAGATTTGAAACTTGTTTAAAATTTATCCGTTGAAATCGAGTCCGGTCGAAAAGTCCGCCGTCTGTATGCTAGTTCGACGGACAAAAAGCCACGCTAGGGCAGCTATTGGCTACTGGCTATGAACTTCCTTGTTTTAGTCCGGTCGTACGTCATCACGTACGAATTCGACGGACTTTGGTGGATTGTGTGTAGGCAAGTCCGTTCATTCAGAAAGTCCGTCGGAAAGTACGTTGAAAAGTCCGCCGGGCAAAGTCCGCCGTAAAGTCCGCTTGTGTGTACGCGGCATTAGAATCTCAGTTTCACCGTTCTTCCATTTCTTTTTACTAATAAACAAGCTGGAAATCCCCAGTTGTATTGAAGTCCATTTTCCTGTAAAGTTTTTAACAGTGGTTTTAGCATCCTCCTTCTTCTCAAAGTTTCTTGTGAAAGATCTTGAAAAATCTGAATTTCCTTTCCTTCGTAAACGATTGGTGGTCTCCCCTTTATGTTTTTCCAGAATTGATTTTTACCCTCAAGATTCTCAAAATGGACTAAGATATCAATCGGAGCCTCGCTTGACAGGCCCACTGGTTTTCTTAATCTATGAGCTCCTTCAATCTTTAATTCGGTCTTTATTTCGCCTGCGCTGGTCAGAGGTAGTACTCGCCCTATTATGTCTTTTAGGTCTTCTGTTTCTGTTTGAAGCGATTCCGGAAGTCCGCGGATTCTTATATTTTTCCTCTTTTCCTTATTTTCTTGGTTCTCTAATCTATACGCCTGTTCTTGCTGTTCTTGCTTTAGTGTTTTTATTTCTCCTTTTAGTTCTTTTATTCTTCTTGAGTGAACATCCGCTTTTTTTTCCCGCTTCCTCTACTCTTGCTAACAGGTGCCCCATATCTTTGTGCATTTTTGTCATTTCTGTTTTTAATGATTTTTCCAGGGCTGCGAACATTCTTTCCATATCTATCGTTGTTGGTAATTGAGCCTTTGTCTGTTCTCCTACTGTTCCAGAGGGGATCTGTGTTTCAGCTTCTTGCTCGTCTTGTTCTGATCTAATATCTGGGATTGAGCTGTTGTCCATATTTGTCTTATCCTGGCTCTTTTTTTCCTTCTTATCCTTGGATTCCAGCTGTCTTCCCTTATTACTTTGTTGTTTTCCCGCTGCAGTAGCAGCCCCTTCTTCCTCCCCTACTTGTGTTACATATCTACTCATCGGACCTGATGTGGGACTAATACTAGGCCGCGGGGATTTTGCCACCACTCCTCCACCCCTACCACTGCCAACACTTAAGTGGTAGTTTTATGTCATGTATACTAACACAAAGACACATATTTCACAGTCATCACAGTGGAGGACTTGTTGGATTGCTCTCCATGCCAGCCGTTCCATCTTGTCCTGGTTGCACTGCTTGGCCCTTCGAATCCGACAACCACAGTTCCCAGGTCAGACATTTCCAAGTGACCCCCATCAGGTCATGAGCATGTAATGTTTTGCAGATTTGTAAGTATAGATCCCTTCTTGGTTGATACCCAATGTTTGCATTAACAGAATACTCCTTATTATGTACTGTATTTATCGGCGTATAACATGCGCCGGCGTATAACACGCACCCCAAGTTTAGGAGAGCATTTAAGGAAAAAAACTTTTAGGAGGGAAGTTTAAGGAAAAAAAACTTACATTTAAATGCCCATCAATGCAGCCTCATCAGTGTTCATCTGTAGCCTTGTCCATCATTGCAGAATGATCAGTGTCCATTTGCAGCTTGCCCAGTGCCATTTTCAGCCTTGCCCATTGTCATAAGCAGCCTTGCCCTTAGTCATATGCAGCCTTGCCCAGTGCAGCCTTGCCCAGTGCAGCCTTGCCCAGTGCAGCCTTGCTCAGTGCAGCCTTGCCCAGTGCAGCCTTGCTCAGTGCAGCCTTGCCCAGTGCAGCCTTGCCCAGTGTAGCCTTGCCCAGTGCAGTCTTGCTCAGTACAGCCTTGCCCAGTGCAGTCTTGCCCAGTGCAGCCTTGCCCAGTGCAGCCTTGCCCAGTGCAGTCTTGCCCAGTGCAGCCTTGCCCAGTGCAGCCTTGTCCAGTGCAGTCTTGCCCAGTGCAGCCTTGCCCAGTGCAGCCTTGTGCCGTTCGCGCCATTTAAATCTGCCGCCGATAGACAGAGCCTGTGTACTCGGCTTGTCACGCCGCCCCGCCTCCCTGCTGAGGATGAGAAGCGAGCGCTTCCGAAAAAGACCGAGCCGAGTATACTGTGTACTCGGCTCCGCTCGCAGTCCCGCCCAGTCCTGTCATTGGACAGAGTGTTATGTCCATCAAAGGAGCTGGGCGGGACTGCGAGCGGAGCCGAGTACACAGTATACTCGGCTCGGTCTTTTTCGGAAGCACTCGCTTCTCATCCTCAGCAGGGAGGCGGGGCGGCGTGACGGCGTGACTGCGAGTGGAGCCGAGCACTCGGCTCGGTCTTTTTCGGTGGCGCTCGTTTTTTTCCGTCGGCGCTCGGTTTTTTCACGGCGCTCGCGTCTTTTTTGGCACACAGAGAGTGGGGATCGGCGTATAACACGCACCCACGATTTTCCCCTGATTTTAAGGGGAAAAAGTGCATGTTATACGCCGATAAATACGGCATGTCATATATTCCTAAACTTTTTCTACTTTTTAGACAATTGTGTGTGCATCAACCCCTGAGGAAGTGACATCATGTCACGAAACGCATCGGGTTATATAGATGCAAGTTCACACCTATTATTGATTGATCTTTGTAACACTGTACCTTGCTACAAAATAATATGTGTAAATTCAAAATACTAACAATAAGTTACAAAGCCATCCACAACTCTGCCCCCAGTTACATCACTAGCCTAGTCTCAAAATACCATCCTAATCTCCCTCTCCGTTCCTCCCAGGACCTCCTGCTCTCTAGCTCCCTCATCACCTCCTCCCATATTCACCTCCAAGACTTCTCCCGGGCCTCGCCCATCCTCTGGAATTCCCTACCCCAATCTGTCAGACTGTCTCCAAATTTATCCACATTTAGGCAATCCCTGAAAACTTTCCTCTTCAGAGAAGCCTATCCTGCCTCCATCTAACAACTGCACTATTTTCTCCATTAGCTCATCCCCCACAGCTATTACTCTTTTGTATAACTTGACCCTCCCTCTTAGATTGTAAGCTCTAACGAGCAGGGCCCTCTGATTCCTCCTGTATTGAATTGTATTGTACTTGTACTGTCCTCCCTAATGTTTTAAAGCGATGCGTAAACTGTTGGCGCTATATAAATCCTGTATAATAATAATAATAATAATATTGACCAATCTGCTTGACTATATGGCACAATGCTACTGTTGATCTGCTGAAATTGTATTTACCAATACATCCTTACCTTGTTGATTTTACAACTGAGTGTGTTGTGCCTCATGCAAAGTCCATGGTTAATTTATGTTTTTTTTTCTCTTGTCATGCCATTAGGAACTATGCAACCCACCGGCCATGCTGTCACAAAACGCGTAGGGCGGAGCAGGACGACGCGCTGACGTCACCTCCAATCTGTGCTCGATCTCCAGTAAGACGAGTTTGTCCGAGTCCACACGGCCAACGGACCGGACTTAAGGCTTTCCTTTCTGGATGACATTGTAAGTGTGATTTTTATGAGTTTTAATAAAGTCCTTAAAGGTTTTACACTATGTGAGTTCCATCTTCATTTTATGGTACGCTTCTTCTACGAGCTGGTCCATAACCCTTGATGATTTGATGACCTCGTAAGTGGATACCGATGCAAGTCCCAGTTGCAAGTTTCAGCTGTTTTGCGAGTTATGATCCTCTGTAGTGGGGGATCATGGCTTTCCGGTAAGGAGTGACCCCTTCCATTCTTGGTGGTGGGCTGCTTTTCACGGAGGAATATTTTATATTCACTTGGATTTTTTCTTCATATAGGTGGTTTTATTTAGTTGCCACCATTTAAGACTATTATTTAGTTCACTTAGTTTTGGACTTCTAGATTGCATGGGTGGTTAACCCTTGATGCCACCGTATTCCTTAGTTCATTTACATTTCAGTCCATTTTGATTTGACACTGTTTAAACAGTTTCTATGCACTTTTTGTAATTTATTAGCGCAATTCTTTTTGTTTTTTATTTTTCAGTGCTATATGGGTGTCATATTGTTAGAATCGCTGGTTTTTCACTATGATATGCAATTGATTTATATCACATTATTTAGGTGTTTCATTTACTAATTTATTATTTAGCGCAGTTTTTCCCCTTTGTTTTTTCCAACCCACCGCCCATGTTTCAACATTTCATTAATTATGTTTTTGGAGACTTTTTGGATATCTTTGTCATCATTTACTTGGATGACATCCTTGTATTCTCCGTTTCTCTTGAAATCCAGTGGGACATGTCAAGAGTGTCCTCTACTGACTATGTTAAACCTGAAAAGTGTGAGTTCAAGCAACAAAGTACTCAGTTCCTAGGCTTGATCATTTCTACTGGAGGGATCGAAATAGATTTGCAAAAGGTCTCTGCAATCCTGGATTGGCCAGCACCCTCAGATAAGAAGGTGATCCAACGGTTTGTGGGGTTCGCTAATTTTTATTAAGAACTTTTCAGCTATTATCACACCCATTACACAGCTCACCAAGCAGGGTATCTGTTTTTGCTGGTCCCCTGAGGCTCAAGTTGCTTTTGAAACGCTAAATAAGCTGTTTACATCCGCTCCTGTATTGAGTCATCCAGATCCTATGTTACCTTATATCATGGAAGTGGACGCTTCAGAAAGTGCAGTCGGGCGGTCTTGTCCCAGCGTCAAGGCCTCAAGAATTAAATACATCTGGTGGCATTCTTCTTATGGAAACTTGCCTCTGCAAAAACTATGGACAAGGGAGATCGGGAGCTACTCACAATTAAAGCTGCTCTTGAGAAATGAAGATATATGTTAGAAGGGGCAGCTCACCCAATTTTAATCTATACAGACCACAAGAACCTTCAGTATCTGAGGAGGACTGCAAAAGTCTAATAGGGCGTACACACGGTCGGACTTTGTTCGGACATTCCGACAACAAAATCCTAGGATTTTTTCCGACGGATGTTGGCTCAAACTTGTTTTGCCTACACGCGGTCGCACAAAGTTGTCGGAATTTCCGATCGACAACCACGCGGTCACGTACACCACGTACGACGAGACTAGAAAAGGCCGGTTCAGAACCAAGCGCGGCACCCTTTGGGCTCCTTTTGCTAATCTCGTGTTAGTAAAAGTTTGGTGAGAGACGATTCGCGCTTTTTCAGACTCGTGGCTTTCAGATCGTTTTCTGCCGTTCAGTTTGTGCTTGTGGGTTTGTATCTGCTCTTCAGTGCGTGCAGTCAGTTCGTATCAGAGTTTTCTGTGTGATCTTGCCTGCTCGTTGCTGTTTTCAGGTCGCTCTTCACAGGCCTTGCTGTTCTTCAGTGCGTTCTGTTACTTCGTTCTGAGCAGCCGACCGTTTTCTAGCCATGTTTCGTATGCGTACTCCTCATAGAGTTCGTGCTGTGCGGGGGGCTTGGTGTTGGGGTCCTGACCTTGACACAAGTCCAGTCCATGAACAGGGTGGGGAGGAGTTCATGGACCAAGAATTGGTTGCTTCAGCGTGACCAGTTCTGTCATATGCCTTTGCTCCGTGAGATCCGTGAGAATAATCCTGATGATTTCAGGAACTTTCTCCGGATGACGGACCCCGTGTTTCACCATTTGTTGGCTTCGCTGACCCCCTATATCAGCAGGCAGGATACCTGCATGAGGCAAGCCATCACTCCGGAGCAGAGGTTGGTCGCTACCTTGCGGTATTTGGCCACAGGGAGAAGTCTGCAGGACTTGAAGTTCTCGACAGGCATCTCCCCCCAGGCTCTGGGGATCATTATCCCAGAGACCTGTTCTGCCATCATCCAGGTCCTTCAGAAGGAATATATGAAGGTAAGAATTTTATCCTTTTATATCACATTTTCTTGTAATAAATGTTTGCTAATATATTGTATTTCTTTCCTCATTCCCTAATTACCATGATTGTAATATGCTGTGAATGTCCCCTTTGTCCTCATGCATGCTGGATTTTTATGTAATTATTATTTTAGGTCCTTCATACATATTTGCCCTTCACTAACCTCCCCAGCATGGTGTCTCCTGATCCATATTCACCTCATATAGTCACTTAACAATGTATTTTTTCAGCTCCATAGTAGTGCTTTACCCCAAACACCCCCTAAAATGTTTGGAAATGTTATTTTTTATTTAAATTCAGGCAGAGTGGCAGAGGCTTTTTTTTTGTGGTGTTCCCAAATAATTTTTAGTAACCCTCCCTCCCCCAACTGCTAAGTCAGCTGATCCCAATTCTCTATGTATCCTCAATCATCTATCTGCTGACTTTGCCAAACCCATACACGCTATACCCATCTCTTTTGTGCTCTGATTTATGGATGAATTCCCCAAAGCATGTAGTGCAAGGGCCTGCCTGTATACTTTACAATGGTACTGTTTAAAGTTTTTGTATCCTATTATTATCTTGATAGGTAATAGCAGAATGTCCAAATGTCCTCAAATGTGTACAATGTGTATTTATATCTTTGTATTATGACACTTCTTACCTGTCCAGTGGGCTGCCAATAGTGTAACTAAGGAGGGGCTGTTCCAAGTAATACCCATTATTTAGGCATTCATCTCTCAATGAAGTGAAGAGGGTTACCTGTCCAAGACCCCCCCCCCCTATAATGTTAGAAATGGCCCATGAGAGGGGGGGAGGGGGAATATGATAGGTGTACCTTATATTTTGGCCTTGTTAAATTCCCCTTACTAAACGCTATCTCTAGGTTGCCCCATAATGTTTGTGTATAATCTGCTTGCCATGTTTCTGTGAAAAAATACTAATGTTTATTGTTTTTTCCTCAACAGTTTCCTTCCACGCCACAGGAATGGCAGACTGTGGCCTCCCACTTTGCCCAGCGGTGTGACTTTCCTAACTGCGGAGGGGCAATTGATGGGAAACACGTCCACATCGTCCCACCACCCAACTCGGGGTCGTACTATTATAATTACAAGGGGTTTAATAGTATAGTGATGTTGGCGGTGGTGTCGGCTAATTACGAATTCTTGTATGTGGACGTGGGGAAGAATGGCCGGATGTCCGATGGTGGAGTCATCGCCCACACGGAGTTTTACAGGCGTCTTCAGAATGGCAGCTTGAACTTGCCATCTCCAGAGGACAATGTTGAAGGTCTCCCATTTGTGTTCGTTGCTGATGAAGCGTTTGACCCTCACCCCAGAACAGAGGGTTTTTAATTACCGGCTGGCCAGAGCCCGAAGAGTGGTGGAGAACACATTTGGAATCCTGGCCAGCCGGTTCCGACTATTTCTGACACCCATCCATATGGCGGAGTATAAACTGAACCATATAATACTTGCGTGCTGTGTTCTCCATAATTTTTTAAGAAAACATTCTGCCAACTATGCTGGCTCAGTTGGGCCTGAGGCCGGAATCCAAAATCCAACAACACTGACAGCGCTTGAAAGTGGCCGTCCTGGCTTGCCCTCCCTGAGTGCCCGTGATGTCCGGTTACAATACCTGGAGTTCTTTGCGGGTAGGGGGGCTATCAATATGCCAGACAATATGTGAAGCCTTTTAAAAAAAAAAAAAAAAAAGAAATTCTTTGTGGACATTTACTGCTTGTGTTTGTTTTAGCTGACCCTGACAGAAATGTTTTGAGTGCAGAAAATGTCGTGATTGGGTAACCTTATACAAAGCACTGTTGGCTGGTATTTCCTACATGCAAAAACACATTTCACTACAAGTGCACTTGCAACTGCACTGAAACTGCACTTGTAGTGCAAAGAGGATTTGCCCTTAGGAAATAACCCCCATTTTTGCTGAAAACAGCAATTACATCACCCCAAAAGTGTTGTAGTGTTGAGACAATAATCCACACATTCTTGAGTAACCAACTTTTTTATACCTGCACAATCACATGTGCATTTCCCAAAGGTTTTTAAAACAAACCAACATGTTTGTTGTATAACAATTTTTGCAGTAGCATTAGCAAAATTCTAAATATCCATTTCAGATAAAACAGGCCTGTGTAAAACCAACAAGAAAGCCAAAAAACTTGAACTTACAAAGTTCACATATGGTAAAACCTGAAGGCTATATCAGACATCAGTATTTAGGAACTGTGTTTGATATAGCGTTCAGATGGGGGGAAATCACCCCTGGAAAAGCCAAATTTGGAAGATGCACACCAATTTACGAATGTCAACATGTGCTACCTGCCATCATGGGGGATCAAGGGACGTGTTTTGGGGGAGCAAGCCCTTCCTCAACGCGACTTTATAATTGAGTAAGGGGTTGCACCCCCAAAACGCGTCCATTGATCTCCCGTGATGGCAGATAGCACATGTTGGCACACTGTGTGCATCCTCCAAATTTGGCTTTTCAAAACATTGCAAAAAAATTTAAAAGATTGGACCACAATACAAAAAGTGATTTTGTGGGGTTTTAAATTTGCCCCAAAACATCAATGATGTTATTATTTTTTTTAATAACATCATGGATTTTTTGCTGGATGTTTTGCAGTTCAGCATTACACCCCATGATCTCCCCGATCAGGATCTGGGCACTTTAAGAAGTAAAGCGTTCTGGATCCCTCACATCACGATCACCTAAAAAGAGATAAATAAAAAAAAAAAAAGGTCTAAAAAATCTGCCACAATCCATCTCTTAACTGAGCCTGTGGTCGCAGACACTCACCTGTTGTGGTGCCAATCTCCACCACATCTTCTTCTTCCTCCTGCTCAGCTTCGTTTGGGGGTATTTCACCTTCTTCCATAGGTGGGGGGTCTGTGGTCTCCTCAGATGAGGGGTGTCCTCCGAGTCTTTTCTCCTCTATGTAAAACAAAAATGGTATAATTAGCACACAGATATTTGATGGCAGAACTATAAATAGCAAACATTGCTTGGAAGTGGGGTACAATTGTCAATTTTAGCAGAGTTCCAAGATGTCTTTTTTTTATTGCCCTTTGTCAAGCTGCAATACTTTACCTGTTTAGTACAAGCTTCACAGATGGAGACACCCCTATAGTATACACTGGAGCACCTGTGTGGCCCCCCTAATAAAAAGGGTGTTCTGGGGTCCCACACTAGTGCTCCAGTGTCCAGATGTGAAAACAGCTGCTCAGTGTCCTCTCCTTACACACAATCTAGTTTGCATTTCATTCTAGTAACAAACCCATCTACACAAACAAATATTTGGCATCCAAGTAGGCCCAAAAAAAAATGTGGGAAAATGCATATGGCCTAAACAATGGTGTTCTAGAGGCCGAAAGAAATGTTTGATACGAACGAATAATGGGCCCATGAACATTAAAGTTGCCCTTTTAAACGTTACAATTAATAAAAGCATATGGAGCAGCAGGAACGGAATAAAGACAGAAAGAATAGGAACACAGCACAACTACTTACTTTTTTGCAGCACTCTCCGGATCTTTCGGTACTGCTCTGGCTCTCTCAACTTCAGGTCCGACCACCGCTTCCTGAGCTGATCTTTAGATCTTCGTACCCCGAAATTCCTGTGAAGGCTTTTGACCACTTTAGCAATGATCTTGGCCTTTCTGATGTTGGGGTGGGGGTAAGGCCCATACTTCCCATCATAGTCGGACTTCTTCATGATGTCCACCATCTCCAACATCTCCCCAAAGGACATATTTGTGGCCTTAAAATGTCTCCTTCTGGATCGGGACGTGCCTGGATCCGGGCTTTCCTCCTCCTCCTCCTCGTTGCTATAATTAGCACACACCTGCTCTAAATCCGCCATCATGCTCTTCACCCACTGCGCTGAACGAAAAGAGGCGGGGAATAGACTAGAAAGAACGTCAGGGGCGGTCGGAGTTACACGCATGCGCAGTGTGTATAAAGCGTGACACGCGTGCATATTACGTACGATCTGTGAGCGGAGGAAGGAGCATTGGACGCGCCGATCGTAAGAACGAAGGTAAGAGACAAACTTGTGCCTATACTGCTTCTAGATTGAGGCCTATATTGTAACAAGATTAGGAGAGTTTTGTCTGACATTAGGCTTTGTCTTGTGTTGTGTCTTGCAGTGAACATGGATATGCTACTCAAAGATAATGACTTCATGTCAGTATTCATAGATATCTTAAGGGAGCTGCCATGTCTGTGGGAGATTAACCACCCACATTTCAAGAACCAAGCAAAGAGGAAGGCAGCACTGGTGCAATTGTTGGAAATTGTGGCCTGAGGAGCACATATCTAAGGGAGCGCAAGAAAGTCCTGGATTCACAGAGATCCAGAGCAGAAGATGACATCTATGTCCCCAGGATGTTGCACTACGACAGGCTGCATTTTCTGGCAGGCCAGACTGAACCCAGGCCATCCCTCTCCAGTCTTCCTTCCACGCTTCCTTCCCCCCCGGCTGAGGCTTCTGACGCCCAACCTGGGCCTTCCAGGCTGCATGTGGAGGAGCCCAGATTGAGCCAGGTATAGCATTCCTCTAAATATTTCTGCTTGTCCAATCAATGATGTTAACTAGATGTTAGTTGGGAGTACTAATTTAGGATTGTGATTGATGATGCAAAACATAAAACCCTGTCCCTTTTTCATACACAGGGAAGTCTCAGCCTGGAGGTGGCCGGGCCGAGCCGGCTGGCTGATCTGCAGGTCCCTCCACCCCCCCTGAAAAGAGAAAGTGGCAGTAGGAGGAGTGCCCTAGAGGAGGCTGCTATAGGATTCTTTTGGAGGGCTACAGAGGTCCTGGGAGCACGACAGACCGTGGAGGAGGACATTGCTGCCGTCATTGCATATAAAATGCAGAGGATGGAGGAGGGCCAACAAGCCATGTGTGAGGCCCTCATATCGGAGGCTCTGGAGAAAGGTATGAGGGGCCAAATTACACCTCAAACACACCTTTGCGATGGTCCTCCTCCTCCTCCTGCAGGTCCTCCTCCTCCTCCTGCTTCTCCTCCAGGTACTCCCAGTCCTCCTCCTCCTCCAGGTCCTACTCCTCCTCCTGCCACATCTCCAACTGCACAGCCACAGCCCAGAAGGAAGCGTGGAAGGAAGACCAGACAGTGATTGCCCTGGGTTCAGTCTGGTCGGCCAAAAGATGCAGCCTCTTGTGTTACCACAGCCTGGGGACACACATGCCATCTGCTGCTATCTGGATCTCTGCGAATCCCGGACCAGACTGCCCTCCCTTATATATGGACTCCTCAGGCCACCAATTTTGATGTTGAAGAATTGTTGTCTGCCACGGGGGTCCCAGGCTTCACTAATTTCTCCTGTTGATCCAGTGTTGCCTTCCTCTTTGTTTGGTTCTGATCCCTTAATAAAGGATTTTTGTTTTGAATTATACTCTCCTATGTGTTTTACTTCAAAAAGGACAGTTTTTTTGTGAGGATTCAGGTACATTTCAAATATACAATGTGAAATGAACAAGGGACACCAACAACAAACAATCTCCTTGAGATTAAATAATAAAAGATATCAATGGTGTTGTGGTAACTTGACACACAAAACACACACAAAAATATTCTGGAGTAAAAATAAAAATAACATTGAACAAAGATCAGCCTTGGAAAAAATCCAAACATTAAAGAAAAAAAAAGGCTGAAAATCCAAAAAAATAAAAAATAAAACTGTCAGATGTGACAACTAATAACTATATATTCAGGGAATCCCACTAAAAAAACACAAATAAAACTTTGTGAGAAGTGTGTGTGAATATGAGCAGCAAAACTACTTCATTCTTGTCACATTATAAAGAAGAAGAGAGTGCGCTGTATTAAACCATTTTTAACATTGCAGCGTGACGAAAGTGCTGTATCCATTGCGAACGCTAAGTTTACCAGAACGAGCTGTCCCGTCTCGTAATTTCTTCTGAGCATGCGTGGCACTTTGTGCATCGGAACAGGCCACACACGGTCGGAATTGACGCGATCGGATTTTGTTGTCGGAAAATTTTATCTCCTGCTCTCCAACTTTGTGTGTCGAAAAATCTGAATTTCCGACAACACGCTCCGATCGGACATTTTCCATCAGAAAATCCGACCGTGTGTACGGGGCATAAAACCTCGCAAAGCCTGATGGGCACTCTTCCTTTCAAAGTTCTCATTCCACATTACTTACAGGCCCGGGTCGAAGAATGTCAAGCCTAATGCATTGTTGTGCATGTTCGAGGATCCTAAGGACTTTCCAGCACCAGATTACTATCCTGCCAGCAAGGAACTTCCCGTTGCTACAGACTGATCTTGTATCACAGCTGAAACAAGCATCTGCAGTTACCCCCAGTCCTGTCAGGGACACCTTACAGGCGAAAGAATGATTGAATCGAAATCAAATCTTTGTCCCAGAAAGTTGGGTAACAGTCCTGGGGTTCTGTCGCGATCGCCCCTTGGCAGGCCATTTTGGAATTCGCAAGACAGTGGAATTAGTGCAGCGCACATTCTGGTGGCCCAATCTGGAAAAAGATTGTAAAGACCATGTGAATGCATGCATTACCTGTACCTGAAGCAAGAGTACCTGAAATTGGTGTCCAATTCACATCAAGATTTTGGAGAGCACTATGTTAAAAACCTGAAGATCAAGCTTTCCCTGTCTTCTGCTTACCATCGTCAGTCTAATGGGCAAACTAAATGAACCAATCAGACCCTGGAACAATACACCCAGCATTTCACTTTATTTGACCAGGATGATTGGGTGTCACTTCTGCCAATAGCAGAATTCGCTTTTAGTAACTCCTGTCATGCAGCCACCAAGAAGTCTCCATTCTTCGCAAATTATGGCTTCCACCCTACCTTCCTGCCTGATCTTGTTCCTGATTCCCTGGTCCCTGCCATCCAAAGCACCTTGGCACTTCTTCATTGCAACATTAAGCTGTTACAGGAGGCTGTGAATAAAGTGCAGGAAGATAACAAGAGGGCATTTGATAAGAGAAGGGGGAGATGATTTTGCAACCAGGAGCCAAGGTATGGTTAGCCACAATGAACCTGAAACTGACGTGTCCTTCAAAGAAGTTGGCACCTAAATTTGTGGGTCCATTCCCGATAAGAAGGAAAATTAACAGTGTTTCCTATGAACTGTCTTTACCAGAATCCTTTAGGATACACCCAGTGTTCCATGTGTCCTTGTTGAAGCCTACAGTGACAGATTATTTTCTGGATCGGAATCAGGACCACCTGAACCTGTAATCATCGACGGGGATGAAGAGGTCAAGGTTGAGGCTATTGTGGACTACAGAAAAAGAAGGGGTCAAGTGCAAAACCTGATTAAATGGAAGGGTTATGGACCAGAGAAAAACTCTTGGGAGCCTGAGGATAATGTACATGCTGTGAACCTGGTTCATGCTTTTTTCCGCAATTACCCACAAAAGAAGAACCAGCTGGGCAGCTGGAGGCTGCCCATAAGGAGAGGGCAATGTCAGGAGAGGCTCCACCATAGTGCAGATGCAGTTTCAAGGCGCACATGTATGCGTATGCATCAGCCAAGAACGGGCCAAGCAGATGTGTGATTTGATCGCAGTAAAGAGCCAATCACAGCGCCCCTGAAGCATGGGATCAGCTGTGTCCAATCACAGCTGATTGCATGTAAACAAATTTGCTGGTTATCTGCATTCCTTTCCTCATGCACTGTCCCAGCATCAGGAGAGGAGAGTAACCGGCAAGGTTGACTGGACATTTACACAGATAAACAGGGCACTGATCATTAGTGCTCTTATAATCAGTGCAGCCCCATCAGTGGCAATCGGTGCTGCCTATCAGTACCGCTTATTAGTGTCACCTATAAGTGCCCATCAGTGCTGCCTATCAGTGCCCATCAGTGCTGTCTCTCAGTGCCCATTAGTGCTGCCTATCAGTGCCCATCAGGGCGCATATCAGTGCAACCTCATCATTTCCCATCAGTGCCACTTCATCAGTGCCCAGCAGTGCAGCCTATCAATGTACATCAGTGAAGGAGACTTTATTTTTTTTGCAAAGTTTTATAACAGAAACTAAGAAAACATTTATTTTTTCTAAATTTTTGCAAAAAATAAAAAACCTATAAAAAATTCATACAAGTACAATGTTGCATGACCACACAATTGTCATTCAAAGTGTGACAGCACTGAAAGGTAATCATTGGCCTGGGCAGGAAGGTGGTGCCCAATATTGAAGTGGTTAATGCACTTATAATAACGTAGTTCGGAGACCATCTCAGGTATAGCATGCCACACAGCAGATCAAAGACTCAAGGTCCATACAACATACAATAGGAATATAATAAATCTAGAAGAGGGGGGGGAATACATCTCCACAACCCTCCGTGGGTCTACTCCCCATAGTATCAGACACACTTGGTTTATCTACCTACACACAAAAATGTAGAAATGCCCTCATAACCAATCCTCTTGTTTCAAAAATTCCAGCACAATAAATCACCTAACATATTTCACAGTATGTCCCCTGAAAATCACAAATAACTGCACCATAGGGGATAGATCTTTGTGCTATTGATCTCAATGGTAAAGCCATGAGGGGGATAGGGTAGGAGGAAAAATTACAAGCTCAGTTTAAGCTCAGTTTAAGACAGATTAAATTTGAGGAAATGGTGTGACATCTATACTGATATGTTGCTCAGTAAATATGTGATACGTGAAGAGATTGAGGTGGTGAGCTCAGGAGTAGAAATATAGATCTTGGTGTTGTCGGCATAGAGGTGGTATTGGAAGTCATGGGAGGTTATCAACTGGCCCAGGGAAGAGGTGTAGAGATATAATAGAGGGGGCCAAAGACTCTGGACATAGCGGAGTGGGGGAGATAGAGTTGTATGTGATACTGAAGGTTCACTGAGATAAGTAGGAGAACCCGGAAAGAGTAGATTCCAAGGTAGTGGAGTTTATTGAGGAGAAGTGGGTGGTTGACTTTGTCAAAGGCAGCGGAAAGGTTGAAGAGTATACTATAAGTATGGAGTAACGGCGATTGGTTTTAGCAGTTAGTAGGTCATTAGTGAGTTTTAATAGGGTAGTTTCAGTCGAATGTTGTGGGTGGAAGCCAGATTGTAGGGGGTTGAGAAGATAGTCATCAGTGGTAAGTAAGGGGATAATCAGTGCATGTTTGAGAGGGGAGGTAAAGGTGCCGGTGTAGAGAGAGATTAAAGATGTGGGTTAGAGTGTGTAGAATAGAGTAGAAAGGGGTCCATAGCAGTTTTGAGGGGACAGGGTCCAAGGGACGGGTGGTGAGGTGGGCCTCAGAAGGGAGTTTGGCAACTTCTTTGGTGGTAACAGGGTCAAAGAAAAGTATTGAGTGTGGTGTTGGACCTTGTATGTTTGTCGGAGAAGAAAGCGGGACACTGGAAATCTTACCACAAAATTTATCAATGTTATTTTTGGCAATCTCCTGGGCAGTAAATAAGCTAGTGGGTGGAAGTAATGGGGCGGGGGGTGAAGCCTTGCAGGGATTTTGTTTTATGCTACACTCGCTCAAGAGCATGGTTGTGTCTATTTGCCAGGATGTTAGCAGGCGAGGCCAGGTTCTGCATGTAGAGAAAGGAGCAAGTGTGTTCAGGGAGGATGTGAGTACATTTTTGTAGACAGAATTGGCCAGGTCTGGGCAGGACAGGGGTGTGACTTTTTCATAAAGACAGTCAGTGGCAGAGTGAAGAAGGGAAGGGTTGAGGTGGCAAAGTAAGTGTTTGCTGGTTGGAGGCATAGGAGGTTGGAGACAGACGTGCAACTAAAGGATCTGGACAGCCGCACTTCAATATAATCACTTTTATTGAATAAAAAGACAGTCTATACAACAAATGGAGGTAGAGGAATCAGATATAGCTAACGTGTTTCACACCCTTATTGGCGCTTAGTCATAGAGGTTGGACACAGGGAGTGTGTGAAACTGATAAGGTTGTGATTGGAAACCAGAAAAGGGGTGTTAGAGAGGTTGCAGGGAGTACAAAGGTGGAAGAACACAAGGTCAAGGGTTTTACTATTGGAGTGAGTGACTATTAGTGTCCAACATTAGCTGAAATGTTAAAGTCACATAGGATGATGGTGGGTACTTCAGAGTGTCAGGGCTGGGCTCAGCCCTTCCTTCTCTGAGCTGGCTGCTCAGCTGTCTGGTAATTGCCAGCTCCTATCTCTCCACAGTTACTCAGCTGTTGATGATATCCTGCTCTTTAGTCCTGCCTACTTAAGCCGTCCAGTCCAGAGGTTCTCTGCCTTCGCCTTGGTCAACATCACAGAAAATCTCCTGTGATCCTGTTCAAGACTTGCTTTGCTGACATCCCTTCTGGCTCCAGATCCTGCTTGCAGTTCCACTATATTGACTTGTTGCTTGACTGACTATCTGTTCCGGTTCCGGTTACTGAACTTTGGCTATGTTTTGACTACGTTTGTTCTTTTTACTTTTATTATTAAACAAGTGTGATTTAACTGTTCAAAAATTATGCTTCAATTTAAAATCAAAATATTAACAGCGCTTATTAAAAATATTCCTAAATATTCAATGGTAAATGTTTTATACAAAGCAGTATGTAATTGCTCACCCCCTTCCTGCTGACATAAAAAAAGGAATGGGTTCCTAGATAAACAATCAATCTATCACAGAACAAGCAAGAACATGCAAGGAGTGTTATCTTGAAAAGGCCATTCTTCCAAAGAAATGAATGAAATAATAAAAGTCCATGCAATAACAATAGGAAGATGTGTTGTGCCTTAAGTCCAAAACAATCTTGTGCTTAGAATGTTGAGCTTTTACACCATCACCTATCACCTTGTGAACCCCCTTTGTGTATCTACTCACCAGAGTAAAATACAACTAGAGCCTATAGATTCCTGAGGTGAAGCCTGAAGCTCCTCTTTGGATATCCAGACACCCTTCACAGGAACAGTTCAGTTCGGTAGATCACAGCATGTAAAAATACAAGGGGATGCTCTCCATAGTGCAAAACCTTTTACTATGAGAACCATACCCCCGCATACAAATTATGCTTACTAGAATATAAGATAAAAATAGCCTGTCTGAGCTCAGCACTGCATCAAGCTCACCACCTCCTGGAGATCGAAACCAAACGTCCGTGGTGGTGAGTCCCGGGATGACGCTAGATATACCTCTCAGATGAGTCGCGTGGTCATGCCCTGACACGTTTTGTGATTATGTCTTCAGAGGGCATGGCCACACAACACGACTGGTCACTTAAATATATCCGGAGGGCAGGAACTATCTCCACCTACGTCAACTCGAGCATCACCATCGCTAGCAATGCCCATGAACAACGCTCGTGCCCAGAGGACTTCCGCAAGCACATGACCATGGACGTCCAACGTGAGCAATACCATGACCAGCGACGCCCACCGTCCACGATCGTGCCAGACGGCTACCCCCAGGCACATGATCCTATGCGTCATTGAAAGCAACGTCACTTCCTATCTAGACTAGTCCTAACAAATGACTGTCAGCACTTCTCGTCTATGTCTGGTGATTTAAGCATACATTATTTACCAGTATTAAATAACTCTCCTGTGTATATGCAAACTGTGTATTTCATTTATATCTGTGTACCCAGATAATTTAAAAGGTACAACAACATTTAAAATGTCTATATCGTTGCTCATACTTGAAATGCTTAAACACTTTATATATAGTAACTATACAAAAAACAATCATATTATGGTCATGATAAAATTCTGATCTCATAATGTAAAACACATATTAAAACCTTTCTGAATATTCTATTATACTTTTCAATAGAAAACTGTTATGACACCAGTTATGTCATATGGTCACACTGAGGCTATGCGTGTAATTATACCATAACAAATTTAATACCAGAGGGTAAATACAATGATTATATCCTCTACTATGTAAAATTAACTTAAAGAATGATAGAAAATTAAGATTCCTATATTGATCAGTAAATGCCAGATAAGAATTCTGGCTCTTTATGTATGTCCTCCATAATAAACCTCTCTATATATATGATATATAAATGATATACGATATTCACTATCAGGCAACTAAAGAATCAACTCTTATTTAATAATTGCTTATAAAACAATTCAAGTCCAAATCTATATTTAACCCATTGGGGCTCAAAGTAATAGTCAAATAAATCCACCGAGTTTCACTTCTAGATAATTCACAAACTAAATTAGCTCCTCTCCATCTGGGGTGCAGTTTATCAATCCCCCAAAATTTGAGGCCTGCCGGATTTCTAACATGTTTCTGTCTAAAATGTAGTGACACGCTGTGATCCTTATACCCTATAGTTATATTGTATATATGTTCTGAAACTCTTTTTGCGAGTGTTCTTTTTGTTTGGCCAATATACATTAGCCCACACGGGCACTCCAGGGCATACACTACATGTGTCAATTTACATGATATACATTTTTTAATTTGGAACTCATTACCATTTGTAGTTGATGCAAAGCTCGTCACCCCCCTAATATGGGTAGCGACTTGCTGGCATGTCTTGCATTTCCTGCAAGCGAAGAAACCTGCTCGGTCCCAGAACATTTGTGGTCTGGTTGGTGGATCTAGAACCTTTTTGACCACTCGGTCACCAAAGAATGTGGTTCTTCTATAGATGAACGGTGGATTGACTGGCAGTTCCTTACTCAAGATTTTATCCATTCTCAAGATATCCCAATGTTTACGGAAAATGGATTCAATCTCTCTATACTGTTCATGGAACCCACTTATGAATCCCCATTCATGTTTATCATCCTGCTGCCTTACTCTCGGCAACAGGCTAGATTCTTGTGAGGTGTGATTTAACTGTACTTCTGTCTCGGCTTGATTTCATGGTTTCTGACAGTAGGCGAAGGCCATGAATTCAGAAGATGCAGTTAATCCACTTGTTGGTAATATTTTTTCCAGATTGGAAGAACTAGATCACCGCATGGATCAGTTTGCCATGGTGTTACAAACGCTCCTGGGTCGCAAGGCTCACCTGGAATCCCCCATTTTGGCCGCCCCGGTACAACCTATGTTGCAGGCCGACCCTGCTGCTGCTCCAGTCTCTGTGCAGGCACCCGCCTCGAGTATTATCTCTATAAGAGGTATGTCTGGTTCCACAGGGATTTGGGGGTGATCCAATCTAATGCAGAGGGTTTCTCAACCAGGTTGAGCTATACTTTGAGATGCTGCCCCAGGCATTTTCCACGGGCAGAAGCAAAGTAGGTTTTGCGATATCTTTGCTTTCTGAGAAAGCCTTGGCCTGGGCAAACCCTCTGTGGGAGATGCAAAAACCTGTTGTCTTGAGCTACCCTGAGTTTGTGGCTCCGAGCTTTGCAGTCTCACCCGTGCCTCCCTCACCTCCCATGCCTCCTGGTACCGAGTCGGTCAGTGAAGATGAACCCATTCACTTGGGTTTCACGCGTCTCTCTGCGGATGAGAGAAACTTTAGGAGAAGGGAGAGATCGTGCCTTTATTGTGGCCAGGCAGGTCACTTTTTGAAGTCTTGTCCTACCCGTCCAAGGAACACCCGAACCTTGATGTCCTGTCATGGACAGACCTTAGGTGGCGTTGTTTCATCCCCAGTTATCCAGAAGGATAAGCCCCTGGTTTCGGTCACCCTTTCTTGGGCTGAGCCGTCCGTCGAGATACAGGCTCTAATCGACTCTGGGGCTGCAGGCCTGTTCATTGATGCTGCCTTTGTATTGAAGCACTCGATTCCGCTGCAGCTGCGTGACACTCCACTTGCCATTGGGGCTCTTGATGGGAAACCTCTACCCATGTGACTCATGAGACGGTTCCGTTGTCCATGGCCGTAGGGGCTCTTCACCATGAGATAATCCAATTCCAAGTTATTTCCTCACCAAGTTTCCGCTGGCTATTGCTTATTCTTGGTTACAGAGGAACAACCCCTCTTTTGATTGGCTCTGTGCTGAGGTTCTCTCCTGGTCACCACAATGCAGTGAGGCATGCTTCCAGAAGGTAGCCAAGGTCCTGTGCACCTCTTCACTCTCCTCCCTGCTGGAGGAGTACCGCGATTTTAGCAATATCTTTGACGAAGGCCAAGCCGGTAGTTTTCCTCCACACCGGCCATATGATTGAGCAATTGACCTTCAACCTGGTGCCATACCCCCTCGTGGCCGGGTTTACCCTTTGTTCATCTTGGAGGATAAGGCCACAGAGGAGTATGTTGCAGACACACTTTAAAGGTTTCATCCGCAAATCCTTGTCTCCTGCTGGTGCTGGTTTCTTCTTTGTGAAGAAGAAGAGTGGTGAACTGAGAGCTTGTATTGATTATAGGGGTCTCAATCGTTTCACGATTAAGAATGTCTATCCGATTCCATTGATTACGGAGTTATTTGACCACCTCAAGGGAGCAACGGTTTTCAAAAAGCTTGATTTGAGAGGGGCATACAATCTCGTGAGGATTAAGGAGGGTGACGAGTGGAAAACTTTGTTTAATACCAGAACAGGACATTATGAGTACCTTGTAAAGCCTTTTGGCCTTGGTAACGCCCTGGCAGTTTTCCAGGAATTTATTCATGATGTCCTCTGAGATTTGTTGCAGTTATGTGTGGTGGTTTATCTCGATGATATCCTCATATTTTCCAAGTCCCTGGAGAGCCACCACACAGATGTCTGTCGTGTGCTTCAGAAACTAAGAGAGAACAACCTCTATTGTTAAAATAACTGTCATTTCCACTGCTGGTTTTTCGATGGACCCAGAGAAAGTTTCCGCAGTTCTACAGTGGCCCCAACCCATGGGTTTACATCCTCTGCAGCGTTTCGTGGGCTTTGCCAACAATTATCGGAGGTTTATTCGTAACTTCTCGTCTCTGGTCAAGCCCCTGACTGATATGACCATAAAGGATGGTAACCCTCAGAGTTTGTCTCCGGAGTCCATTAAGGCCTTTGAGAGTCTCAAGGCTGCCTTTGTTTCTGCTCCTATGTTGGCACATCCTGATCCTATGTTACCTTTTATCCTTGAGGTTGATGCTTCTGAGACTGGTGTTGGTACCCTTCTGTCTCAACGTTCCACCCATGAGAGCGCTATGCGTCCTTGTGGCTACTTTTCCAAGAAATTGTCACCTGCGGAGTGGAATTATGAGATTGGTGACAGAGAGCTGTTGGCGATAATTTTAGCCCTGAAAGAATGGAGACTTCTCCTCAAAGGTACCACTGTGCCGGTTCTCATTCTTACTGACCATAAGAATCTCACATTCTTGTCTGAGGCTAAATGCCTCTCTCCCAGAAGGGCACAATGGGCTCTTTTCTTGTCTAGTTTCAATTACATTGTCTCATTCTTACCCGGTACTGAGAATGTAAGGGCTGATGCCTTGTAACGACAATTTTCCTCCACTTCCAAGTTGGAGTCGGTTCTGGTTCCTGTGATTCCTCCTGATTGTATTTTGGCTACGGTTCGCACCAGTCTCGCTTCTCCTTTGGGTGACAAATTTCTTGCTGCTCAGGTCCATGCTTCTCCTGAGAAACCTTGTTACCGCTGCTTTGTCCCAGAGAGTCTCCATACTGCCGTGCTCCAGACTTACCATTCTCCCAAGACTGCTGGCCACCCTGGGAAGAATCAACTCTTTTGGCCATTTCCCAACAATTTTGGTGGCCTAGTCTACATGCTGATGTAATTGCCTTCGTAGCTGCCTGTTCAGTGTGAGCTCAGAGTAAGACTCCACGACACCTTCCAGTGGGCCTCCTAAAACCCATACCAAATGGAGAGAGGCCCTGGACCCACCTGTCTATGGATTTCATTGTGGAGTTACCCAACTCCCAGGACAACACAGTTATCCCTATGGTGGTTGACTGGTTCTCATTGTATTCCACTTAAGAAGTTGCCCACTTCTAAGGAACTGGCTTCCAGTTTTGCTTGGGAGATCTTTAGCTTACATGGACTTCCCAAGGTGATTGTATCGGACAAGGTAGTCAGTTTGTGTCCCGGTTCTGGCGAGCCTTTAGTGCACAGTTGGGAATTCAGCTTGCTTTCTCCTCTGCGTATCACCTGCAGTCTAATGGGGCCGCAGAGCGAGCCAATCAGTCCTTGGAGCAATTCCTACGTTGCCATTTTTCTGACCATCTTAACAACTGGTCAGACCTATTACTGTGGGCAGAGTTTGCTCACAACAGTGCCTTGAATTCTGCTTCCCGATTGTCCCCGTTTATGGCGAATTATGAATTCCAACCTACCCATGTTGGCTGACGCGTTTGTTCCGCAGAGTATTCCAGTGTTAGAGGAGCATCTCCGTGGTCTTCGTTCCACTTGGGCACAAGTCCAGGAGGCTTTGCGACATGCTAATGATAGGTACAGACTCCACGCTGACTGCAGACGCCTGCCTGCATCTTCCTATCAGGTTGGGGACAGGGTCTGGCTGTCATCTCTCAACCTCCAACTTCGTGTTCCCTCACTGAAGTTCGCACCTCGGTTTATTGGGCCTTTCTGTAATCTTTGCAGGATTAACCCAGTAGCTTACGCATTAGACCATCCTTCTAATATGCGTATTTCTAATGTATTTCATGTCTCCTTATTAAAACCTTTGGTCTGCAACCGCTTTACTACCTCTGTGCCACATCCTCACCCTGTACAGGTTGAGAACCATGAGGAGTATGAAGTACAGTCCATTGTTGACTCCCGTAGGTTCCGTGGGTGCATACAGTACCTGGTGCATTGGAAAGGGTGTGGTCCGGAGGAACGCTCTTGGGTCTTTTGGGTCTCATCCTCGGACGTACATGCCTCCTGTCCTCCCCCATGTCCTCCTCCGTGATTTCCATAGCGTTTTCCCCTCAAACCTGTTGGTCCTCCGAGGGGGAGGGGTTTTGAGGAGGGGCTACTGTCAGGGCTGGGCTCAGCCCTTCCTTCTCTGAACTGGCCGCTCAGCTGTGAGGTAATTGCCAGCTCCTATCTCTCCACAGTTACTCAGCTGTTGATGATATCCTGCTCCTCAGTCCTGCCTACTTAAGCCGTCCAGTCCAGAGGTTCTCTGCCTTCGCCTTGTTCAACATCACAGAAAATCCCCTGTGATCCTGTTCAAGACTTGCTTTGCTGACATCCCTTCTGGCTCCAGATCATGCTTGTTGTTCCACTACATTAATCCCTGACTTCTGGTTTGGCTGACTATCCGTTCAGATTACTAAACTTTGGCTATGTTTTGACTACCTTTGTCCTTTTTACTTTTATTATTAAACAAGTGTGATTTAACTGTACTTCTGTCTTGATTTCATGGTTTCTGACACAGAGGAAAGAAAGTAGGGTATCCATGCAGAGAGGTCATTGAGAAAGCGTGACACTGGTCCAGGGAGCTGATAAATGACTGTGATCCTCAGACAAACTGGAGAAAAAAGATGAATATAGTATTCTTCAACAGAACAAAGGAACAAAAGGGGGGATTGTAGGAAGAACCTAGAAGGTGCTTTGTGGGGAAAGGAAAAGTCCAACTCCACCTCCTTCTTATCCACTGGGTCTGGGTGTCAGAAACCATGAACCAGACCGAGACAGAAGTACAGTTAAATCACACTTGTTTATTAATAAAAATAAAAAGGTAAATAGAGTAAGCGTAGTCAAAGCATAGCCAGAGTCCAGTAACCGGATCAGATAGTCAGCCAAGCCAGAGTTCAGTAACCCGATCGGGTAATCAGCCAGGCCAGAAGTCAGGGATCCAAGTGGAGGAACAGCAAGCAGGATAAGGAGCCAGAAGGGATGTCAGCAAGCCAGTCTTTAAACAGGAACGCAGGAGATGGTTTCTTGTGATGTGACCAAGGCGAAGGCAGGAAAGAAGTGAGCTGGACGTCTTTAAGTAGGCGGGACTGACGAGCATATCCACAACAGCTGGTTAACTGTGGAAAGAGAAGAGAGCTGGCAATTAGCCGACAGCTGAGCGGCCAGCTCAGAGAAGGAAGGGCTGAGCCAGCCCTGACACTGGGTGAGGGAATGCAATGGTGGCCAGCTTGGAAGGGGGCAGCTCAGAACCTTGGAGTGAGGTGTCAGTAACAGCAAGTAGGTTGAGGGAGTTGGAGAGGAAAAGGTCATTGACAGATAAAAGCTTGTTAAGGACTGAGTGGGCATTCCAGAGGGCACGTAAGGTAGGGAGGAGGGGGGGCTGGCTTGTGGAAGCAGAAAAATTGAAATAGGAGAGTGAGGGTTGTGGCTACTGCCAGAGAAGGGAGAGAGTTAGATGGTGGAGGGCAAGAGATTAAGAGTAGTAGGAGGGTGAGGGAGGTGAGGTGGGAGCGGTATTTATACAAGAGCAAATGTCCTGGTGATTTGTAAGTGGTAACATTATGCAGGCTCAGGAGATAAGTGCAGTAATATTGAGTGGGCAGAAGTGAGGGCGATGTGTTTAAGCTGTCGGGTGGAGAGGGGGGTAAACAAATTAGTATTTGAGTATAAAGGGCATTATTGCCGAAAGGAAGGTTAGCGATAGCATGTTGAAAGATGAAGAGAAAGAAAAGCAGGCGGAGGGAGAGCGATGAGAAATTAAATGCACTTGCAGACTGTTTGGAGTGGAACACTAATGTTTGTACTCACCTTTATTGATGTGCCTTAGTTATAGTGCCATGTTTGAAGTGGCAAATGCTTAATAAAAAAAAAGGCCATACCTACCCCTCGCCTGCCATCCCCAAGAGTTGTACTGAATTAATAATTGGATTGGGTGGGGCAGGTTTGGAGAATAATTCAGTTAAGAGCTAATAAAAAAAGTGGAGGTTTTCTGCCCTAAACAAATTGCAAAGCAGGATGGAGACAACAAGATAAGGTTAGGTGTTTGATCTTGGGCAAGGCAGGGCTGTCTTAATGCGTGGACAACTCTGGGCACTGCCCTGGGCCCCAGGTGCATGGGGGCCCCATGATAATCTTGCATTACATAATATTTGCCAACTGACACAGATTTGCTGGGGTAGTCACGCTTTTTACTAAGCTTTCCTAGGAAGGCCTGTGGAGTATCCTGGACCTTGTACTGTGCCCTCCTGATCCCAGTAGCTTTACCTCCTGCCCCCCCCCCCAACACTGTGCCCTTCTGTGTCTCCCCTGTACTGTTCCCTTTGTATGGATTAGTCTTTGATTTATAGCATGGTTTCATATTGTATAAAATCAATTTTATTGAAAGTACCAATTAACATATGTTCAATCAACTATTTATGTTTTAATTATTGAGAGTAAGTGCGTATATTGGGGCAGGTTAGTAGGGACCCAAGTGCATTACTTTGCCCAGGGGTCCATGATGCTTTTAAGACAGCCATGGGGCAAGGCACCATTAAAGTAAGTTTAACTTAATATAGACGAGTACAAACAGCAGTTACAATAAGTCTTAACAAGGCAGATGTCCCTTCTAATCATGCACAGTAGGTTGGGGTTTGAAAAATAAATGGGGTCAGTGGTTACCAAGGGCAACAGCAAGGCAGATGTCATTTTCAGTGATGTAAGGTAGCTTAGTGTTGTAAACTACATTCCTTTTAACATATATAGATTTATGTCAACATCTACATTGCCAGACAGTCAAACCATCTTTTTCTGTTTTGTCAGCCCAGCCTTTGTTCAACAATATGCTATCACAGCACAACTCCCAAGTGTTCACTACTTACTGTTAATAAAAATAAATAAATATTGCAAGCTAAACAAAATCATTTTATTTCAAATAAAGAGACTTTTTGCAAAATATTATAAAAAAAATAGGGCATTCGGCTAAATAATTCTAAATGTGCAATGTAATTATTATGAGGAGAAGAATATTCCTGCTTGGACCTTACATAGTTACATAGTAGGTGAGGTTGAAAAAAGACACAAGTCTATCAAGTCCAACCTATGTGTGTGATTATGTGTCAGTATTACATTACATATCCCTGTATATTGCAGTCATTCAGGTGATTATCTAATAGTTTCTTGAAGCTATCAATGCTCCCCGCTGAGACCACCGCCTGTGGAAGGGAATTCCACATCCTTGCCGCTCTTACAGTAAAGAACCCTCTACGTAGTTTAAGGTTAAACCTCTTTTCATCTAATTGTAATGAGTGGCCACGAGTCTTATTAAACTCTCTTCTGCGAAAAAGTTTTATCCCTATTGTGGGGTCACCAGTACAGTATTTGTAAATTGAAATCATATCCCCTCTCAAGCGTCTCTTCTCCAGAGAGAATAAGTTCAGTGCTCGCAACCTTTCCTCATAACTAAGATCCTCCAGACCCTTTATTAGCTTTGTTGCCCTTCTTTGTACTCGCTCCATTTCCAGTA
Source organism: Lithobates septentrionalis (assembly GCA_037952835.1). NCBI lineage: Eukaryota > Metazoa > Chordata > Amphibia > Anura > Ranidae > Lithobates > Lithobates septentrionalis. Next base: position 1,915,472 of record JBBDGP010000859.1, on the reverse strand, counting down.
CATCCCTCCTGAGGACTGGTGCCCAGAACTGGACAGCATACTCCAGGTGCGGCCGGACCAGAGTCTTGTAGAGCAGGAGAATTATCGTTTTATCTCTGCAGTTGATCCCCCTTTTAATGCATGCCAATATTCTGTTTGCTTTATTAGCAGCAGCTTGGCATTGCATGCCATTGCTGAGCCTATCATCTACTAGGACCCCCAGGTCCTTTTCCATCCTAGATTCGCCCAGAGGTTCTCACCCCAGTGTATAGATTGCATTTATATTTTTGCCACCCAAATGCATTATTTTACATTTTTCTACATTGAACCTCATTTGCCATGTAGTCGCCCACCCCATTAATTTGTTCAGGTCTTTTTGCAAGATTTCCACATCCTGCGGAGAAGTTATTGCCCTGCTTAGCTTAGTATCGTCTGCAAATACAGAGATTGAACTGTTTATCCCATCCTCCAGGTCAACTATGAACAAATTAAATAGGATTGGTCCCAGCACAGAACCCTGGGGAACCCCACTACCCACCCCTGACCATTCTGAGTACTCCCCATTTATCACCACCCTCTGAACACGCCCTTGTAGCCAGTTTTCAATCCATGTACTCACCCTATGGTCCATGCCAACGCACCTTATTTTGTACAGTAAACGTTTATGGGGAACTGTGTCAAATGCTTTTGCAAAATCCAGATACACCACGTCTACGGGCCTTCCTTTATCTAGATGGCAACTCACCTCCTCATAGAAGGTTAATAGATTGGTTTGGCAAGAACGATTCTTCATGAATCCATGCTGATTACTGTTAATGATATCATTCTTATTACTAAAATCTTGTATATAGTCCCTTATCATCCCCTCCAAGAGTTTACATACTATTGATGTTAGGCTAACTGGTCTGTAATTCCCAGGGATGTTTTTTGGGCCCTTTTTAAATATTGGTGCTACATTGGCTTTTCTCCAATCAGCAGGTACCATTCCAGTCAATAGACTGTCTGTAAAAATTAGGAACAACGGTCTGGCAATCACCTGACTGAGTTTCCTAAGTACCCTCGGATGCAAGCCATCTGTTCCCGGTGATTTATTAATGTTAAGTTTCTCAAGTCTAATTTTAATTCCGTCCTCTGTTAACCATGTAGGTGCTTCCTGTGTTGTGTCATGAGGATAAACACTGCAGTTTTGGTTACTGAAGCCCCCCGATTCACTCGTGAAGACTGAGGAGAAGAATAAATTCAATACCTTTGCCATCTCCCCATCCTTTGTAACCAGATGTCCTTCCTCATTCTTTATGGGGCCAATATGGTCTGTCCTCCCTTTTTTACTGTTTACATACTTAAAGAATTTCTTGGGATTTTTTTTGCTCTCCTCCGCTATGTGTCTTTCATGTTCTATCTTAGCCATCCTAATTGCACCCTTACATTTCTTATTGCATTCTTTATAAATTCTGAATGCTGAGGATGATCCCTCAACCTTGTATTTTTTGAAGGCCTTCTCCTTTGCTTTTATATGCATTTTTACATTGAAGTTAAGCCATCCAGGATGTTTGTTCGCTCTTTTAAATTTATTACCCAATGGGATACATTGGCTAATGCCCTTATTTAATATGCTCTTAAAGCAAACCCATCTCTCCTCCGTATTCTTTGTCCCTAATATTTTATCCCAATTTATGCCTTTTAGCAAGGTTTGTAGTTTAGGGAAGTTGGCTCTTTTGAAATTCAGTGTCTTTGTGTTCCCTTCATGTTTCCTATTTGTGTGATTTATACTGAAACTAATTGACCTGTGATCGCTGTTACCTAAATTGCCCCGTATTTCCACATCTGTTATCAGGTCTGTATTGTTGGTAATCAGTAGATCTAGTAATGTTTTATTTCTCGTTGGTGCGTCTACCATCTGACCCATAAAATTGTCCTGCAAGACACTAAGGAACTGGCGAGCCTTAAATGAATGCGCGGTTCCCTCCGCCCAGTCTATGTCTGGATAATTAAAATCCCCCATTATGATAACACTTCCCATCCTTGCTGCTAATCCAATTTGTGATAGGAGATCCGTCTCCACTGAAGCTGAAGCTGAAGCTGCCTAAGTGGTTTCAAACACAAAAGGTTTTTTACTTTATAGAAGAAGTATGGCTAAAGCTCTTTTGGCCATACTTCTCTTCTGGGTCACATGAGTGCACTTAGTTCTGCACTCCTGTGACCCAAATTCAGGCGACAGCGATCTAAAGTCCACTGTCAGCTGATGTCACAGAGACAGTCCACGCTCTGCAGGGGTCCCATAAAAAATATATATATATAAACAGATGTTAATGTGTGTTAATTAACTGGCAATCATTCAACAATATACACAAAAGTATACCCAAAATTGCAATATTTTAAAACGCATCATTCAAATGAAAGTGCTCCAGTTTCTTGTGTCCATGAAATGTTACAAGTGCTCCAAGTCCTCAAAGTGGACTGCTCCAGTGCAAAACAATGACATACAGTGTTGTACTGCCATGTACCCCCTTAAAGCCTCACTAGAGACTTTTGACCCTCAGAGATAAATGTGTTAGTATGTGCCCTATTTAACGTAGGAAAGTGTATAAAAGGTAAAAAAGCCTTCGCGCTATTAAAAGTGTTATAACAAACTAATACACATCAAAGTGAAGTGATAAAAGAGTGTAAATAAGTGATAAAATACATATAATCACAGCTGTCTGCAGCAGAGCCTAAAGTGTATCACAATCCACTCACAGTATAATAAAAGCTAAAGAATGGTCCCGCGCTACAGCAAAAAGTAGAATCAAAGCTAATAAATAACCATAAGGTGTCTAAAAGTGAATGAATGGTGAATCCTCATAAAGTAAATAATAAATAAAAAATCAAAAACATTCAAAAACATTCACAGTGTATAACGTCTCTTAGATGCAATAATATATGGAGCACAAGTGCATGACAAGTGTCTGTGCAAAAAATATCAAGAAGGTCCAAAATGTGCAATGTGCAAGGAGAGGTAGGAATCCAGGAATGAGCTCACAGAACCCTCACCTTCATAACTTGACAATCAGGCATATAGTGAGCAAGAATTCGTTGTGTGGTTCCCTCTTCAGCCACCAGGGGGCCCTTTATTCCACTGTATAAACAACCCGTAATCACTCTCGGCCCATAAGGAAGGTGAAGATTCTGGTGTTTAATCAAACAGCCACCACTAGGGGGATCTTTACATCTCTCTGAAAACGGCCTCAGATAAACATCCCATCACGTCCTCATCCGAACCTGTCACCTCCATTCGAAGGGGAAGGGGGGGGGAGAGGCGGGGGGAACAAAGGAACGAGGGAGGGCGGGTGGAGGTGGGAGAAGAAAAGATACCAGATAGTGTAGTATGTCGAATCCAAGTGTGGTTTATTAAAAGTAATCCTGGACTCTTACAATGAGAAAATTAAAAACAAGCAAGAATCAGCAAAACGAAGCATCCGAGCGCCACTCTTACGTCACTTCCGGTGCACTGTCAACCTACGACCACTCCCTACGCGTTACGTCATCACGTGACTTCATCAGGGGATGCTGATTGGCTGTGACAAATGTGTTTATATCTTATAAAACCGGAAATAGATTAGCGGCCATTTTGTTGTGGTCCGCTCCAATTAGTAACGGTGGCCATTTTCTAGTAGCCAATTTCGTATGTATACAGCGGCCATTGTATAAATAAGTACTCCTCTGCTGACACTTCAAAACGAAGTTAAATACTGAGTAACCGAGACAATGGAGTCTGGCTGTTCTATCACTCTTGTCCCCTTATCAACCAAAGCAACCTCTTCCGTGCAGTGAAGATGGGGAGACAAGGCTAAGGTATAGCTTTACTGCCAGACATATGTAAATCTACCAATATAAAAAAATTTTTACCAATATAAAAATTTTTTTTTTTTTTTTTTTTGATTAAATCAAAGTGAAGATGAATAAAGGATAAGAACGAACAATTAATTAAGGAAATAAAAAATAAATAAAATATATAAAAAAATAAATAAAAAACATAGAAAAAATAAAATAAAATAAATAAAAAAATAAAAAAATAAATAAATAAATAAAATTGAAAATAGAAAATGAAAAGAATAATAAAAAATAAATAAAAAATAAATAAAAAATGAAAAAAATGAAAAAAATGAAAAAAAATGAAAAAAAATGAAATTGAAAAAAATGTGAAAAAAATGAAAAAAAGAAAAAAATGAAAAAAATCAAAAATAAAAATTAGATGAAAAAGAAAAAACAAATAATACTAATAAAGATAAAAATAAAGTGAAAAATAATAAAAAATGAAAATAATTAAAGAATAATAAATAATAATGAAGATGGCAAAAAATAGAGCACATGGGCTGGAACCCAGTCAAACGCTGCAATAATACCCATAACTTAATCCCTAAAACCCAATATAATGCCAGATAAAAGTGTCATAGTAATTAAAATGATGATAAAAAATATTAGAACTAGATAAAACCAAGCCTAGCTAGGGGCTACCTGGAGTAGACAAGTAAAAAGGGGGGGGGGGAGAAACCCTATGTGGGTGGTTGCTGCACATCGGAAGTCAAGCAAAAGCTGCACCATAGACAAATAGTAGCATACATAAAACTACATAGCTTTAAAAATTACTTAAAAAACAGTTAAGGTCAAATTATACATTGAGGCCTCCCGGCACCAAACTCTTCATAGTATGTATCCATTTAGATTCTTTCTGACTAATTGTTCTGATCTTATGGCTGCCTCTCCATGATGCATTATATTTTTCTATACCCCAGAATTGTAACTGGGATGGATCTCTATTATGTACTAAATCAAAATGTTTTGAGACATTATGCTTTGGGAACCCCTTCAGAATGTTCTGTACATGCTCTTTCACCCTAACTTTAAGTGCTCTTTTGGTCCTACCAATATACTGTAAATTACAGCTACATTGTAGGCAATATACTACACCCTCAGTATGGCACCCTATAAAATCCCTGATCTGATACGTCTGACCAGTGGTAGTTGCTGAAAACTCTGATCTCTTACGTTGAAATTTTCTAGTGAGTTTACAGGCATAACAATTCCTACAAGGGTAGAAGCCTTTTCCAGAGAAAAATGTGAAACCGTTCTTTGGGGGAGGTTCGATTATGGATTTGACAACCATATCTCTCAAGGTGGGGGCTCTTTTGTATACAATGTTAGGCGTTTCTGGCAAGATATCCTTTAAATCCCTATCATTTCTCAATATATGCCAGTGTCGTTTGATAAGTTTAGCCACCTCCTTATGTTGCACATTAAAGTCCAATATGAGACATGGTGCTTCATCTTGATGAGATTTCTTCTTCAAGTTGTCACGTAACATTACCGTTCTATCCATTTCCTTGACCTGTTGTATCTGGTGATCAATCCATGCGCTGTCATAACCCTTTTCTTTAAAACGTTTACCAATCATTTCCGCTTGTATACCAAAATCTTCTTCATACGTACAATTTCGTCTAATCCTAACCAGCTGTCCCTTGGGGATGTTATACAACCAAGGTTTAAAGTGACAACTGTTAACGGACAAATAGCTATTGGTGTCTACACTTTTAAAGTGAGTCTTAGTGACGACTTTATCCTTCTGTAGGGAGATATTGAGATCAAGAAAATCTATGGATTTATCCTCTATCTTCCATACAAGATCTATCCTCTTTTCATTTTTATTGAGTCCTTCTAGAAATGATTCTAATGTATCTTTACTTCCATTCCAGACGATCAAAATGTCGTCTATATATCTTCCATACAGGGTCAGCTCTGCCGGCATATCTTTGTAAACAGCTTCCTCTTCCCAATATGCCATAAAAGCATTGGCAATGCTTGGAGCAAATTTTGCCCCCATGGCTATACCGGTTATTTGTCTGTAATAGAGGTGATGATGCCAGAAATAATTATGTTTCAAACAAAAATCAAGGCATTTTATTAGAAATTTCCTTTGTTTGCATGCCAATGTACTATACGTTCTTAGAAGCCATTTTGCTGCTGTGCATGCTTCATGATGCTGAACAATAGTGTACAACGAGGACACATCTGCAGTGGCAAGTAAGGTCCTACCCTCTAAGACGGATACCGTATCTAATAGTTGTAGAGTGTGTTTGGTATCTTTTATATATGCCTTGGTTTTCTGAACAGCAGGTTGAATAAAATAATCGATATATTCCCCCATTCTGGAAGTAAGCGACTCAATACCGTTTACAATCGGTCTACCTGGTGGTTCTTCTCGATTTTTGTGAATCTTCGGAATAGTGTATATTATGGGTATCCTGCAAGATTCTGGTATCAGATATTTAGATTCTTTAGCATTCAATATCTCTTTCTTGAGGCCTAAATTCACTACTGATTGTAATTCTTTCTTGTAAATTCTCGTAGGGTTATTTGGCAATTTGATGTAAGTCTCCTCATCCTGTAGTTGTTGATCCAATTCTTTTAAATATTGTTCCTTCGATTGTATAACTACTGCTCCTCCCTTATCGGCTGGGCGTATTACAATATCTCGCCTTTCAGTCAACTTTTTGATTCCTTGCTTTATATGTGTCGGATCAGATAGTCGCTTGGGTTTCAGCATTTCCAAATCTTGTAGGACTAATTTCTTAAAAACATCAACATGTTGATTGTTTAAAACCTGAGGGTTAAAAGTAGAATTGTTACGCAATGTACTATGGCGAGGTACTTCTTGATCCCTTCTCTCTTCATTTGTATATTTAGGGGGGTTGCCCATGAGATATTTTTTAATGTTGATCTTCCTGATAAATTTTTGGATTCCTATATATGTTTTAAATTTATTCAAATTTCTGACTGGAGCATGTTTGAGTCCTTTATCTAGTACTGCTAGTTCTTGTGCAGTAATCTCTATCCCACTTAGATTAACTACTCCTTCTCCCACTACTCTCTTTTGCGTTTGGACTCTCTTCCCCGCTCTGCATCCTCTCTTTTGTCTGGACTGTGTCTTGCCCTGTCGCCCTCCTGTCTTCTTCTGGGAGACCGATGAGGTTCTTGGGGATATCTTCTGGGGGAAGGGTCCCTCCTCTCCCTGTCTAAAAACGGCCTTTGAATGTCCCTTTCTCTCTGGCTATAATAGTTCTGTTCTTCACGATAGTCAACATGATGATTTCTGATAGGGTCAAACCGATTGTATGTAGGTATAGGACTCCTGTCATAACGTGCTACATAATCATGATGTTGAGGATAACTTGTCTGGCAGTAAAGCTATACCTTAGCCTTGTCTCCCCATCTTCACTGCACGGAAAAGGTTGCTTTGGTTGCTTTGGTTGATAAGGGGACAAGAGTGATAGAACAGCCAGACTCCATTGTCTCCATTGTCTCGGTTACTCAGTATTTAACTTCGTTTTGAAGTGTCAGCAGAGGAGTACTTATTTATACAATGGCCGCTGTATACATACGAAATTGGCTACTAGAAAATGGCCACCGTTACTAATTGGAGCGGACCACAACAAAATGGCCGCTAATCTATTTCCGGTTTTATAAGATATAAACACATTTGTCACAGCCAATCAGCATCCCCTGATGAAGTCACGTGATGACGTAACGCGTAGGGAGTGGTCGTAGGTTGACAGTGCACCGGAAGTGACGTAAGAGTGGCGCTCGGATGCTTCGTTTTGCTGATTCTTGCTTGTTTTTAATTTTCTCATTGTAAGAGTCCAGGATTACTTTTAATAAACCACACTTGGATTCGACATACTACACTATCTGGCATCTTTTCTTCTCCCACCTCCACCCGCCCTCCCTCGTTCCTTTGTTCCCCCCGCCTCTCCCCCCCCCCCTTCCCCTTCGAATGGAGGTGACAGGTTCGGATGAGGACGTGATGGGATGTTTATCTGAGGCCGTTTCAGAGAGATGTAAAGATCCCCCTAGTGGTGGCTGTTTGATTAAACACCAGAATCTTCACCTTCCTTATGGGCCGAGAGTGATTACGGGTTGTTTATACAGTGGAATAAAGGGCCCCCTGGTGGCTGAAGAGGGAACCACACAACGAATTCTTGCTCACTATATGCCTGATTGTCAAGTTATGAAGGTGAGGGTTCTGTGAGCTCATTCCTGGATTCCTACCTCTCCTTGCACATTGCACATTTTGGACCTTCTTGATATTTTTTGCACAGACACTTGTCATGCACTTGTGCTCCATATATTATTGCATCTAAGAGACGTTATACACTGTGAATGTTTTTGATTTTTTATTTATTATTTACTTTATGAGGATTCACCATTCATTCACTTTTAGACACCTTATGGTTATTTATTAGCTTTGATTCTACTTTTTGCTGTAGCGCGGGACCATTCTTTAGCTTTTACTATTTAACGTAGGACTGCACTACTCAATTCAAAAACAGGAAAAGGACCCCCAACAACGGGATGTCTGTTTTCGGTTTGGCTCAAATCCAAAGATAAAAAGGCCACAAAACAGAGATCATTGCACAACCTATTTATTAAAATGAATAAGGAAAACATTTAAAAACTGTTTTTACAACCTCAGGTACTGATCTCAAACCCACTATCATCTCTAGCCTCAATCAGGTCCTAGGCAGGGAACTTACATCCCCTATTGAACTGGACAGAGTGCATAGAGTGGGGGGCATGGGGGGTGACCGAAGAGACTGTCATCGTAACATCCTTTGCCAGGTACACTACTATACCCTGAAGGAAGAGATCTTACACAAGACCTGGCGCTTGGGCCCACTGGACTTTGATGGATCCTTAATACACCTATATCCAGATCTTTCCCGCAACACGCTGTACATGTGGCGAGTGGTCCGCCCACCGCTGGATTTGATTTGCCAAGTCGGTGCAACCTTCACTTGGGGCCACCCCTTCAGTATCAAAGTAACCCGGGATGATAACCACAAATTTGCCCTGTCAGATCCGGACCAACTTCCTGTCTTCGTCCTCTTCCTGGACCAATACCCTATCACTGTCCCCAACTGGTTGGACCCTCTAGATGACCGCCAGAGGCTGCTGGACCTGGGCCCTCCCCCGCAATGCCATAGACACCCAAGATCTAGATCGGTATCCTCCGATCCTAGAGTACGGCGACCCATGTCACCGGAAGACTGACCCGAACTCTTTCAAATACGACCTTAACTGGTTCCTTTTTCCATGTCTTCTGCTCTACAAGGAGGTTATAGTTCTTGTCCTGGCCAGGCTTGCCTTAACTATTTTTTTTTTTTTTTTACTTATGTTTCCCTCCTATTGACTCTTGCTCATTGTTGCAATTAAATGCTATTGACTGTTTAGCTGTCTTGCTTGGCTCAGGGACTCTTTCATTGCCCTCTGCTGGTGCAGTCTTCTTTTCTCAATTAGGTCTTTAACACCTCTGATTCTTTTGAAGGGGATGCGGTCTGGGCCCAAGCGGAGCCAACTATTGATTCTCATGGGACTGTTCCTATTGTAGTTATGTTTTCTCAATACATTATTCCAGCGAACCTGCGGACTCACTTGGTGTTTCCCGACTACAGTCCTTTGGCTTGTCCTGGGGCTTTCCTCAGTGCCGGACCTAACTGTCACTGTAATGTAGGACTAGTAGACCTTATCAATAGTAACTAATGTGGGTTTACACTGCTACTTGAGCTAAACTATGATGATGACAGATAACACTGTTATAGATGTAGTAATTGGTGTGTTCAATCTACCCATGATCACATAGGAATACTTGTGCCTTTATTTTGTGCCCAGCCTGCTCATATCCTGTTCTTCACTGATTTTATTTTTCATATGCTTTTACAATGTTTATTATACCCAATGGTACCAGTAGCGATAACAAGGGTTTCGGACACAATATCTAACTATTTTGTTGATACAATAAACACAAATAATAGCCCATGGGACTTTAAATGAGGTGATCATAATGGTCAAGACAAGTAAACAAGGTATATAGAGTATGTAACATCTCAAAATTTATTTGAAAATGTATAATTGTCATCATAAAAATTGGACATGAACATTGCATAGATTCATAAAAGCATTATGGTACAAATGACTTCCAGACATAACCATAGTAATATGCAATAGTGGTAGTGCAAGGTATACATATACATCTGTAACTTGACGCGTTTCACAAGCTCTACTCGCTTCTTCAGGAGTTGAATTGTATATAAGATGTCTGTATAGATAAGGTATAAATGAGATATAGCATAGAGTATAGGTTGTGGTTGGACAAAAAGCAGGGGGTCTGATCCAAAGGCCCCATTCTTACTTGACGGTCAATTGGTTCCAAGGACTGACCCTCAACCGGAGACAGCGAGGGGTGTGTTCCAACCAGGAGCTGAAGGGGCGGGACCCGCAGCAGCCAAACAGAAGCCAGGCAGAGGGCGAGCATGGCAAAGAAGTTGAATAAGGAGAGGGTGTTGAACCCCACGCTTGGCAGCTGAGAAAGATACCCCTGGCTGTTTCCAGGCTTTTGCAATTGTCAGCTTAGCGCCCAGGAGAATAAAATGGATTAGTTTGCGATTCCATTTAGGAGTCTTAGGGATGTTAGCATTCAGGAGGGCTACCGCGAGGGTTCTGGGGATCTGGAGGTTCGTCACTTTATGGATAAGGTTAAACATCCTCTTCCAGAAAGGCCTGTTTGTCTTTCTTACTCTTCCTTTCCCTTGCTGTATCCCGGCCCATGTCTTTTGCAGACCCCCTTACACAATATGTATCTATTCCTCACAATTTTATACTCCTAGTTTACTGCTACTCTAGCTACCAATGGACTTATACACACACACACACACACATATATATATATATATGTGTGTGTGTGTGTGTGTATAAGTCCATTGGTAGCTAGAGTAGCAGTAAACTAGGAGTATAAAATTGTGAGGAATAGATACATATTGTGTAAGGGGGTCTGCAAAAGACATGGGCCGGGATACAGCAAGGGAAAGGAAGAGTAAGAAAGACAAACAGTGTGGAGAAATCAGAGGGGTAAGAAGATCATAGCAGATCATCCAGGTGAAAAAGTGAAGAAAAAGAATGTGAAGAGTGTGGGTACATGGTCCACACAGATGGTGTATAGAGGTAGAGAAGTGTACAAGTATAACGATGTGTCCAAAATTGACAAATGTCAAGGTGCCTACCAGTGTGGCATATCCTCACGCCTGTGAGATAAAAGAGCGAATAGAAAGGAAAAGTTTGCCACGCCAGTACCCCCGCCTAAATCCCCGGACGACTGCAGCAGACTCCGCCTGGCTTCCGTTTGGCTGCTGTGGGTCCTGCCCCTTAAGCTCCCGGTTGAAACACACCCCTCGCTGTCTCCGGTTGGGGGTCAGTCCTTGGAGCCATTTAACTGTCAAGTAAGTATGGGGCCTCTAGATCAGGCCCCCTGCTTTTTGTCCAACCACAACCTATACTCTATGCTATATCTCATTTATACTCTATTCTTACAGACATCTTATATACACATCAACTCCTGAAGAAGCGAGTAGAGGTTGCGAAACACGTCGAGTTACAGATGTATATGTATACCCTGCACTATCACTATTGCATATTACTATGGTTATGTCTGGAAGTCATTTGTACCAAAATGCTTTTATGAGTCTATGCAATGCTCATGTCCAATTTTTACTTTCAAAGTTTTTATTAGTTTCAATAGAAACAGATACATGTTATACATCGATAGCAAGGTACAATGCAGCTTAACATCATATACCTCCTATAGGCTTGGAATTGGCGAACTCACTTATATCTATGAAAAGCAAAAAAAAAATGATCGTTCAGTGTGAGAATACTGAGGCGGATTATGCGATGACTCAAGATATACGTGCCTAGCAATGTTTGGTTCCAGACATCCCGGGAAGCTCTCCCGACACCCCTAAAGGGATCATACTGTGCTGGAACAGCCACTCCGGGACATCCGGATTGCAGCCACTCTCAATGGTGGGTAACGAGCACTGCTTGTGTTGAGATGGCATGAGCACCTAGCCTCAGAGCCTTCTGGGGGGGCTCTTTTGCTTAAGAGCCTGGAGGCCCTTGTACTCCTCTGAAACATAGGACGTAGTATAAGTCCACATCATACCTAAGCGAGGTAGGTCAGACTAATAAGAAAAGTGTAAAATAAATAAGAAAAAGCAACATGAGGTATAGAGAGGAAGAAGAGAGGGGGGAGGGGAAAGAACTAGGAGCCATCCAGCAGGTAGTCGGCTATAGGGACATTGGTGAAGCTTACTTGTTATGCTTGCATCCCGGGGATGAGGGAGATACCCATGTGTTTGGCCCAAGGCTCCCAGGTGGATTTAAACTGTGCTTTGGAGTCTAGAAAAATACTGGTCAATTTCTCCTGGGACATCATCCATGATATTTTATGCTTGGCAGCTGAGAAAGATACCCCTGGCTGTTTCCAGGCTTTTGCAATTGTCAGCTTAGCGCCCAGGAGAATAAAATGGATTAGTTTGCGATTCCATTTAGGAGTCTTAGGGATGTTAGCATTCAGGAAGGCTACCGCGAGGGTTCTGGGGATCTGGAGGTTCGTCACTTTATGGATAAGGTTAAACATCCTCTTCCAGAAAGGCCTAATTTTGGGGCATTCCCACCATACATGGGCCATGGAGCCCTTCATTTCACATCCCCTGAAGCACTGGGGGTTTGCGGTAGGATACATGGGGGCTAATTTAGAAGGTGTGAGATACCATCTGGTCATCACTTTGAGATTAGATTCATATAAGGAAATATTCTTTATCCCCTGTAGGCTCTTGAAAAGGATGTCTGCCATTTGTAGAGATACCATTGAATTTGTAGGTCCGTTTCCCATGCTGACATGTAAGGAGTTTTGTTTGCCTGCTGGGCTAGAGATTGGTATATTACAGAGATTCCACCCCTCTGATCCGTGGCCTGTCCTGACGATACCTCATAGGGAGTGAACCTAGGTGGGATGGGTTTCCCTTTCCATAGTTTGTAAAGATAGTGTTGTATTTGGTGAAATCTGAATTTCTCCCCCCTCAGGATATCCAATTGTTGCTCACAAAATTGTGTAGTTATTGGGCCTGATGCAGTAAAGAAGTGTCTGATCTGATACAGCTCCTTATCTAGCCACCACTTAAAGGATTTTATATCCAGTCCAGGAGCAAAGTCAGGGTTGTTGAATATGTGAGCCAGGGGATGGCATTCAGAGGTTATAGAGGTATGGGTTTTCAATATGTCCCAAAAGGGATAGGGATTGTGGAAGGATCGGAGAAAGAATGGGGGGTCTGTCCTTGGAAGGGATCCAAAGTAAGTAGTCGGGGTTGTAGGTGGGTGACGCCTGTCTCTCTATTTGGATCCAGTCCGTTTTTTCGGTTCTGGAGTAGATTGTGGAAAGCTGAGCCAGTCTCGCTGCCTGATAGTACCAAAGCAGTCTGGGCAGTCCTAGTCCTCCCTGTGAACGCTGTCTGAATAGAGTGTTTCTAGGCAACCTATGTCCTGCTCCCCCCCAGATAAACCTGACAATTTTCCCTTGGAGGGATTGCAAATGGTCTTTCCTAAGGTTAATCGGAATTGCTAATAGCTAAATAGGTAAAACAGTCTGGGGAGTAGTGTCATTTTTATTGAGTGGATCCTACCCAGCCAGGAAAGGTCTTTATTGGCCCAGGTCTTCAGATCCGATTCTATTTTCCGGTAGGAGGGAGGGAAGTTTACTGGGTACAGTTGGTCTATTTTTGCGGTAAGGTTTATCCCTAGGTATTCTATTGAAGAGGTGTTCCATCTAAACTTAAAAGAGTTTTGCAGCGTCTCCACTATGGCTGGTTTCAGGGATATGTTGAGAGCATGGGATTTGCCATAGTTTACCCTGAGGCCCGAGATCCTTTCGAAATCTTTTAGGAGTTTACATAGATTCGGGAGGGATGTGATGGGAGAAGTAATGAAAAGTAACATATCGTCCGCGAAGAAACCGCATTTGTGTATTTGGGAACCACAAGAGATTCCTTGAACATTGGGATTGGAGCATATCGCTACTGCCAATGTTTCAATGGCTATGGCGAATATTAAAGGGGAAAGGGGACAACCCTGTCTGGTGCCCCTTGCTATGTTAAACGGTTTGGATAGGTGTCCACCAAGGCGAATCAGTGCTGTTGGTGTAGAGTAGAGTGAATGCAGAATGCCCAGAAAGTGCTTCCCGAACCCCCATTGCTCTAGTAAAGTGAATAAATAAGGCCATTCGACTGTGTCGAAGGCCTTGTGTAGGACCAAGAAACATCCCTTCTTGTTTGGGACCCCCATCCCAACCAGTTTGTAGGAGGGAGACTAGATCAATGGCCCTTCTGATTTGATCTGGCCCCTTTCTGCCTGGAATGAACCCTACTTGGTCCTTGTGGACATACCGATTTATAAAGGAGGATAAGCAGTTGGCTAGGATTTCTCTTAGAATCTTGAGGTCATTATTAATGAGGGAGATTGGTCTGTAATTCTCAACCTCATCTGGATTTTTATTTGGTTAGGGATTACTGTAACATAGGCGGTATTGAGCTGAGGATCTAAGGGAGAGCCATGTGTCTTTGCGTTAAAGAATTTTGCCATATGAGGAGCTAATGTGTCTGTGAAGGCTTTGTAATATGGCACGGATAGGCCGTCGGGCTCTGGCACTGAGCCTGTTTTTAGGCTTCTAATGACCTCCCTTATTTCTTTGACCGTGATGCTCGCCTCCAGCACATCCCTGTGGTCTTCGGTTAACTTTGGGATCAGTAGGTCCCGAAGAAAAACAGATAATAAGGGATCTTTATTCGTTGGTGTTGTGCTATAGAGGTTGGTGTAAAAACCTCGAAAGGCTTCTAAAATTTTGTTGGGGTCTGCTGAGGGGGGATTGCCTGCTACTCTAATTTTAGGTAGACCGTGGGTACGCAGTCGTGGGGATAGCTTAGAGGCCAACATTGGTCCTATTTTATCTTTTTGGTTGTAGAATCTAGCTCCACTCCAGCGGATGTGTTTCTCCGCTTTTACCGTGAGGGCTAAGTTCAGTTCCAACCTAACAATGTCTAATCGATCTAGAGTGGCTTTAGAGGGGTTCTTCTTTTGCTGGCTTTTGAGGTCAGCAAAAGTCTTTTCAAGTTTTTTAATGTCTAACAGTCTTTCTTTCTTCAGTCGGGTTGCTATGCTGATGATTTTGCCCCTAATGGTGGCTTTGTGCGGCCCAGAGGGTCTCGGGGGAGATCATCTACATTGTTGAGTAGGAAGTATTCCTTCAGGGATTTCTCTATCTCGGTAACGTTTATGGGGTCACTCAGTATGGATTCGTTAAGTCGCCAGTGCGTACCTATTGGCTTAGTGAGGGAGTTCTGCATAGTGAGGAGGACTAGCGCGTGGTCTGACCAGGCAGTGTCAATAATGGTCGCCTTCCGTGTCGAATGTATAAGGGTGGGGGGTACCAGAAAATGATCTATTCTGGCGTATGATTGATGGGGGGCCGAGAAGTGTGTATAGTCCCTTTTTGAGGAATTAAGTTCCCTCCACATGTCCATCAGACCGTGATAGTGGAGGGTTTTTGCTATGTTCAGGCTTGCTTTGGTGGGGCGTAAGGATGAGCCGAACACCCCCCGGTTCGGTTCGCAACAGAACTTGCGAACAGACCAAAACTTCACAAGAACATTAGAACCCCATTGAATGCTATGGGACTCGAACGTTCGAAATCAAAAGTGCTCATTTTAAAGGCTAATTTGCTTGGTATTGTCCTAAAAAGGGTTTGGGGACCCGGGTCCTGCCCCAGGGGACATGGATCAATGCAAAAAAAAGTTTTAAAAATGGCCGTTTTTTCGGGAGCAGTGATGCTTAAAGTCAAACAATAAAAGTGTAATATTCCTTTATTCATTGATAAAAACGGCATGGGAATTCCCCACAGAGGAACCCCGAACCAAATTTTTTTAAAAAAATGATGTGGGGGGTCCCCCTAAATTCAATACCAAGCCCTTAAGGTCTGGTATGGATATTAAGGGGAACCCCGCTCCAAAATTAAAAAATAAAATGACGTAGGGGTACCCCTCAAAATTCATACCAGACCCTTTAGGTCTGGTATGGATTTTAAGGGGAACCCCGCGCCAAAATAAAAAAAAATGGTGTGGGGTCCCCCCAAAAATCCATACCAGACCCTTATCTGAGCATGCAACCTGGCAGGCGGCAGGAAAAGAGGGGGGGACGAGAGAGCGCCCCCCCCCTCCTGAACCGTACCAGGCCACATGCCCTCAACATTGGGAGGGTGCTTTGGGGTCCCCCCCTAAAGCACCTTGTCCCCATGTTGATGAGGACAATGGCCTCATCCCCACAACCCTTGGCCGGTGGTTGTAGGGGTCTGTGGGCGGGGGGGGCTTATCGGAATCTGGAAGCCCCTAACAAGGGGACCCCAAGATCCCGGCCCTCCCCCCTGTGTGAAATGGTAAGGGGGTACAAAAGTACCCCTACCATTTCACAAAAAAACTGTCAAAAATGTTAAAAATGACAAGAGACAGTTTTTGACAATTCCTTTATTTAAATGCTTCTTCTTTCCAACTTCTTACTTCTAACTTCTTTCTTCCTTCATCCTTCGGTTTCTTTCTCCATCTTCTTCTGGTTCTTCCTCCGGTGTTCTCGTCCAACATCTTCCTCCGCGACGTCTCCTTCTCTTTATCTTCTTTTCTTCATCCTCTTTTCCGGGCCGCTCCGCATCCATCATGTCAAAAACTGTCTCTTGTCATTTTTAACATTTTTGACAGTTTTTTTGTGAAATGGCAGGGGTACCCTTACCATTTCACACAGGGGAGAGGGCCGGGATCTGGGGGTCCCCTTGTTAAAGGGGGCTTCCAGATTCCGATAAGCCCCCCCGCCCGCAGACCCCCACAACCACCGGCCAAGGGTTGTGGGGATGAGGCCCTTGTCCTCATCAACATGGGGACAAGGTGCTTTAGGGGGAACCCCAAAGCACCCTCCCAATGTTGAATGTGGCCTGGTACGGGTCAGGAGGAGGGGGCCTCTCTCTTGTCCCCCCCTCTTTTCCTGCCGCCTGCCAGGTTGCATGCTCAGATAAGGGTCTGGTATGGATTTTTGGGGGGACCCCACGCCAATTTTTGTTTAATTTTGGCACGGGGTTCCCCTTAAAATCCATACCAGACCTGAAGGGCCTGGTATTGAATTTAGGGGGACCCCCACGTCATTTTTTTAAAAATTTGGGTTCGGGGTTCCCCTGTGGGGAATTCCCCTGCCGTTTTTATCAATGAACTTTTATGTGTATTTTTGGACCGGCAATTCATTAATAGCCGCGAGTAGTTTTAAATGACTTTTTTCCTTTGAAATGTCATTTTGCTATCAGACTGTTCTAAACATGGGAAACATGCGACAATGCACAGGGTTTGAATTCACCTAGTAAACGAAGAATAGCGTTTGAAAATTACCGTTCCCTGAAATTAGACATAGTCTTAGTCCATGAGATACATTTTCTGATCCGATACAACCCCAAATTCTTACACTCACACTATCCGACATTGTATCTGGCGAACGCCGCTAACAAAACTAAAGGAGTAGCAATACTGTTCTCAAAGAATAGCAAGTTTTCCCACATCTCTGAATACAGAGACCCTGAGGGTAGATTCATCCTTGTCAAAGGCTCTATTGAGGGCAACATTTATTCCATAATCTCCTACTATGCCCCCAATAAAGGCCAAACCCAATTCTTCCAAATACTCCTCAAAACCCTGCTACCCCTAGTAGAAGGTAAGGTCATCTTTGGAGGGGATTCAAACATAGCTTTCGATCAGGGACTCGACAAATTAAAACCCCCCAAGGACCAACTGACACGCCCCACTAGGGATGAGCTTGGAGTTCGTCAGATAGAATGTCGGATAGTGTGAGTGTAAGAATTTGGGGTTGTATCGGATCAGAAAATGTATCTCATGGACTAAGACTATGTCTAATTTCAGGGAACGGTAATTTTCAAACGCTATTCTTCGTTTACTAGGTGAATTCAAACCCTGTGCATTGTGAGTTGCAATTCTAAGTTCCTTCCCTGTCACATTCACATTAGACATCTGGACAGAGGGGTGGAATGCTGCAAATATGACCGTCTCTTACCCTTAGATGACTTCTCCTTAGGGGTTCTGGAAGTTGAGGGGGCTGCATTCGGAACACACCTGGGATCCAGAGCGTCAAAGTACCTGCTGAATGGCTCAAGAAAAGGAAGAGATTAGGCAGGGAGGGGGAGGGGAAAAAAGAACATAACATATAGTAGCATCTTCCAGGAAGACAATCCGCGCCTGGCGAGGGAGAGTCCCACCAGGCACCATCCAAAAGGCTTCGGCAACCTCTGACAGAGGGCCAATGACCCATGCCGCAGCGGCGAAAAATCAGATTCCGCGGGATGTTTGGAGTCGCAAGGGAGTCACCCCTGCCTCTTGCTTCTAAGTTTAACTTGGTAATCTAAGAGCACAAGTAACACAGCATAATGGCAGCATTTAAAAATAAAAAATAAAAGAAGAACATCAGACTATTAATAAAGAAAAAAGCGTCCCGAGACTCATAATAGGTTCTTCCGCAGCAGTTCTCTCCCTGTGTGGCTGTGTTGGAGAAGGGGTGGCGGCCATGTTCGACTGCCCTCCGTGAACTGCTCTGTCAAATTCCGGACCCAGGTCACGTCTAACCGTCTGTCCGGGCATACGGGGGGGGGTTCCAGGGGCGTCCTGATTGCCTTTCCTTTCCCTGTCTCCTGTCCAAACCGAGGGAGTACAAGCCAAAATCTCGCATTTTCCTGACCCTTCAGGGGAACCCCAATGTTTGGGCGTTCACCAAACAGGTTACCAATGAGATCACCCAAACAAAATGGAAGGATATATCTAGATCTAATTGAACTACTTCCCAATTAGAGGCCCTCAAACTTTTACAAAACAACAAAGACATTGTGATAAAGCCTTCTGATAAGGGAGGCAACTTGGTCATTATGGACAAAAACCACTATGAAGCCATGGTATTGGCCATAGTTAAAAACAACCAATGGTATCCAAGAGTCTCCCCCAGTTATCTTGCCCTAATAACCATCAGATACAAGCATCTGATAGGTACAGCGTATCACAAAGGTCTAATAACAAAAAATACTTGGGAATTTCTTAATGTCAGTGCGCCCCGAACCCCTACTCTATACGCACTTCCAAAAATACACAAAGACTTGAAAAAACCTCCGGGCAGACCCATTGTATCGGGAAATGGATCCCTCACTGAGAAGGCAAGTAAACTGGTGGATGATTTTTTAAGACCCCATGTGGAAGGTCTTACTTCCTATCTTTAGGACACGGGGGATCTCCTCCGTGTACTAGATGGCGTTTCCATACCCCCTGATTCTTGGCTGGTAGCCCTGGATGTGGAAGCCCTCTACAACTCCATTCCTCATGATTTGGGGGTGGAGGTTGTGGGGGCTTCCTATCCGAAGATCCAGACGCCTCGGTGGATTATAACCGATTCATCTTGGATCTCCTTTTTTTCATCTTGTCCAATAAAGTTTTTTTGTTCGGGGGCTCCCATTACCTCCAGATACAGGGAGTGGCTATGGGTACCAAATGTGCCCAAGCCTATGCCAACCTGTATCTGGGGGGATGGGAGCGTGAGTTATTTTACAGAGAAGATATGCAGGCGTTTTTTGAGCATATTTTAGTATGAAAACGATTCATCGACGACATTTTCTTTATCTGGCATGGTAGTAAACCTAATCTTTGTTCCTTCCTAGAAAGCCTGAAAGCCAACAAATATAATTTGAAATTTACGTTTGAAATGAGCCAACATCAGTTGACCTTTCTAGACGTTCAAGTACTGGTGGATGAGGAAGGAAACATTGGAACTACCTTATACCGAAAGCCATCGGCCGGTAATTCAGTACTACATGCCACTAGCTCACACCCCGCCCCCCTCATAAACAATTTACCGTATGGGCAATATCTTAGGATAAGGCGCAATTGCAGTACTGAATCAGATTTTGAATATCAAGCAAAATTGCTACAGTCTCGTTTACGCCAACGAGGCTATAGTAAAAAATGCTTGAAGAAGGCTTACTCAAAAGCCAAGAACCAAAAGAGATCCCTACTTATACATCAAGCGAGACCCAGCAAGGCAGATTCAAGTGTCAGATTAATTACCAGATTTTCTGGCCAACAAAAACAAGTACGTGATATCATCCAAAAGTACTGGTATCTCTTAATGGGGGATGAGAAAATATCCAAGCACTTAAAATCCTACCCGGAGATCACATTCAGGCGATCTAGATCTCTGAGGGACACGTTGGTACATAGTCACTATGAAACTTGTGTACAATCAGTGACAGAATCCAGAAAGGGGTGTAGACCCTGCCATAAATGCCATTTTTGCAGATTTATTTATTCTGCGAGAGGCATTACACTCCCCAATGGCCGCTATTTTAAACCAGGGTTCTCTGTTACATGTCAATCCATTGGGATTGTATACATTATGATCTGTGAGTGCCAAGGGTTTTATGTGGGTAAAACCAAACGCCCCTTCTTCTGTAGGATCAGAGACCATGTATCTCTGATTCTAAAGAAAAAAATGGAGACGCCAATCAGCCGACACATGGGTCTACACCATAACTTCGACAGCAACAAAATGCATTTTTATGCTTTGGAACACGTCCCCCCAGGGGACCGTGGGGGTGATTATGATAAGATACTTTTGCAACGTGAGACCCGTTGGATACACACCCTGTCAGCTTTGAAACCCCCAGGCCTTAATGATGCGTTTAGTTTCAAACCATTCCTTTAGAGTTTTAGTCCACCAGATATATTGATTTTGGTTTTCTACCCAGGCTTGTCAAGATTTCATGATACACAATTTTAGTATATATTCTTTGTATTTTTTTATTATTTTTTGGTTTTTCCATGTTATTGTTTATATTTATGTGGTTCCTTCCTGGTTGTCATCATATACAGTGGTATTTCTTCCCAAGCCCATGTACATAAGGTAATTGAATATCCTTTTATATAATAAAAATCCAGTTATGATTAAATTATTGAACAACTGTTGTCTCCCCCGCTGAATAAGGTCCTCTTTTTTCCTTCTTTCTTGGCCCACACGGACGCTACGGGCACTTAGGGATTGGAGTGAGTAATCAATCACCCACCCCTGGGGGCCCTAGAGGTATTAGACTCCCCTTAAGGTTCATGGGTTGGTTTTGGCCAAACTAGCAATTTGAATTAACATGAGTCAGCCCTTCCCTATTAGGAATTCTATATACTAATTTAATTTATCAAGTTCTAGGATTTTTTTCAATATACTTTATTAAATTGCTAATCCTTGGGACCATATTACTATTATGTTTACCAAACATTCAGTAATTTTGAGATATTTACTATTATTATTTTTTTCTATGTATATATATTCTTTTTCCCTATTCCTTTCCCTCAGTCAAGATGGCCGACACGGGTTCCTTGATTGAAGCACCGCCTATTCTGTCTCTGGTAGGTAAAGACCGGCACATGCGCGTTCGTTTTTGTTTTTCACCCTGCATGCCTGGTCTCTATGCGCCTGCGTGATGGGCGGGCTCGAGCGTAGTTCGCCCGTGACCGGCGCATGCGCCCGGGAGCTCCGTCAGCGCTGTGAGCACCGGAGAACCGACATGTCTACGTCGGCGGGCGGAGCGGGGATGGAATCCGGCTTCGCCCCCTTGTCTGCCATTGGCCACATGAACCTATGGGAGGACCTCACCCTACGTCCGCATCCCGGTGGTGACGTCAGACGCCACCGGGGTGGAGGGACATATATAGTGCGGCTCTATGGCCGCTATCTTCTGACAGTGGCTCTGAGGCTGCAAGGGGAGGTGTATGCCTTTCTCCCCCTCCGTACACATCCACCTCATCATTCAGGTAATCAAATTTACTCACCAGTTCAGGTTTATTTACTGCTGGTGATTCAACTGGTGCAATTAGAAAGGTTCTTTACATCAATGTTTTTTATTATCATCTTTTACAGCTTATTGGGGCTGTCTGAACATGGATCTCCTTGTCTGACATATAAGGGTTGCTAGTTTGGAGTGCCACCTAGTGGAGATACTTGAGCATTAGCTCTTCTTTGATTTTGTTTATAAGGCTATATCAGCCCTGAACAATCACTCCTTGATTCAATCCAAAGGTAAACTTAACCCTTAATCTTTTATAATTGCCCCTTCATTTCCTCATGAACAGCTCAGAAACAATTTGCTAATCTCTTTTCCTTTCTAATATTTAGCTTTCAGCTATCTTACTCTACACTTTGGCCCCTCTGTGGACCAAAATGGTTTGGGAGGTCCTAGGTGGGTGAGACGTATCCAATTTACCTGTGAATTTGAACCACTAAACTCTGTTCATACCTACAATCTAGTTGTCTACTATTTTTCTTCAAACTTAATTGGGCTTGGTAAGCAATTCCCACGCTTGATGATTTAATTCTTTTCTATGTTTATATTGATATGTTTTTCTTATTAATTGTGGACATGGAAGTCAATGTACAAACATATACAATACAATGACTATAACTATTTGTTTAAATTATTTAGATTGTTTAATTATGGGTTTTACAACCTGAGATATCTGTTTTTCATTTATGTAACAATATTCATCTTTTCTTTGTATGCAATCAATTTTTGTTTTTCAGTATTATTGTTATTTAATATTTTTTCTTTTTTGAAATTTTATCCTTAAACGTCTTTGAATTATCTGATTTGTATATTCTTTTTTCTTTTTCTTATCTATAGTATGCCACACTTGTACCAAAAAACTCCTGATGAAGCTCATGAGTTGAGCGAAACATGTTGAGATTGGTATCCATAAAGTGGTTTATTTAAACATCCTATTCATTATTGACTGACTCAGATTGAACATTTTGCTTGTTTTTAGATGTCTTGGTGATACTTGTAACTATTAAAGATTTTGAATTAAAAGATTAATTTTAGACAGTTTGGCATTTTGCATACATTATTATTTTCCTTTTTTGATCTATTGCATTGATCCAATTTAATATTGATAAGCACCTTAAAAGTCCCAGGGGTAACCTTACCCCAACCCCCTTCTTTCTTTTTTCTATCTAATAGGGATGTGGTGCTAAGGGTTAACTGTCCCTGCCCTCTAAATATATGTATTGAACCTCTGACAGAGGGCCAATGACCCATGCCGCAGCGGCGAAAAATCAGATTCCGCGGGATGGGTGGAGTCGCAAGGGAGTCACCCCTGCCTCTTGCTTCTAAGTTTAACTTGGTAATCTAAGAGCACAAGTAACACAGCATAATGGCAGCATTTAAAAATAAAAATAAAAGAAGAACATCAGACTATTAATAAAGAAAAAAGTGTCCCGAGACTCATAATAGGTTCTTCCGCAGCAGTTCTCTCCCTGTGTGGCTGTGTTGGAGAAGGGGTGGCGGCCATGTTGGACTGCCCTCCGTGAACTGCTCTGTCAAATTCCGGACCCAGGTCACGTCTAACCGTCTGTCCGGGCATACGGGGGGGGGGGTTCCAGGGGCGTCCTGATTGCTGGTGGGTCCTTGTTATCCCTTACTGAGACATGCTGTGCCCGGAGTGGAGGCCAGAGTTCCCTCCGCAGAAGGAGGAGGCAGTGGCCATCTTGGCACTCCCGCCGCATCTTGTACTGCTGAAATCCGGTCTCAGGACACTACTCCCAGCCGGTCCGTATATCTAGGGGAGATCCGGGGGGGTCCTTAAAGATAGTAGGCTTCTGTTTTCACTTGCAGGGACGCGCTGTGCCCGCTGTGTAGGCTGGAGCTCCCTCCTCAGAAGGAGGAGGTGGCAGCCATCTTGGTAAACCCGCTGCGGCCCGCTCTGGAGAAGTTCGGTCCCAGAACGCCTCTCCCCCAGCTGGTCCGGACTGCAAGGGGAGATCTTGGGGGCTGCCGGTTCGCTTTCCCATATTTTTTGTCCCGTTCAGGGACTTGCTGTGCCAGCTGTTAAGATCGTGGGGCAGGGGTGATGCGGAGCTCCCGGCTCAGTCAGTCATGTCAGAGCTCCTGCGCATGCGCTCTGTTCATGTCCAATTTTTATGATGACAATTATACATTTTCAAATAAATTTTGAGATGTTATATACTCCATATACCTTGTTTACTTGTCTTGACCATTATGATCACCTCATTTAAAGTTCCACGGCTATTGTTTGTTTTTATTGTATGTATTATGGGGGTGCAGGTGTATCATAAAAAGAGACAGTTATCAGGCCGTTCCTGTTTTTCATAACTATTTTGTTGACCACACTTCAGATACGACATGGTTGCCCATTCAATTGGAGGCACTAAAAGCAGTTTTACGTGGAACCTTTATTCAATTGGGTACAGGTCTAAAAAATTAAAGTTCTGCCGCCATAATGGCTGCAATTCAAACACTTAGAAACTGAGCACAAACGTTCCCCAAGTGTAGACGCTGGCGGATGTTTCCAAGGCCCGATCACAACTCACAGAAATGTATGAGACCTCGGCGCGCACATATGCGGATAAACTCACTTTCCACCAGTATAAATTTTGAAACAAATGTTGTAGATCATCAATGTGGTAGCTCGCTCCCTGCATCCAAAAGTATTTTCCACTTTTGTGCTCTATTTTTGGGGGGCGCAGGAGGAATTCAGGGACTTCTATCAATCCCTGTACAATATTTCTGCGACTCAATTGTCAGGTTCCCCTTCTACCTTGGCGGAAGACCAATTATCCTATGTTTTGGAAACTGTGCTCCCTACTTTGGATGGTGACATCATTACAGATTTGGAAACTCCTATCACAGAGGATGAAGTTGCCTAAACCATTGCGGTTACACCAAGTGGAAAGAGCCCAAGCCCTGACGGCTTCACTTCTAAGTTTTATAAACTTTTCGCTCCCCTTCTCGCGCCCTTCCTCACTAAGATGTTCAACTCTTTGTCAGAGGGCTCAATGTTCCCTCCACAAACACTCGAGGCTCATATATCCCTCATCCCAAAGCCGGACAAGGACCCAACTCTATGCACCAACTATAGACCGATATCTTTGATTGGTGTTGACTTAAAAGTCTTTGCTTAAATCCTGGCCAATAGGTTACAACCATTGTTACCCGGGTTAATCCACTTAGATCAGGTTGGCTTTGTGAGTAGCCGCGAAGCTAGGGACAATACTCTGAGGACCCTTCTTCTAACTAACTATGCCCGGACCCATGATATTCCATTATGCCTCTTAACAGTCGATGCAGAGAAGGCATTCGACCGAGTAGACTGGCAGTTCCTTCGGTTATCCCTGCAACAAATAGGTTTGGGAACTAATATGATAATGTGGATAATGGCCCTATACTCCTCTCCATCCTCTAGGACTAGACTAAATGGTACCTTGTCCCCAGCCTTTTCTATCGCTAATGGGACGCGACAGGGGTATCCCTTGTCCCCCCTCCTCTATGGAACATTTGGCTATCGCTTTACGTAACAATTCCTCTATCCAAGGTATAACAGTCGGGCCCACCCATACTAAACTCGCCCTCTTCGCAGACGATCTCCTGTTCATGACGTACTCACACACACATCCTTGCCCTCAGTATTGTGGGAGTTCCAGATATTTGGAGCAGTTAGTAACTTCAAAGTGAATTACAATAAATCGGAAATCCTTAACACATCCCTTCCTAAGTCGGACCTACAAAGACTCTCGACCACTTTCTCCTTCAAAACCGGTTCCACTTACATCAGGTACCTCGGAATTCAAGTACCGGCGGGCGCATCCCAGCTCTTTTCCCAGAACTTTACTCCCTTACTCCTTAGAACCCAAGCGGATTTATCTACATACGTGTCCAAACGGCTCTCATGGCTGAAAATGGATGTTCTCCCTCGGTTCCTGTATTTGTTCCAAACCATTCCCTTTACACATACCTAATTCGTACTTCCGGAAACTATGCCAGCTGTTCTCCAAATTCATTTGGAATGCTGCCTGTCCCAGAATACGATATGAAACATTATCTCTTACAACGGTTCGGGGCTGGGGGTTGGAGCTCAGGACGCCTCCTTATAATATAAAGCAGCGGTGCTCACTAGCATCTTCGACCAAGCTTTGGGTTCACTTGGAAAGCCATATGAACCCAATTGAACTCTCCGCTCTCCCATCGACCTTGCCCATGATCATGGGGGGCTCAGGCCCCATCAACGACCTTACCCGTCAAACGATTCACATCTGGGATCGCATGCTGTCCAGAAGGGGCCTATCGAATCACATGGGGCCTATGATCCCTTCTTTGGGACCCTGGCCTTCCCGCTTGCTATGTATGTAACAGGATTTGGACCATGGTGAAAAGAAGATCATAGGAGACTTGCCCAAGTCCCTCAAGCAGACCCCACTTTAAGGACAGATACCCCTTCCGGTTTGAGGAACTGCTCATGCAGGCAGAATCTCCAACACATGTGGTATCTCAACTTTACTCCCTCTTTCTTGGTATTTCTTCTCCTGACCTTCCACTATTGGAGGCCTGGGAGGCAGAACTGCATCACTCTATCTCCCCTATTGACTGGCAAAAATGTTTTATCCTAACGCACAAGCTATCCCTAGCCACTAAGACCCAGGAAAAAGGATTTAAACTGTTAACAAGATGGTACAGATTCCCTTCTACTATACACTATTTCAACTCGGCAGTACCAGATACCTGTTGGCGGTGTCTTAGCTCCTGGGGTACCATGCTCCACATCTGGTGGGAATGCCCTCCTGTACAGGGGTTTTGGCAACAGATCTTCAAACTATACTGTAAATTGATGACGACTTCCATTCAACCTTCACCTGAGGTGGCTCTCTTATCTATACTCCCTGGAAAAGTCAAATCCATTAAAAAAGATGTATAGCGACACTTTCTTGCAGCAGCCAGAGTAGTGATTCCCTGTCACTGGAGATCGACAATCATGACTGCCCTGGGGGATTGGGCTACTGAAATGGACTGCATAAGGGACCTTGAATGTCTGTTGGCAGAGGAATATGGTAAAGACAAACAGTTTTCTCTCACTTGGACTTCATGGTCTATGTTCCCATACTCCTCAGAGTTTATCTCCTGGGCTGAGAGTGGCCTAGAATACGTCGCCTTGGGACTATGATGGAGTGCTTCTTGTCCACTATCTTTCTGCCCCCTCTTTTCTGCCCCTATTCCTTTTCCTCTATGTCTAAATACACCCTTAGGAATCTACTGAGTACATGTACCATGACTTTGACTTATCCATTGTTACTGATTCAGTGGGTGACCCCAACGACGTATTATTTATCATAAAGACAGGTTTTTCATTTAACCTTTCCTGATGCATTATGTATGGGGCACCTATGATCCCCTTTTCTGAAATGATGGTGAATGTTACTTTAACCTGTAATGTTTTCAGGGGTTGCTAACACAGATGGTCTCCTAATGTGCCAGATAAACATGTTTTCATTTCATTTTTATGTAACCTGGATATGCATTTGTTCTGACATACATGATACTTATTGTTGGTGTACCTTACCAATGTTTGTAATGTTTATATTTTTTTCTGTCTCTCTTGTTCTCTATGTGAATAAAATAAGATTAAATTAAATACAGTTTTTACACACTCATATGGTATGGTTTTTAATCCCGCACCCACTATATCCAGTGAAGTGACCATAAACTAGGGCCACTGCTGTTCCATGTAACTGGAACTCTCCACTGCCAGGAATTGACATATGCGTCCACAAGACCAGTCTCTACATGTTTCACCCACTGAAGGGCATCATCAGGAAGCTTGCTAAAAAGGGTCTAGTATAGATCTTGGAGTAGACCCCATGCAATTTCTTTTTTTTTTTTTTTGCAAGGGGTCCCTCTTGAAAAATTCAAACCGTACCTCTATCTAGGATAAGTATTTGGTATGAAAATGAAGTTCATTTTTTTTTCTTTTCTTGAGAGGTTCCCCTCAAAATATACCCCAGATCCTTATCTAGGCATGCAGTCTAGGTGGTCAGGAAAGTAGCCTGAGCCAGAACCATACCAGGCCATATGCCCCGCAGAAGAAAAGCCAAAAAAGCAAAACAGGTCTTGTTCATCCTAGATATGAGTAACAATGAGGTATTCATTCTAAAGGTGGCCACGGGGCCATGGATTTGAAATTAGGGACTTGGCTTCAGAAACATAGGGACAAGGTGCCTCGCTCCCTGGCAAGGTACTCTCCCCTTATGGCAAGCATGTGGACTGATTTGGTTCATGAGGTGGGGGTGTGAAACACTTGCTGCCTATCCCTTTCCTGGCCAGCCAAGCTACATGCTAGGATAAGGGTCTGGTATAGCAGTTGGGGAAAACCCATGCTGTTTATCCTTTTTTTGTGGGATCCTTATTAAAAATTCATACCAGGCCTTTATCTAGGATAAGGGTTTAGTATGGCTTTTTAAAGGGGATCCTATGCATAAAACACACACACAAAAAAAAGAAATCACACAGCGCTTCTAAAAATAAACATTCATATCAGGACCCCACACAAAAAAATAGATAAAACAGATTAGGGTTTCCCCCAAAATCTGGCCTTTATAACAAATCTCATTTATACTCATTTATTAAGAAAAAAAGTCATTAACCACTTCAGCCCCGGAGGGATTTACCCCCTTCCAGAGCACTTTTTACAATTGGCACTGCGTCGCTTTAACTGCTAATTGCGCGGTCATGCAATGCTGTACCCAAACGAAATTTGCGTCCTTTTGTTCCCACAAACAGAGCTTTCTTTTGATGGTATTTGATTGCCTCTGCTGTTTTTTTTTTTGCGCCATAAACAGAAAAAAAACGAAAACTTTTTGTTTTAAAAAAATCCAATAAATTCAATTTTAGTCATACATTTAGTCCAAAATGTATTCAGCCACATGTCTTTGGTAAAAAAATGTCAATAAGCGTATATTTATTGGTTTGCACAAAAGTTATAGCGTCTACAAACTAGGGTACATTTTCTGGAATTTACACAGCTTTTGGTTTATGATGGCCTCATTTCTTGAGGTGCTAAAATGGCAGGGCAGTAGAACCCCCCCAAATGACCCCATTTTGGAAAGTAGACACCCCAAGGAAATTGCTGAGAGGCATGTTGAGCGCATTGAATATTATTTTTTTTTTGTCCCAAGTGATTGAATAACTTGAATAACAAAAAAAAAGTTGTCACTAAATGATATATTGCTTACACAGGCCACGGGCATATGTGGAATTGCACCCCAAAATACATTCTGCTGATTCTCCTGAGTACGGGGATACCACATGTGTGGGACTTTTTGGGAGCCTAGCTGCGTACAGGGCCCCAAAAACCAAGCACCACCTTTAGGATTTCTAAGGGAGTAAATTTTTGATTTCACTCCTCACTACCTTTACAGTTTTGAAGGCCATAAAATGCCAGGAAAGTTCAAACCCCCCCAAATGACCCAATTTTGGAAAGTAGACACCCCAAGCTATTTGCTCAGAGGCATGTTGAGTCCATGGAATATTTTATATTTTGCCACAAGTTGCAGGAAAATGACAAACTTTTTTTTTTTTGAACAAAGTTGTCACTAAATGATATATTGCTCAAACATTCCATGGGCATATGTGAAATTTGTTTTGCTTGCGTCTATCTAGCAAGGTTCCTCTGTGGTATAAGCAAGGAAGGTGAGATTTCTGCAGTGTGTAAATGTGCTTTACTATACAAAGATGCTGTACATTCAAAAACTATTACAATATTAGCATTAATGGTCAGAGAAGATTAGGGGATTATCACAGTGCCAAGCAATAATTGAAATCCATAGAGTAAAATGACAAAATTTTATTCACAAATAATTAAAAGGAGATGTATATACATACATATCAAGGGTGTGAAAAGTACAAACAGTCAGGGAAATAAACAGCCAACTGAGCAGTGGTATCACATAAACCCGCCTAAGGCGTGATGGCAGGTTACGTGAACAGGTATATGAAGTCCTACATGTTTCGCCATAGAAGGCTTCCTCGGGAACAGTTGATAATACCTGTATTCATATCTTAAATTTCTATGACAAAAAGTAATAACAGCCAAATAATCAGATGGCAGCGGTTACAATTGCAAAAAATAAAATAAAATAAAATACACAAAATGTTGTGTGGCTGTCGGACATAGCCAGAGATCCTCTCACATGCAAATTACCGGTGCAAGGACCCAACCAACCACCACCCTCAGCGCCCAATACGGCCCCACAGGCGCACCCAAAACCCTGGACATCAGATGGAAAAAATTACCTGCCAACGGGTCATCGAGGGGCTAACCTGGGGGACCCTGGAGTGAATACAAGGACCACAGACACAATAGGAGGCTGCAATTTATCTCCAACCGATCTTGGAGAAAATATATTCCTATCCACGTCTTTTCCCCATCTCCCTCAAAATTCCCTCCCCTGTCTTATAGTCATATCATGTATCCGCAAAGCTTTTTATTATTTTTTCTTTCTCTCTTTATCCCCCCCTTTTGTTTCTTTCCATCCTTTACAACATATATGCAACTTATTTTTATGCATTATTGTACATACACTGGAATTGTATTTGCATAATTTCCACTATTTGTATATTATACTTTTGAATTTTTGATTAAACATATCATGTTGATTGTGTGACTGTCGGACCTGGCCCATTGCATGACCACGACTGGGGCTGGCCCGTGTCCCCCCAATGGTGTGTGGGACGATCGGGGGTTTTATGTGACCGAAGTGGTCCTGATTTTTTCTTCCACATTGCCGTGGCACTGGTTCTCCTCCAATGCTCACCTAATTGCCCCCTTGCAGCCTTTGGGTGCTGTCCTTTGGCCCGCGACATCCACCCCACTGGGACGCCGTAGGTACACGTTGGTTTGACCCTGTCCATGGTGATCCTGGGCCACTACAGACATTTTGGCTGTATGGACACCCAAGGGCAATGCTGTGTACATCAGCATTTGCCCGCTCTCTGCCACTGCTTTAAGAGGATCTCTCATCTCAGCCTCCGGCGGTATGTGGCTCTGTCCAACTGACAGGCTTAGCTATCCACCGTAAAGTCCTCCGCTGCTTGTGTTGCACACGCAGCGTCAGACTCCTTCGCATGGCCCTCTGGACCTTGTAGGCATACAAGGTCGACACCGGGCGCATGCGCAGTGGCGATCTCTGTCCGCTCACACGTCATAGTGACGTCAGATGCCAGACGTGTGTGGGGGGCATAAGAGGCCGGCTATTCCGGCCATTCCCTCGCCGGCGTTTCCAGGGCACCCATATCCTTGCTACACTATGCAAGGTATGTCTCTTACTTTACAATGATGTGATCCCTGTAGGTCCGCTGCTAATTCCTAACTACATGAACTCCTTGTTCATTCTGCAGAGTGTTTGCTTGAAACTAAACCGTCCTTACTAATTCATACTTTGCTGGCTGTGTACTATGTACATAACATCACCGGAATCACTGGTGAGTGGATTTATTTTTGGGCATATACTTCTGCATTAATCAGACACTTTGTAATCCCCTTTTTTTGATTGCTTTGTGCAATATGGCCTAGCACTAGTGCGTTTTGAAATGTCATCCCATCATTTTTAATTTTTTAATTTTTATTGTTTCAGTGATTTTTCATCTGTCACCTCTGCATAAATCAAGTTAGTAAACTGGGTGCCCTGTTTTTCCCGTTTTTTCCCTTTCTTCCCTTCATAGAACAAATAGTAAGTACTTCTTCAGGCTATGTTAGCCCTACAAATTATCGGTGTGTACACCCAGAATTTCTTCTTGGGTGATCTGTCAATCGTATATACTTTTTACATTAAATTTCTCTCCTCCAGGTCCTCTTTTTGCCCCTGCAGCCTCCTATTGTGTCTGTGGTCCTTGTATTCACTCCAGGGTCCCCCACGTTAGCCCCTCGACGACCCGTTGGCAGGTAATTTTTTCCATCTGATGTCCAGGGTTTTGGGTGCGCCTGTGGGGCGGTATTGGGCGCTGAGGGTGGTGGTTGGTTGGGTCCTTGCACCGGTAATTTGCATGTGAGAGCATCTCTGGCTATGTCCGACAGCCACACAACATTTTGTGTATTTTATTTTATTTTATTTTTTGCAATTGTAACCGCTGCCATCTGATTATTTGACTGTTATTACTTTTTGTCATAGAAATTCAAGATATGAATACAGGTATTATCAACTGTCCCTGAGGAAGCCTTCTATGGCGAAACATGTAGGACTTCATATACCTGTTCACGTAACCTGCCATCACGCCTTAGGCGGGTTTATGTGATACCACTGCTCAGTTGGCTTTTTATTTCCCTGACTGTTTGTACTTTTCACACCCTTGATATGTATGTATATACATCTCCTTTTAATTATTTGTGAATAAAATGTTGTCATTTTACTCTATGGATTTCAATTATTGCTTGGCACTTTGATAATCCCCTAATCTTCTCTGACCATTAATGCTCATGCTATTGGGATGAGGTGCCGTATTGTTATGAGGACTATCCAGTCACGCAATTTTATTAGAATATTAGGAATACAATACAAGACCGACAGATATCTATAACAAGCAAAAATGCCTAGCAAATGAACAGCCTATGGTCTATAATAGGGATGAGCTGGGTGTTTGAGTCGAACCCATGTTCGACTCGAACATCGTCTGTTCGCCCGTTCGTCGAATTGCGAACGATATGGGCCGTTCATGGGCATCGCAATGCATTGCTGGCTGATGATTGGCCAAGCATGCACTATGACCGGCATGCTTGGCCAATCACAGCCCCGTCAGTAGAGAGAGCTGTAATTGGCCAAAGCCAGGGTGGCTTTGGCCAATTATGGCTCAGGGGGCTTAGAACCCGCCCCACACTATATAAGGCTACCTGCACGGCAACCCTGTGTAGTGTGTTCCGGCGTGCTGAGCGATAGAGAGAGAGAGAGAGACAGTGTCATTTCATTTGAGTTAGCTAGATTAGGCAGGAAAGTCAGTCAGTTAGCTGCACTTACAGTGTATTGTGTATATATATATATGCATCCCAGGTGTTGTATATATATTTATATACACACTGTATTAAGTTTAGCTAGATCCATTCCTGTTATCTTCCTACTGACAGGCAGGCTTGTCTTGTTACAGTATTTACAGCTACCTGAAGAAAATCGCTGGTGTTCTTTTGATCCTATTAGTACCACAGTCAGGCAGCTAGACTATTTACAGTTAGTGTATTGCGTCCTCCTCACAGTGTTCAGCTAAAGCTACAAGTTTGTTTAGTGTGTCCTCCTCACAGTGTTCAGCTAAAGCTACAAGTTAGTTTAGTGTGACCTCTGCACAGTGTTCAGCTAAAGCTACAAGTTAGTTTAGTGCGACCTCTGCACAGTGTTCAGCTAAAGCTACAAGTTAGTGTAGTGCATCCTCTGAACAGTGTTCATCTAAAGCTACAAGTTAGTGTAGTGCGTCCTCCTCACAGTGTTCAGCTAAAACTACAAGTTAGTGTAGTGCGTCCTCTGATCAGTGTTCATCTAAAGCTACAAGTTAGTGTAGTGCGACCTCTGCACAGTGTTCAGCTAAAGCTACAAGTTAGTGCAGTGTGTCCTCTGAACAGTGTTCATCTAAAGCTACAAGTTAGTGTAGTGCGTCCTCCTCACAGTGTTCAACTAAAGCTACAAATTAGTGTAGTGCGTCCTCCTCACAGTGTTCATCTAAAGCTACAAGTTAGTGTAGTGCGTCCTCCTCACAGTGTTCAGCTAAAACTACAAGTTAGTGTAGTGTGTCCTCTGAACAGTGTTCATCTAAAGCTACAAGTTAGTGTAGTGCGACCTCTGCACAGTGTTCAGCTAAAGCTACAAGTTAGTTTAGTGCGACCTCTGCACAGTGTTCAGCTAAAGCTACAAGTTAGTGTAGTGCATCCTCCTCACAGTGTTCATTTAAAGCTACAAGTTAGTGTAGTGCGTCCTCCTCACAGTGTTCAGCTAAAGCTACAAGTTAGTGTAGTGCGTCCTCTGAACAGTGTTCATCTAAAGCCACAAGTTAGTGTAGTGCGTCCTCTGAACAGTGTTCAGCTAAAACTACAAGTTAGTGTAGTGCGACCTCTGCACAGTGTTCAGCTAAAGCTACAAGTTAGTGTAGTGCGTCCTCCTCACAGTGTTCAGCTAAAATTACAAGTTAGTGTAGTGCGTCCTCTGAACAGTGTTCATCTAAAGCTACAAGTTAGTGTAGTGCGTCCTCCTCACAGTGTTCAGCTAAAACTACAAGTTAGTGTAGTGCATCCTCTGAACAATGTTTATCTAAAGCTACAAGTTAGTGTAGTGCGTCCTCCTCAGTGTTTAGCTAAAACTACAAGTTAGTGTAGTTCGACCTCTGCACAGTGTTCAGCTAAAGATACAAGTTAGTGTAGTGTGTCCTCCTCACAGTGTTCAGCTAAAGCTACAAGTTAGTGTAGTGCGTCCTCTGAACAGTGTTCATCTAAAGCCACAAGTTAGTATAGTGCGTCCTCTAAACAGTGTTCAGCTAAAACTACAAGTTCGTGTAGTGCGACCTCTGCACAGTGTTCAGCTAAAGCTACAAGTTAGTGTAGTGCGTCCTCCTCACAGTGTTCAGCTAAAATTACAAGTTAGTGTAGTGCGTCCTCTGAACAGTGTTCATCTAAAGCTACAAGTTAGTGTAGTGCGTCCTCCTCACAGTGTTCGGCTAAAACTACAAGTTAGTGTAGTGCGTCCTCTGAACAATGTTCATCTAAAGCTACAAGTTAGTGTAGTGCGTCCTCCTCAGTGTTTAGCTAAAACTACAAGTTAGTGTAGTTCGACCTCTGCACAGTGTTCAGCTAAAGCTACAAGTTAGTATAGTGCGTCCTCCTCACAGTGTTCAGCTAAAGCTACAAGTTAGTGTAGCGCATCCTCTGAACAGTGTTCAGCTAAAGCTACAAGTTAGTTTAGTGCGACCTCTGACAGTGTTCAGCTAAAGTTACAAGTTAGTGTAGTGCGTCCTCTGAACAGTGTTCATCTAAAGCTACAAATTAGTGTAGTGCATCCTCCTCACAGTGTTCAGCTAAAGCTACAAGTTAGTGTAGTGCGACCTCTGCACAGTGTTCAGCTAAAACTAAAAGTTAGTGTAGTGCATACTCTGAACAGTGTTCAGCTAAAGCTACCTGTAGAAGGTTGGTGGTGTTTTCCTGATCCTATCACTACCGCAAGCAGCTAAAGTATTTACACGTTAGTGTAGTGCAACCTCTGCACAGTGTTCAGCTAAAGCTACCTTTAGAAGGTTGGTGGTGTTTTCCTGATCCTATCACTACCGCAGGCAGCTAAAGTATTTACACGTTAGTGTAGTGCAACCTCTGCACAGTGTTCAGCTAAAGCTACAAGTTAGTGTAGTGCGACCTCTGAACAGTGTTCAGCTAAAGTTACAAGTTAGTGTAGTGCGTCCTCTGAACAGTGTTCATCTAAAGCTACAAATTAGTGTAGTGCATCCTCCTCACAGTGTTCAGCTAAAGCTACAAGTTAGTGTAGTGCGACCTCTGCACAGTGTTCAGCTAAAACTACAAGTTAGTGTAGTGCGTCCTCTGAACAGTGTTCAGCTAAAACTACAAGTTAGTGTAGTGCGACCTCTGCACAGTGTTCAGCTAAAGCTACAAGTTAGTGTAGTGCGTCCTCCTCACAGTGTTCAGCTAAAATTACAAGTTAGTGTAGTGCGTCCTCTGAACAGTGTTCATCTAAAGCTACAAGTTAGTGTAGTGCGTCCTCCTCACAGTGTTCAGCTAAAACTACAAGTTAGTTTAGTGCGACCTCTGACAGTGTTCAGCTAAAGTTACAAGTTAGTGTAGTGCGTCCTCTGAACAGTGTTCATCTAAAGCTACAAATTAGTGTAGTGCATCCTCCTCACAGTGTTCAGCTAAAGCTACAAGTTAGTGTAGTGCGACCTCTGCACAGTGTTCAGCTAAAACTAAAAGTTAGTGTAGTGCATACTCTGAACAGTGTTCAGCTAAAGCTACCTGTAGAAGGTTGGTGGTGTTTTCCTGATCCTATCACTACCGCAAGCAGCTAAAGTATTTACACGTTAGTGTAGTGCAACCTCTGCACAGTGTTCAGCTAAAGCTACCTTTAGAAGGTTGGTGGTGTTTTCCTGATCCTATCACTACCGCAGGCAGCTAAAGTATTTACACGTTAGTGTAGTGCAACCTCTGCACAGTGTTCAGCTAAAGCTACAAGTTAGTGTAGTGCGACCTCTGAACAGTGTTCAGCTAAAGTTACAAGTTAGTGTAGTGCGTCCTCTGAACAGTGTTCATCTAAAGCTACAAATTAGTGTAGTGCATCCTCCTCACAGTGTTCAGCTAAAGCTACAAGTTAGTGTAGTGCGACCTCTGCACAGTGTTCAGCTAAAACTACAAGTTAGTGTAGTGCGTCCTCTGAACAGTGTTCAGCTAAAACTACAAGTTAGTGTAGTGCGACCTCTGCACAGTGTTCAGCTAAAGCTACAAGTTAGTGTAGTGCGTCCTCCTCACAGTGTTCAGCTAAAATTACAAGTTAGTGTAGTGCGTCCTCTGAACAGTGTTCATCTAAAGCTACAAGTTAGTGTAGTGCGTCCTCCTCACAGTGTTCAGCTAAAACTACAAGTTAGTGTAGTGCATCCTCTGAACAATGTTTATCTAAAGCTACAAGTTAGTGTAGTGCGTCCTCTGAACAGTGTTCATCTAAAGCCACAAGTTAGTGTAGTGCGTCCTCTGAACAGTGTTCAGCTAAAACTACAAGTTAGTGTAGTGCGACCTCTGCACAGTGTTCAGCTAAAACTACAAGTTAGTGTAGTGCGTCCTCTGAACAGTGTTCAGCTAAAACTACAAGTTAGTGTAGTGCGACCTCTGCACAGTGTTCAGCTAAAGCTACAAGTTAGTGTAGTGCGTCCTCCTCACAGTGTTCAGCTAAAATTACAAGTTAGAGTAGTGCGTCCTCTGAACAGTGTTCATCTAAAGCTACAAGTTAGTGTAGTGCGTCCTCCTCACAGTGTTCAGCTAAAACTACAAGTTAGTTTAGTGCGACCTCTGACAGTGTTCAGCTAAAGTTACAAGTTAGTGTAGTGCGTCCTCTGAACAGTGTTCATCTAAAGCTACAAATTAGTGTAGTGCATCCTCCTCACAGTGTTCAGCTAAAGCTACAAGTTAGTGTAGTGCGACCTCTGCACAGTGTTCAGCTAAAACTAAAAGTTAGTGTAGTGCATACTCTGAACAGTGTTCAGCTAAAGCTACCTGTAGAAGGTTGGTGGTGTTTTCCTGATCCTATCACTACCGCAAGCAGCTAAAGTATTTACACGTTAGTGTAGTGCAACCTCTGCACAGTGTTCAGCTAAAGCTACCTTTAGAAGGTTGGTGGTGTTTTCCTGATCCTATCACTACCGCAGGCAGCTAAAGTATTTACACGTTAGTGTAGTGCAACCTCTGCACAGTGTTCAGCTAAAGCTACAAGTTAGTTTAGTGCGACCTCTGACAGTGTTCAGCTAAAGTTACAAGTTAGTGTAGTGCGTCCTCTGAACAGTGTTCATCTAAAGCTACAAATTAGTGTAGTGCATCCTCCTCACAGTGTTCAGCTAAAGCTACAAGTTAGTGTAGTGCGACCTCTGCACAGTGTTCAGCTAAAACTAAAAGTTAGTGTAGTGCATACTCTGAACAGTGTTCAGCTAAAGCTACCTGTAGAAGGTTGGTGGTGTTTTCCTGATCCTATCACTACCGCAAGCAGCTAAAGTATTTACACGTTAGTGTAGTGCAACCTCTGCACAGTGTTCAGCTAAAGCTACCTTTAGAAGGTTGGTGGTGTTTTCCTGATCCTATCACTACCGCAGGCAGCTAAAGTATTTACACGTTAGTGTAGTGCAACCTCTGCACAGTGTTCAGCTAAAGCTACAAGTTAGTGTAGTGCGACCTCTGAACAGTGTTCAGCTAAAGTTACAAGTTAGTGTAGTGCGTCCTCTGAACAGTGTTCATCTAAAGCTACAAATTAGTGTAGTGCATCCTCCTCACAGTGTTCAGCTAAAGCTACAAGTTAGTGTAGTGCGACCTCTGCACAGTGTTCAGCTAAAACTACAAGTTAGTGTAGTGCGTCCTCTGAACAGTGTTCAGCTAAAACTACAAGTTAGTGTAGTGCGACCTCTGCACAGTGTTCAGCTAAAGCTACAAGTTAGTGTAGTGCGTCCTCCTCACAGTGTTCAGCTAAAATTACAAGTTAGTGTAGTGCGTCCTCTGAACAGTGTTCATCTAAAGCTACAAGTTAGTGTAGTGCGTCCTCCTCACAGTGTTCAGCTAAAACTACAAGTTAGTGTAGTGCATCCTCTGAACAATGTTTATCTAAAGCTACAAGTTAGTGTAGTGCGTCCTCCTCAGTGTTTAGCTAAAACTACAAGTTAGTGTAGTTCAACCTCTGCACAGTGTTCAGCTAAAGATACAAGTTAGTGTAGTGTGTCCTCCTCACAGTGTTCAGCTAAAGCTACAAGTTAGTGTAGTGCGTCCTCTGAACAGTGTTCATCTAAAGCCACAAGTTAGTGTAGTGCGTCCTCTGAACAGTGTTCAGCTAAAACTACAAGTTAGTGTAGTGCGACCTCTGCACAGTGTTCAGCTAAAGCTACAAGTTAGTGTAGTGCGTCCTCCTCACAGTGTTCAGCTAAAATTACAAGTTAGTGCAGTGCGTCCTCTGAACAGTGTTCATCTAAAGCTACAAGTTAGTGTAGTGCGTCCTCCTCACAGTGTTCAGCTAAAACTACAAGTTAGTGTAGTGCGTCCTCTGAACAATGTTCATCTAAAGCTACAAGTTAGTGTAGTGCGTCCTCCTCAGTGTTTAGCTAAAACTACAAGTTAGTGTAGTTCGACCTCTGCACAGTGTTCAGCTAAAGCTACAAGTTAGTGTAGTGCGTCCTCCTCACAGTGTTCAGCTAAAGCTACAAGTTAGTGTAGTGCATCCTCTGAACAGTGTTCAGCTAAAGCTACAAGTTAGTTTAGTGCGACCTCTGACAGTGTTCAGCTAAAGTTACAAGTTAGTGTAGTGCGTCCTCTGAACAGTGTTCATCTAAAGCTACAAATTAGTGTAGTGCATCCTCCTCACAGTGTTCAGCTAAAGCTACAAGTTAGTGTAGTGCGACCTCTGCGCAGTGTTCAGCTAAAACTAAAAGTTAGTGTAGTGCATACTCTGAACAGTGTTCAGCTAAAGCTACCTGTAGAAGGTTGGTGGTGTTTTCCTGATCCTATCACTACCACAAGCAGCTAAAGTATTTACACGTTAGTGTAGTGCAACCTCTGCACAGTGTTCAGCTAAAGCTACCTGTAGAAGGTTGGTGGTGTTTTCCTGATCCTATCACTACCGCAGGCAGCTAAAGTATTTACACGTTAGAGTAGTGCAACCTCT
This sequence comes from Lithobates septentrionalis, assembly GCA_037952835.1. Lineage (NCBI taxonomy): Eukaryota > Metazoa > Chordata > Amphibia > Anura > Ranidae > Lithobates > Lithobates septentrionalis. Next base: position 1,876,289 of record JBBDGP010000859.1, on the reverse strand, counting down.
GCACAGTGTTCAGCTAAAGCTACAAGTTAGTGTAGTGCGACCTCTGAACAGTGTTCAGCTAAAGTTACAAGTTAGTGTAGTGCGTCCTCTGAACAGTGTTCATCTAAAGCTACAAATTAGTGTAGTGCATCCTCCTCACAGTGTTCAGCTAAAGCTACAAGTTAGTGTAGTGCGACCTCTGCACAGTGTTCAGCTAAAACTACAAGTTAGTGTAGTGCATCCTCTGAACAGTGTTCAGCTAAAGCTACCTGTAAAAGGTTGGTGGTGTTTTCCTGATCCTATCACTACCACAAGCAGCTAAAGTATTTACACGTTAGTGTAGTGCGACCTCTGCACAGTGTTCAGCTAAAGCTACCTGTAGAAGGTTGGTGGTGTTTTCCTGATCCTATCACTACCGCAGGCAGCTAAAGTATTTACACGTTAGTGTAGTGCAACCTCTGCACAGTGTTCAGCTAAAGCTACAAGTTAGTGTAGTGCGAACTCTGCACAGTGTTCAGCTAAAGCTACCTGTAGAAGGTTGGTGGTGTTTTCCTGATCCTATCACTACCGCAAGCAGCTAAAGTATTTACACGCTAGTGTAGTGCGACCTCTGCACAGTGTTCAGCTAAAGCTACCTGTAGAAGGTTGGTGGTGTTTTCCTGATCCTATCACTACCGCAGGCAGCTAAAGTATTTACAATACCATGCAAGTTAGCCTTTAAAATGAGCACTTTTAATTTCGAACGTTCGAGTCCCATAGACGTCAATGGGGTTCTAACGTTTGTGCAAATTTTCGGTCCGTTCGCAAGTTCTGGTCCGAACCGAACCGGGGGGTGTTCGGCTCATCCCTAGTCTATAATAGTACAAATACACTTAAAGGTTCTGATACTGTATGTTCGTGATCTCCATTGGCAACGATTTTTCTGGAGCGTCAGGCACTGTTCTTCTATCATGGGTGGCTTCTGAGGTTATAACATGATGGTGTGTGTGTGTCCCTACTCACCGCCTTTTATGTGTCAGGCTGTTTGCCATAGCTACCAAACAACAGAAAACATGCCTATTTACTGTAGCTGTAGAAACAATGGACTGTTGAAAACTGCATCTATGTACCCATTGTCTAATCGGGCCAACACCTGACAGTAATCTAACAGTCATTCTTTCAGTTTGAGAGCTGAAAGGACCTCAAACAACTAAATCTCTTTCTTGTGTACTCTATCAATAGGGACAATAGCCTGTTGAAAACTGTAACAATACAATACAACATTGATATTTACCCCCATTGTATAAAACAGCATTTGTTTGAGAAATCTACTCAAGACAAAAACTGACAATATCTCTATGACCAACCACTATTGTGTAATGTTATGTCCCATGTATCGTAAGTCTGATTAATAAAAAAAAATCATATTGTAACAAACGCAACACAAATTACATCCCAAAATACATTCTGCTGCTTCTCCTGAGTATGGGGATACCACAAGTGTGGGACTTTTCGGGAGCCTAGCTGCGTACGGGGTCCTGAAAACCAATCACCGCCTTCAGGATTTCTAAGGGCGTAAATTTTTTATTTCTCTCCTCACTACTTATCACAGTTTCAAAGGCCATAAAATGCCAAGATTGCACAAAAAACCCCAAATGTCCCTATTTTGGAAAGTAGACACCCCAAGCTATTTGCTGAGAGGCATGGTGAGTATTTTGCAGCTCTCATTTGTTTTTGAAAATGAAGAAAGAATAGAATTTTTTTTTTTTCTTTTTTCAATTTTCAAAACTTTGTGACAAAAAGCGAGGTCTGCAAAATACTCACCATACCTCTTAGCAAATAGCTTGGGGTGTCTACTTTCCAAAATGGGGTCATTTGTGGGTGGTTTGTGCCATCTGGGCATTCCATGGCCACCGAAACTGTGATGAGTTGGCAGTGAGGAGTGAAATAAAAAATTTACACCCTTATGCCGCGTACACACGGTCGGACTTTGTATCCTACTTGGTCCGGCACACTTTCTGACGGACTTTGTCCGCCAGGTGCGCCGGACTTTAAAACGGACGGACTTGCCCACACACGCCCGGACTTTGCGGCGGGCTAAGTCCGCCCGTCTTTCCGATGGACTTTCGCCGGAGTTACGGCGGACTTTCAGAATGAACGGACTTGCCCACACATGGACAAGTCCGTTCATTTTGACTGTGACTCAGGTGCGACGGGACTAGAAAAGGATGTCAATCTTGCCGCTTTTATCAGCGAGATTGACACCTTGCGAGCCCCACTCGCGGGGCATACCAGGCCCTTAGGTCTGGTATGGATTATAAAGGGGACCCCCTACGCCGAAAAAACGGCGTGGGGTCCCCCCTAAAATCCATACCAGACCCCGATCCGAGCACGCAGCCTGGCCGGTCAGGAAAGGGGGTGGGGACGAGCGAGCGCCCCCCCCTCCTGAACCGTACCAGGCCGCATGCCTTCAACATGGGGGGTGGGTGCTTTGGGGGAGGGGGGGCGCCCTGCGGGCCCCCCCACCCCCAAAGCACCTTGTCCCCATGTTGATGAGGACAAGGGCCTCTTCCCGACAACCCTGGCCGTTGGTTGTTGGGGTCTGCGGGCGGGGGGCTTATCGGAATCTGGGAGCCCCCTTTAATAAGGGGGCCCCCAGATCCCGGCCCCCCACCCTATGTGAATGAGTATGGGGTACATGGTACCCCTACCCATTCACCTAGGGAAAAAGTGTAAGTAATTAAACACACTACACAGGTTTTTAAAATATTTTATTAAACAGCTCCGGGGGGATCTTCCTCCGGCTTCGGGGGTCTTCTTCCGGCTTCGGGGGTCCCTCCGCTTCATCTTCTCCCGGCGTCCGGTTGGTTCTTCTCCGCTCTCTTCTTCCGGTGTTCCAATTCTTCGGCCGGCTCCTCTGCTGTCTTCAGGTAGCTCTCTTGCCAGCAGAGGTCCGGACTTCTGGGCTTCTGGGCTTCTTCTCTTCTCTTCTCTTCTCCAGATGTTGACACGACGCTCTCTCCGGCTGGTCTGCGCAAGATGCAATACCCTGCCCTCGTGTCGTATCTGGTCCGTCGGACCAGCATACACACGAGCGGGCTTTCCGTCGGACCAGCACACAGACGAGCGGACCTTCCGCCCGAAACTGAGTCCGACGGAAAGATTTAAAACATGTTTCAAATCTAGGTCCGCCGGCGCCTACACATGGGCGGATTGTCCGACACACACTGGTCCGCCGGACCAAGTATGCCGGAAAGTCCGACCGTGTGTACGCGGCATTAGAAAGCCTGAAGCTTGGTTTTCGGGGTCCCGTACGCGGCTAGGCTCCTAAAAAGTCTCACACATGTGGTATCCCCATAGGAGAAGCAACAGAATGTATTTTGGGGTGTAATTCCACATATGCCCATGGCATGTTTGAGCAATATATCATTTAGTGACAACTTTGTGCAAAAAAAAAAAAAAAATTGTCTTTTTCCTGCAACTTGTGTCACAATATAAAATATTCCATGGACTCGAAATGCCTCTCAGCAAATAGCTTGAGGTGTCTACTTTCTAAAATGGGGTCATTTGGAGGGTTTTGAACTGTCCTGGCATTTTATGCACAACATTTAGAAGCTTATGTCACACATCACCCACTCTTCTAACCACTTGAAGACAAAGCCCTTTCTGACACTATTTGTTTACATGAAAAAAATCTTTTTTTTTTTAAAGAAAATTACTTTGAACCCCCAAACATCATATATTTTTTTAAAGCAAAGGCCCTACAGATTAAAATGGTGGGTGTTTTATTTATTTATTTTCACACAGTATTTGTGCAGCGATGTTTCAAACGCACTTTTTGGGGAAAAAACACAATTTTTTAAATTTGAATGCACTAAAACACACTATATTGCTCAAATGTTTGATGAAATAAAAAAGATGATCTTAGACCGAGTACATGGATACCAAACACGACATACTTTAAAATTGCGCACAAACGTGCAGTGGCGACAAACTAGATACATTTTTAAAAGCCTTTAAAAGCCTTTACAGGTTATCACTTTAGATTTACAGAGGAGGTCTATTGCTAAAATTACTACCCTCGATCTGACCTTCGCGGTGATACCTCACATGCATGGTGCAATTGCTGTTTACATTTGACGCCAGGCCAACGCTTGCGTTCGCCTTTGCGCGAGAGCAGGGATTAGCTTGTCTCATATATCGAAGCAAATATGATATAAAAAAATATAATAAGTACCATCATCCGAATTTAATTGTGACAGAAAAATCGGGAGCAGGGACCCCAACTCCGAGCTCTCCAGGGGGGAGGTGCAAGCGGACTATCTCGGTACAGGTAGAAGGGGATAGACAGCAGAAGTAATAGACATGTATATAAAAAACACAATTTTATTTATATAAAAAGTCAAAGGGATATATAATACAAACTATATAAAAATATGCACAAATGACATGGAATTTTCAATTTCTTTCGACTAGTTTCGCGGGAAACCCGCTTCATCAGGAAATGTATCTGTGAATAAAATACAGTGCAATAGAATATAAATATTTTTCATAGTGAGGGGAATGAAAGGGATAATACCAAAACATGAAAAAGAGGAAGGGGGGCAGGGGTGCTTTTTTTTTCTTTATTATTTTTTTTGCTTTTTTATTTTATTTTTAAACTCTTCCTTTTATTTATTTTTTTTATTATTTTTATTGTTATGTCAGGGAATGTAAATATCCCCTATTATAGCAATAGGTAGCGACAGGTACTCTTTTTTGAAAAAAATGGGGTCTATTAGACCCTAGATCCCTCCTCTGCCCTCAAAGCATCTGACCACACCAAGATCAGTGTGATAAAATGATTTCCCAATTTCCCAATGGCGCTGTTTACATCCGGCAAAATCTAAGTCATGAAATGCTCGTAGCTTCCGGTTTCTTAGGCCATAGAGATGATTGAAGCCATTCTGGTCTCTGATCAGCTCTATGGTCAGCTGGCCGAATCACTGGCTGCATTCTCAGCTTCCCTGTTGGGACAGGATAGCCAGAGAAAAACATGAAAGACGGTGGGGGGGGGGACATTCCCTCCCACTGCTTGTAAAAGCAGTCTAGAGGCTAATTAGCCGCTAGAATTGCTTTTACATGAAAGCCGACTGCTGGCTGAAAAGAATGATACCAAGATGATATCTAAACCTGCAGGCATCATTCTGGTATAACCGCTCAAAGTCCAGCAACATACCAGTACGTTGCTGGTCCTTGTTGGATATATATTGTAATCTTTTTTTTATGCTGCCTGTGGGCTGAACGAAAAAAAGAGATTGGTCAGTGGGTATGCCCACCATTAGAATACCTCCCTTCATCCACCCACTTCTAATGATGGGAATACATGCACTATTTATATATGCCGAAGCATGGGGGTATCCGCCCCAAAATTTAGAAGCAAATCACTCCTCCGCCCCTGCTGCCCCCATGCATATATCACCTCCGACAGCGCTGGAGTCACGGCTTTATGTATCGTGGGAGCAAACGCTGTTGCTGTCAAGAAAAATAAATCCACGCTGCAGCTGAATGGCGTACTTGAAAACAAAAAAATGGTTAACAATAAAACACAGTAAACAGTAAAGTATAAAAAATTACATACCTGAAAAGCAAACAGGATAAAACATGATAACAATAAAACATTGCAGAATAGAATACAGTAAAAAAAAAGAGCAGAACAATAGAGAGAGAATAGTGAGAAAAAGAACAATAAAACGACAACTATTTTTTTTTTTTTGCTTTTTTTTTTTACACTTTTTTTTTGTAACTGTAACTTTTATAACTGTAACCAGTTCCAGGTTCGGGTCTCTCAAAATGCGATGGCATCTTGGGAGACCCTGTGAAAGTGTGCCTAGTCTGTGCAATGCTGTACCCTACGCTAATACTCAACTAGTGTATGATAGCGTTCAAAACATTCACCAGTGCAAAGACCAGGATTGCCAGGACAGAAGGGACAATAATAGCGGGTGTCACACATATATCCACGCTTGCTGCAGACACGACATCTTTTTTGGGGGGTTCATTGGGTAGGGGTACTCGGGAGGATACAAAGAAAATGCCTCTCATGCAGCCGACTGCATTTGGTTGGGGATGTGAATGGGGGAAGTACGGGTACTGCAGAATTGGTGGGTTCCAAATTAGGATTGGCGAATGCAGCAGGAAGGGCACTATGGGCATGACGGGCCTGCGTTTGTCTTCTTCTTGGTGGCAGCAGGACACTACTTGTGCTTGCCACCTCACCAGCTTGAACTGCACTTATGGGACTCGCCATGTCACCAAGTGTTACTGCAGTGCTGGTTTGACTACGACCGGGGTGTACTAGGCCACTGGTAGTTGCCCGTTCACCAGAAGGAATAGCGGCGCTAGTACTGCTCTGCTCCATACGAGGGACCTGCAGTTCCTGCACCTCAACAACAGCAGAAGAATATTGGGGTCGGGTACGCCTGACCTTGGCAGGGACCACAACTCCGTCGTCAGAGCTATCTGTCATGGAGCCGCTGTTGTCTACATGATCGTATTCTGAGCCTAAATCTGACAGATGAGTGACTTCCTCTTCACTATCTGTCATGCTCAGAAACGTGTAGGCCTCTTCACTACTGTACCTTCGATTTGCCATTTTGGGCTCTAAATTTAGTGGTACAGTAGTGAGACTCACAGGTAAAAAAGCTCCTGACTGTTAACGACTGATTCAAACACTACCAAAAAAACTGTTAGTGATCACAGGGATAAGGCCTGACTCTGCAAACGCTGCAGTTATGTGTTTAGTGTTTTGTAGGTGAGAGTGATCGATCGATACTGCACTTGGGTGGGCTGGGCTGGGCCGGGTGGAGGGGCAAAACGCAGGTGCTAGCAAGTATCTGGGCTGATCCCGCTAACATTGCGTTTTTGGGAACCTTAAACTGCTGGGGACGCTAGTATAGATCTGATCAGATCAGATCAGATATTGATCCGTTCAGATACTATACCACTAATGGAGGTGTATGCTGCGTGCGTGGGTGTTAGCGGTACTGGCACTAACCTGACGCTGCCTGGGGCGACGCAGACCCTATCTGACCCTAAAACCTAACTTGTATCACCCACCGGGTGATCAGGGGGTTAAACCTTTATTAGGTAATAAACGGCGGGTGCCCTGACACTATAAAAAACAAACTAACTAACCAGTGTCACCCGTAACAGTTATACGGAGATCACTGGTGAAAGGGTTAACTAGGGGCAATCAGGGGGTTAAAACCTTTTATTAGGTAGTATATGGGGGTCCCCGATGCTATAAAACTCTGACGGCGAACCTAAATATTTACCTCCCTAACTAGCGTCACCTGTGACACTAATACAGCGATCAGAAAAACGATCGCTTAGTGACAATGGAGGGGGATCAAGAGGTTAAAACTTTATTAGGGTGGGTTAGGGGGGTACCCTAGACCTAAAGGGGCCTAACACTAACTGCACTACCACTTATAACTGTCACAAAATGACACCAATGCAGTAATCAGTAAAAAAAAAAAAAAAAACTGCTATTGGTGTGACTGTGACTGGGGGTGCAGGGGGTGATCGGGGGGTGCAGGGAAGTGATTGGGGGGTGAAAACTTAGTCAGGCAGGTCAAGTCGGCAGATATAAAGAGAACAGTGCAGCGCTGGACAAATGTCATGAGTGAAAAATATTGTGAAATTACTGTTAAAAAGAATTAAGCAATCAATAATAAATAACACCTAATAACAATTAATAGTGAGAAAACATTAAATAAAAAAGTCCATAAGTGATAAAAAGGCAAATATAGTGAATGCAAATAAAAGTTCTGAATTATAATGTGAGTGAAGTCCAAAAGTTATTCCATGCGGAGTTCTGGATCAGTAATCCACCGCCAGTGCTGCCCACCACCTGGTGATAATGTAATGAAGGCTTACCAGAGAGCCAGCGACCGCCCTTACTCAGGGGGGTCAAAACAGGCTTAGTAGAGAGAGAAGTAGCGATGAACTTTGAGGGATGACCCTTGAAAGACTCTGTAAGGAATCTTGCCAACCTGCTTCCTAGGCGACTACTCAACAGCAACAGAGCGCCAATTCGGAAGATGTGGTCCCAAAGATACTTCCTGTATTGTGATCAGTGTTCATTCCCAGAGAGACCAAGAGGAGATGAGCCACATATCCAAAAAGAAAAAAAGGGCGGACTCCAGTAGTGCAGATAACCAATACTGCGTTATTTAAAGTAAAAAAACAGAAGATAAAAACAGATTTTGCATAAAAATCAGCAAGGAAATCTCGCATGCGCGATGCGTGCTAGCGTTGTGACCCTACGGCCGTTTCGTCACAACTGACGTCATCAGGGGTACGCAACCACCCGAATCGCCTGAATTACTGGATGGGACCTATGCCTGCTAGTGATTTGTATTGAACTACAAGCTGTTACCTTACAGCAGTAAGGTCAGCTGCTTGCGAGCACAGAGGTGCCCCCACTGAAGACTTTTTCCCCTCCCCCGTGGCTTATGGATTTGTCTTTTTGGAACTGCTGATTTATTGTTTGAGCACTTTGTACTACAGAGTGGTGGGACTGTCTACCATTTATTCATTTGGAGTCACCTTTACTGGTTTGCTGAGTTGCCACTTATGTGCTAGTATGATACTAGCCCTTATGCACCTGGATTTTTTCTTCTTTTTTTGATATTATTTATATTTATATTTATGTGCTAGTATGAGTATGAGTAGCCCTCATACACGTCGACTTTTTTTGACATTTTTCTATATTTTTATTATATTATATTATAGTTTTTATATAGTTTATCTTTTCACTCACATTGATCATGTCACCCATGTTATAGTTTTATATATGTTTAGCAATGTTGTTTCTTCAGTTTATTCGCATTTAGTGCTTATGTGACTGCACTTATTTTTATCGTTTTTTCACCTCTTTATGCATCTGAACTAGTCCCTTCCCCTTCCTCTCCCCCTTTTTTTCACCTTGTGTCACAGCGCAATCACCATTCACTTTTACTCATGCCATTTTGTCTGTTTGGATCAGCCACATAGGTGTTGCAACAGTGTCCCTTAGCATAGGTATTTCTGGCAGCGCAGGAGTCTTTTATTTTTCATCCATTTGTTCCTATCCACTTTTGCCAACCCCTGCTGCAGTCATGGATATTTTCACGTTTATAGAGTGCAGATATACTGTATGTGCTTGGTTCAAATTTCATGACTGGGGTTTACAACAACTTTAACTACTCTCTGTTACTATGCAACTGCAACATAAACAGCAATGTGTGCATAATGAATATCACCTTAAAATGGACCTTCCTCCCTTTCACTAAAAATTACATCAGGGTGCAGCTCTGTATGGTTATATGAAATCATCTTGCATTTTTTAGTTTTTCCACTTCTCCTAGTTGAGTGAGGCACTAGTGATGTAAATCTGGCTTCACAGATGCATCTAGAGAGTTCTAGGCAGAGTTCCAGAAGTAAATAAAGACAATGCATTTGCCCTTAGTAAAAAATGGCCAGTGTGAGAAGAATGGGGAGGAAAAGAAAAATACAGTATGCAAAGAATAAAAAACTGTCTGTAGACTGCCATTGCTAAACATTTCTAAATATGCCTTTGTTGTATTTTTTATGATAAGGGTGAAGTTTCCCTTCTCTACCTTACCTCTGAAATGGTGTATCCATTTAAAAAAAAATAGCAGACAGACACACAGAAAGACACTCCTCTGTCAAATATCTTTTTCTGAGTGGAGCCTACCACTAAACTGAATATGCTTATCCCCTGCATAAGCCATAATCATATCAGAAGATGATCCATCACCTCAGTGCTCATTCAGGATGCCATATGTAACAAGTGTTCAAGTCATACCTCCCAATCTTCCTGGATTCGTCGACACCATCCCAGAATTTCAAGTAAATCCCGGTGTGCCACGAATCCGGGCTGCATCCCGCAGCGGAGCCAAGTACCGGAACAAGTTTCAGTACTTGACTCCACTAATCCTTCTCTATCTGGTGCGCACTGCTCCGTGCTGCAGCTGGCAAGGCTGGGGCTCGCTCACTACACAGCCTGTCCACTCACCCGCCCCGCCGGTGTTCTGCCGAGAAAGTTTCGCTCAGCGGATAAGGACCCCCCTCTACTGCGCAGGCGCTGCGCCTGCGCAGTAGGATCCGGCGGAAATAGCCGAAAGTGAAAAGGGGAAAATCAGCTGTACACGGCGCCTGTAAGAGGGCCCCTCGCGGGCTCGCTTCGCTCGTCACGCTTCGGGCACAGCCTCGCTTCGCTCAGCTCTTTTTTATTCCCCCTCTAGGTCCACTTGGATGGTGGGGAAGGAACCTGGACCTAGGGCGCAGGCGCCGTGTACAGCTGATTGAACATTTTGAGCTTCGGCTATCTCCAGTGGCTGATAGTAGTTCGTACTGTGCAGGCGCTGCTCCTGCGCAGTACAGGGGGGGAAATTATCCACCGAGGGAACTTTCTCGGCAAGACACCGGCTCTAGATCCAGTACAAGTATGAGGAGGGAGGAGGAGTTAGACTAGTTCACCACCTCCTCCCCGTGTCATTCTGTGCCCGCCCTCAACCCCCCGGCGTGCAGCCAATGCAAGTGTACACAATGCCTGCCTGTGCCTGGGGTGAGTGAATTCTCCAATCTCTCTCTTCTTTCCATGCCCTGTAGTGATTCATCCTTCCTACCTAACATGCACTGTAGTGATCCATCCTTCCTACCTTCCATGGGCTGTAGTGATCCATCCTTCCTGCCTTTCATGGGCTGTAGTGATCCATCCTTCCTGCCTTCCATGCGCTGTTGTGATCCATCCTTCCTGTCTTCCATGCGCTGTAGTGATCCATCCTACCTGCCTTCCATGCGCTGTAGTGATCCATCCTTCCTGTCTTCCATGCACTGTAGTGATCCATGCTTCCTGCCTTCCATGGGCTGTAGTGATCCATCCTTCCTGCCTTCCATGGGCTGTAGTGATCCATCCTTCCTGCCTTCAATGTGCTGTAGTGATCTATCCTTCCTGCCTTCCATGCGCTGTAGTGATCCATCCTTCCTGTCTTCCATGCGCTGCAGTGATCCATCATTCCTGCCTTCTATGCGCTGTAGTGATCCATCCTTCCTGCCTTCCATGCAATGTAGTGATCCATCCTTCCTGTCTTCCATGTGCAGTAGGGATCCATCCTTTCTGCGTTCCATGCGCAGTAGTGATCCATCCTTACTGTCTTCAAGGAGCAATAGCGATCCATCCTTCCTGCATTCCATGTGCTGTAGTTATCCTTCCTGCCTCCCATGTGTTGTAGTTATCCATCCTTCCTGTCTTCCATGTACCATAGCTATCCATCCTTCCTGTCTTCCATGCACTGTAGTGATCCATCCTTCCTGCCTTCCATGCACTGTAGTGACCCATCCTTTCTGCCTTCCATGTACCATAGTGAGCCATCCTTCCTCCCTTCCATGTATTATAATGATCCTTCCTTCCTTTCTTCCATGTACCATAGTGATCCTTGCTGCCTTCCATGTACCATAGTGTATATGTATCCCTGGGACTCCAGGGCGGACTAGCGAGTACCTGATTTTGACAAGTACCCGCTCCCACTTCTGGTCAGATTGCTGCGATGATCTAAACAGAAGTTCAGCCTCCCCCCACCGCAGGCTCTTGGGACACGTCACAGTTCCCAGGAGACTGCAGGATCATTCATGGGGCACAGCGTGGCTTGTGCACATGCAGTGATCAGCTGGCTGTGAAGCTGCAAGAAGTCATAGTCGGCTGCCCACAGTTAAAGCCTAGTACACACGGGCTGAATGTCAGCCGGCATCGGCCGGTTTAATAGAAACCATCCGACATTTGGCCAGTGTGTATAACAGCCTGTCTGGCAGAAGCCGGCTTCTGTCAAAGGCCCATGACCCAAAAAGGTCTGCTGACCTGCTCCTGTTCAGCCAAAGGCTGAGAACACTGATCGAAGCGTCCTGGCAGGACACAATAGCTCAGCAGGGGAGATCGCTGTACTAACGTTGGATTGTTAGTATAGCAGCTCCCAACTGAGCTGTCAGTTTTTTTTCATTCAATTTAAAAAAAAACTAGTATGCCCTGTACACACGGTCGGATTTTCTGATGGAAAATGTGCGATCAGAGCTTGTTGTCGGAAATTCCGACCGTGTGCGGGCTCCATCGGATTTTTTCCATCAGATTTTCCGACACACAAAGTTTGAGAGCAGGCTATAAAATTTTCCGACAACAAAATCCGATCGCATCAATTCTGACCGTGTGTGGACAATTCCGACGCACAAAGTGCCACGCATGCTCAGAATAAATTCCGAGATGGAACTGCTCGGTCTGGTAAAATTTGCGTTCGGAATGGATATAGCACTTTCGTCACGGTGCAATGTTTGAAATTGTTTAATGCAGTGCACTCTCTTCTTCTTTATAATGCGAGAAGAATGAAGTAGTTTTGCTGCTCATATTCACACAGACTTTTACAAATTTCTTTCTTTATTATTTATCGTGATTTCATCAATATATTTTGATTTGTCACATCTGACTAAAAAAATTTTTTTTTTGTTTGTATTTGTTTCAAGCCTGGTCTTTTGTTTTTTTTTTCTTTTTTTTCCCCAGAATAGTTTTGGGTGTGTTTTGTGTGTCAAGTTACCACAACACCATTATTATTGAGTATTATTTAATCTCAAGGCGGTTGCTTGGTGTTGGTGTCTCTTGTTAATTTCACATTGCATTTTTGAAATGTCCATGCCTCCTCACAAACAAACTGTCCTTTTTGAAGGAAAACACACATAGGCGAGTATAATTGAAACAAAAATTCCTTTATTAAGGGCTCATAACCAAAAAAAGAGGAAGGCAACACTGGATAAACATCAGAAATTGGTGAAGCCTTTGGCCCCCAGGGCACACATCAATTATTTTACTGCAAAATTGGTGGCCTGAGGAGTCCATATATAAGGGAGTGCAATCTGGTCCAGAAGTCCAAGAGATCATGAACAGCAGCAGATGACATGTATGTCCCCAGGCTGTGGTCATACAAGAGCCTGCATCTTTTGCCAGACCAGACTGAACCCAGGGCCATCACTCTCTGGTCTTCCTTACACGCTTCCTTCCCGGCTGTGGCTCTGGTGTTGGAGGTGTGGCAGGAGGAGGAGTAGGACCTGGAGGAGGAGGAGGACCTGGAGGAGGAGGAGTAGGACCTGGAGGAGGAGGACCTGGAGGAGGAGGACCATGGGTGAGCTCACAAATGTGGCTTTCGCAAGTGAGTTGGCCCCTCAACCCCTTCTGTAGAGCTTCTAAAATGACACACTCACATAAGAGGCGTTGGCCCTCCTCCATTTGCAGCATTTTGCAGGCTGTTATGGCAGCAAAATCCTCTTCCACACTGTGGGGTGTTCTGAGGGCCTCAGTAGCCTTCCAAAATAGCCAATTGCTGCCTCCTCCAGGTTACTCCTCTTCCTGCCACTTTTTCTTTGAAGGGGAGGGGAGGGACCTGGGTATCGGGCAGCCTGCTTGGCCCAGCCACCTCCTGGCTGAGACTTTCCTCTGTATGAAAAAGGGACATCGTTTTGGTTCATCAATCACAATCATAAATTAGTACTCCAAAGTAACATATATTTAACATCATTAATTTGACAACCAGAAATCTTTAGAAGAATGCTATACCTGGCTCAAGCTGGGCTCCTCCACATGTTGCTGCCTGGAAGGCCCAGGTTGGACGTCAGAAGCCTCAGCTGGGGGGGGGGAGGAAGCGCGGAAGGAAGAGTGGAGAGTGCTGGCCTGGGTTCAGTCTGACCTGACAGAAAATGCAGCCTGTCGTAGTACCACAGCCTAGGGAGATAAATGTCATCTGCAGCTCCTGATCTCTGGGAATTAGGGATGAGCCGAACACCCCCCTGTTCGGTTCGCACCAGAACATACTTGGAAAACATCCAGAAAAACATCAATGATTTTAAAAACAAAATGAAGAACATCATTGATGTTTTAGGGAGAGTTTAAAACCCCTCAAAATCCCTAATGTAGTTTGCATTTTTTCCACAAAAAATTGTTGCACCTTTTTTTACATAGTGTCGAAAAGCCAAATTTTGACGATGCACACAGTGTGTCAACATGTGCTATCTGCCATCACGGGAGATCAGTGTCTGCGTTTTGTGGGTGCAACCCCTTTCTCAATAATTAAGTAGCTGAGAGGAAGGGGTTGCACCCAGAAAACACATCCCTTGATCCCCCATGATGGTAGCTAGCAAATGTTGACATTCAGCAATTTGTGTGCATCTTCAAAATTTGGCTTTTCCAGGGGTGACTTCACCCCATCTGAACGCAATATCAAACACAGTTTATAAGTATTCATGTCTGATATTGCCTTCAATTTTCAACAAAGTTGAACTTTTTAAGTTCCAGATTTGTGTATTTCTTGTTGGTTTTAAACATGCCTGTTTTACCTTAAATGGACATTTCTACTTTTATTAATGTGACCCAAAAAATTGTTATACAAGAAACATGTTGGTTTGTTTTAAAAACCTTTGATAAATGCACATGTGATTGTGCTTGTATTAAAAGATTGTTAATCAAGAATGTGTGAATTCTTCTTTCAATGCTTGAATTTTTTTTTTGTGGTAAAATTGGTGTTTTCTGTGACAATGGGGGTTAGTTCCTAAGGGCAAATCCACTTTGCACTACAAGTGCAGTTTCAGTGCAGTCTCAAGTGCACTTGTAGTGCAAAGTGTCTTTGCCTTTAGTAAATAACACACAACAATGCTTTCTAATGTTACCCAATCACGCCATTTTCAGGACTCCCCATATTTATGTTAGGGTCAGCTAAAAGAAAGACAAGCAGTAAATGTCAGCAAATATTTTAGTCGTTAAAATTAGTTTTTTTATTTAAAAAATGTCTCAGACATTGTCTGTCATATCGATAGCCTCCCTACCCGTGAAGAATTTCATGTATCTTAGACGGACCTCGCAGACACTCGGGGGGGGGGGGGGGCAAGCCAGGATGGCCAGCTTCAAGTGCCGTCAGGGTTGGTTCATTTACATGAATTCCAGATTCAGGCCCAACTGAGCCAGCATAGTTCACAGAATTTCTCCTTAAAAAGTTGTGGAGAACACAGCACGCCAGGATGATATGATTGAGTTTATACTCCGCCATATGTATGGGTGTAAGAAATAATGAATGAATAATAAATAAATAAATAATAAATGAATGAATGAATGGATGAATGAATGAATGAATGAAAAATTTATAGAGCGCTGCAAATGCGAACTGAATCGCCTCAAGGCGCTAATGCGTTGGTGTTGACAGCTTCTAGAAGAGGAAGGTCTTGAGTTTTTTCCTGAAAGCCAGATGGTTTTCTTCCATGCGTATGTGGGGCGGAAGTGCGTTCCATAGTCGAGGTCCTTGGACTGCAAACCTTCGTTCTCCCTTTGCTTTGTAGCGGTATTTGGGAATGAGAAGGAGGTTTTGGTTAGACGATCGAAGATTGCGATTTGGTGTGTAGTGTTTTATTTTCTCTCGAAGGTATTGAGGCGCGTTTCCTTGTATGCATTTGTGGGTGAGGCATAGGGTCTTGAATGTGATCCGATTCTTTATGGTTAGCCAGTGTAGGCTCCTCAGGGATGGGGAGATTGACTCCCAGGGTTTTTTTCCTGTTAACAGTCTTTGGATGAGTTGTAAGCGCGCGAGCTGATATTGGGGTAATCCTATATAGAGCGAGTTAGCGTAATCGAGTCGGGAATTGATGATTGTTCCAACTACTGCTGCTTTGTCCTCCTCTGCGATGAAGGGGATAAGTCTACGTAACAGGCGGAGGAGATGGTGGGATCCACTGACAACCGATCCTATTTGTGCATCCATTGTCATTTCTGAGTCAAAGATAACTCAGAGACTCTTGACTTTGGTGCTTAAAGAGATAGTCTGTCCTAAGATGGTGGGAGGTGTCCACAGAGCCTTGTTTTTGACATTTTGGTTAGCGTGTAGGAGAAGAAGTTCTGTTTTTGACCTGTTGAGTTTGAGGGAGCTAACGGTCATCCAGTCATCTATCATAGTGAGGCATTTTTCTAGTTGTTGATGGTGGTCTTTTTGTCCGGTGATGCGAAGGTACAGTTGGGTGTCATCAGCATATGAGTGGAAGGAGAGGTCCGATTTTCTGATGATTTTGAGGAGTGGGTGGATGTAGATGTTGAAAAGGAGTGGTGATAAGGGTGAACCCTGCGGGACTCCACAGGAGATTGCCCGAGTTTCAGAAGTGAATGCTCCAAGTTTCACTATCTGAGAGCGATTCTCTAAGAAGGATGCAAACCATTTTAGCCCAGAGTCTGTGACTCCTGCTACTTCTTTGAGGCGGGCGAGTAGAGTGTTGTGGTCCACTGTGTCAAATGCTGCACTGAGGTCTAATAGTACCAAGAGACATGATTCTCCATCATCAGCTGCTTCGAGGGCATCATGCCATATTTTGAGAAGTGCTGTTTCTGTGCCATGCCCTGGGCGAAAGCCTGATTGCAGAGGATCCAGGAGTTGGTGTGTGTCCAGGTGGCGCTGTAGCTGTTGGAACCGGCTGGCCATTATTCCAAACGTGTTCTCCACTACCCTTCTGTCTCTGGCCAGCCGGTAATTAAAAACCCTCTGGTCCGGGGTGAGGGTCCTCATAGGGAATGGCCGCATAAGATGGTCCCCCAGCGCAAATGCTTCATCCGCAACGAAGACGAATGGGAGTCCTTCCGCATTGTCTTCTGAAGGTGGCAAGTCCAAGCTGCCATTCTGGAGACGCCTGTAGAACTCTGTCTGGGCGATGACTCCACCATCTGACATCTGGCCATTCTTCCCCACGTCCCCATACAGGAACTCATAAGTAGCCGACACCACTGCCAACATCACAATACTATTGAACCCCTTGTAGTTGTAATAGTATGACCCCGAGTTGGGTGGTGGGACTATGTGGACGTGTTTCCCATCAATTGCCCCTCCGCAGTTAGGAAAGTCCCACCACTGGGCAAAGTGGGAGGCCACAGTCTGCCATTCCTGTGGGTTGGAAGGAAACTGTGGAGTCAAACAAGAAAATAAAATTAATCATTTTGCACATAAACATCGAAAGCAGTTTAGACACAAACATTCTTGGCCAACATCAGTATTACATTTATTTTAAGGAGTATTTAAAGACAAAGGTATAAGTTCCACCTATCAGATTCCCCCCCCTCTCATGGGCCATTTCGTGAATTTTACGAGGGGGGGGGAGATGTTTTGGACAGGTAACCCTCTCCACTTCATTGAGAGATGAATGCCTAAATAATGTGGATTACTTTGGCCAGCCCCTCCTTACACTATTGGCAGCCCACTGGACAGGTAAGAAGTGTCATAATACAAAAATATAAATACACACTGTACACATTTCAGAACATTTTTACATTCTGCTATTACCTATCAAGATAATAATAGGATACAAAAACTTCAAACAGTACCATTTAAAAGTATTCAGGCAGGCCCTTGCACTACCTGTGTGTATGGGTTTGGCAAAGTCAGCAGATAGAGGATTGAGGATAGATAGAGGATTGGTATCAGCTGAGTTATCAGTTGGGGGAGGGAGGGTTCCAAATGATTTTGGGACCCTAAAGAAAAAGCCTCTGGCACTCTGCCAGAACTTCAAACACACATCACAATTTTGAACATTTTAGGGGTTTTTTAGGGTAAAGCACTACTATGGAGCTGACAAAATACATTGTTAAGTGACTACACGAGGTGAATATAGGGCCAGGAGAGCATGCTGGGGAGGTAAGTGAAGGCATATATGTATGAAGGACAAAAAAAAACTAAAAATCCAGCATGCATGAGGACAAAGGGGACATTCACAGCATATTACAATCATAGTAATTAGGGAATGAGGAAAGAAATACATTACATTAGCAAACATTCTATACAATAAAATGTGATGTTAAAGGATAAAAATCTTACCTTAATATACTCCTTCTGCAGGACTTGGATGATGGCAGAACAGGTCTCTGGGATAATGATCCCCAGAGCCTGTGGGGAGATGCCTGTCGAGAACTTAAGGTCCTGCAGGCTTCTGCCCGTCACCAAGTACCGCAGGGTGGCGACTAGCCTCTGCTCCGGAGTGATGGCTTGCCTCATGCAGGTATCCTGCCTGCTGATATAGGGGGTCAGCAAAGCCAACAAACGGTGAAATACGGGGTCTGTCATCCGGAGAAAGTTCCTGAAATCGTCAGGATTATTCTCACGGATCTCACGGAGCAAAGGCATGTGACAGAACTGGTCACGCTGGAGCAACCAATTCTTGGTCCATGAACTCCTCCCCACCCTGTTCATGGACTGGGCTTGTGTCAAGGTAAGGACCCCAACACCAAGCCCCCACACAGCACGAACTCTACGAGGAGTACGTATACGCAACATGGCTAGAAAACGGTTGGCTACTCAGAACGAAGTAACAGAACAGCAAGGCCTGTGAAGAGCGACCTGAAAATTAGTAACGAATGAACACGAACACAATGACAAGTCAATTGTACTCGCTGCACGCACTGAAGACCAGATACAAACCCACAAGCACAAACTGAACAGCAGAAAACGATCTGAAAGCCACGAGTCTGAAAAAGCGTGAATCGTCTCTCACCAAACTTTTACTGTCATGAGATTAGCAAAAGTTCTGCGCTTGGTTCTGAACTGCCCTTTTATAGTCTCATCGTACGTGGTGTACGTGACCGCGTTCTTGGCGATTGGAAATTCCGACAACTTTGTACGACGGTGTGTATGCAAAACAAGTTTGAGCCAACATCCGTTGGAAAAAAAACATGGATTTTGTTGTCGGAATGTCCGATCAATGTCCGATCGTGTGTACGGAACAGTAGAGTGTACTAGGCTTAAGATGCTGATACCTGCACCTGAAGACCGGCAAAGAGCCAGGTCAAGTGAGGACATTGCTGGATCCTGGGACAGATAAGTGTGCTTTAAAAAAGTCAGCAGCTACAGTATTTGTAGCTTTGCTGAACCCCTGTTTTTAACGCGTACTGTTAGACAGGTCAATTGGTTGTCTGCGAGCTGGTGGTAAGTAGGCTTGGAATTTTTTCCTGGGCATTCCCCAGGTTTTGTTGTTATCTGTTTGGGGCCTTCCAATACCTCTTACTGCGATAGCCAGTTATAGGTGAGGGTGGTGGCAAGATTTTTGCAATCACGTGGGTGTGTGTATTGGTCCAGCAACGCACCAGCACCTTTACAGCCATTGTGCTACCTGCTAGGTGTTTGGTGTGTCCTGTACCTTTAAGAAGGGGTGGGCTCCCTTCAGTCCACCTGCCCTCACTTATCCATTAGAATGCATGTGCCTCCACTGTGGGGACACCTAAATTTTAGTGTTAGGACCACAGATTACAGGGTGCCGTGACGTGGCTCTGTGGCTTACGCATGCGTTTGCAAATGCGTGCGGACTGAACCCCTGTTTTTAACGCGTACTGTTAGACAGGTCAATTGGTTGTCTGCGAGCTGGTGGTAAGTAGGCTTGGAATTTTTTCCTGGGCATTCCCCAGGTTTTGTTGTTATCTATTGGCAGATAGCATGTCTAATTTTATTTGTTTTCTTTTTTTCTTTTCAATCTTAGTTTATTTCAAGATAAAAGTATAACAGAGGAAGAAAGCTCTTTACAATATAATATTACATACATTTTACACAGAATAATGAGGTGAACCTTTACTATAAATGAACAGGTGTAGACAATTTGACATTCAGGGGGTCATTTACTATAGCGCTATGGCGCTAATTCGCGCAAATTGCCGCGAATTTGCGCTAATTCGCGGCGATTTAGCGCTAATAGCGCTAATTCGCGCTAAAACGGTATTCACTATAGCGCTGGTGAGAAAATACTCCCAAAATCGAATTTACTATAGCTCCCTGAAACTAAATAGAGCCCAAACCCTTACTCTGCTAAAACCTAGAGAATTGCACATGGAAATAATGTTTAGAACATGATATAATTGCCTAAATGGTACTGAAATATGCGGTATATTATTTAAAGATTATCTGCTTTTAAACTCTGTGAAAAAGTGATTTCTACACTGAAATATCTTTAAAAGTCTGAAAAGTGAAAAATTCCCCGTTTTGGACAACTAGGTGCCAACACAACTGAGCATGCTCAGACCTGAAAATAACTCTCATTTTAACTCAAGTGTCTTTTTTACCTGGAGGTATAGTAAATACCAAAATGAGAGCTAATTAGAGAGCATTTTTTGGAAGTTAAAATCTGCTCTAATTTAGTCCAAATGAAGTTTCAGTCATTGATTCTAATGGAACAATTCTAACTTTCACAAAAAAACCTTTTAATGTTGAGACGAAATGTATCTTTCTGTGAAATAAATTTTCCTTTGCAACATTGTTGCTTCTACTTAAAATATTTTGATTTTAAGAATGCTACAATGTGGAATGTTTTGATGTTTTAGTAAAATATATTTTTCTCTGTCACTTTCACTTGTTACTCTTCATCTCACAACAATCTTCACCCCAAACTCACACAGGTGTCTTTACAATCCACAAACAATACCATTGCTGATGAAAATTTAAAATGAATCACAATTTTTTGTGCTTTTTATTATTTCCAAATATTCATAATTTGAGCCCCTAAAATGTGATATGTGTACCAACATCAGAAATCAAAATGTAATTCCCAAAAATTTGAGGGTAATTTTCTACTCTCACCCACAAAAAACACCAAATATCACAGAATAAATCAAGAAGAATAACTCTTGAGTAATGTAATTCCATCACCTGTATGTCCATAGAAATGCAGTATTTATGTGTATGTATGTGTATTCATGTGTAGTTATGTGTAGGAGGGTCTCACACGTGGCAGCTCCGTGGCTTAGAGGTTAGAACTTCTGCTTAGTGTCTCTGAGGGTCTGGGTTCAAATCCCAACCATGTTACTTCATGTAGAGAAGTTGTCTCATCTCCCAGGTCCTATAACTATGTCTAATTGTAGTAGTTATGTGTAGGAGGGTTCCACCACCATTGTAAGTCTTTTCCAGATACACTATATAGCCAAAAGTATTGGGACACCTGCCTTTACACACACATGAACTTTAATGGCAGCCCAGTCTTAGTCCGTAGGGTTAAAATTTGATTTGGCCCACCCTTTGCAGCTAGAACAGCTTCTAGGAAGGCTGTCCACAAGGTTTAGTCTGCCTATGGGAATGTTTGATCGTTCTTCCAGAAGTGCATTTGTGAGGCCAGGCACTGATGTTGGATGAGAAGGCCTGGCTCGCAGTCTCTACTCTAATTCAGCCAAAGGGTGTTCTATCGGGTTGAGGCCAGGACTCTGTGCAGGCCAGTCAAGTTTCTCCACCCCAAACTTGCTCATCCATGTCTTTATGGACCTTGCTTTGTGTACTGGTGTGCAGTCATGTTGGAACAGGAAGGGGCTTTCCCCAAACTGTTCCCACAAAGTTGGGAGCATAAAATTGTCCAAAATGTCTTGGTATGCTGACGCCTTAAGAGTTCCCTTATCTGAAACTAAGAGGCCAGGCCCAACCCCTGAAAAACAACCCGCACCATAATCCCCCTCCACCAAATCATTTGGACCAGTGCACAAAGCAAGGTCCATAAAGACATGGATGAGTGATTTTGGGGTGGAGGAACTTGACTGGCCTGCACAGAGTCCTGACCTCAACACAACAGAACACCTTGGGGATGAATTAGAGAGGAGACTGTAGGTCAGGCCTTCTCATCCAAGATCAGTGCCTGACCTCACAAATGCACTTGGAAGAATGGTCAAACATTCCCATAGACACACTCCTAAACCTCGTGGACAAGAAGAGTTGAAGCTGTTATAGCTGCAAAGGGTGGGCCAAATGAGTTTTGAACCCAATACTAATACTGGGATGCCATTACAGTCCATGTGTGTTTAAAGGCAGGCGTCCCAATACTTAGGCCAATATACTGTATATTGCTTGTGACACTGAGCATGGCTATGGACTTAGGGCTGGTTCACACCACAGAGATGCAGAGAACATGTGTGGGGATGCCTGGTGGCTAAGTGGATAGGAGTTTTGTCTAGCAGCACCTGGGATGTTGGTTCAATTCCCCAACATGCTAATCCTTGTGTTGAAGTTTATATGTTCTCCCTGTGTGGGTTTCTCACCACAATCCAAAGACATGATGGCATTTTATTTGTCTCCTGTCGAAATAGGTTCTAATGTAAGAAAGTTAATTTTGGACTTTATATTGGAAGCTCATTGCAGCCAGGGACTTATGTTAATGTTTTTTAGCACTAATCATGCCCAGAGACTTGGACATTTCAAATTGTAGGGTTTACACTGCACAGGTACATATGCTTAGAAAACTGTTGCTTTGTTTATGTGGATGCAAATGGACTTTGATCTTTGGCCTGTAGTTGGAGATTTGATGCACATACCCAAGGGCTAACAAAGTTGTGAATAGTATTATGTGTTCCTGCTCATCAGGTGCAATCACTTTAGACATACATGAAGAGACAGATTGAAAGATACTGGTGGGCGTGTACTTCTATTGGGTGTGTCAGTGTGCTAACAATACAACCTCTCTTATATAAAGGCCTGCAGTAGGGGGGGTTCGTTTGGCCTGAGAAGGTCAGGTTTTTTGTTGTGAGGGAGAAGGAATGAAATTGGGAGATTTGATGAAATTCTTGTGCATTTTTTCAATCAAAAGTGGGTTTATGTGGCCATGCTGTCAATGTTGTGTGTGTATTGTTCCTGCTGATCATGCAAACATCGTTTGGAAGCATCTGCTGACCTATTTTTGATCTTGTTTAATCGTGTACACCGAAATGCAGCTTCCAGCAGAACATGGTCACCTATGTATGTGTGGATTGTGGGCTGGTGGTGGGTGTTTTGAATAAGTCTTTTGCAATATTATGTTGGAATGCTTTGGAAGAATGACTGTTAAGTATGTTTCTATAATATTGCAGATAGTAATGTGATGTGTTGCCCAATATACACTGAAATTAAAGCTGTGTCCACTCTAAGGTTTTGTCTAATTTTAGATTGTAAGCTCCTATGAGCAGGGCTCTTAAAATTCTGTTGCTAAATGTAGTACCATATATCCTGTCCAAATTTTTTTGAAGCTAGTAAATGTATTTTTTTTTCTGCTGGTAAAATAAAAGTGCTTTATCGAGCTTTTGTGGTGTGTGTGTGGTTTTTATTTTTTTTTATTTATTTTTTTTCTCCTACTTTTCTTTCTCTTTAGTTTTTGTGGGTGGTGGTTTTGGGAAAGTGCAATATCTCTTAGATTTTATTTCAATATGTATTTGTGCACCAAAAAACTAATCTCTTTGCCCTGGTTCACATGCTACTTTGAAATTGCGCTACTTCACTTGAAGTAGCACGATTTCAAAGTAGCAAGGTCAGCGTGATTTCAGGTGGCTTCATACACAAATGTCTATTGAAGTCGCACCTGAAATCAGCAAAAGTAGTGCAGGAACTACTTTAGCAAATTGGTGCGGTGCCACAAAAAAAATGTTGCATCGATTGGAACAGTGCCATTGCCAATAGTCATGCGATTTGATCTCTTGAATCGCATGACCAATCGCTCCAATGTAAACCTAGGCTTCTGCACAACTGTAAGTTATATATAAAGATTCCACCTTTATCATTAACCGTTGTGGAGAATTGCAGGTAATGAATTCAGCTGGTGGATAGGCAGTGTTTGAATGTCAGCTCTGGTTCACATTGGTGTGATTTGACATGTCAAATCGGTGGCAATTGCACTGTTCTAATTGGTACGATTTGTATTGATATTGGTGCAGAAACCTGCACTGATGTCTCTGATGTTGCCCCCACAGTCGGGACTAACATGCAGGAATGAAATTGTGGGAGTTCAGCTGAACGCTTTCCTCCCGCTGTCAGTGTGAACCAGGGCTCAAACTGGGCCTTTTGCCTTTGTAATTCACCGGCAGGGACACCATTTCTTATCAAACTCCCTTAAGTTTACCTTCAAATATATGTAGAAATACAGATTTGCATATCTGAAAATAAAAAATACTAATCATGGTTGAGATCAAATATTCGCAGCTGCAATCAAAAGTGTGGTTTCACCTTCTGACCTGGAAATTAGTCATTGTATGCACCCAGAAGTTCCTGTGCTGGTCAGGATCTCCATCTAGGTGGACATGGTGAGGTCTCTTTAGCAGAGAGGAGGTGCTGCTCATTGGCCAGGTAAGTGTAGGATATGTACTTGTACTTAATCAATGCGGGGGTGGATGTCATAGTTAGATTTGGTGTGGGTGGGGTTCATTGATTTGTTTGGCATCACCACACATTTGCTACCGTCCCATGTGCACACATCACTTCCTGCATTTGTTCTGCTGATGTAAATCAGTAAGGACTATGCAAGTATAAATGAGAGCTCCTTTTATTAAAATATGACTTGTTTCACAGCTGGGCGAGTTTTCCAGCAAATTTGGACCTCTAAGTTGCATGACAAGTTGTACCCCATGATTCTCAATGACAACCATTCATATCTGTGCTACTTTAAGTCGCATCAACTTCAAAGTAGTCCCTGTACTACTTTGGTGTGACTTGAGGTATATCGGGTACAATATTACACAGGCATTCCCAGAAGTTGGGGCCAAGTTGCAGCGGCAAAGTGGCAGCAAAATAGTGTGACTTTCAGGTCGCAGCAGTGTGAATGAGATTCAAGGATAACACCTATGAATTTGGCCCTATTGTCACTTGTGCATCCTGAAGGTGTAGCAAATTCGTCCCTGCACTACCTTGGTTTGACTTTGATGCAATTTGAGGTCCATACACCATAAGATTACACAGACATTGCTTCAAGTCATGACAAAGCTGTGCAATTTTAAGGTCGCACAAGTGCAAATGGGGCCTTATTCAAAGGTGTTATCAATTAATCGCATTAGGTTACTTTCACACTTGGGTGACTTTTCATGGAGCTTTGGACCTCAGAGTCACATGAAAAGTTGTCCCCCTTGATTTCCATGCATATTTATTAGAGCTGCACGATTAATCGTCATCGTGATTTTTTTCCCCTTTGCTCTTCTGAAGCCACAGCTGAAAAACCAGGAAGTCTGCCAAGAATTAGAACATTCTTTATCAGTGAACTTAACTAGAAACCTTGTAACAATTTGTCAATTAAATAGAATTCTGTGTAAGTGAGGAAAGTTTAACTACTTAAACACTAAACATTTTTCTGACATATGTTGGTTTCAGGTTAAAATCATTTTTTTTTTGCTAGAAAATTACTTAAACCCCCCCCCAACATTATATATATTATATATATTTTTTTAGTAGAGACCCTAGAGAATAAAACGGTGGTTGTTACAATATTTTATGTCACACTGTATTTGCGCCTTTCAAATGCAATTTTTTTTGGAAAAAAGTACTTTAATGAATTAAAAAAAAAAGAAAAAAAAGAAAAGTTAGCCCAATTTTTTGTGGGATAATGTGAAAGATTTTACGTCGCGAGAATCGTGATCTTTTTATTCTAAGCAAAAAAATTGTGATTCTCATTTTGGCTAGAACCGTGCAGCTCTAATATCTATGCAACTTCACCCATGTTCATTGTAGGCCAAATCAGCACCTATTGATGGCAATGGAACTGTGCGAATTGGTGCGACGCCACAACGATTCCCAAAAGTAGTTCCTGCACTACTTTGGGCGACTTCAGGGGGCGATTTCTTACCTCCCAACTTTTTGAGATGGGTATAAGGGACAAAAGTAGGTAGGCATAGGATACCTTCTTAACCACTTGCTTACTGGGCACTTAAACCCCCCTCCTGCCCAGACCAATTTTCAGCTTTCAGTGCTCTCACATTTTGAATGACAATTACTCAGTCATGCAACACTGTACCCAAACAATTTTTTTGTCCTTTTTTTCATACAAATAGAGCTTTCATTTGGTGGTATTTGATCACCTCTGGGTTTTTTAATTTTTGCGCTATAAATGAAAAAAGACCGAAAATTTTGAAAAAAAATGCTTTTTTCTTCGTTTCTGTGATAAAATTTTGCAAATTAGCAACTTTTATTCATAAATGTTGGCCACAATTTATACTGCTACATATCTTTGGTAAAAATAACCCAAATTAGTGGATATTATGTGGTCTGTGTGAAATTTATAGTCTACAAGCTATGGTACAAATCATAAAAAAATGATCACATCTGATCACACCTGATGTACTGAGGCCCATCTCCTTTCTTGAGACCATAACAAGCCAGGAAAGTACAAATGCCCCCCAAATGACCCCTTTTTGGAAAGTAGACATTCCAGGGTATTTAGTAAGAGGCATGGTGAGTTATTTGAAGTTGTCATTTTTTCCCACAATTCTTTGCAAATTAAGGTTTTTTTTTATTTTTTATATTTTTTTCAGAAAATTGTCATTGTAATAGCTTATTTCTCTCACATGGAATGTCCATACCACAAATGACACCACAAAATACATTCGGCTACTCCTCCTGAGTATTACAATACCACATGTGTGGGACTTTTTCACTAACTGGCCACATACAGAGGCCCAACATGCAGGGAGCATCATCAGGTGTTCAAGGAGCATAAATTACCCATCTAACTTGTTGACTACGTATTACACTTTTGAAGGCCCTAGAGCACCAGGACAATGGAAACGCCCACAAAATGACCCCATTTTGGAAAGCTAACACCCCAACGTATAATCTATGAGGCATAATGAGTCTTTTGAACGGTTCATTTTTTTCCAGAAGTTTTTGGAAAATGTGGAAAAAAATGAAAACGCATTTTTTTTTACACAAAGTTGTCCGTTTATAAGATATTTCCAACACATAGCATTTACATAGCAAAAATAACACCCCGAAATACATTCTGCTACTCCTCCTGAGTAAAACGATACCACATGTGTGAGACTTTTACACAGCCTGACCACATACAGAGGCCTAACATTGAAGTAGCACATTCAGGTGTTCTAGGAGCATAAATTACACATCTCGATTCTCACCCACCTATTACACTTTTGAAGGTCCTGGAGCACCAGGACAATGGAAACGCCCACAAAATGACCCCATTTTGGAAAGCTAACACCCCAACGTATAATCTATGAGGCATAATGAGTCTTTTGAACGGTTCATTTTTTTCCAGAAGTTTTTGGAAAATGTAGAAAAAAATGAAAACGCATTTTTTTTTACACAAAGTTGTCCGTTTATAAGATATTTCCAACACATAGCATTTACATAGCAAAAATAACACCCCGAAATACATTCTGCTACTCCTCCTGAGTAAAACGATACCACATGTGTGAGACTTTTACACAGCCTGACCACATACAGAGGCCTAACATTGAAGTAGCACCTTCAGGTGTTCTAGGAGCATAAATTACACATCTCATTTCTCACCCACCTATTACACTTCTGAAGGCCCTGGAGCACCAGGACAATGGAAACGCCCACAAAATGACCCCATTTTGGAAAGCTAACACCCCAACATATAATCTATGAGGCATAATGAGTCTTTTGAATGGTTCATTTTTTTCCAGAAGTTTTTGGAATATGTGGAAAAAAAATGAAAACGCATTTTTTTTACACAAAGTTGTCCGTTTATAGGATATTTCCAACACATAGCATTTACATAGCAAAAATGACACCCCAAAATACATTGTGGCACTCCTTCTGAGTATGGCAATACCACATGTGTGAGACCTTTACACAGCCTGGCCACATACAGAGATACAACATGCAAGGAACACCATCAGGTGTTCCAGGGACACATAGCATGCATATACCAAGAATTACACCCCAAAATACATTATGCTGAGCAAAGAGAAACAAAAGATTACCTGTGGTTTCAGTAGTATAGTTGTCCCCAGGAGGATAGCACTGGTCCAGGCAGCAGGCAGGGACTTGGTCAGCAACAGCGAACACAATTTTTCAGGCAGCAGGCAGAAATACTGTCCATAGTCAGTACAGGCAGCAGGCAGGGATACTGTCCATAGGTCAGTGCAGTGCAGGGTCAGTGCAGGCAGAGATTGTCAGCAGTGCCAAAATATTGGTCTTGGTAGTAGGCAGGAACAAGGTCCATGTGCTGTGGTCAGTGCGACAAACAGAGGCATGACAGCAGTAACTCCTACAGGCAGCAGGCAGAAGTAGGGCCTCGTTCAGGACAGAATGGGGACAGGGGTAGAGGCTTCTCCCACCCAAATCTCTTTGAAGCCTCCGAGTCTCCAGACCCTAATCTAGAATGAGAAAACAAAGAAAATTGTTTTCTTCATCCAGAAAAACTATTCTGGAGCCCCTCACATATGTGAGACCCCTGTGTTGAATCCCACTAGTCCAGTTGCAGGGTACAAGATCAGTCCAAGAGGCAGGCAAGAGGCATGGTCAAACAGTCCAAGGTCAGTTCCAGATCAGGCAAAGGTATGTACAGAATCGTTAGGCAGAAGCATGGTCGAATAACAGTCCAGGGTCAGTTCCATATCAGGCAGAGGTATGTACAGAATCGTTAGGCAGAAGCATGGTCGAAAAAACAGTCCAGGGTCAGTTCCAGATGAGGCAGCGGTAAGTACAAAATCGGCAGGCAGAAGCGTGGTCAAATAACAAGCCAGGGTCAGTTACAGAGCAAGCAGTGGCATAAGGGGTGTGAAGGCAGGAACTGAGGATTACGGTTACCATACTTCACTAATAATTTAGTGAAGTATGGTAACGGCGGAAGCATTCACCTATACAGAGGCCTGGTTCGGAAGGACATTCTGCACAATAATAAGATGTGTCTCTTCTGACTCCTGCTCTGGTACACACCTTACATCTTTTTTGGCGTCTTTGGCCTGTTGGTCTGGGAGGGAGTTTATCTGGAAAGTGGCGCTCGGAGAGTCGACTAACAACATCTGATCGGATGTTTACTGGTGGGCCGTTCGGGAATATAAGGGCAATGTAAATTTCCTCCAGGTAGCCAAGGAAGCGTTGGGGGTTTTGGGTGGATTTGCGGTAAATGATATAGGAGTTGTATATGGCCAATTGAAAAAAATAAATCGCTACTTTTTTGTACCAGTGGTATGTCCTTCTTGAGGCAAGATATGGTTCCAACATTTGATCGTTAAAGTCGACTCCCCCCATAAACAAATTGTATTGATGGATGCATGTGGGTTTCTGGATGGGGCCATTCCTTCTGGGGATTTCCACATAGGTGTTGTTGTGGATGGAAGACAACATATACACATCCCTTCTGTCCCTCCACTTCACTGCCAGAATCTCTTTGTTACGCAGACATGCCGTTTCTCCTTTTCTCAACTTCTTATTAACAAGACTTTGAGGAAAGCCCTTCCGATTTTTTTTCACGGTGCCACATGCTGGCGTCTTCTTCCGATGAAGGTTGTGGAACAGGGGCAGAGAAGTGTAGAAGTTATCTACATACAGGTGGTATCCTTTGTCGAGTAGGGGGTATATGAGGTCCCAAACAACTTTCCCGCTGGTTCCCAAGTAGTCCGGGCAATTAGGAGGCTGCAGCTGGGTGTCCTTCCCTTCGTACACCTTGAAGGAATATGTGTACCCTGTGGCTCGGTCACATAGTTTGTACACCTTCACCCCATAGCGGGCCCTTTTGCTGGGGATATATTGCTTAATTTTAAGCCTGCCGCTAAATTTCACAAGGGACTCATCTACACATATTTGTTGATCCGGGGTGAACAGCTGGGGGAATACTTCGGAAAAATAATTTAATATTGGGCGAATTTTGTAAAGCCTGTCAAAATTTGGATCAGTTCGGGGAGGGCACTGGGTATTGTCGCTAAAATGTAGGAACCTCATTATCATCAGATACCTGGTTCTGGGCATTACCGCGGAGAAGAGCGGCATGTGGTGGAGGGGGTGGGTTGACCAATAGGAACGGAATTCGTTTTTTTGAGTGAGCCCCATATTAAATGTGAGGCCCAAAAAAACCTTGAACTCCTCCACTGTCAGGTCTCTCCACTCATAGGGACGGGCATAATATGATGTGGGATTTTGCAAAATAAATTGCTGTGCATACAGGTTGCACTGGGCCACAATTGACGCCAACATGTCCTCCGTAAAAATTAAATTAAAAAAATTAATTGGGGTGAAATTCCCTGTATCCACCTGGACTCCTGGCTGGGCCGTGAAAGGGGGAACGCTAGCTTCTCCTGAATTGGGAGGAAGCCACAAGGGGTTCTGAAGTGCAAAGGGAAGGCTGGCATGGGACCTAACCCTTTGGGGCTGGGGTGACACCCCACTGGTACTTGGCCTTTCTTGCCGAGGGACTGCGGTGCTAGTGGATGGCACTGCAGTGCTAGTGGATGCCACTGCGATGCTGGCGGATGCCACTGCGGTGCTGGCGGATGCCACTGCGGTGCTGGCGGATGCCACTGCCTCCTCACTAGAACGCCTTCGTTTGGCGGGCCGAGTTTCTTCCTCCGAGTCTGTAAGTGTTTCGCTACTGAGGACTGGCTCGTAATTTACGTCAGAATCCGAATTGGAGAGGGAATCTGAAAAAGAGAGCTCCGCGTTGCTCTCATCGGCCGTAGAAAGAATTTGGTATGCCTCCTCGGCGGAAAAGCTTTTTTTGGACATGGCGGCTGGTGGTTTATGAGATTGCACAGCTGTGTGCTAAGCCTGCACTGATGAGGTGGCACTAATTGATGGCACAGATGTGCACTGATGAGGCGGCACAAGTGGGCACTGATCGCACAGATAGGCACTGATGAGGCGGCACAGATGGGCACTGATGGGCACTGATGAGGCGGCACAAATGGGCACTGAGGCAGCAGATGAGCACTGAGGAAGCAGCACAGATGTGCACAGATTTACACTAATGAGGCGGCACAGGTGGGCACAGATATGCACTGATGTGGCACAGGTGAGGTGGCACAGATGGGCACTGATGAAGCGGCACAGATGGGCACTGATGAAGCGGCACAGATGGGCACTGATAAGGCAGCACAGATGGGCACTGATAAGGCAGCACAGATGTGCACTGAAGCGACAGATGGGCACTGATTGGTACAGATGGGCACTGAGGAGGTGGCACAGATGGGCACTGAGGAGATGGCACAGATGGGCACTGAGGAGATGGCACAGATGGGCACTGAGGAGATGGCACAGATGGGCACTGAGGAGGTGGCACAGATGCGCACTGATTGCACAGATGCGCACTGATTGCACAGATGCGCACTGCACAGACGGGCACTGATGGGCACAGACGGGCACTGATGGGCACAGACGGGCACTGATGGGCACAGATGGGCACTGATGATGCACTGATGGCACAAGTGGGCACTGATGTGCACAGGTGGGCACAGATGGCACTATATTGGTGTCACTGTGGGCACTGTTGGGCACTTTTTGGGCACACTTTGCTGTTTTTTACTCACAGAATCTCTCTCTCCTCACACGCTGTCTCTGTGTGAGGAGAGAGAGAGCCGGCAATGAGAGATGATCTCAATTGTTTACCTTTTAGATCATCTCTCATTGGAGGCGGCGATCGCGCTGTAAACGGCCGCTGTGATTGGCCGTTTACAGCGATCTGTGATTGGCTGTGTCCAAGGGACACGGCCAACACAGATTTTCCCCGAGGCGCGCTCACGAGAGCGCGCTGGGAATGAGGAAAGGGGACGACGTCAATGGACGTAGTCCCGGTTTTTCAGATCCGCGCTGTTGCCGTCATTTGGCAATGGCCCGGATCTGAGCAGGTTAAAGGAGAACAGTTGGGACCTATGTGATTTCACTAGACATCTGTGCAGGAAAGTGTGCGTCACACTTGTGCGACTTTGGACATCAGAGTCGTATGACAAGTCATACCCCATGATTTTCAATGTGTACCATTCATATCTTTGCGACTTCAAGTAACGCTGACTTCAACGTAGTCCCTGTACTACTTTGGTCTGACTTTAATGCGAGTTGAGGTCCATAGACCTCAAGTTTACACAGGCATTCCCTGGAATTGCGGCAAAATTGCTGATGCAAAATCATGGGAAAGTTGCGTGTCTTTCCCTGCGACTCCTGCGTCCATAGACCTCAAGATTACACAGGCATTGCTTAAAGTCGCATTAAAATCTCGCAACTTTCAGGTCGCACAAGTGTGAAAGGTGCCTAAGTCACTGTGCTGAGTACTATTTTATACCTAGAATATAAAGTAGTCCCACCATCAAACACTAGTAAACATATGTTCTCAATATAATTGTGCTCAAATGGCTGAAAATCACACAGATGGTATCACCTACTGAAAGCTTGCATTGTACTCAGCAGCATATGCTGAAAAGAGGCAAATGCCTATCAGCCAATGCCACATCGGCACGAGCATGGTTGTTACTATAATATTAATGCCTGAAATGCAAAACATTATTGTATTGAATCAAACATTAGTAAATGTATTTTCTCTGTAGGTGAGTGCTTAGCTCTGTAGCATAGCGGTATACCCAGCTGCCCCCAAAAGTTCAAGCCATGAATTCAAATCCCACTGACAGCATCACCTCCTGGAAGTGTGCATTGTACTCAGAAGCATAATTAGCCAAAGCCCATCAGCTTGCTTTATTCCATATTTTAACTCTTCAAATGCATGCAATGGTATGTACTTATTCAATAATATGGTATGGAATTCCAAAATTCAAGGGAAAAAACGTCGTAGGGTCCCCCCAGTACATACCAGGCCCTTCGGTATGGACTTTAAGGGGAACCCCACACCAAAATGTAAAATAAATTTGATGTGGGGCCCCCAAAATCCATACCAGACCCTTATCCGAGCATGCAGCTTGGAGGTCAGGATAGGGGGGGACGAGTGAGCACCCTCCCCTTCTGAACCTTACCAGGTCACATGCTCCAAAGCACCTTTTCCCCCATGTTGATGGGGACAAGGGCCTCTTCCCGACAACACTGGTCGGTGGTTGTCGGTCTGCAGGCAGGGGGTTTATAAGAATCTGGAAGCCCCCTTTAACAAGGGGGCTCCCAGATCCTGCCCCCTATGTGAATAGGTATGGGGTACATTATACCCCTACCCATTCACCAAAAAAAGCAGTGAAATGTAAAAAAATTAATAGCCGGTTTTTGACAAGTCCTTTATTGTAGAATAGCTCCGAGCTGTCTTCTTCCCTGAGCCATCTTCTCCAGACGCTGTCTCTCCCTCCTCCATCTTCTCCCCGAGCTGTATTCTCCCAGAGCCGTCTCTCCTGCCGCCGCCATCTGCTGTGTTCTTCCGCACCGCTGGTTACCCGCTAATAAAAAAAAGCTGCTCTTCTTCCATGGTGCTCTTCCTCCGCTGTGTTGTCACCCGCTGTGTGGCGTCTCTTACATAGCCATGGAGCGGACTCTCCGGGTGACATTATCGGATGGCCACAGAAGACCGCCACAAGAAGAGCGACTTTTTTTTTATTTGTGGGTAACCGGCTGCGCTGAAGAACACATCAGCGGGAGAAGATGGTGGCAGCAGGAGAGACAGCTCGGGGAGAAGAAACATCAAACACTAGTGAATGTATTTTCTATGTATGACTGAGCTACACCCAATAGGCTAGCGGTCAGCACTTCTACCTTGAAGAACTCATGGGTTCAAATCCCACAGAGAAATACTAAAAGATTGAATTGGTGAAAAAAAAGCAAATGATTATTAGCCAATTAGCCAAAGCAGCATATGCTGAAAATAGGTGAATGCCAATTAGCCAATGCACTTTAAATTTTTGCTGATTCTATTATATTAACTCTTCAAATGCATGCAATGATATGTAAGTATTCAATACTATTATGGTGTGAAATTCCAAACACCACACACTAACTAATGGGCAGATTACATTTTTTTGTTTGTTCATTTTAATTCGCTTGTGCACTGAAAAAATAAACACAGCTGGGGGATGGTAGGTACATAAACCATCAAACACTAGTAAAAGTATTTTGTATATATAATTGTGCTCAGCCCAATAGGCTAGCAGTTAGCACCTCTACCTTCAAACATTCAGGTATTGAAAGACTCATGGGTTCAAATCCCACAGAAGAATCCTAAAATATTACTATTGGTGGAGAAAAGGAGAATTACTGTTAGCCAGTTAGCCAATTAGCCAAAGCAGCATACAGTAAATGCCAAGTAGCCAATACACTTTAATGTGGTTGATATTATTGTAATAACTATTCAAATGCTTGCAATGGTATGTAAGTATTCACTAATATTATGGTGTGAATCTACAAACACCACACACTAGCTAACAAGCAGTTTACATTTGATAAACTGTATTGTATAGTATATAACACATCAAACACTAGTAAAAGTATTTTGTATGTATAATTGTGCTCAGCCCAATAGGCTAGCAGTTAGCACCTCTACCTTCAAACATTCAGGTATTGAAAGACTCATGGGTTCAAATCCCACAGAAAAATCCTAAAAGATTGCATTGGTGGGAAAGGAGAATGCCAGTTAGCCAATTAGCCAAAGCAACACAAATATACATGTATATATATTTACTGAAAATAGGTGATTGCCAAGTAGCCAATGCAGTTTAATGTGAAAGTTTTTATTGTATTAACTCTTTAAATGCATGCAATGGTATGTAAGTATTCAATTATATTATGATGTGACATTCCAAACACCACACACTAGCTAAAGGGCAGTTTACATTTATTTGTTTATTTTAATTCACTTGTGCACTGAAAAAATAAACACAGCTGGTGGATGGTAGGTTGGCTGTTGTTTGAACTCATACCATGAGTGGTGTGAAGATATCCAAGCAGACCACTAAGCCATTGTGCTAACTACAAGACCTGCATAATAGTGTAGTATTATTAAAGAATTAACATAAATAATTACTGCTTTATAGTCAACTAAATTAATAAATAATAAATCAAAAACATGAAAAAAACAACATACAACAAATAGGTAACCTAAATGATTAATACATGTAACTTTACAGAATAGCAGACATTACTATGTAATAATCATTCAGAACTGCATTTCTTAGCAAAAGAAGGAAAAAAAACTAGGAATACTAATTGCAATATAAATTAATAGATGCACGGGAACTAGAGCACATCTCTGATAAAAAAAATGTTTCTTTCACATACATGGATCATGGCTACAGTACAGTGCTATATAACAACTTCATAAGAATTGGCATTTGTATATACGCGGAAGCGGTAATTAGCGGCAAGTTAGAATTTTCAAATGTTTATTCTCCGCTTATATCGCTACTTTTCATGCGCAAATTCGCCGATTTTGTTTCCATTTGCCTAAAATGGGCTCTATTATTTGCCATAGTGCCCAGTACTTCCTGGAGTTATAGTAAATTACCCCCATAGTCTCTGATAAAACAATGAAATATCACATTGTATATAAAAGCCTTCGATATAAGAGAAGAATAACATGCGTGTGGGATCCAACATATATTTACCCTTAGGGTTTTGCGTGTTGGTATTGTCATGAGGATCCTCCTATTCAGGCTGATATGCTGTAGGGATCTTTTATTTACTCATAATAGATATTTAATTCATTGAACTATTCTGGGTATATGACCTTTATTCATATGTTTGAGTGATTGGTTCAATACATAGAGAAAAGTAAGCAAAGAGAGAGAAGAGAATGATAGTGTCTAAAGAAATAAGGGATGGTAAAGAAGGAGGAGGTCACTCCAGCATGGCTAGCCGGTGGATGAGGATGGGGCATCCCCGACCCATACAGAAAAGTCATCGGAGTATCGAAACATTGACCACGAGGTCCAGGTGGTGGAGAACTGTTCCTCCTTCCCCGCTTCCTGCGCCAACAGGCACTCCAGATCTCTTATCTGATCCACCTCGACAGCCCAATCGCCCACATCTGCTGTTCTCCAATGTCAGGGAATCACTGTCCTAACTGTGGCCAGAAAGTGGCGCAATGTATCATTTTTAATCGACTTGAGGGAACCTGGGAGCATAGATCACTGGTGTGGGCTTAATTGAGGTCGCCATCAGCCTGCCGTATAGATCAAAGACCTTTTGCCAAAGTTTCCTAATTTTAGGGCAAGCCCACCAAATGTGGAGCATTGTCCCTCTAGAGGATAGGCATCGCCAACAAGTATCTGACAAAGAAGGGTTAAACCTTTGGATAGTCGCTGGGCATCTGTACCACCTCGTTAATAGCTTAAACCCTTTTTCTTGAGTCTTAGTTGCCAAGAAAATCCTATGCGTCAGGATAAAGCTTTTTTGCCAATCAGCAGGGGAGATGGAGTGTTGTAAGTCTGTTTCCCATTTCTGCGTGTATGTTGGAAGGTCAGATACGTTCAGTAGTAGGGAATATAACAGTGATACTACGTGTGTTGGCGGGTCCGGTTGTAGGAGCAGCTCGTCAAAGTCTGATGGGTCA
The DNA here is from genome assembly GCA_037952835.1 of Lithobates septentrionalis. Lineage (NCBI taxonomy): Eukaryota > Metazoa > Chordata > Amphibia > Anura > Ranidae > Lithobates > Lithobates septentrionalis. The sequence goes on along the minus strand of JBBDGP010000859.1, from coordinate 1,840,091 downwards.
TCTAGGATCTCTGAAATGGAGGAGAAAGTACGTATGTATGACATTAATTGACCCCTCTGTAAGCACATTGTTGGGGGCCTCAGGTCCGTCTGGGAGGGTATGTCCGTTCTCAAGGATGGGTCAGCGCGTAAAACCTGCGCTAAGCGTCTATGACTATCCCTATTCCAGGGTCCAAATCTCCACTTACTTACAGCTGGGGGGAAGGCCGGAGTCCCGAAGAGAGGGGTCATTGGGCCCTGAGGTTTAGATAAATTTTCCAGTTAAGATCAGACGGTCCCAAAACTGAAGTGTTTGACGAGTAAGAGCAGTAGAGAGTGTACTATCCTTACTCTGAGCCGTAGGGGTCCACGGCAGGGCGCAAAGATCAATCTCATTGAGATGTCTCTCCAGTTGAAGCCAGAGATTGGTTGAAGGGTGGTGAAACCAATCCACGATACATATGAGTACCGCCGCCTTATGATATGTAGAGGCATCTGGGACCCCCGCTCCCCCCCAGGCCTTTGGAAGGATCATTGTGTCGTATTTTATCCTGGGACGGTCCCTCTTCCATATGAATTTAGAAAAAATCTGATGAAGCTTTTTGAAGAATGAGGTGGAAATATGGATAGGAATGGTTTGAAAAAGATATAAGAATCGAGGGAGAACATCAATCTTCAAAACATTCACCCTACCCAACCAAGAGAGCTGTTTAGATGCGTATGTAGCCAGATCCGCTTGTGTTCTAAGAATTAGAGGGGTAAAGTTGCTGGAGAATAGTTGGGATGCGTCTGTTGGGATATGAATTCCTAGATAGCGAATAGATGTGGAGCTTGTCTTAAAAGGAAAGGAGGACGAGAGGTGTTGGAGAGCCGCTTTTGGGAGTGAAATGTTGAGGATTTCTGACTTACTATGATTAACTTTAAAGTTACAAACATATCCATATCTCTGAAACTCCTGTATAATGGATGGCAGGGATACTTGCGGTTGGGTTACAAACATGAGTAAGTCGTCTGCAAATAGGGCAATTTTAGTATGTATAGGGCCTATATGAATACCATGAATAGCCGGGTTGTTCCTAAGGGCGATGGCTAGGTGTTTCATAACAAGAACATAGAGAATGGGGGACAAAGGACACCCCTGCCGCGTTCCATTGTGAATAGTGAATTTTGGACATAGGGAACTGTTTAGTCTGATCCTAGCAGAGGGAGATGGATAGAGGGACATTATTCTGGAGATCATGTTTTGGCCTAGACCTATCTGTTGCAGTGATAGGCGAAGGAATTGCCAGTCGACGCGGTTGAAGGCCTTCTCCGCGTCGACCGTGGGAAGGCACAATGGGACATTGTGGGCCCGAGCATAATCCGCAATGAGAAGTGTTTTCAGGGTGTTATCCCACGAATCTCTTCCACTCACAAAGCCAACCTGATCTAGGTGTATTAAGCGGGGTAACAATGGTTGCATTCTATTAGCTAGCACCTTCGCATACACCTTCAGATCTACCACTATCAGCGATATGGGTCGGTAATTTGCACATATAGTCAGGTCTTTGTCCGGCTTTGGGAAAAGGGTGATATGTGCCTCTAGTGTTTGCAGCGGGAATACTGATCTCTCAGAGAGGGAGTTAAACACTTTTGTAAAGAAGGGGGTAAGGAGGGGAACAAATTGTTTTTTGGAGTGAAGCCATCAGGGCCCAGACTTTTACCAGATGGGGTAGATGCAATGGCGCGGGCAACCTCGTCTTCCGAAATCGGAGCTTCAAGGTCCTCTATCGTTTGGTCATCTAGAGTAGGTAATGCATTTTGTGAAATATATGAGGCCTCTGTTCCTGCTGTAGTGGAGGGAGACACAGTGGGGTTTGCTGTAGGTATGTTATACAGGGATTGATAGAAGTCCCGGAATACCTGTCCCATCTCAGAAGGCGAAGAGACAGTTTTCCCAGATTGTATAAAAGTGTTAGGTTGTTTGGTATGCAGGGTGCGAGCTAGTGATCTACCACATTTATCCCGAAATTTGTATTGATGAAAGGCTAGTTTGTTCACAAATGTACAGGCTGATTACTCGTATAATTCCCTAAGCTGAGTGCGGGCGGAAGAAACCTCCGCAAGCACTTCCACTGTGGGGGAGCGCTTATGGGTAGTCTCCAGCGTCCTAAGTTTGTGTACCGCCGTAGCTATTGCAGCTGAGCGTTCTTTTTCCAGGCGGGCACCCATTTGAATAAAGCTACCCCGCAATACCGCCTTTATTGCCTTGCCATTTAATGGGTGGTGAAGTGTCGTCAGAAGCGTGGTCCGTAAAAAAATTTGATATAGTCTCCGCTATTCGTGTATCATACCCTGGTTCAGTCAAAAGCGAGTCATTTAACCTCCATGTCCTTGTTTTCTTTTTTTAATGCACAATAAAAAAATTGTGGAGAATAATATTTGGCTATGTGTTTTAGTTCAAATGACAGTTTGGGAGTAGGCAGTTACATTTAAAAAAATACAATGTAAAATTGACAAGGGACACCAACATGGTTGTATCTTTGATCTTAAAAACCATGGGATAATGGTGTTTTGGTAACACAAAAAAAAAAAGCATAATAATATTATTCTTGATATCACTAGAAAAAAAAAAGCCTTTGAATATTAGTTTGCAATAACTCCATCAGTATCACCAGCAAAGCAGCTTCATTATTATCCCATTAAAGAAGAAGGGAATGTGCGCTTTCATAATTTGCCACATCACGAATGTTAATTCTCCATTACGAGTGCTAGTTTACAAGACCGACCTCTTCTGGCTTGTCCTTGCTTCCGAGAATGCGTGTTTGTACTTTGGACTTTTATCCGACGGATTTGTGTACACATGCTCGGAAAATCCAACAACAGACATTTGTCCGCGGAAAATTTTAAAACCTGCTATCCAACATTTGTCCACGGAAAATCCGGCAACAATTGTCCGATGGAGCATACACACGATCAGGTTTTCCGCCAACAGCCCGTCATCACACATTTCCCGTTAGAAAATCCAATCATGTGTACGAGGCTTAAGGCATCTAATTGACCTGTGAAAATTCAGCCTTAAGAAGGGTTGTAACTGGTTCCTTCCCTTTATGAAAGGTAAGTATCCTTCCTCCTCCCCAGCTGCCCTGTTCCTTATTTCCTGACCCCCTCAGGGCCCTTTCTCACTATGTGCAGCTACCTGCATTTTTCCTCATGGTAGAAAGCAGGCAGCTGCAATGACATGCAGAAAACAATAGTTTTCTACTTATGCCGCGTACACACGAGCGGACTTTACGGCGGACTTTGCCCGGCGGACTGGATTTCGTCGGACAATTCGATGTGTGTGGGCTCCAGCGGACTTTGTTTGCTCAAAAGTTGGACGGACTTAGATTTGAAACTTGTTTAAAATTTATCCGTTGAAATCGAGTCCGGTCGAAAAGTCCGCCGTCTGTATGCTAGTTCGACGGACAAAAAGCCACGCTAGGGCAGCTATTGGCTACTGGCTATGAACTTCCTTGTTTTAGTCCGGTCCTACGTCATCACGTACGAATTCGACGGACTTTGGTGGATTGTGTGTAGGCAAGTCCGTTCATTCAGAAAGTCCGTCGTAAAGTACGTAGAAAAATCCGCCGGGCAAAGTCCACCGTAAAGTCCGCTCGTGTGTACGCGGCATTACAGTTTTTTAGACCAGAGTGCAGGGTTTCACTACATTCCAGGCTGTGTGATGTTTTGCAACATGTTTTGGTGATATTGTGCCACTTTGCATTGTTCTGCATGTCATTGCACAGCAAGAGCAGTGCCCCTAGCTGCTGTGCAATGACATGAATGAAGTGTCATCTTGTACACTTCATATAGATCTCTGTAAAAAATAAATAAATACATGAATAAAAGGAGCTGTGATGCAATGAATTGTGCATCACACCACCCCCTGCCACACAGTTGTGCAAGAAGGTGCTATGCGGGCAGCAGCTTTTTGGGCTGCAGGTTAGTGTGAATTGTCCCTCGCTCCCAAAGCTAGCAAGTGCACTCACCCACCATCCGGCTGAGCCCCAACACCTTCCAGGATCAGTGGACACCACAGACTCCAGCAGCCTCCTTCAGGAGTTGCCTGACCATGCATCCTTTTCAATGCACCACGGCAACAAACTTTTCTCCACCTGGTACTCCTCCTGAACCTCCTATTGGCGTTTGTTTGGGGTAGGTCTAGTAATCATAGTTTGTCTACTGCTCCTCATGACCTCACAGTTGAGGTGGTCTGATCAGTTTTACTTTGCAGTGCGAAGGAAAGTATGTTTTGACCGTCAAGATGACAGTCTTTGGTTTTTACCAATGTGCGCACATAGACCCACTTCCTTTCAGTCAATTGCAAAAGCACCAGAAAAGGTGTCTGCTGGCTGTTTACTGAAAGCCATAAAAAGTGGTACACAGCATGCGTTTTTGCGATACGGCACTGCGCCCCTTTAACTGACAATTGTGCTGTCATGCGACGTTGTACCCCAACAAAATTGACATCCTTTTTTCCCCACAAATAGAGCTTTCTTTTGGTGGTATTTGATCAACTCTGCAGTTTTTATTTTTTGCGCTATAAACAAAAAAAGAGCAACAATTTTGAAAAAAAAGCAATATTTTTTACTTTTTGCAATATTATTATTATTATTATTATTATTATTAATAAACAGAATTTAAATAGCGTCAACAGTTTACACAGCGCTTTACAACATGAGGGCAGACAGTATACTTACAATACAAATCAATACAGGAGTATATCCCCAAAAAATATCTAAAAAAAACTAATTTTGTTTCAATATATTTTATTTTCCAATAAAAGTGAATACATCATAGGCAATAAACATGAAGCAGGTCCTCAGCCCCGCAATAGCTAAGAATGATGTAACAGTTACAGAAATATAATCATCATATAGTACAGGAAATTCCTAAAGTGATCAGAAAGTGAAAAGTATAACTTGGAAAACAATAATACATAAAAGGATTCATGTAGTTGAGGAGGAAATCCCGGAGAACAAAGTCTAAATTATCTAGTCCTTTTTTATTTTAGCTCGGGTTACCTCTCATTATGATAAGGTGGGTGATCCCAGATGGAGGGAGCTCCACCACCCCAATAGGGAACATTCTGTGGCAGAGCTCCCCCCCCCAAGACCCCCCACCCCGACATTTACCTTGCAATACGTAAAATTTGTGAAAAAAAAAAAACATAAAAAAGAAAACCACCCATCACTTTCTGTAGAGGGTAATAAGTATTTTTGGCATACAAGACAGATCAAAGGTCTAGGAATAACCATAGTTTAGTAATTATGGCATGTATTTGACCGCCCTGACAAGCAACTAGTTTAAATGTAATGAAAAAAAAAAAAATAGAATAAAAAATGTTCTTAACATGTAACTGGTTTTTCCATTTTTGAGGAGTATGCGTTATAGCCAACATAATGCTAGACCTCATTACAAAAGAGTAATCTTGTTTGGTCTAGTTAAAAATCATTTGAGTAAGAAGTGGGGGGTGGGGACCTTAGGGAGAGTGAGAATGGGAGGGGGAAGAGGAGAAAAGAAAGGAAAGAGACAGAAGAAGAAATGTGAGTTTATATTGGAAGCCGACTGGGGGGAGCCCAGAGTCCTGTAGTCGCCTCTTGAGGACTCTAGTAGAGGGATATTCCCACAAAATCTGCCCAAGGCTCCCACACCCTTTTGAACTTTTCTGAGCGATCCAAGACTACGCCCGCCATCTTTTCCTGGTTCATAATCCAGGATATCTTTCGTTTGGCCATGAGGGTGGAAACATATGGTTGCTTCCAAGCTTTGGCTATCGTGAGCTTAGCTCCTAAAAGGATAAAGTGTAATGAGGCGTTGCGTGTTCCTGGAGGCTCCCTGGACTGGGAAGTTAAGGAGTGCTATGAGGGGAGATACTTGTATGGATAAGGCTGTGATTTTGTTAATCCAGGTGAAGATCTTGTGCCAAAACTGGCGTATTCTGGGACAGGACCACCAAGTATGTATCATATCACCTCTTAATTCACAACCTCTGAAGCAGAGAGGAGAGGAGGATGGGAAAATCGCAGCTAGTTTAGATGGGACTAGGTACCATCTAGTTATAACTTTTACGTTAGCTTCCATGAGGCTGGTATTAAGAATCCCCTTGAAGGAGTTTGCAAAATTTTGGTGCCAAGTGTCGGTTTTCCATTGTTGTGACAAGTCCTCCACCCATTGCAGCATGTAAGGTGCCTTGGATTGTGTTGATGATAGGGCCCTGTAGATCACCGAGATTCCCCCCCTCTGCTCAATGGCCTGGCCACACCAAGATTCATATTTAGTTAATAATAGTTTGTGGGAAGATGTCTTGCACTTTTTCTGTAAAAAGTTTGAGATTTGAGAGAATCTGAAAAATTCTAAGGAGGGCATTTCCAAGTTACTAATACAATATGGTTTGGAGATCGGGCCCAAAGGCCTGAGAAAGTGGCCTATCCTGTAAAGCCCTTTGTCTAGCCACCATTGAAAGGCTTTAATGTCTAGCCCCGGTGGGAAGTCAGGATTATGAAATATATGTTTAAGAGGTTCTATAGGAGATGAGATCTGGTTGTTTTTCCGTAGGCAATCCCAGAGATGGAAAGAGTGTGAAAGCGTCGGGGATAGGATTGAAGGTCTTAGTTTATTAGGGCACCAGAGGAGATAGTCTATGGTATGGAGTGGTACTGCCAGCCTTTCAATATGCACCCAGTCAGGTTTTTCCCAGCGGGAGTAAACTGCTGAGATTTGAGCAAGGTGGGCTGCTTGGAAATACCAGAGTAGGTTAGGTAAGCCCAGTCCGCCACCGGTCTTGGCTCTAAACAAGATTGATTTTGAGAATCTATGACCTCTTTTGCCGCAAACAAATTGTATAATTTTGGCTTGGATTTTTTTTAGTCGGGCTTTGTCGATAGGGATTGGGAGGGCCCTAAAGTAATATAGGATGCGGGGAAGAAGGGTCATTTTAATTGAATTTATTTTGCCAAGCCAGGATAACGAGAGCCCAGACCACCTGGTCAAGTCCTCTTCCAGTTTTTGGTATAGCTGAGGATAATTAGCTTGATAAAGGAGCTCTATCTTGGGGGTCAATTTAATCCCCAGGTATGTGATATGCGCTTCATTCCACGTGAACCTGAAACTCTCTCTTAGCCTGGCCAGCAAAGGGGTAGGTAGGTTGATGTTGAGCGCTTGAGACTTGTCATAATTTACTTTAAGTCCTGAGATAGATCCGAATTCGTCAAGAAGGTGGCATATGTTGGGGAGGGAGGTCAGGGGAGACGATATAAACATTAGGATGTCGACTGCAAACAACGCACATTTGTGGTGACGGGGACCGCATTGAACCCCCTGTATGTTCGGATTGGATCTGATGGCGATTGCTAGGGATTCGATTGCTATGGCAAAAATCAATGGGGATAGGGGGCACCCCTGTCTTGTACCTTTCGAAATGGGGAAAGACTCAGAGTAAAATCCCTGCAGACGCACCTGGGCTGTGGGAAATGAGTATAGAGCATGCAGAACATTCAGAAAGGAGTCCCCAAATCCCCATCTATGTAAAATGTTAAATATATAATTCCAATTTACGGAGTCGAAAGCTAAAAACTAATTTCTTTTTCAGTTTAGGCCGATATGTATTCTTCTACATATTTTTGGTAAAAAAAATTGCAATAAGCGTATATTGATTGGTTTGCGCAAAAGTTATAGCATCTACAAAATAGGGGATAGATTTATGGCATTTTTATTATTAATTTTATTTTTATTAGTAATGTCGGCGATCTGCGATTTTTATCCTGACTGTGACATTATGGAGGACACATCGGACACTTTTGACACTATTTAGGGACCATTGTCATTTATACAGCGATCAGTGCTATAAAAATGGAAGGGGTTAAACACTAGGGGGTGATCAAGGGGTTAGGTGTGTCCTAGGGAGCGATTCTAACTGTGGGGGGGATGGGCTCACTAGAACATGACAGAGATCACTGCTCCTGATGACAGGAAGCAGTAGATCTCTGTCATGTTTCTAGGCAGAAAAGGAAAATGCCTTGTTTACATAGGCATCTCCCCGTTCTGCCACTTCGTGACACAATTGCGTGTCCCTGGCGTACATAGATTTTGCGGGACCCGTAGGCGTGGTCACGGAGTATGCGGCGAGCGCGCGCGTCCACAATGCCACAATTTAAAGGGGCCGTACCTGTACGCCCATTTGCCCAACCATGCCATTGTGCCGACGTACATCGTTGTGCGCTGGTCGGAAGGGGTTAAACACAAGTGTCACATGGTGTGGGTGTGGTAGCACCCATCCAGCAGTTTGCTTTTTCAGGATAAAAAAAAATGCAACCTACTAAACTAAGCTTCCTATGTTAGAGGACCCCAGTGAATGTCCCATGATAGTGACCACTGCCAAAGGCTTTTGGCTTTCTTCCAGGAGGTTTACATTCAGCTGGGTATCCTGTTTGCCATCAAAACAGTAGGATCTGTATAGGTTCTGTCATTTTTGGGCAGGGAGATTAATGTCTTCCAGTGTCCTGATGATTCATTGGATTGACAGGCCCCCGCTGAAACAGCTTCAATACCCTTTTGGGTCCCTTTATTCTCTCTGGTTGCTTTGAATAATTCTTCAAAGATGAATGGTCTGAAGATCCTTGGCTGGTCACCTGGGCCAAAGGGAATATGTTATATAACCTGATATTACTGACGTTTTTTCCCTTCATCCGTGGCAGTGGAAATATGGGGTGAAAAATTGGGAACAGGTGTGTGTATTTCAAGACTGATAATCTGAGTGTGGTACAAGTGACAGATTGTCTCTCCATGCACTCACCACCTGTGGTCTCCTGGTTGCATTTTCTGGTACTAAGATGCTTGGGAATTGAATATCTGATTTAAGGCCACACTTTACAGGTGTATCCAAAGCTATTGTTGACACAATTTTTCATTAACAGTTATAAGGTTTCTGTTCTCTTGCTCCAGCAGCTACTCTGTGGGTCTTCCTTGCCTCAAAATTTTGTGGACCCTTATTTTCAACCCCTGCTAGACCTGGTGCAGGCCTCCCTATATCAGAACACATGCTAAATGTACAGTCAGGTTTGCGACGTCTGATTCTTTTCTCGTGCTTAATCTATCTGTCAGAAAAAGCTGTAGTCAGTCCAAAGGAGGGTACTGTCTTTATACTCTGTTGCCTTGGTTTAACCTTTCTGATTGCGAAGATGTTACTAATATATTCCCTATCCTGCATGTTTTTTAAGAAGGTCAGAAATGTATGCCTTGCTGTCCTGATTCTTGGAGTCCAATTTCATTGCAGATCTTGATTGATGACCTCTTTATGTTGTCTTATGCCGTATACACATGGGCGGACTTTTCGGCATCAAAGGTCTGACGGTCTTTCCGACTGACTTTCGACTGACTTTTGACAGACTTCCGACGGACTTTCGAACTACCGAACTTGGCTACATACGATCACACCAAAGTCCGATGGATTCGTACATGATGACATACGACCGGACTAAAATAAGGAAGTTCATAGCCAGTAGCCAATAGCTGCCCTAGCATCGGTTTTCATCCGTTGGACTAGCATACAGACGAGCGGATTTCTCGATAGGAACTGAGTCCGGCGGAGTTCCGGCGGAAAGATTTGAAACATGTTCCAAATCTAAAGTCCATCTGATTTTCGACCAAAAAAGTCCGTTGCAGGTCCGATGAAGCCCACACACGGTCGAATTGTCCGACGGATTCGTTCCGTTGGACCAGTCTGGTCGAAAAGTCCACCCGTGTGTACACAGCATTAGGTTCATTTTTCCTCCTAAGTTGAGGCTCTCTTATTTCAAGTCACCTTTTCCTGGGTGTATTTTGTTGCGTTGTTGCCAAGGATAAATGTACAATTGGTAGAATCAGAGCAAATTACATATTGCTACAGGCAAACGGGAGAACATACTGCTACCATTGTTCAGAATCTTTTATAAATGGGGCAAAAATGAGATAATTGAGATGCACATCTTAGATTTGAAATTAATGCATAGAAATAGGACCATCATTCCACACATAGATTGCAATGTAATGGACTTCGGTCCGCGTATCACACCCAAAATGGCCGACGGGACTTCTATTCGCAATATCACTGGGAAAATGGCGGCCGCAATTATTAATCTAGCCCACAAATCACCAAATACTATAAATAGGAACTGTAGCAAGCACTATGCACGCTCCAGATGACGTCAGAGTGACGAAATGCGTAGGGCAGAGTCAGCATACGTCCTTGCATCATATCCTGTCACAAGCATTGGTGTCAGCAACAAATGCCTTTGTTAATGCTACCGTATGTGAGTACTTTTCCATGCGTTTGTTAATAAAACAGTATCACACTATTTGGGCTCCCTCTCTCTCTTCCATGGTGTACAACATATAATGGAATCTCCTCATAGCCAGCACTAAGGACGGTCTTCTTTCATTATTGCTACACAGTGGCATATACTGTGGATGCTTTTAACCCCAGGAGGGGGAGAAGAATCTGGTGAGTGCAGCTACAATAGGAACACGAATTAAGATATGCACGGTGTGTTCACTCACTGAAAAGTCCATCTGACTAGAAAGAGGATTTCCTTCACGGGCACAAGAGCAATTTATAATTTAAAATCCAATATAATTATCATTATTTTTTATTTTTTTTCATTCATTCATTTTTTATTCTTATTTTTTATTATCCAGCAGTCTTGGTTTTTTCACTTGTTTTATGTATAATGGACACTATAGAAATGCAGACCTAGGAAATCTGCTTGTTTGGTGGTTTTTAATAATTAGCACTTTGGAAAGTTTTATGTAAGCATATCATTTTCAGTTGCACCTTAGATTGGTTCAGCAAGTATCACAATTTTGTTTAGTGTTTTATCCTCAACGGATATACTGATTTTTTGCACCAGGAATCACTTACTTTGTTTTGTTTTAGCTTTAATGTAAAATGACAGTGTACAAGTAATTCTTGGTTGGTTTACTTGATTGATACACTTTGGTAATACTTATTACAGTTTTTCTCCATTGTTTTGGCTCATTTCTTGAAACAGAAATGACATTCTCAAAACAACATGGACAAATCTCCAAACCACTTGACAATTGTTCACAACTGAATTGAATTTCTCACTCATTTCATCAAAATTGCAAATGTCTCAGTACATGTCTCAATGTCTCAGCACATCTTTCAAATGATTAAGTACAAGTAGCCTACATTTAGCACAATTTCCAAGTGAATAGATCTTGTTGATCTAAACTGATTGTCAATTCTCAGTCTAATGGTTGTTCTCTCCAAAACGTATCAGCGTCATTTCATTGTTTAAGTCATCACAATAGTCTGTTCAATTGTCAAAATTATTCAGGAACATAATACCATGAATACCATATATGAATCTCTTGGAACATTTGATAAAATGATTACAGCAATTGACAGTCAGGTGCAACTAGAACTTGACTAAGGGTCCTTTCACACTGGGGCGGTTTGCAGGCGCTATTGCGCTAATAATACAAACCGACCCGAAAGTGCCGCTGCTTTCATTCCAGTGTGAAAGCCCCGAGGGCTTTCACACTGGAGCGATGCGCTGGCAGGACGGTAAAAAAAGTCCTGCCAGCAGCATCTTCGGAGCGGTGAAGGAGCGGTGTGTATACCGCTCCTGCCCATTGAAATCAATGGGACGGCGCGGCTATACCGACGGCAAAGCGCCTCTGCAGAGGCGCTTTGCGGTGGTTTTAACCCTTTCTCGGCCGCTAGCAGGGGGGTAAAACCGCATACCGACGGTAAATCGCCGCTTACAATAGCGGCGCTTTACTCGCCGACAACGCCCCAGTGTGAAAGGAGCCTAACAAAGGAGGAGTCGGAGTTGGTCTCAGATGACCAATCAAACAGTATGTTTAGTTACCTGACAGGTGCTGTCCATGATTGTAAATGCTGCCAAACATGTATATATAGAGCTTGACCATGCAGGACCAGTACAATTTCTGAACATGGAGGCACCTGGCCAAGTAAATGAACAAGGGAAACTGCCTGCTAGAGGAAGAGGAAGAAGAAGAGGAAGAGGAGTAAGGGTGAGTGGCGGTGGAATAGGGGGAAGAGGCAGAGGAGCACGAAGATGCCATGCTGTCCCTGATGAAATTCGGGCCACAATTATAGATCATGTCATCAACCATGGCCTCACAATGGCGGAGGAAGGTCGCCGAGTGCAACCTAATGTGCCTCGCTCTACAGTCTTCTCTATCATCCAAACCTTTCACAGGGAAAACAGGTATGTAGTCAGTCAATGATGGAATTATATAATGTATAGGACAGGACACTGTACATAGAGCAACAAATATGTTTATTTACTCATTTACGTATTCATTTAGTGTGTATGTGTGTGTGATAGGCCTACAGTATTACAGTATCTTACCTCAGTGGGATGTTACGTATGATACTAACAATAACAAGAAAAATATTGTAGAAAATAAACTATGGAATAGTATGGAATAGTTTATTTTCTACAATATTGATGATACAGTTTACAGTAGTATTCCAGTCACTGTGCAGTGATGCATTGGAATTGTGGTAAAGTTACTGTAAGTAAAACAACAATACGATTACATTGGTAACTCATTCTGTACGGAATACATAAGGTATAGGTTACGAATGGAGTGTTGTCCTTTGAATTCTATGTTTAGGATTGGACGACAACCTGGCACGGGTGGCTGAGGAAAACTTCTCAATGAACAACAAGAACAAGAGATCTGTAACATGGTGTTGGCAAATAATGCCATCACATTGAGACAGATCCGCACTGCAATCCTACAAGACAAAGCCATATTCCAAAATGTCACTCTATAAGCATCTCCACAATAGATCTGCACAATAGATCTGCACGATAGCCCACATATTGAAGAAGCATCAGATGACAATGAAGCAAATTTACAGGGTACCGTTTGAGAGGAACTCTGACAGAGTGAAAGAGCTGCGGTACCAGTATGTACATGTAAGTCAGTCACTGGTTGTCCATCAAGATAACCTTTTTACAACTACCATAAGCAGTGGTTCCCGAAATGTATTGGTTTCAGTATCCACTTTACCTGATTTCTGAATCTAGGTAATCCAGGTATGAAAGTATTTGCTTTACGTATCTGATTTATAAACATTTTGTCTAAAAACTGCAGTTTACTGTATGATGCAATTATCATTATAATCCTTATTTTGAAGAATATAACATACAATACAGTAAGAAAAAGGGTCAAAGAACTGCAATTACAGTAGTGCCTCCCATGTAAATCTATCTAATACTGTGGGTTTTACTGTAACATTTCAATAAGTCTACTCATTGATAATTTTTCCCCTCCCCTTTCTGTCAAATACCCCCTGTAGTACCTCTGCATAGGGTACATGTACCCCAGGTTTGGAACCACTGGAATACTGGCCAGTAATATATTGAACTTGTTTATAACATTCCTATGTAACTGTCTGTAACTGTAGTGTATGACTCTTCTGTATGACTGATTTGATGTTTTCTTTTTTTATTCTATTGTAGAGAATAATGGCATTGGAAGGAAATGAGACCTCTTACATACTCGTGTATGTGGATGAGGCTGGCTTCAACCTGGCCAAGGGCCGAAGACGTGGCCGAAATGTTATTGGCCACCGGGCCAAGGTGGATGTCCCAGGCCAGCGAGGGGGCAATATAACTATGTGTGCTGCCATTTCTGAGAATGGTGTGGCCACTCACATCCCCAGTCTTGGCCCATAGAATACACAGAAGCTCCTTATCTTCTTGGACCGCCTTCATTTGGATTTGATCCCTGAAAATAAGAGAGGTCTCATAGGGCCTCACCTACCACAATATATAATTGTATGGGACTATGTGAATTTCCACCGTGGCCTGCTTATGAGGGCCTGGTTCACTGCTCATCCAAGGATGGATATGGTGTTCCTACCACCTTACTCTCCTTTCCTCAACCCTATTGAGGAGTTTTTCTCCGCTTGGAGGTGGAGAGTGTATGAGCATCGGGCTCAAAATCAGTGGTCCCTGCTCCATGCAATGGATGCTGCCTGTGAGGATATTACAGGAGATCAGTGTAGGGTATGCTCTGATGAAATCCGATTGGCGGATGAAACGCGTCAGCATGATGCCATCACGCTACCCATAGCGTTCCCACAGACCTCCATATCCACCCACCAGCCCAGGCATCACTGGCCTGTAATTACAGTAACATGGCCGTTTGAAACTTCCCGGGAAACGGAACGAGCGGAGGACTGAACGCTTTAGAAAACCCTGCTTTATTCACTGCATCTCCCTGGGCGTACACCTTCTACTTACCCTCAGTACGCCATCAAAGGATATGCACAGCTGAGGACCCGGCGGAGGACGGGAGACAACTCAACTAGCCAGCTGGAGCCTGAACTCGGTCCGGTGATGTGTCCTGATGCACCACAGAGTCAACACTGGGTGAGATCTAATCTGTTTGTGTCCTGGACAGGGGACAGTTGTCTCAATCAGAGCATCCACCCAGTATGTATGATTCACTAAATGAGTTACACTGCTCAGCCTGATTCAATCCGCTACGGCTCACCATATCCTGCAAACAGGAACTCCCATTCCCTGTCATCAGCGCTGCGAAATATTGATGGCCCAGGGTGATCTTACAGTAACTGACCAGGACTGCAGTATCCAGTGACCACGCTACTGTTGAGTCAGTACAGGGTCTTTCCATTTCCGTTCCCCCCATCTTCCCCTCCTATCCCCCCGGTTCTTCTTGTTCCTACATCTATGAGGACCTGATATCTAGGGCTACTGCATTACCATCCACAACCCCACATATCTCTCCTTTCACTTACCATCTGCTGTTATCATTTGATTTACCAGGACTTTCAGTTATCCAGCAGATGAAAATGTAGTATCTAATCTGAATTCATTCTTGTATATCTATCTTGAATGAATTCACATGAGGTGTGTGTGGTATATGTGAGTGGTGGCCATCTGTGTCTGTCAATGACAACATTGTCATTTTTATATTGGTGATGGTACCTGTTTTTACAGTATACTATTGGATTGGTGTTTATAGTGTACTTTCAATAAAAAGCATTTCATATACGTTTTGACCATTGCATGTTCCTCCTTGATGAATTACCTTTCCCTTTGTTTTTTGTAGGGGATGGTTGCGACATGCACGCAGCTTCTTCCCTCGTTGCATCGCAAGGGAGGATATACGCTGCAATGTTGATGAAAATCTGTGACCAGACAGACAGCAGCGTGTGGATGGGCAGGAGGGTGAGGACGGTGGCCAGTGAAGAGATGTTACAGTAGTTGTGAAACTCCAGCTTTATTTACAGCATTGTAGGCTAAATGTAATTTTCCTTGTTTTTTGTTTGTGTGTTTATATTTCCGTATATTATGCTGTATACATTTTCTTTTTACTCTGATGTATGGAAGTTACTTTGTGTGGGAATGATAATGGTTACAATACTGTAAAGTAATTTTTCCTTGGCAGTATGAGTGCAATGTGTGATGTAAAACCTTGGAGGCTACTCTTATCCTAATTTTTTTTTTTTTTTTTTTCAGTTTTATACACAATTGTATTCAGTTAGCTAGACAAAAACTGTACAGTAACCATTGTCAATGAAGGACTGGGCTAAGACTGAAAGGTGGACATGAGGGACATTTCAATGGTCCTCTGCCTTAGAGACAAAACATCTAAACATTTTGACTTGCAGTGCTTACACAATGCCAAAGGGATGAAGCATTTTGGGGGCACTGACTATTTGAATGAGAAAGAAATGTATTTTTGACACATGAGTGAACTGTTTTGGGAAAGATATGAGCTTTTGAAGGTGAACCATGGTGTTGTGCTGAACCATCCAGGTTATTTTGGCAAAAGCACCAAGAGAGTTGAGAACGTCTGGTCTGTTTCAAGAAATGAGCCAAAGCAATTGAGAAGAATCTTTGCCATTTTGGTAGCACTGACTCTTTATATGGAAAAGGAATATGGTTTTGAAGCATGAGTGAACAGTTTTGGGAGAGATATGAGCTTTTGCACGTGAGTTATAGAGTTGTGCTGAACTGTAAGACTGTTTTGCCAAATGAACTTAGAGTTTTGAGAATGTCATTTCTGTTTCAAGAAATGAGCCAAAACAATGGAGAAAAACTGTAATACACGGTGTAAGATCTTCTTAGTCTCTAGGATTTTTCAAAGGAAACACCCCATATATTTTTATATCACTATGTGATAGAAGCAGAACAGCGCCATATCTACTTTGTTTTCTTATTATGCTACCGGCTTTTGTCTACATCTTACTAAACTCATTAAAAAATAAATAAATTGACAGGTCCTACAAAGGAAAGCAGATGGTCCCCTTTTTGCCCTTTGTGTCTGGCTTCACCCATGGTAATCATCCATTTAAACCCCACACCCTTCCCTGCTTTTCCTAGTCTATGCTGATTCCTCCAACCTGAGCTAATTCCTGTTTTTGAGGGTGTTTTCATCGTTGTCCTTCCAGGCTGGGGCTATCTCTCATGAAATTCTCGAAACAGGCAGTGCAGATTGCACAGCATTAGTTTCTTCTCCAGCCAGTATGTGACACCAGGACCCGGAAGTGACATTTTACATATTACATATTTTGTTTTCTTTATGTATTTTTGTCTATATTTTTTGCAAAGTAACACTTCCAAATGAGCCTGGTTTATCCCCAAAACAATGTATGTATTATTTTGTAATTTAAAGTAATGACAGCATTGTTATTGAATACACAGGCACACAGTTGAAATGCAAAAATTGATCTGGTCCATAAAAGGTATAATATTACAAGAGCTAAGGTTATTTGGCCTATTTCATTTCCTACAATATTAATCCTAGCACAATTCCAAGTTTAATCCACTAAGCCTCATACATATTCACTTAATCATATTAAAATTAATTTCTGAACACTGAACAAACTTATTTTGATTGAGTAAGGGTAACCCCTTCAAATTTACATTTTGATTACTCCCAGTAAATGAATACATTTAAGGCTCCAAAGCATCCCCCATTAGCCACTCATTTAATTTAGTGAGTTCTGCAGTTTGTGTGATGGAATTGCAATCATTGGCTATTGAGCATAGACTGGAGTGGGGGGGGGGGGGGGCAGTTCTTGAGCTGTATTTGGAGCACCCATGGACGTTTTTGCAGTTCTAGATTGGTGACTACACAGGCAATGAGGGAACATCTCCCCAATGGCTAAAAAAAAAATATCCTGACAGAGGTTCCAGCCCTACCCCATCATCCGAAAAAACAACAGATTGGCTGGAGTTGTGCTTTAAATAAATGATTACTACTTTAGACCTTTGTGTCAAAAGTCAATATGCCCTACGAGAAAATAATCACACAAAAAAATTTTTGGACATCCCGAATGATGTTTTATAAGCACAACATTAGGCAAAGTGCTGGATCGCTGGCAGGCTCAATGAAGTGTTTTGAGGGGCGAGGGAAATATTTAGCAGGGTGTTTTTTACTTTAATGCAGGGAATAATAATAAGCAAAATCTTATGTGTATCTCCAATACTTCAATATAGTTGGTTCATCATACAGTCCATGTGTCTTTGAAACAGTCTCTTATATTGTATATAACCCATCACCTCAGTGAGAGATACATAAGCTTCTGTGTCTTCTCTAAAATGCTGCTGTGACACCTCTATGCTCTCCGGACGCTCACCTTTTTACTATTTGAGTTATGACATGTAGAAATATTTTTCCAATATGGTAGTCCTCCTATCCCCTCTTTCCACTAGGGGCCCTCTAGTTGTTCTCCCCTGTCTTCTGGGTCTCTTTGGTGGGTAGGATCACCTCTATGATGCTCCTCTGTGTTGGTTCTTAACCTCGCCCAGGGTATACAAAAGTGTTGAAAAGACTTCCCATAGTGTGATACCGTTTTATACAAAGGATTTATTTAAGCAAATAGCTTCACTCACATTCCAAAAACTTTAAAATAGCATAACATCCACGAGTACAGGAATCATACATCTGCTTACAATACTTCTGGTACGCATTACGTCACAGGCACTTGATTTCTTCAGGGGATATCGGCAGGCATGTGTGCCATCCTTAAATAGTTGTATGTGATTACATGAAACGGCAGCCATATTCTTGTAGACCTTTGTGTCGTGCCCATTTTATCTATGATGTGATTTCTGTCGCTGATGCACTACAGAAGGCGACTGAAAGATATACATCAGCCATTATATGGGTGGTATATGTAAGATTATGAATACTCATGGTGTATCACTTATAAAAGAACAGGAAACTAAATAGAGCCCAGGAACACAGGGAGTGATGTGACATATTTATAACATCAACAAGCTCAACTTCTAAAATATGGAACTTAGAATCAATGTTCCATATATTATCCATTACTGTATGTAAACCATCAAATTTGTCTATAAATATAAAAATCATTAGCATATACTTTATTGTTAAAAACACGTACTAAAGCCCTGTTGGTAGTGTATAAGACCATAAAATATGAAATAGGAATTAAAATTAAAGATTGTCTACAAAATTAAAATACGAAGGAATGAAAATTTATAAAAAATGGTGAAGGAGGTTATGGATGTGTCCCATGTCATGCATATATGTGAGGGGGCCATAACCCCATACCCCCATAATTTGATATGGAGTGAGAGGATGTGTTGAGGTGGGAGGTGTAAGAGTATTATAATATTTCATCCACTGTTGTGAGCTGATAACCTAGAAATTGCTGACCAGTGTCTCCAATAGCAAGTTGCTTGCTGTTGGGGCACTGGTTCATGCTCTCTGCAGAGGCAGACGGTCAGGAAAGTTTGGCATTATTACTATATTTAAACTCACCATGGGTTCAGACCTTTCTCAGGATGACTTCCTTGTACTTGAAAAGTATTTTGTCAAGCAGTGGTCTGGGAGCTTCTTCAAGAGGTAGAGGAACACAGCACACGCTCTCAATGGCAAATAAAGCATATAACACATCAGCTCACATGATGTCCTTAAGAAGTTTTTCCAGAAAAACCTCAGGATCATGAACCTGCAAACCCTCAGGGAATCTCGGAAAGCAGGAGTTATTTTAGCAGAGTTGGTCCTCCAAATCACTGAACCTGGCAGCATGATCAGCAAGGAAATGGTTAACAAGCAGTGTTTTTCAATGTTACCGATCTGCTTCAGAATTACAGTAGATACCCATGTGTCTCGTGTTCTGTATGTCAATGTTTAAGGCGCAATTGATCCATTAGGGCAGTGTATATCTGGACTAGGGATGAGCTTCGAGTTCGAGTCCAACTCATGTTCAACTCGAACATTGGCTGTTCGCAAGTTCGCCGAACAGCAAACAATTTGGGGTGTTCGCGGCAAATTCGAATGCCGCGGAACACCCTTTAAAAGTCTATGGGAGAAATCAAAAGTGCTAATTTTAAAGGCTAATATGCAAGTTATTGTCATAAAAAGTGTTTGGGGACCTGGGTCCTGCCCCAGGGGACATGGATCAATGCAAAAAAAAGTTTTAAAAACGGCCGTTTTTTCAGGAGCAGTGATTTTAATAATGCTTAAAGTCAAACAATAAAAGTGTAATATCCCTTTAAATTTCGTAGCTGGGGGTGTCTATAGTATGCCTGTAAAGGGGCGCATGTTTCCTGTGTTTAGAACAGTCTGACAGCAAAATGACATTTTGAAGGAAAAAACTCATTTAAAACTACTCGCGGCTATTGCATTGCCGACAATACACATAGAAGTTCATTGATAAAAACGGCATGGGAATTCCCCAAAGGGGAACCCCGAACCAAAATTTAAAAAAAAAATGATGTGGGAGTCCCCCTAAATTCCATACCAGGCCCTTCAGGTCTGGTATGGATATTAAGGGGAACCCCGGCCAAAATTTAAAAAAAAAAATGACGTGGGGTTCCCCCTAAATTCCATACCAGACCCTTCAGTTCTGGTATGGATTTTAAGGGGAACCCCGCGCCAAAAAAAAAAAACGGCGTGGGGTCCCCCCCAAAAATCCATACCAGACCCTTATCTGAGCACGCAACCTGGCAGGCCGCAGGAAAAGGGGGGGGGGCGAGAGTGCGCCCCCCCTCCTGAACCGTACCAGGCCACATGCCCTCAACATTGGGAGGGTGCTTTGGGGTAGCCCCCCAAAACACCTTGTCCCCATGTTGATGAGGACAAGGGCCTCATCCCCACAACCCTGGCCGGTGGTTGTGGGGGTCTGCGGGCGGGGGGCTTATCAGAATCTGGAAGCCCCCTTTAACAAGGGGACCCCCAGATCCCGGCCCCCCCATGTGAAATGGTAAGGGGGTACTTACCCCTACCATTTCACTAAAAAACTGTCAAAAATGTTAAAAATGACAAGAGACAGTTTTTGACAATTCCTTTATTTAAATGCTTCTTCTTTCTTCTATCTTCCTTCATCTTCTGGTTCTTCTGGTTCTTCTGGCTCTTCTGGTTCTTCCTCCGGCGTTCTCTTCCAGCATCTCCTCCGTGGCGTCTTCTATCTTCTTCTCCTCGGGCCGCTCCGCACCCATGGCATGGGGGGAGGCTCCCGCTCTTCTCTTCTTCTTTTCTTCTCTTCTTCTCTTCTTCATTTTCTTCTCCGGGCCGCTCCGCACCCATGCTGGCATGGAGGGAGGCTCCCACTGTGTGACGGCGCTCCTCGTCTGACAGTTCTTAAATAACAGGGGACGGGGCCACCCGGTGACCCCGCCCCCTCTGACGCACGGGACATGACGGGACTTCCCTGTGGCATTCCCCGTGACGTCACAGGGAAGTCCCGTCATGTCCCGTGCGTCAGAGGGGGGCGTGGTCACCCAGTGACCCCGCCCCCCATTATTTAAGAACTGTCAGACGAGGAGCGCCGTCACACAACGGGAGCCTCCCTCCATGGCAGCATGGGTGCGGAGCAGCCCGGAGAAGAAAATGAAGAAGAGAAGAAGAGAAGAAAAGAAGAAGAGAAGAGCGGGAGCCTCCCCCCCATGCCATGGATGCGAAGCGGCCCGAGGAGAAGAAGATAGAAGACGCCGCGGAGGAGATGCTGGACAAGAACGCCGGAGGAAGAACCAGAAGAGCCAGAAGAACCAGAAGAACCAGAAGATGAAGGAGGATAGAAGAAAGAAGAAGCATTTAAATAAAGAAATTGTCAAAAACTGTCTCTTGTCATTTTTAACATTTTTGACAGTTTTTTAGTGAAATGGTAGGGGCAAGTACCCCCTTATCATTTCACACAGGGGGGGGTGGGATCTGGGGGTCCCCTTGTTAAAGGGGGCTTCCAGATTCTGATAAGCCCCCCTCCCGCAGACCCCCACAACCACCGGCCAGGGTTGTGGGGATGAGGCCCTTGTCCTCATCAACATGGGGACAAGGTGTTTTGGGGTGCTACCCCAAAGCACCCTCCCAATGTTGAGGGCATGTGGCCTGGTACAGTTCAGGAGGGGGGGGCGCACTCATGTCCCCCCCTCTTTTCCTGTGGCCTGCCAGGTTGCGTGCTCGGATAAGGGTCTGGTATGGATTTTTGGGGGGACCCCACGCCGTTTTTTTTTTTTTGGCGCGGGGTTCCCCTTAAAATCCATACCAGACCTGAAGGGGAACCCCATGTCATTTTTTTAAAAAATTTTGGCCGGGGTTCCCCTTAATATCCATACCAGACCTGAAGGACCTGGTATGGAATTTAGGGGGACTCCCACGTCATTTTTTTTAAATTTTGGTTTGGGGTTCCCCTTTGGGGAATTCCCATGCCGTTTTTATCAATGAACTTCTATGTGTATTGTCGGCAATGCAATAGCCGCGGGTAGTTTTAAATGAGTTTTTTCCATCAAAATGTCATTTTGCTGTCAGACTGTTCTAAACACAGGAAACATGCGCCCCTTTACAGGCATACTATACACACCCCCCAGCTACAAAATTGAAAGGGATATTACACTTTTATTGTTTGACTTTAAGCATTATTAAAATCACTGCTCCTGAAAAAACGGCCGTTTTTAAAACTTTTTTTTGCATTGATCCATGTCCCCTGGGGCAGGACCCAGGTCCCCAAACACTTTTTATGACAATAACTTGCATATTAGCCTTTAAAATTAGCACTTTTGATTATTCATGTTCGTGTCCCATAGACTTTAACGGTGTTCGCGTGTTCGAACAAACTTTTTTCCTGTTCGCATGTTCTGGTGCGAACCGAACAGGGGGGTGTTCGGCTCATCCCTAATCTGGACCATCAGGGTAATGCTTCTTACATTTGTTTAGCAATAACTCTGTGTCCCCCCCCAGCACAACCTGCATGCTACTCCATGGGCTGCCATATTGAAATACAGCTGTATTTTGCAATCCTCTCTCCTGCAGCTTTGACCTCTGCCTGGCATATTTTCCACCATGGCTTTTAATCAAATAGGGACTCAGGGAATTCAGCAATGCCAATTAGCGGGGAGGTTTTATGCTGCAGAATAAGATAGCAGAGAATAAGCTGAGGAAACACATTCCCCACACCTACTATATATTTGTTACATGTCCCCATTAACTTATAATAACTTATAATAACTTATAAAATAGAAATGACTGGTTACCTTTTTTAGATGCTCTATACTGGACTCTCCAACAAGGAAAATCCTAGGTACTGCTCTTTGTTTATGATAGGGCTGAGTTGTTCTGTTTGCCACAATTGGCCCTGCCAGTACTGTGCAGGTGGATCTTTATTATCAATAGTAAATAGATTTGAACACTTTCTGTCTTAACAAAGGGTTCAATATGTGGAGGCTGGGCTCCTTGCATTGTAAATGAATGAGGACATACATAAGACAGGCTCACTCTAACAAAAAACATTGCAGTCAGTCATGACATTTCCTGGGAAAAATGTAAAAGGTAATAAGTTTAGAAAAAATTTTTAAGCAGGTTTTGTGAATGGGAATACATAACATGCATATAATTTTTTTTTAAAGTTTGACTGCAAAAGTGAAAATATGCTTTGAGGTGAGAGGTCTTTAGACAATGATGAAAGGCTCTTATATGACTGATGTATGTAAACCTAGGAAGGACGGTGGGAAAAAAACTGAACATGTATTGGCTAGGCAGTTGTGGAAGCTGAAAGAGCTTATATAGGTAATCCTTTACCCGACAATTTTCAGGAATTCTCAAAGATTCTATGATCTAGTGTCAACAGAAAATACTTTAAAGAAGCTTGTTTAACAGGCGCAGCAAATTTTTGAATCTGATAATAAAAATGTGTCTTTTTATTAAAACCAGTGCAAGATCCCTTCACTATATCTAGCATCTATAATGGAAATGACTTCCTACAAACTTGGTCAAACTAATTTGAGAATAATATTATTATTGATCATGTGAAGGCGATTAATATCCGGCTCTATAAAACACAAACACATTATGATAATTCAGAATTCCCTGCTTAGCCTTGGTTCATTTGATTTACATAGTCTTGATATTTATTTGTATTATATTTATAGTACTGATAATTTACGCAGTGATTTACATGTATATTATACATTCACATCATTTGCTGCCCTCAAGGAGCTTACAATCTAAGTTCCCTAACTTCCATCCATACATACACATGCTAGGAGCAATTTAGACAGGAGCCAATTATCCTACCAACATGTCTTAAAGTGTGGGAGGAAACCGGAGTACCCAGAAGAAAACCCACTCAAGCACTATCCTGCATGTAGATAATGGTCTTTGGGGTGCAAACCAATGACCCTAACCCTAGTGCTGCTAGGCAGAAGCGCTAATCACTAAGCCACTAAGGGGACTTTTAGAATACACAAACAGCACAGGAAATAGAGCATACCCTCTCTACATTCCCTAAGCACAAAATCTCAGGTCTAGATACAGTAGGTTCACTATAGAATGGTACAAGTATACGACATACAAGGACAAGCTGATTCCTCACATAATAACTTAGAACAACATTTTTGAGAACACAATTTCTTCCTACATGTAGGAGGGAGGCCTTAAAAGTATTAATCCCCAAGCCCAACAAGGAACCGTGGTATTGTGAACCCTATAGACCAATTTTGTTAATCAACACGGATGTTAAAATTTTGTCCAAGATACTGTTTAGGCAATTGAATTTATGTGACTAGAGCTCTCATTAAATCTAAACAGACTGGGTTTATCCTGGGCAGATTCACAACAAACAGAAATATTTGTAGGCTTTTCACTAATCTTCAGTTCCTATGCTTTTCCTCTATCCCTTGAGTTATATAGCTTTGGATACTCGCAAAGCCATTGATTTGATTGAAAAGCCACAATTAGCATACTTAGAAAATGTGGCTTTGGAAACACTTTTACAACCTAGAAAAAAAAAAACTATATGGCAACCCTTGGCTCGTATCAGAGTAAATTAAATTGAATCCCATTCTCATTCAGCGGGAAACTAGGCAAGGTGTCCACTGAACTCAATTCTTTTCATCTTGGAGATAATACCTTTGGTAGAAATCATAAAACTTACCCCATTAATTAAAGGAGTGCAGGCAGGCACATTTAAAGGGAAAGTCATATTATATCTGGATATGCTGATATATCAGACAGATCTACAAAATGCAATTGATAAAATACTATTCATAATCCAGCAATTTTTATGGCTATTTGGATTTCAAAGTCATTTGGTATAAAAGTATGATAAGAAGAATCCATCTGTTTGAGATAATATTCCTTTTGAAATTACTATATACCCTTTCCCATTGCCCTGTATATATCACCAAAAAGATATTTCAAGAAATTAATTTGCTGCTGTCCTCCTTTCTTTGGCACCCCAACACTCTTAGGTTCTCCTAATCTACTCTGAAGTTTCTGTCCTCTCAGGGTGGCATGGCCTGATTTGTATACATTGGTAACCACCAATCTCCTCAACTAAATTATGCAGCCATAGCAACTGAGGGCACAGTGTTGTCATTCTACAAAATGCTAAGAAAACATTAATAGACAAGACAAAACAATCTGATCAGGAGCAATCACAGCAAAATGCCTCCATCTTTAATTCTAGCAAATAAGATAGAAATATGGACAAAAAAGGAAAGAGGCTTCTTATCCATGATTATCTATAGGAGGAGCCCAGGGAGTGTCGGTGTTACTTATATCCCCACTGGGAGTCTTGATCACATCCTGGTTTTTCTCCTTACACGTGCACATCATGTCTCAGAGCATGTCTCTGAGCAATGTCACCAAGATAATTATCCCTGTGATTTCCTCTCTATCACCGAGAATGCAAACCTGTTTTTCTTCATCCTTTCCCCTTTGGGGTATTGCATGATTTTCATGCATTTTTTCACTATATATATATATATATATGTATATATATATATATATATATATATATACACTACCGTTCAAAAGTTTGGGGTCACCCAAACAATTTTGTGTTTTCCATGAAAAGTCACACTTATTCACCACCATACGTTGTGAAATGAATAGAAAATAGAGTCAAGACATTGACAAGGTTAGAAATAATGATTTGTATTTGAAATAACATTGTTTTTACATCAAACTTTGCTTTCATCAAAGAATCCTCCTTTTGCAGCAATTACAGCATTGCACACCTTTGGCATTCTAGCTGTTAATTTATTGAGGTAAGCTGGAGAAATTGCACCCCACGCTTCTAGAAGCAGCTCCCACAAGTTGGATTGGTTGGATGGGCACTTCTGGCGTACCATACGGTCAAGCTGCTCCCACAACAGCTCAATGGGGTTCAGATCTGGTGACTGTGCTGGCCACTCCATTACCGATAGAATACCAGCTGCCTGCTTCTGCTGTAAATAGTTCTTGCACAATTTGGAGGTGTGTTTAGGGTCATTGTCCTGTTGTAGGATGAAATTGGCTCCAATCAAGCGCTGTCCACTGGGTATGGCATGGCGTTGCAAAATGGAGTGATAGCCTTCCTTATTCAGAATCCCTTTTACCCTGTACAAAGCTCCCACCTTACCAGCACCAAAGCAACCCCAGACCATCACATTACCTCCACCATGCTTAACAGATGGCGTCAGGCATTCTTCCAGCATCTTTTCATTTGTTCTGCGTCTCACAAACGTTCTTCTTTGTGATCCAAACACCTCAAACTTGGATTCATCCGTCCACAACACTTTTTTCCAGTCTTCCTCTGTCCAATGTCTGTGTTCTTTTGCCCATCTTAATCTTTTTCTTTTATTGGCCAGTCTCAGATATGGCTTTTTCTTTGCCACTCTGCCCTGAAGCCCAAAATCCCGCAGCCGCCTCTTCACTGTAGATGTTGACACTGGTGTTTTGCGGGTACTATTTAATGAAGATGCCAGTTGGGGACCTGTGAGGCGTCTGTTTCTCAAACTAGAGACTCTAATGTGCTTATCTTCTTGCTTAGTTGTGCAACGCGGCCTCCCACTTCTTTTTCTACTCTGGTTAGAGCCTGTTTGTGCTGTCCTCTGAAGGGAGTAGTACACACCGTTGTAGGAAATCTTCAATTTCTTTGCAATTTCTCGCATGGAATAGCCTTCATTTCTAAGAACAAGAATAGACTGTCGAGTTTCAGATGAAAGTTCTCTTTTTCTGGCCATTTTGAGCGTTTAATTGACCCCACAAATGTGATGCTCCAGAAACTCAATCTGCTCACAGGAAGGTCAGTTTTGTAGCTTCTGGAAGGAGCTAGACTGTTTTTAGATGTGTGAACATGATTGCACAAGGGTTTGCTAATCATCAATTAGCCTTCTGAGCCAATGAGCAAACACATTGTACCATTAGAACACTGGAGTGATAGTTGCTGGAAATGGGCCTCTATACACCTATGTAGATATTGCACCAAAAACTAGACATTTGCAGTTAGAATAGTCATTTACCACATTAGCAATGTATAGAGTATATTTGTTTAAAGTTAGGACTAGTTTAAAGTTAGCTTCATTTAAAAGTACAGTGCTTTTCCTTCAAAAATAAGGACATTTCAATGTGACCCCAAACTTTTGAACGGTAGTGTATATTAGGGATGAGCTTCGAGTCCGAGTCAAACCCATGTTCGACTCGAACATCGCATGTTTGACCGTTCATTGAATTACGAACGATATGGGTCGTTCGCGCCAAATTCGAGTGGTGCGTCACAGCCCATAATTCACTGCGGCCAGGGTGGCTTTGGCCAATTATGGCTCAGGGGGTTTAGTACACGCCCCACACTACATAAGGCCGCATGCACATCGGCCCTGTGTAGTGTATTCCGGCATTGAGAGAGAGATATAGAGAGAGAGAGAGACAGGGGGTCATTTACTATAGCGCTGCGGCGCTAATTTGCGCAAATTGCAGTGAATTAGCGCTAAAACGGTATTCACTATAGCGCTGGTGAGAAAATACTCCCAATATCGAATTTACTATAGTTCCCTGAAACCAAATAGCGCCCAAACCCCATCTCTGCTAAAACCTGGAGAATTGCGCATGGAAATAATGTTTAGAGCATGATATAATTGCCTAAATGGTACTGAAATATGCAGTATATTATTTAAAGATAATCTGCTTTTAAACTGTGTGAAAAAGTGATTTCTACACTGAAATATCTTTATAAGTCTGAAAAGTGAAAAATTCCCCGTTTTGGACAATTAGGTGCCAACACAACTGAGCATGCTCAGACCTGAAAATAACTCTCATTTTAACTCAAGTGTCTTTTTTAGCCGGAGCTATAGTAAATACCAAAATGAGAGCTAATTAGAGAGCATTTTTTGGAAGTTAAAATCTGCTCTATTTTAGTCCAAATGAAGTTTCATTTATTGATTCTAATGGAACAATTCTAACTTTCACAAAAAAAAACACCTTTTAATGTTGAAATGAAATGTATCTTTCTCTGAAATAAATTTTCCTTTGCAACATTGTTGCTTCTACTTAAAATATTTTGATTTTAAGAATGCTACAATGTGGAATGTTTTGATGTTTTGGTAAAATATATTTTTCTCTGTCACTTTCACTTGTTAATCTTCATCTCACAACAATCTTTACCCCAAACTCACACGGGTGTCCTTACAATCCACAAACAATACCATTGCTGATGCAAATTTAAAATTAATCACAATTTTTTGTGCTTTTTATTACTTCCAAATATTCATAATTTGAGCCCAAAAAATGTGATATGTGTACCAACATCAGAAAGCAAAATGTAATTCCCAAAAATTTGAGGGTAATATTCTACTCTCACCCACAAAAAACTCCAAATATCACAGAATAAATCAAGAAGAATAACTCTTGAGTAATGTAATTCCATCACTTGTATGTCCAAAGAAATGCAGTATGTATGTGTTTTTATGGGTATTTATGTGTATTTATGTGTAGTTATGTGTAGGAGGTTACCACATGTGGCAGCTCCGTGGCTTAGAGGTTAGAACTTCTGCTTTGTATCCCTGAGGGTCTGGTTTCAAATACCCTTCATGTGGAGATGTTGTCTCATCTTCCAGGTCCTATAACTATGTTTAAATTTAGTATTTATGTGTAGGAGGGTTCCACCACCATTGTAAGTCTTTTCCAGATACACTATTTAGCCAAAAGTATTGTGACACCTGCCTTTACACACACATGAACTTTAATGGCAGCCCAGTCTTAGTCCGTAGGGTTAAAATTTGATTTGGCCCACCCTTTGCAGCTAGAACAGCTTCTGGGAAGGCTGTCCACAAGGTTTAGTGTGCCTATGGGAATGTTTGATCATTCTTCCAGAAGTGCATTTGTGAGGCCAGGCACTGATGTTGGATGAAAAGGCATGGCTGGCAGTCTCTACTCTAATTCAGCCAAAGGGTGTTCTATTGGGTTGAGGCCAGGACTCTGTGCAGGCCAGTCAAGTTTCTCCACCCCAAACTTGCTCATCCATGTCTTTATGGACCTTGCTTTGTGCACTGGTGTGCAAACATGTTGGAACAGGAAGGGGCTTTCCCCAAACTGTTCCCACAAAGTTGGGAGCATGAAATTGTCCAAAATGTCTTGGTATGCTGACGCCTTAAGAGTTCCTTTAACTGGAACTAAGAGGCCAAGCCCAACCCCTGAAACACAACCACACATCATAATCACCCCTCCACCAAATCATTTGGACCAGTGCACAAAGCAAGGTCCATAAAGACATGAATGAGTGATTTTGGGGTGGAGGAACTTGACTGGCCTGCACAGAGTCCTGACCTCAACACAACAGAACACCTTGGGGATGAATTAGAGAGGAGACTGTAGGTCAGGCCTTCTCATCCAACATCAGTGCCTGACCTCACAAATGCACTTTGAAGAATGGTCAAACATTCCCATAGACACACTCCTAAA
Source organism: Lithobates septentrionalis (assembly GCA_037952835.1). Lineage (NCBI taxonomy): Eukaryota > Metazoa > Chordata > Amphibia > Anura > Ranidae > Lithobates > Lithobates septentrionalis. Next base: position 1,810,890 of record JBBDGP010000859.1, on the reverse strand, counting down.
CCTTGTGGACAAGAAGAGTTGAAGCTGTTATAGCTGCAAAGGGTGGGCCAAATGAGTTTTGAACCCAATACTAATACTGGGATGCCATTACAGTTCATGTGCGTTTAAAGGCAGGCGTCCCAATACTTAGGCCAATATATTGTATATTGCTTGTGACACTGAGCATGGCTATGGACTTAGGGCTGGTTCACACCACAGAGATGCAGAAAACATGTGTGGGGCTGCCTGGTGGCTAAGTGGGTAGCAGTTCTGTCTAGCAGCACCTGGGATGTTGGTTCAATTCCCCAACATGCTAATCCTTGTGTTGAAGTTTATATGTTCTCCCTGTGTGAGATTCTCACCACAATCCAAAGACATGCTGGCATTTTGTCTCCGGTCGAAATAGGTTCTAATGTAAGAACGTTAATTTTGGACTTTATATTGGAAGCTCATTGCAGCCAGGGACTGATGTTAATGTTTATTAGCACTAATCATGCCCAGGGACTTGGACATTTCAAATTTTAGGGTTTACACTGCACGGGCACATATGCTTAGAAAACTGTTGCTTTGTTTATGTGGATGCAAATGGACTTTGATCTTTGTCCTGTAGTTGGAGATTTGATGCACATAGCCAAGGGTTAACACAGTTGTGAATACTATTATGTGTTCCTGCTCATCAGGTGCAATCACTTTAGACATACATGAAGAGACAGATTGAAAGATACTGGTGGGCGTGTACTTCTATTGGGTGTGTCAGTGTGCTAACAATACAACCTCTCTTATATATAGGCCTGCAGTAGGGGGGTTCGTTTGGCCTGAGAAGGTCAGGTTTTTTGCTGTGATTTGTGGGGGAGAAGGAATGATATTGGGAGATTTGATGAAATTCTTGTGCATTTTTTCAATCAAAAGTGGGTTTATGTGGCCATGCTGTCAATGTTGTGTGTGTATTGTTCCTGTCTGATCATGCAAACATCGTTTGGAAGCATCTGCTGACCTACTCCTTTTTTTTTTTTATCTCGTTTAATCATGTACACCGAAATGCAGCTTCCAGCAGAACATGGTCACCAATATATGTATGTGTGGATTGTGGGCTAGTGGTGGGTGTTTTGAATAAGTCTTTTGTAATATTATGTGGGAATGCTTTGTAAGAGTGACTGTTAAGTATGTTTCTATAATCTTGCAGATAATAATGTGATGTGTTGCCGTTATACACTGAAATTAAAGCTGTGTCCACTCTAAGGTTTTGTCTAATTTTAGATTGTAAGCTCCTATGAGCAGGGCCCTTAAAATCCCATTGCTAAATGTAGCACCATATATCCTGTCCAAAATTTTTTGACGCTAGTAAATTAATGTAATTTTTTGTTTTTCTGCTGGTAAAATATAAGTACATTATTGAGCTTTGTTGTGGTGGTTTTTTTCTTTCTACTTTTTTCCCTTTAGTTTTTGTGGGTGGTGGTTTTGGTAAAGTGCAATATCTCTTATATTTTATTTCAATATGTATTTGTGCACCAAAAAACTAATCTCTTTGCCCTGGTTCACATTGATGCTACTTTGAAATCGCTATATATGACTTGTTTCACAGTTGGGCGACTTTGGACTTTCGAGTTGCTTGACAAGTTGTACCCCCATGATTCTCAATGAGAACGAGGGATGGGCCGAACATCCCCCCTGTTCGGTTCGCAGCAGAACATGCGAAGAGACAAATTTGTGCGAACACCATTAAAACCGCTTCCCGTACGCCAAATGACGTCCTCGTCTTTGAACAGGGATATCTAAGTGATGCCTGTAGCTACAGACATCATCCAGATATCATCTTTTAGAGCCTGTGAATATGCACACCATTATAATGATCATAGCGGCTGTTCCACTGCTTGATCATTCTTACGGGAGCCGAGAGGGGACGCCCCCCCCTCCCGCCGCCCTCCGGTGCTTGTACCGACTTACAGCTACGATCGGTGAGTTGATCACAGGATCCGCCAGATGTTTAGCATAGAGATTTCTGGTGGACCAGATGGTCGCCGGAATCTCTATGATCGTTCGGAGGCTGGGCGTGATGTTATGACATCACGCCCGGTCTCTGTATTAAAAAAAACGGCGCCGCTTCGACTGGGAAGCGGAGCTCGGTTTTTTTTTTTTTGATTTCAGGCTTCTAAGCCTAGAGGTGAGATGTGGGGTCTTATTTACCCCACATCTCACTGTAAAGAGCACCTGTCATGCTTATTCCTATTACCAGGGATGTTTACATTCCTTGTAATAGAAACAAAAGTGATCAAAAAAATTTTTTGGGGAAAAAAAGTGTCAAGCTAAAATAAAAAAAGTAATTCATGGTATTGTCATATAAAGTGTTTGGGGACCTGGGTCCAGCCCCAGAGGACATGTATCAATGCAAAAAAGTTTTAAAAATGGCTGTTTTTTCAGGAGCAGTGATTTTAATAATGCTTAAAGTGAAACAAAAAAAATGTAATATTTCGTACCTGGGGGGTGTCTATAGTATGCCTGTAAAAGGGGCGCATGTTTCCCGTGTTTAGAACAGTCTGACAGCAAAATGACATTTCAAAGGAAAAAAAGTCATTTAAACTACTCGCGGCTAAGGATGAGCCGAACACCCCCCGGTTCGGTTCGCACCAGAACTTGCGAACAGACCAAAACTTCGCACGAACTTTGGAACCCCAATAAAGTCTATGGGACTCGAACGTTCTAAATCAAAAGTGCTCATTTTAAAGGCTAATTTGCATGGTATTGTCCTAAAAAAGTGTTTGGGGACTTGTTCCTGCCCCAGGGGACATGTATCAATGCAAAAAAAAGTTTTAAAAAATGATGTGGGGTACCCCCAAAAATACATACCAGAACCTTATCTGAGCACGCAACCTGGCAGGCCGCAGGAAAAGAGGGGGGGACGAGAGAGCGCCCCCCCTCCTGAACCGTACCAGGCCACATGCCCCCCAAAGCACCTTGTCCCCATGTTGATGAGGACAAGGGCCTCATCCCCACAACCCTGGCCCGGTGGTTGTGGGGTTCTGCAGGCAGGGGGCTTATCAGATCCCGGCCTTCCCCCCTATGTGTAATGGTAAGGGGATACAAAAGTACCCCTACCATTTCACCAAAAAAATGTTAAAAATGACAAGAGACAGTTTTTTACAATTCCTTTATTTAAATTCTTCTTCCTTCTTCTATTTTCTATCTTCCTTCGGTTTCTTCCTCCATCTTCTTCTGGTTCTTGTTCTTCTGGTTCTTCATCCAGTCTTCTCGTCCGGCATCTTCCTCAGCGGTGCCGTCTTCACTTCATCTTCTTTCCTCGGGCCCCGCCCCCCTCTGACGCACGGGGACTTCCCTGTGGCATTCCCCATGACATCAGAGGGGGGCGGGGTCACTCTGTTATTTAGGAACTGTCAGACGAGGAGAAGCGTCACACAGCGGGAGCCTCCCATCCAATCGTGGATGCGGAGCGGCCCGAGGAAAGAAGATGAGGTGAAGACGGCGCCGCTGAGGAAGATGCCGGACGAGAAGACCAGATGAAGAACCAGAAGAACAAGAAGAACTAGAAGAACAAGAACCAGAAGAAGAAGAAGATGGAGGAAGAAACCGAAGGAAGATAAAAGATAGAAGAAAGAAGATAGATGAAAGAAGATAGAAAATAGAAGAAAGAAGAAGCATTTAAATAAAGGAATTGTCAAAAACTGTCTCTTGTCTTTTTTAACATTTTTGACATTTTTTTTGTGAAATGGTAGGGGTACTTTTGTACCCCCTTACCATTTCACACAGGGGGGAGGGCCGGGATCTGGGGGTCCCCTTGTTAAAGGGGGCTTCCAGATTCCGATAAGCCCCCCGCCCGCAGACCCACACAACCACCGGCCAGGGTCCTTGTCCTCATCAACATGGGGACAAGGTGTTTTGGGGGGGCTACCCCAAAGCACCCTCCCAATGTTGAGGGCATGTGACCTGGTACGGTTCAGGAGGGGGGGCGCTCTCTCGTCCCCCCTCTTTTCCTGCGGCCTGCCAGGTTGCGTGCTCGGATAAGGGTCTGGTATGGAGTTTTGAGGGTACCCCACGCCATTTTTTTTACATTTTGGCGCGGGGTTCCCCTTAAAATCCATACCAGATCTGAAGGGTCTGGTATAGATTTTGAGGGGGACCCCACGCCATTTTTTAAAAAATTTTGGCTGGGGTTCCCCTTAATATCCATACCAGACCTGAAGGGCCTGGTATGGAATTTAGGGGGACCCCCACGTCATTTTTTTTTTAAAATTTTGGTTCGGGGTTCCCCTGTGGGGAATTCCCATGCCGTTTTTATCAATGAACTTTTATGTGTATTGTCGGGCCGGCAATTCCGTATAGCCGCGAGTAGTTTTAAATTACTTTTTTTCCTTTGAAATGTAATTTTGCTGTCAGACTGTTCTAAACACGGGAAACATGCGCCCCTTCACAGGCATACTATAGACACCCCCCAGGTATGAAATTTAAAGGAATATTACACTTTTATTGTTTCACTCAAAGCATTATTAAAATCACTGCTCCCGAAAAAACGGCCGTTTTTGAAAAAAAAAATTGGCATTGATCCATGTCCCCTGGGGCAGAACCCGGGTCTCCAAACATTTTTTATGGCAAGAACTTGCATATAAGCCTTCAGTGAGAACTTTAGATTTTGCAGGTTCGAGCCCCACTGACTTCCACTATTCCAGCATATGTGATCTGACAGGCATTATTGCCGCAATAGCACTGCTTTCCATTTGCATTAGCGCTGACTTTCTGAGAGTTGAAGTCTTCCTGGCCTTTTTTGAGAGTTATTTTTTGGTACTGCAGGAGAATTTTTTGGCGCTATAGTAAATGACCCCCACAGTGTCATTTGATTTAAGTTAGCTAGAGTAGGCAGGCGAGTCAGTTAGCTGCACTTACAGTGTATTGTGTATATATATATATATACATCCTAGGTGTTGTGTATATATAAATATATATGTATGTATGTATATATATATATATATATATATATATATATATATATATATATATATATATATATACACTGTATTCGGTTTAGCTAGATCTGTTCCTGTTATTCTATTCCTACTGAGAGGCAGGTGTTTTTACAGTATTTACAGCTACCTGAAGAAAATTGCTGGTGTTCTTCTGATCCTATTAGTCCTATTAGCTACAGTATTTACAGTTAGTGTAGTGCATCCTCTGCACAGTGTGGACCTAAAGCTACCTGAAGAAAATTGGTGGTGTTCTTCTGATCCTATTAGTACCGCAGGCAGCTGTAGCATTTACAAGTTAGTGTAGTGCGTCCTCTGCACAGTGTGCACCTAAAGCTACCTGAAGAAAATTGGTGGTGTTCTTCTGATCCTATTAGTACCGCAGGCAGCTGTAGTATTTACAAGTTAGTGTAGTGCATCCTCTGCACAGTGTGCACCTAAAGCTACCTGAAAAAAATTGGTGGTGTTCTTCTGATCCTATTAGTACCACAAGCAGCTGTAGTATTTACAAGTTAGTGTAGTGCGTCCTCTGCACAGTGTGCACCTAATGCTACCTGAAGAAAATTGGTGGTGTTCTTCTGATCCTATTAGTACCGCAGGCAGCTGCAGTATTTACAGTTAGTGTAGTGCGTCCTCTGCACAGTGTGCATCTAAAGCTACCTAAAGAAAATTGGTGGTGTTCTTCTGATCCTATTAGTACCGCAGGCAGCTGCAGTATTTACAAGTTAGTGTACTGCGTCCTCTGCACAGTGTGCACCTAAAGCTACCTGAAGAAAATTGGTGGTGTTCTTCTGACACAATTAGTACCGCAGGCAGCTGCAGTATTTACAAGTTAGTGTAGTGCGCCCTCTGCACAGTGTGCGCTTAAAGCTACCTGAAGAAAATTGGTGGTGTTCTTCTGATCCTATTAATACCACAGGCAGGCAGCTACAGTATTTACAGTTAGTGTACTGTGTCCTCTGCACAGTATGCACCTAAAGCTTCCCTTAAGACAATTGCTGTTGTTATGCTCTTATTAATACCACAGGCAGGCAGCTACAGTATTTACAGTTAGTGTACTGTATCCTCTGCACAGTGTGCACCTAAAGCTACCTGAAGACAATTGCTGTTGTTCTGCTCCTATTAATACCACAGGCAGGCAGCTACAGTATTTACAGTTAGTGTACTGTGTCCTCTGCACAGTGTGCACCTAAAGCTACCTGAAGACAATTGCTGGTGTTCTCATACTAATAATACTACAGGCAGGCAGTTGATTCGGCTAGCTGCAGTATCAGTATATATATACATCCCAGCTTTGTGCAGCTACATCTCACTGCAGGCCATTAGTATGTATGGAAGGCCAACAAGGAGAGGCAGACAGTCACAAGCCAATAAAAGAGGGCAAGCAGGCTCTGTGTTACGTACCTAAAGGGTGAGCCCGAATTGCAGAGGATGGCCTCTCCTACGCCTCCGACTCGAGAGCCCCTGATAGTGGTGACAGGGGTGCAGGAGTGCGGAGTGGTATGAGTGCCTGGCAGGATCAACAGCAGAAGGATCAGATGGCCGGCACAGCTGACGGGATGGATCAGTAGACAGGAACTGCAGACTGGACAACTCAGCAGACAGGACAGCAGACTGGATGGATCAGGCAGACAGGTGAGCAGCCTGGATGGCTCAGCAGACAGGCCCAGCAGACTGGATGATCAGCAGACAGGTGAACAGCCTGGATGGCTCAGCAGACAGGCCCAGCAGACTGGATGATCAGCAGACAGGTGAACAGCCTGGATGGCTCAGCAGACAGGCTCATCAGACTGGATGATCAGCAGACAGGTGAACAGCCTGGATGGCTCAGCAGACAGGCTCAGCAGACTGGATGGGAGTCCAGGATCGTCAGGCAGGCCGGGTCGGTAAGCAGGCTGGCAGCAGAGGTACAAAAGGAGCAGGGAGAGGGATCGTCAAACAAGCCAGGGATCAGGTACAGGCAGATAACAGGAATAGTCTCAAAGCAAGCCGGGTCAAAACAGGAGCAGATATCAGGTTTTCAGGGAACACACACACAGAGCTGCAGAGCAAACAGCAATGATGCAAGTGCCAGACAGGTTTAAATAACCCACCAGACACTAACGAGTGCATGTGCGCGTGCGCATAGACGCCCGCAATCGTGCACCGCTGGGTCTAATCTGCCTGTTACTGGCAGGATCTTCATGACATTGCCCCCCCAAGGGGCAGCCTCCAGATGCCCATCCGAGCCAATTTTTCAGGATGGGACCTTTTGAAGGATTGAACCAGACTCTCAGTGTGGATGTTTTCTTCAGGTTCCCATGAATTCTCCTCTGGCCCATAGCCCTTCCATTTGATCAGGAATTGAGTTTGATTGTTTCTCCTCCTGCAATCCACTATTGCTTCTACCTCAAACTCCTCTTCCCCATCTACTAATACAGGATCAGGAGGGTCAGAGCTTCGGCCAGGAAAGGGATTAGCAACAGAGGGTTTTAATAGTGTTACGTGGAAAACAGGATGAATTTTAAGTGACTCAGGAAGTTCCAACTCGTAAGCCACTTCATTGATTTTCCTCTTCACAGGAAATGGGCCTATGAATTTAGGACCCAGCTTTTTCGAAGGGTATGCCATCTTCAGGTTCAGTGTAGACAACCAAACTAGATTACCGGGTGCCAGTAACAGTTCTCCACGTTTCTTTTTATCAAAAACTTCTTTATTGTGTTCCTGTGTCCTGGCCATAGTTTCTTGCAAGAGCTGATTGTTGAGAGAAAAAAAATTAATTGTTTCATGAACTGCTGGTACAGGACATTCTGGGATGGAGCTGGGCAGGAATGATGGATGGAAGCCATAATTGGCAAAAAATGGGGTTTGTTTTGTAGCAGAGTGTGTGGAATTGTTGTAGGCAAATTCAGCCAGCGGAAGCAAAGAGATCCAGTCATCTTGAGTAAATGAAGAAAAGCAGCGGAGGTATTGTTCGAGGGTTGGTTGGTCCTCTCTGTTTGCCCATTTGTCTGGGGGTGATAAGCGGAAGAGAAAGTTAACTCGATCTTCAAAGCTTTGCATAAGGACCTCCAGAATCGGGAAGTAAATTGTACCCCCCGATCTGAGACAATGTTGGCCGGTACTCCATGGAGTCTGATAATTTCTCTGATGAATACCTGTGCAGTCTCAGAAGCAGAGGGAGTGCCTTTCATAGGGATAAAGTGTGCCATTTTTGACAACCGGTCTACCACCACAAAGATGGTGGTATGGTCCTCTGCCGGGGGTAACTCTACAATGAAGTCTATGGATAACATCTTCCAGGGTCTATCCGGAACAGGCAGTGGTCTCAATAATCCCCAAGCCTTGGCTCTACTGCTCTTGTTCCTAATGCAAGTGACACAGGATTCCACAAACTTCTTGCAGTCTCTGCCTACCTGAGGCCACCAGAAGGTACGTTGTACCAAATCGGTGGTTTTAGTTATGCCAAAATGTCCAGCTAGTGCGTGATCGTGACAGAGTTCTAATATAGGGACTCGTACGCTTTCAGGTGCAAAAATCTTGTCCCTGTACCAGAACAACCAGTCTTTTGCTCGTAGTTCTGATTTAGCGGGGTGCGTCCACCCCAGAGTAGCCTGTTTGATCCGGGAGAGCAAGTCTTCCTGCAGCAGAAGAAAATTCCCTGGAGAAAGAATGGTATTGGGGGAAGTCATTTCTTTGGATTTGTGAAACATTCTGGACAGGGCGTCAGGTTTTGTATTCTTAGAGCCTGGCCGGTAAGTAACATGAAAAGAGAACCTGGAGAAAAACAACGCCCATCTGGCTTGCCGTGGCTTCAACCTCTTTGCCGACCTCAAGTACTCTAAGTTCTTATGATCAGTGAAGATCAAGATTGGGTGAGTTGCTCCTTCAAGCAAGTATCGCCATTCTTCAAGTGCCGATTTGATTGCCAGCAGTTCCCGATCCCCCACATCGTAATTCCTTTCGGCAGCCAAAAGTTTGCGGGAGAAGAAGGCTACCGGGTGGAGCAGTGCCTTGGTTCCTTGGCGCTGGGAGAGTACTGCTCCAACAGCGATCTCAGAAGCATCTACCTCAAGTACAAATGGCAGGGCGGAATCAGGGTGTTTTAGAACGGAGGCAGATGTAAACAATTGTTTGAGAGATTCAAAGGCAACTTGAGCTTCTGGGGTCCAATGGAAGCGAACCCCCAGTTTGGTTAATTGGGTAATAGGGGCAATGATGGCAGAAAACCCCTTAATGAATTTCCGGTAGAAATTAGCGAATCCAACGAAACGTTGGATTCCTTTTTTGTCAACAGGAACTGGCCAGTCAAGTATTGCAGCGATCTTCTGCGGATCCATCTTGATACCTTCTATGGAGATGATTAATCCCAGGAATGGTATACTCTCTTGTTCGAATTCACATTTTTCTGACTTCGCGTACAGGCCATGCTGTCGAAGTCGTGTCAAAACACACCTGACGTGTCTGCGATGAGCATCTAGGGAGGAAGAAAAGATTAGAATATCGTCTAAGTAGACGATGACAAACAGATCTAAATAATCCCGGAAAACATCGTTAATTAAATACTGGAACGTGGCAGGAGCGTTACATAACCCGAAGGGCATTACTAGGTACTCAAAGTGCCCAAAACAGGTGCGGAACGCCGTTTTCCACTCATCTCCTTCCCTGATGCGGACCAAGTCATAGGCTCCTCGAAGATCAAGTTTAGTAAAGATAGTAGCTGTTCCTAGTCTCTGGAATAACTCGGGGACCAAGGGAAGGGGGTACCTGTTCTTGACGGTAATTTTATTTAGCTCACGGTAGTCTATGCAAGGCCGAAGTGTGTGATCCTTCTTTTCTACAATAAAGATACCCGCACCTGCCGGGGAAGTGGATGGACGAATGAAACCCTTCTTTAAGTTTTCATCGATATAGTCCTTAAGGGCCACCTGTTCTAACTCGGTTAACGGGAAGATTCTTCCGAAGGGAATTTCGGCCCCTGGAAGGAGCTCGATAGGGCAATCATAAGCCCGATGGGGAAGTAGAGTTTCTGCTCCTTTCTTGCTGAACACGTCAATGAAGTCATGGTAGGCTTTCGGAACAGTTTGGCATAGCTCAGCTTCAGTGTCCAGACATAGCAAAGGAAAGGGCCCATGGGGGTCCTTTGAGGCACAGAATTGCTGGCAATAAGGAGAGGAAAAGGTGACCTCTCCTGTGGCCCAGTTGACACCAGGATTGTGGGCTTGAAGCCAAGGCATTCCAAGAATTACAGGAAACAGAGGTGAGGAGATAATGTCCATACGAAGCAGTTCGTGGTGGGCACCGGCAATGGTGACTGGCAAAGGGGAAGTCTCTTGGATAACCGGCCCAGATTTAATAGTGGACCCATCAGCCAGGTGAATGGACAGTCTTTGGGCCCTAGGAAGCAGAGGAATCTGATGTCTTGTTGCAAAAGATGAGTCCATAAAGCAACTGCAGGCTCCTGAATCAATAATGGCGGGCACTGACAGAGTCTTTCCTGGAAGCTGCAAAGAGATAGAGAGGGCAAGATGAGAAGAGGTCTGGATTCCAGTAAGCACATGTTCAGGAGATTTTCGGAAACACTTACGAAGTTTAGTAGGGCAATTCTTGACATAGTGACCGGGTTCCCCGCAGTAGAGACATAGATTATTTGCCCGGCGACATTGGCGCTCTTCCATAGTAAGAGAAGGGCGAAGCACCCCCAACTGCATGGGTTCCGAAGTGTCTGTTGTAGAAGTGGACTGAGAGGTAGGGGCCGGATGCAGGTGACTGGGCACTCTAGGTAACATCCAGGTTGGTCGGGAAAATCCAGTTGCTTTTTCCGACCTACGTTCCCTCAGCCGCCGGTCAATCTGTATGGCAAGATTGATTAATGCGTCTAGGGTCTGGGGTACACCAACTCTGGCTAGCTCGTCCTTCAAGGGGTCAGACAGTCCCATGCGAAACTGGTAACGGAGCGCAGCGTCATTCCAGTCATTGTCTGCGTTCCACCGCCGAAATTCAGCCACATAATCTTCCGCCGCCCGGCGCCCTTGCTGAAGGGCGTGCAGTGCGGCTTCGGCAGTTGCAGAAAGCTGAGGGTCTTCATACAGTTGAGCCATGGTATTAAAGAAGGTGGTTGGTCAACACATCGGCTTTCTGTTCCAGGAGGTGATGGGCCCAGGTTTGAGGTTCACCCGAAAGTAAAGAGACGACAAAGCCCACCTTGGTGGCTTCCAAGGAGAAGGTACGTGGCTGGAGGGCTAAGTACAGTTCACAGGAATTGCGAAACGCCCTGAATTTGCTACGTTCTCCAGCAAATTTTTTGGGTGTGGGGACACGTGGTTCGGGCGGAAGCATCACCACCGTAGGAGAGGATGCGGTGCCTGTAGAAGAGGTAGAGGCTTGAGGGGTTCCTTGAATTCCAGTGGGAGAAGACAGTACTTGAACCCGTTCCTCCAACCGGGTGTATCCTTCCTGAAGGCTTTTGACAGCCTGGGTCAGGCCTGCTAAGTGCAAACAAAGTTCCTGCATAGGAGAGGTTCCCTGCTCGGGCTCAGACATGGCTGTTTGCTACTGTTACGTACCTAAAGGGTGAGCCCGAATTGCAGAGGATGGCCTCTCCTACGCCTCCGACTTGAGAGCTCCTGATAGTGGTGACAGGGGTGCAGGAGTGCAGAGTGGTATGAGTGCCTGGCAGGATCAACAGCAGAAGGATCAGATGGCCGGCACAGCTGACGGGATGGATCAGTAGACAGGAACTGCAGACTGGACAACTCAGCAGACAGGACAGCAGACTGGATGGATCAGCAGACAGGTGAACAGCCTGGATGGCTCAGCAGACAGGCTCAGCAGACTGGATGATCAGCAGACAGGTGAACAGCCTGGATGGCTCAGCAGACAGGCTCAGCAGACTGGATGGGAGTCCAGGATCGTCAGGCAGGCCGGGTCGGTAAGCAGGCTGGCAGCAGAGGTACAAAAGGAGCAGGCAGAGGGATCGTCAAACAAGCCAGGGATCAGGTACAGGCAGATAACAGGAATAGTCTCAAAGCAAGCCGGGTCAAAGCAGGAGCAGATATCAGGTTTTCAGGGAACACACACACAGAGCTGCAGAGCAAACAGCAATGATGCAAGTGCCAGACAGGTTTAAATAACCCACCAGACACTAACGAGTGCATGTGCGCGTGCGCATAGACGCCCGCAATCGTGCACCGATGGGTCTAATCTGCCTGTTACTGGCAGGATCTTCATGACACTCTGTGTCTAGAGGCAACAGTGCTGGTCGTGGAGACGGTGCATCCTCATCAGCACGTGACCGTGGGACACGCTTGTCCTTTTTTTCAGCAGCTGGCGGTGTTGAGCCGCAACAGGCGGAAGACTTGGTAGAGTGGATGACCAAGCCGTCCTCATCCTCCTCATCCTCTCTCACCCAGGCTCAGGGTACTTTGTCTGGCAAAGCAGCTGCCAACGCGGCCTCTTTCCTCAGCTCAATGGCATCAGTCACTCCTTCCCTAGCCCCACCATGTCCTCCTGACGAGTCCCCCGAACTGTTTGACCACAGTGTTGGGTACATGCTCCAGGAGGATGCCCAGCATTTTGAAGGCTCCGATGATGGTACCCAGCTAGAGGAAGGCAGTAACGTGAGCCCAGACAGAGGGGGTGCCCAAGAAGGACAGCAATCTGGCAGTCATGTTCCCCTAGCTGCAGCATACTGCCAGGTTTGCTCCAGTGATGAGGAGGGAGGGGATGATGAGGTCACTGACTCCACGTGGGAGTGGAGTCAAAACATCACCCGCTAGGGCACCACATGCTTGACCAGACATATGTCGACCTGCCATGCAGTTCGTTGGCAAGCGTACCTAAAAGACCCACACCAAAGAACAAAGAGGACCTCTCCTTGCTCCTCATAAGCTGGGATCTCCAACCCCACTATACCTTCAGTCCTCTCTGAGACCTGCACTGAGAGGAATGAAGGTGTAGAATTAGGTGTGTCACAGCCAAGTACTTGGGGGGAAATCTGCTATTGGTACACCGACGTCAGATTGTACCAAGCAAATTTCCCTGACCCAGCTGCTGCACCGCCAAAAGAAGTTCGCTCCCAGCCATCCACATGCCCAGCAGTTGAATGCTAGCTTGGCTAAATTGCTAGCACTTCAACTGCTGCCTTTTCAGTTGGTAGACTCTGCCCCCTTCCGTGAGTTTGTGGAATGTGCGGTTCCTCAGTGGCAGGTTCCCAAACGCCACTTTTTCTCATGGAAGGTGATTCCGGCTCTCTACTGGCATGTGGAAGGCAGTGTCTTGGCCTCGCTGGACAGGGCATTCAGTGATAAGGTGCATATTACCGCTGACTCATGGTCCAGCAGGCATGGACAGGGACATTACCTATCTTTCACCGCACACTGGGTGACTCTTCTGGCAGCTGGGAAGGATGCAGGACAGGGTGCAGTAATGTTATGAGCTATGAGTAAGCATCTCTGTATGTGAAACGCGTTAGATATCGCTATCGTATCTGATGACTTGTTGGTTTTTAACAATTTTTGAATAAAGATGACCATTTTCAGAGTGCAGCAGTCTGGGATTTCCGTGCTACCTTAGACTTGTGCACAGTCTGCACCTGTTTCCTATTGAGGGTGGAGGTTTTCCTTTACGGTCCATGGAGCTTGGAGAGCGGCATCACCTTTCCTGCAGTAGCGTTGGAGGTTGTTCCACCACCATGCCTCCAAAATTCTACTAGTGGTGATTCTGCCACACCTCTCTCCTCCACCCCCTCCTCTTTTTCTTCCTCCATGGCCTCTTCCTGTGCTGATTTGTCCTCAGAACCAGCGGTGCTCCATAGGCGTTCAAGGGGCTACGCTAGCACGCGGCAAAAAGATGCCATGCGATGCTTGAGCTGGTGTGCTTGGGGGACAGGAGCCACACTGGGGCAGATATTCTGTCAGCTCTGCAGCGGCAGGTTCAGAGGTGGTTGACGCCATGCCAGTTTAAGGCAGGTATGGTGGTTTGCGACAATGGCACCAACCTCCTCTCCGCCCTCCGACAGGGACAACTGACCCATGTGCCCTGTTTGGCTCATGTCCTTAACTTGGTGGTGCAGCAGGTCTTGGGCAGGTATCCGGGCTTACAGGATGTCCTGAGGTAGGCCAGAAAAGTCTGTGTGCATTTCCGCAGGTCATATAATGCCAGTGCTCGGCTGGCAGACCTCCAAAAGGAATTTAACCTGCCCAAGAACCGCCTAATCTGTGACATGCCCACCAGGTGGAACTCAATGTTGGCCATGCTGCAGAGGCTGCAGAGGGCCATCAATGAGTACCTATGCGACTATGGCACCAGGACAGGGTCAGGGGACCTTGTTTTTTTTCCCCATGCCAGTGGGCTATGATCAGGGATGCATGCACTGTTCTGTCACCATTTGAGGAGGCCACGAGGATGGTGATCAGTGACAGTGCATGCATCAGTGACACTGTACCTCTTGTCCACCTGTTGGAGCACACGCTGTGTAGAATAATGGACAGGGCACTTGAGGCAGAACAGAGGCAGGAAGAGGAGGACTTCCTTACCTCTCAAGGCCCCCTTTATCCAGACAGTGTTCCTGCGTGCCCGCCGATCACACAGGAAGAGGACGAGGAGGAGGATTGTGTCAGCATGGAGGTGGAGCCAGACAGTCTTCAAGGGATCATTTACAGTCCCAAGAAACCCATGGACTTGTACTTGGCTGGGAGGAGGTGGCTGCGCATCATGTCGTCCTTAGTGACCCAGAGGACTCCGGACCGAATGCCTCAGCAAACCTACGCTGCATGGCCTCCCTGATCCTGCAAAGCCTGCGGAAGGATCCTCGTATTCGTGGTATTAAGGAGAGGGATCAGTACTGGCTGACAGCCCTCCTTGATCCACTTTACAAGGGTAAGGTTGCGGACCTTATCTTGCCATCACAGAGAGAGCAGAGGATGAAACATCTACGGAAGGCCTTGCAGAAAGGTCTGTGCAATGTGTTCCCAGAAACTGGGAGGGTACAAACTCCTGCTCCTGGACAATGTGTTGCTGAGGCTTCGGTCAGTCAAAGAAGAAGCGGTGGAGAAGGTGGCCGTCTGACCGATGGGTTCAGACAATTTTTTAGTCCGCAGCCCCAAGGTATGATCGGTTCCAGCAACCATCGCCAGCGTCTGTTTTACATGGTGCAGGAATACTGTACCTAGGGGCAAGATCTGACTTGGACACCTTTCCCACCGAAAATCCTCTGGGTTACTGGGTCTTGAGGATGGATCCACCGACTCGGTTGATCGACTGACCTTCATAAAACTGAATCAGTCTTGGATCACCACCAGCTACCAGGCACCTGATGCTGATGCAACCGAATAATTTTTTTTGAAATGTCAGATCCCTTCAAGACTGCCTATGTTGATGCTGAGTGACTATCCTGTTATGCTGAGTGATTATCCTCTTCCTCCTCAATGACCATGCAGATAGCTTGTAAGAACATTTTTGGTTCTGGGCGCCGCCACCAGTGGCTAAGGCCCAATTTTTCAGCCCCTGTTTAACATATTGCAGTTTTTGATGCAATATTTTGCAGGAGGGTTCGTTGCTGCGCTCAACTAGAGTATCTATGAGGGGTTGCAGTGTTGTGGCACCAGCACCAGTGGCTAAGGCCCAATTTTTCAGCCCCTGTTTAACAGGGGCGTGTAATTACAATTTTTGATGCAATATTTTGCAGGAGGGTTCATTGCTGCACTCAACTAGAGTATCTGTGAGGGGTTGCAGTGTTGTGGCACCAGCACCATTGCCTAAGGCCCAATTTTTCAGCCCCTGTTTAATAGGGGCCTGTAATTAAAATTTTTTGATGCAATATTTTGCAGGAGGGTTCGTCGCTGCACTCAACTAGAGTATCTGTGAGGGGTTGCAGTGTTGTGGCACCAGCACCAGTGCCTAAGGCCCAATTTTTCAGCCCCTGTTTAACAGGGGAGTGTATTTACAATTTTTGATGCAATACTTTGCAGCAGGGCTTGTTCCTGCACTCAACAAGAGAATATGTGAGGGGTTGCAGTGTTGTGGCACCAGCACCAGTGCCCAAGGTCCAATTTTTCTGCCCCTGTTCATAAGTGACATGTAATTACAATTCTTGATTTAATATTTCACAGCAGGGCCCATTCCTGGGCCCACCAAGAGTAACTGTGAGGGCTTACAGTGTTGTGGCAACAACACCACCACCAAAGGCCCAATTTTTCTGCCCCTGTTCAACAGGTGCATGTAATTACAATTTTTGATATAATATTTCACAGCAGGGCCCGTTCCAGTGCCCACCAAGAGTAACTGTGAGACCTTACAGCGTTGTGGCACCAGCACCACCACCACCACCAAAGGCCCAATTTTTCTGCCCCTGTTCAACAATGGCATGTAATTACAATTCTTGATCTAATATTTCACAGCAGGGCCCGTTCCTGCACCCACCAAGAGTAACTGTGGGGGCTTACAGTGTTGTGGCAACACCAACACCAAAGGCCCCAATTTCTGCAGAGTATATAGGACAGGCCCCTATATTCAAACATCCAACTTACAAATGACTCCTACTTGCAAACGGAAGGAGACAACAGGAAGTGAGATGAAATCTACCCCTAGGAAGGGAAATTCTCTCCTGTAAGAGTTAATATGGGAAAAACGTGTCTCCTCTCCACTGATGCTTTATCACCAATCCTTGTTTCACTAAAACCCCCAAATTTTCAAAAAACATTTGTCATTGGGACAGAAGGTGAGGTGAATTCTTCTGAAGAGGTGCACAGACAGCAAAACAAATGTTACAGGGGTGATAACCCTTCCCTATGTTTTACAAAAAGCTTAAAAATAGATTTTTTGGCTGGAGCTACACTTTAAAAATGTACCAGTTCAAAATTACAAACAGATTGTACTTAACAACAAACCTACAGTCCCTGTCTTGTTTGCACCGCCTGTATACTGCTGTTCAGAGTATATAGGGCCTGGTGGCCCCACACCTTTCCCTTTTTTAATTTGGGGGCGGGGTTCCCCTTAATATCCATACAAGACCCAAAGGGCCTGGTAATGGTCTGGGGGGGGTGCCCATGCCGTTTGTCGAACTGATTTTCATCCATATTGCCGGGACCCGACATTACATTAAAGCCGCAAGCACTTTTAAATGATATTTATTCCTTTAAAAATGTCATTTTGTGCAGGGACTGTTCTAAGCACGGGAAACACCGGCCACTTTACAGGCATAAAATAGACAACCCCCAGGTATGATATTTAAAGGAATATTTCACTTTTTTTTTCACTTTAAGCATCATTAAAATCACTTCTCCCGAAAAAAACGGCCGTTTTTAAAACTTTTTTTGCATTGATACATGTCCCCTGGGGCAGAACCAGGGTCCCCAAACCCTTTTTAGGACAATACCATGCATATTAGCCTTTAAAATTAGCACTTTTGATTTCGAACGTTCAAGTCCCATAGACTTCAATGGGGTTCTAAAGTTCACGCAAATTTTTAGTCCATTCTGGTGCGAACCGAACCGGGGGGTCTTCAGCTCATCCCTAATATATATATATATATACACACACATGTATATACATGTAATTAAATATTTATAAGCAATACATGTCTATGGTTCTAATTATCAATATTTCCCCTAGTGATCCTATTTGGTACAGTCCAGAACTTTCTCATTTCCAGTCTGTTCCTCATGGTCCTAAGTGGGCTCAAGTGGAGTTGAAATATGTGCAACAGCTGTACTCTCAAGGAACCTTTAAATCTAACTTCATGCTGAATAGAGATGGCCCAAACGACCACCTCTTCAGTTCACGCCAGAACTCTCGAACATCACAAAAGTTTGAAGCCGAATAACGAAGTGCACTTATACTGCACTTTGTGCACTAACCCAGTTCAATATACTGCAGTAAACACGCACAAATGCAGTTCAATATACTGCAGTAAACAGGCATTAACACACTTAACAATACTGCAGTTAAAGTACACTAATGCAGTTCAATATACTGCAGTAAACATGCACTAATGCAGTTTAATATACTGCAGTAAACATGCACTAACACACGTCAAAATACTCCAGTACACGTGCACTAACTCACCTCAATATACTGCAGTAAACATGCACTAACTCAGTTCAATATACTGCAGTAGATGTGCACTAACGTAGTTCAATATACTGCAATAAACGGGCACTAATGCACCTCAATATACTGCAGTTAACCTGCCCTAAAACACTAAACTGACACTAAAGTAAAAACGAACGGTCGCACTACACTCACGTTAATATGCACTACTATTACACTCACATTGCATCACTATATTCACACTAAACTGACACTAAAGAAAAATGAATGTTCACACTACACTCACGTTAATATACTGCAGTAAGTGGGTACTAACGCACATCAATATACTCCAGTAAACGTGCATTAGCGCATGTCATTGTACTGTAGTAAACCTGCCCTGAAACACTAAACTGACACTAAAGTAAAAATGAATGTTCGCACTACATTCACACTGCACTATCACTATATTCACACTACACTTACACTCTACACTCCAAATAGAATCACAATAGCACACTATTTTTCTAGTAGCAATGAACAGAGCTCTGTTCTATCTATCTCCACTCCAATTTCACACTGAAAATGGCTGCTCTGGGAAGGATCCTTTAAAGGGGGGTGGGTCTATGAGCAATGAGCCATGATTGGGCACAATCATCATTACTTTCTCCAATCATGGCTCTGACAGTGTTCTGTGCCCTGATTGGGCAAATACTTCATTGCTTCAGCCAATCAGGGCTTCCGATACACTGTGCAGTGCACAGTGCATTGTGGGGCCCTCAGCGGGCCGAAACAAATGGTCAAATGCCCCAACATTATGGTGTTCGCTGAACGGGAAAACAGCCAATGTTTAGTCTGAATTCATGCTTGGGCCGAACCGTTCGCGCCAACACTAATGCTCAAATTACAACAAAAAAAGAGAGAGGAAATGGGACTTTATATGAGGCAAGTCATTGGATAGTTTATTAAGAAATAGCAGATTTCATTAAGGAAAGTGTCAATCTGTAATACAGGACACAATCCGGTGTAATACATTTGCATAAATATGAATATAAAACAATTGTACAGAAGAAGGTACAGAGTAATAAATAAACATCTTAATTACAAAAGGACACTCATCCATTCATAAAAGTTCAACGAAAATGATCGATTTTACATGGTAGACCAAAATTGTTTGAAGCATCAGTTTGATATAACTCGACGCACGTTTCATGGCTTTAGCCAATCATCAGGAGTAAGATGCTCTGAAAATAAATCAGTAGTGTTTATAAGTAAGGATATCCTTTAAACGGAGAAACAATCTCTCAAAAATAAAGGTGTATAACTTACAGTGCGGTCAAATGGTGGCGCCCAACCTAGGATTCAAAGGGAGAAGGGGGACAAGGATAATCATCTCACCCGGGGCTGAGGTGCGGACTCCCGTCCAGGCCAGAAAACAGCAGCCAGGTGAGGACCAGGTGACCATGTCACAACCATGTGGTTCTGGTGTGTGCTTGTCAGCCCAAACTGCTCTGCAATGGTAGAAAAATGACATCATGTGAAATTAATGTGTGTAAGTAATGAGTGGAGCCTATATCAGTAGGTGAGTGAAGTGATGAATGGTGTTGTGATAGAGTGTATGAACTAAAAAACAAAGAAAAAAACCCCGCAAAAATAAAATAAAAAAATGTGTGATTGTGTCCAAAACAAAAGTGAATAATGGGCTGTGTAATGTGAAAACTATAACCCAAAGAAATGTAGTGGCAAGTATGAAGCAAATGAAATTACCTTGTGTGTGGGTCTGTGACTGGAGATATAACTGCTATCCTGCTGGTGTGAAAGGTTGATGTGAAATGGTCAGCTGGCCAGTCTGAGCAGCTTATATCAGTCATAGGGCGGGTCCCCACCAACACCATGAGCCCCAATAGGATGGAGAGAGGGAGTGTGCACAATGCCCAGGCAATTAAGTGCACTGAGCAGAGCATCAACTCATGATGCCGATGCATAGGAGGCTAGGCCCCAGCCCCCCAACCTGTATAAGGAATAAGTGGGGGGGAGGGGAAAAGACTGCCATGCATCGCAACCCCGGGATCAGACAAAGCACCCTGTCACCCCCACTCTCCCCGATAAGAGGGCCCATCCTTGACCGAACAAGGAAGCACACTATATTGATCCCATAGTGTCAAATTGCTGACAAGGAAAACCAGAATATAAAATTATAAATGTATGTAATGATATGAAGGCATTGGAAAGATGGCTCATTTTGAGGAAAATCAGAATATGGAGTTAAGTGTGTAGTGTAATATGAAGGTATAAAAAGGAAAATCTCATTGAAGAGGAAATGTAAAGGAGGATAAATAATAAAAATTAAATTAATAAGGTGTGGTAGGTCGCTGGAAAAGTGGGTATTTTCTACCCTAATTTGGCTATATAATAGATGCGACCTATCACAGCATACTACACATAATTCAAGCAATGACTAGCCTCCAACCCTAATATGTATACAACAAAAAAAGAGAGAGAGGAAATGGGACTTTATATGAGGCAAGTCATTTATATAGTTTATTAAGAAATAGCAGATTTCATTAAGGAAAGTGTCAACCCCGGGATCAGACAAAGCACCCCGTCACCCCCACTCTCCCCGATAAGGGGGCCCATCCATGACCGAACAAGGAAGCACACTATATTGATCAATATAGTGTGCTTCCTTTTTTGGTCATGGATGGGCCCCCTTATCGGGGGGAGTGGGGGTGACGGGGTGCTTTGTCTGATCCCGGGGTTGCGATGCATGGCAGTCTTTTCCCCTCCCCCCCACTTATTCCTTATACAGGTTGGGGGGCTGGGGCCTAGCCTCCTATGCATCGGCATCATGAGTTGATGCTCTGCTCGGTGCACTTAATTGCCTGGGCATTGTGCACACTCCCTCTCTCCATCCTATTGGGGCTCATGGTGTTGGTGGGGACCCGTCCTATGCCTGATATAAGCTGCTCAGACTGGCCAGCTGACCATTTCACATCAACCTTTCACACCAGCAGGATAGCAGTTATATCTCCAGTCACAGACCCACACACAAGGTAATTTCATTAGCTTCATACTTGCCACTACATTTCTTTGGGTTATAGCTTTCACATTACAGAGCCCATTATTCACTTTTGTTTTGGACACAATCACACACTTTTTTATTTTATTTTTGCGGGGGTTTTTTCTTTGTTTTTTAGTTCATACACTCTATCACAACACCATTCATCACTTCACTCACCTACTGATATAGGCTCCACTCATTACTTACACACATTAATTTCACATGATGTCATTTTTCTACCATTGCAGAGCAGTTTGGGCTGACAAGCACACACCAGAACCACATGGTTGTGACATGGTCACCTGGTCCTCACATGGCTGCTGTTTTCTGGCCTGGACGGGAGTCCTCACCTCAGCCCCGGGTGAGATGATTATCCTTGTCCCCCTTCTCCCTTTGGATCCTAGGTTGGGCTCCACCATTTGACCACACTGTAAGTTACACACCTTTATTTTTGAGAGATTGTTTCTCCGTTTAAAGGATATCCCTACTTATAAACACTACTGATTTATTTTCAGAGCATCTTACTCCTGATGATTGGCTAAAGCCATGAAACGTGCGTCGAGTTATATCAAACTGATGCTTCAAACAATTTTGGTCTACCATGTAAAATCGATCATTTTCGTTGAACTTTTATGAATGGATGAGTGTCCTTTTGTAATTAAGATGTTTATTTATTACTCTGTACCTTCTTCTGTACAATTGTTTTATATTCATATTTATGCAAATGTATTACACCGGATTGTGTCCTGTATTACAGATTGACACTTTCCTTAATGAAATCTGCTATTTCTTAATAAACTATCCAATGACTTGCCTCATATAAAGTCCCATTTCCTCTCTCTTTTTTTGTTGTATACATATTAGGGATGGAGGCTAGTCATTGCTTGAATTATGTGTAGTATGTTGTGATAGGTCGCATCTATTATAATGCTCAAATTAGATTCTTTCGATAACGCCAACATACAGTGGATATAAAAAGTCTACACACCCCTGTTAAAATGTCAGTTTTCTGTGATGTAAAAAAATATGACAAAGATAAATCATTTCAGAACTTTTTCCACATTTAATGTGACCTATAAACTGTACAACTCAATTGAAAACAAAACTTAAATATTTTAGGGAGGGGAGGGGGAAATCAAAATATAAAACTAAAATAATGTGGTTGCATATGTGTGCACACCCTCTTAAAACTGGGAATGTAGCTGTGTTTAGAATTAAGCAATCACATTCAAACTCATTTTAAATAGGAGTCAGTACACACCTGCCATCATTTAAAGTGCCTCTGATTAACCCCAAATAAAGTTCAGCTGTTCTAATAGGTCTTTCCTGACATTTTTTTGTCGCATCCTACAGCAAAAGCCATGGTCCGCAGAGAGCTTCCAAAGCATCAGAGGGATCTCGTTGTTAAAAGGTATCAGTCAGGAGAAAGGTACAAAAGAATTTCCATATTGATTAGATATACCATGGAACACAGTGAAGACAGTCATCATCAAGTGGAGAAAATATGACACAACAGTGACATTACCAAGAACTGGACGTCCCTCCTAATGTGATCAAAAGATGAGAAGAAAGGGAGGCTGCCAAGAGGCCTATAGTAACAATAAAGGAGCTGCAGGAATATCTGGCAAGTACTGGCTGTGTGGTACATGTGACAACAATCTCCTGTATTCTTCATATGTCTGGGCTATGGGGTAGAGTGGCAAGACAGAAGCCTTTTCTCACGAAGAAAAACATCCAAGCCCGGCTAAATTTTGCAAAAACACATCTGAAGTCTCCCAAAAGCATGTGGGAAAATGTGTTATGGTCTGAGGAAACCAAGATTGAACTTTTTGGTCATAATTCCAAAAGATATGTTTGTCACAAAAACAACACTGCACATCATCAAAAGAACACCATACCCACAGTGAAGCATGGTGGTGGCAACATCATGCTTTGGGGCTGTTTTTCCTCAGCTAGAACAGGGCCCTTAGTCAAGGTAGAGGGAATTATGAACAGCTCCAAATACCAGTCAGTAATGGCACAAAACCTTCAGGCTTCTGCTAGAAAGCTGTACATGAAGAGGAACTTCATCTTTCAGCATGACAACGACCCAAAGTATACATCCAAATCAACAAAGGAATGGCTTCACCAAAAGAAGATTAACATTCTGGCCTGAGAAATCTCTTGCAGCCATCCCTGGAGGTGGCAGAGCGGGAACTGATTTAGGCTATGGAAAGAGGCAATGTGGGAGTTTACCATAAGTATGGGTTAGGGACCTTAGATTGTAAGCTCCTTCAGGGCAGGGACTGATGTACAATATATATGTAAAGTGCTGCGTAAAATTGTCATTGCTGTATAAGTACCTGTAATAAATAAATAAATAAGTAATCAAGGGGGAGATAAGCACGGTATATTTCGTGTAGTGGTGGGAAGTGGAGCAGAATTCTAACATAGCTGCAGGGAAAGGGTTATATCCAATCATGCATTAAAGCAGTGTTTCTCTGCGTTTTTTCTGTCACAGCACCCTTTAAAAGTATAAAAAGTCTCTAAGCACCTCAGTTTAAAATGCAAAAAATGTAAATGTTACAGTACTTATCATTGGGAAGCCTGAGCCTGGGACAATGCATACAACTGCCTTGATGAAATTAACTTCACATCAGAAGCCCCCCTTTACATCAGAGGTTCCCCATCACATCAGAGTCCCCCATAATGTCAGAGGTCCCCTATCACATTAGAGTTACCCCTTATGTCAGTGGGCACTCTGGAGGAGGATGTAAGGGAGCACTAAGGGGGCACAAGCACTCTGGAAGAGGATGTAGGAGGTACTTACTTAGGGGGCACTCTGGAGGATGTAGGGGGGCACATACTAAGTTAGTACCTCCAGAGTGCCCCCTTACATCCTCCAGAGTGCCCCCTCTCTACCTCCAGTGTACCCGCTTACATCCTCCAGAGTGCCCTCTTAGTGCCTCCAAAGTGCTCCCTAATCAAGTGCCCACTTAGCTTCCTGGCCTGGTTGTCGGTGGCAGCGGGTCATCTGTGACTTTAGAGAAGCTGTAGGGAAATCACTTAAAAAAAAAAAGAATCTGTGTCGGTGACAGCCGATTAGTGAACTGTCAAGCTTAGCCCCCACTCGTGCAGTGGGGCATGTGAATATACAGTATTTCACAAAAGTAAGTACACTCCTCACATTTTTGTAAATATTTTATTATATCCTTTCATGCGACAATACTGAAGAAATGACACTTTGCTACAATGTAAAGTAGTGGGTGTACAGCTTGTATAACAGTGTAAATTTGCTCTCCCCTCAAAATAACTCAACACACAGCCATTAATGTCTAAACCGCTGGCATCAAAAGTGAGTACACCCCTAAGTGAAAATATCCAACTGGAGTACTCTTCCACTCCTCCTTCACGACATCACGGAGTTGGTGGATGTTAGAGACCTTGCGCTCCTCCACCTACCATTTGAGGATGCCCCAAAGATGCTCAATAGGGTTTAGGTCTGGAGACACGCTTGGCCAGTCCATCACCTTTACCTTCAGCTTCTTCAGCAAGGCAGTGGTCGTCTTGGAGGTGTGTTTGGGGTCATTATCATGTTGGAATACTGCCCTGCGGCCCAGCCTCCAAAGGGAATGGATCATGCTCTGCTTCAGTATGTCACAGTACATGTTGGCATTCATGGTTCCCTCAATGAACTGTAGCTCCCCAGTGCCGCCAGCGCTCATGCAGCCCCAGGCCATGTCACTCCCACCACCATGCTTGACTGTAGGCAAGACACATTTGTCTTTGTACTCCTCACCTGGTTGCCACCACACATGCTTGACACCATCTGAACCAAAAAAGTTTATCTTGGTCACATCAGACCACAGGACATGGTTCCAGTAATTCATGTCCTTAGTCTGCTCGTCTTCAACTGTTTGCGGACGTTCTTGTACATCATCTTTTGAAGAGGCTTGCTTCTGGGATGACAGCCATGCAGGCCAATTTGATGCAGTGTGGGTATGGTCTGAGCACTGACAGGCTGACCCCCCACCCCTCCAAGCTCTGCAGCAATGCTGGCAGCACTCATACGTCTATTTCCCCAAAGACAACCTCTGGATATGATGCTAAGCATGTGCACTCAACTTCTTTGGTCGAGCATGGCGAGGCCTGTTCTGAGAAGATTCTGTCCTGTTAAACTGCTGTATAGTCTTGGCCAACATGCTGCAGCTCAGTTTCAGGGTCTTGGCATTCTTCCTATAGCCCAGGCCATCTTTCTTTATGTAGAGCAACAATTCTTTTTTTCAGATCCTCAGAGAGTTCTTTGCCATGAGGTGCCATGTTGAGTTTATAGTGACTAGTATGAGAGAGTGAGAGTGATAACGCTAAATTTAACACACCTGCTCCCTATTCACATCTGAGACTCTGTAACACTAACGAGTCACATGACACCGGGTAGGGAAAAAAATGGCTAATTGGGTCCAATTTGGACCTTTTCACTTAGGGGTGTACTCACTTTTGTTGCCAGCGGTTTAGACATTAATGGCTGTGTGTTGAGTTATTTTGAGGGGACAGCAAATTTACACTGTTATACAAGCTGTACACTCACTACTTTACATTGTAACAAAGTGTCATGTCTTCAGTGTTGTTACATGAAAAGATATAATAAAATATTTACAAAAATGTGAGGGGTGTACTCACTTTTGTGAGATACAGTAAGTTACATCCCACTGTCTGATCCGAGGCCAAGCCTGGCAGTTCTTTAACTGGCTGGCTCCAGAACTGCTAATGCGCAGTTAAGAATCACTGAACTGTGTACGGACATTTACAGACAGGAGAAATGTGTCTGTTATTTACAGACAATCTGTAGATTAATGGACGATTGGCAAAACTGCACACAATGTGGTGGCAACCCTTGGGAATATACAGTACATATACACATGTTCCCTGGTGTATACCAATATTAGGTTTGCACTAAAGGCACTTTTACTAAAGGTAAATCCACTCTGCACTACAAGGGCACTTGGAAGTGCAGTTGCTGTAGATCTGAGGGGAAGATCTGAAATGAGGGGAAGCTCTGCTGATTTTATCATCCAATCTTGTGCAAGCTAAAATTCTGTTTTTTATTTTCCTTGCATATCCCCATCAGATCTACAGTGACTGCACATCCAAGCGCACTTGCAGTGCATTTGTAATGCAAAGTGGATTTGCCTTTAGTAAATAACCCCTAACATGTTTCACAATTATATTGTTCTCTGCTTCTTCAGAAGTATTACAGAAGGCAATCTACAATAAACCACAGACATGTCAGACATATCTAAAATTAGTAAATAAACATTGTCCATTGCATATCAAAATATTATCACGTAACTATACTGCAATTATATGACTGGAAATTAAACTATACACAATTACATATAGCGCTAGCTGTCAGTTCAATAATCTGTGCCAGCAGGAAAGCACTGGATCCCCAAAAGGCAGGTGAAAGGTACATTCAAGGGGTCAGAGGCTCAATTTTAGACAATTCACTGGTTCTACAGTGTAATAATAGGCAGCCACTGTTAATCCTTAATTGTAATACCTAACTGTAATGATATAAACATAGTCAGTTTATGACTTTACTGTGTGGCAAATATTGCTTGTGCATAGGAACCCCCTATGAGAACAAACAGATCTTATGCAATCCCTGATACGTACAAGTAGGGTCCCTTAAAGGTAATATGTACATACAGCGAGTGAGGACAATAAAAACAGGTAAAAACAAGTTCTCAGCATATACTATCCACATATTCCACACTTCAATAAAAAACTAAATAAAAGGATATTACCTTTTGCTCCAAAAGTGCGTGGATATATCCACTTGCCGACCAAGCCTTTTCTGGCACTTTTTGTTTACAAAATCAGTATTTGTTTGCTAGAAAATTAATTTTACGTTGCAATATTGTATTTCACACAGTATTTGTGCAGTGTTTTTTAAAATGCAATTATTTGGGAAAAAATAAATTTGAATTAATTAAAAAAAACGAAACAATATATAACCTAATTTTTGGTAAAATATAAAAGATGATGTTATGCTGAGTAAATAGATACCTAACATGTCACGCCTTAAAAATGTGCACTCTCATGGAATAGCGACAAACTATGATACCTAAAAATCTCCATAGGCGACACTTTAAAATTTTAACAGATTACCTGTTTAGAGTTACAGAGAATATCTAGTGGTAGAATTATTGCTCTTGCTCTAACGTTCGTGGCGATACCTCACATGTGTGGTGCGAACACTGTTTTTCGTTCCTATCCTTTAAAAAAATTGTTTACTTCCGCCCTAGACCGGAAGTGACATCATGACGTCGCTCCAGTCCTCCAAGACCATAGAGGGGATCAGGGACAATCTGGTCTCTGGTAACCTCTATGGCTAGCCACGTCGGATTTTTTCTCGGTTGCGCCGATAAAAACGGTAAGCCGGCGGGAGTGGGAAAGCGATCTAGCAGCTAATTAGCTACTTGGACTGTTTTCATGAGAAAACCAGTCACCGGATGAAAAAAAATAACGGAGTTATGGCTGATAGCTTCAGTCAAACCGCAATGTATAGATATGTATTGCGTTCAGCAAGTGGATAAGTGAAGTGTCAGGACATTTGGTGGAAACTGCTTTATTTCACTGGAGTTTAAAGGGGTTTTAAAGGTTTTTTATGTTAATGCATAAAAAATGCATAAAAAAAGAGATGTCCATGATTCCCTCTGCTATCCAGGACTCTTCTCCTGATTTGCTGAGACTCAGCAGCGGCGCCACTGGCTCAATCAAACTCAGTTAGCCAGTCAGGAGAGAGAGGGGGTGGGGCTGAATGGCAGCCCGTGTCTGAATGGACACATGAACCTGTAGCTCGGCTCGGATGCTCGACAGGAGGGAAGGGCCAGGAGCAGCAAAGAGGGACCCGAGAAGTGGAGTATCCAGGCCAGTGGCGGCCCATCCATTAGGGGTGTTCCTGTGCCACCCCCTCTCTCCACGCCATCCCCTATATGCAATTGATAGATTCATGCAGAGCGTGACACCGGACGCATGAATTTCAGCGTCCGGGTTTTTTTTTTGAAACACGTAGGCTCTAATAGGCTTTAGAATAGGGTGGGCTTGGATCGCAGAGAATGCGCTCTGATCCCATCCAGGTGTGTTACAACAGTGAATGAACATTCGCCGTTGAAACACTGATCCTCAATAATAAGCGGGTGGCTGAAAAGAGAAGACCCCCAATTGGCCGCCGAGGAAGAGGGAGGAAACAGAAGCCGCCGCTGCCGCAATAACCCATGGAGAGCAGGAGAATGGAAGGCCGCCACTGCCGGTGATGGGGTAAGTGCTACAGACCAACCGTGGGGGGAGGGGGGTTATATACTGTTTGCTGCCACCCCAAAAAAATTCCAGGAGAAAAAACGAGACTTTACAATCACTTTAAAATATGTTGCTCTTCTTAGACCAAGTTTAAGCAGAGAATACCATATTAACTGTTCCTGTTTGTCTCATGGTATTGTCTCTTCATTATTTCATGTTAATGCAATTTATTATTCTTATGCTTGGTTTTGTTGTTTTATTGTTTCAGTAGAAAAAGCAGATTGTGTTGCTATGTATTAGCTATCTTTTGTAATAATTATATTGTCCTGATCTCCAGTATGTCTACACATAATCCTTTGAGAAGAATTGTTTTTTCTTTTTTGTTCGTCCCCACATATTAAATCAATTATCCAGATTATAGTCATATTGTGTGACATCATGATTGACTTACTGGGGACAGGAAATGTGTTACTAGCAGAATCCCTAGGTAAAAATGCAAGCAGAAAAAACCCACAGCCACCCCATCTAAGGAGTCGTTAGCAATATATCTTTTTTTTTATATTATATTATTATATTATTTTCTATGCATAGTTGCTTTTTAGACCTAATGATTTCTTGCAGTAATGTACAGTAGAACGGAAGGCATGTGTTTAAAAAAGGGCTCACATTTACAGACCATAAAAAAATGGTAAAACCTACATAAATTGTTTTTGCATTTAGAAGTTGTTCTAAACCTAGGGGCATACTGGGATAGCTAGGATAATTCATAGTCCTCTAGGATGAAATTAATATCACAGTTACTCTGAATAAGTGCATTTCAAATGCCTACAAGGTGTTTGCTGAGCATTTACCGTATTTAGAGTTCTCATTGATTTGTTTTATCAGTGCCAGCACAGCCAGTAACATTAAAATATGGCAGCAGACATTTTCATGTAAAGAAATACTGGCACTCTTGTAGGCATTTACCTGTATGCATATTGACATATTGATGACCATTGGGTAAAGGGTAAAGTGCAGTAACCAATCAATTGATCTTTCAGTGGTTCGACTAAAGCAAGCTGAAACCTTGTTGGTTAAGATAAAAGCGGAGGGAAGATGGTAGTTGCGCTGTGATGAAGGAGGGGGGGGAGCTACAAAGATGACTAAAGTGGCAAAGTGAACTAAAAAAACAGAAACGAGCCAATGCATGAATGGATCCTACATGCTAAAAGAACATGGTGGGGATGCAGTGCAGTGCAACGTAGCTGATCAACATGACTATAATGTTGCGGGCAGACAAAACCTAATATATAAAGGTAATTGTGAAACAGTGACTGCTTGAATATAGCAAAGCAAAAATGCATATACTAACACAAATAGGATGAATAATGACACAATGCAAAAAAAATATATAATGCAAGAAAAATATATGTGGGCTAGTGCCCCATTAGCAAAAACGTGCCAAATCCTGGTGAACTACAAGTGACAAATCCCTAGGGCAAACATGAATATTAGTTCTATCATCCAGTCCAAAAAACAAAAACTCGTGATGAGAAACACAAAACAATTCCAATCGTGAAGGGAAGGGGGATCTTCAGTGAGGACACCTCTGTGTTTGCAAGCCGCTTACCTTACAGCTGTAAGGTGTACAGCCTGTGTTGCAAATGACCCGCAGGTGTAGACGTTCCGTGTATAAGATAGTGACAATGATGAACATGCCAAGCGAAACATAACAAATAAAAAGTATACAGCATGTAAAATAACTCTGCGACGACCACAGTGGAGGGGGGGCAAGACACACACGGGGGGAGGTTGCACTCACTTTCATGAAGTGAGTGTGGGCATCAATCCACGAGCGCCGAGCTCGTATGCCTCCAGGAGTATCACCAATCTGGAATCTGTCCCCGTGCCTGGAAACTGGAATATGTCCCCGTGCCTCTCTCCTCAGTGTTCGTCAGGTAGAGAAGTGATATACAGTGTGAGGGGGAAAGAGACGCACATAGCGTGATCCCATATAAAAGGTATATTTATTTAATAAAACAAGTCCAATCAACTTACATTTAAAACAATGCTGCAGTGTGTAGTAACTACAAGCGCCGAGCTCGTCTCCTGTTGTTTGTCTGTGGCAGCGTCCCATGCTCCAATCCTAATGCATATCGTCATGTCACGTGACTTCTTCAGAGGGACTCCCAGCCAAGAGCGAGTGGAGCTTACCGCCGGGTGTGTGTGAGCAGGCAAGCGGCCTGCACAGTATGGGCTGTGCCATCTAGTGGATATAGAAGTTACAGCCAACCTGTTGTGCAGAGAATAGACAAATGTGAGTGAGAGAAAAAACCCAGGTAGACCTATCATCTCGGGATGTGGTAGCTTAACTGAGAATCTGAGTCACGTGGTAGATAACCACCTCAAACCCCTAGTTACCTGTCTATCATCTCATGTACATGATACCATCCATTTTTTACAGATCATTCAGGACCTATACATCGAGGATGGCACTCAATTGGTGGCTATTGTTGTGGAATCCCTTTATTGCACCATCCCTCATGCCAAGGGCCTGGTGACCATATGGCACGTTCTGTCACAATACAGTGAATGTGAACCCAATTACGCTGAATTCATCCTGGCCTCCCTTGAATTCATAATTCATCATAACGTTTTTTGCTTGGATGGTTCCCACTACCTCCAGGTACAGGGCGTTGCGATGGGGACATGCTGTGCCCCATCGTACGTCAATCTGTACCTGGGGGAGTGGGAACATTCACTGCTTGTCCGTGAATCACTGTCTATGTACATGTGCCATGTCCTAACATGGCGACGATACATAGATGACATATTTCTCATTTGGGATGGGTCGATTGACTTACTACATCAATTTCTGGATCCAATCAATAAGAACGAGTTCATTCTAAAATTTACGATGACTCATAGCCCAAGAGAAATCACGTTCCTAGATGTGCTTATAAAGAAACTACCTAGTGGGAACCTGTCCTGTGAACTCTATTGTAAGCCCACAGCAGGCAGCTCTCTGCTCCACGCGACCAGCTTCCACCCCAAGCCCCTCCTTGCCTCTATACCTTATAGTCAGTACTTAAGGGCTTGCTGTAACTGCTCCGATGATACTGGATTCAAAATTGAAGCCAATAGCCTGAGAAACAGACTCCTCAAAAGAGGATATTCAAGTACATGCCTTAAAAAAGCATACAAACGAGCCCTTAATAAATCACGTCGTGACCTGCTCAACACACAAAAACAACACTACAATGATGAGACAACACGAATCATCACAACATACTCATCACAACACCAGCAAGTTAAACGTATTTTAAACAAATTCTGGCATTTACTGACTATGGATCAAACCCTGGCCCCCTTTGTCCCCAGCTCTCCAGCTATCACCTTTAGGAGAGCGCCTTCTATAGGTGACAAACTGGTCAGTAGCGAGTATAGACCCTACAAAGGTGATGCATGTAAAACATTGGGAACCTTTACATGCGGGGGATGTCACTACTGCCAGTGTATGGACAGACGCAATAATATCCCTTTACCAAATGGCCAACACTTCTCTCCAAAACACTATGTGAATTGCAAAACCCCTGGAGTAGTGTATTTGTTGACATGCTAGTGTGGGTGTTATTATGTTGGTAAAACCATAAATGAGTTTTGGAAAAGGATATATCAACATCTTGGCACTATACGCAAACGCGACCCTGAGGTACCTATTGGCCGTCATATGGCCATAGTTCATCCAGTATCAATTCCCAAGATTTATTTCCTAGCCCTTGACCGTATCCACTTCAGCCCCAGAGGCGGGGATCCCAACAAACGCCTCCTCCAATGTGATCTGAGGTGGATATACAATCTACGGGCCAACTTTCCACCTGGCCTCAACGGGGCCTTCAACTTCAGACCTTTTCTCCCCGGTTTCACATCAGGGGTCTGTGAGATGAATCTGTAGGGGTCTACTCCTTCTGTTCTTTTCCCTGTCCTTCCTTTTTCATATGTATATATTGAATGTGTGAATTATGTATTGACTATCTCAGGACATATGAATTAATCAATTGTGTATCTATGTAGGGCACTGCTATCCACAGCGTATTTTTGACCTCTTTCATTTGTCATGTATAACTTTGCAAGCTATTCATTCTGCAATCTGTACGGTGCTCACTGTGAATATAAGATATGTTGCCTGTTCTTTTTCTCTCACATTTGTCTATTCTCTGTACAACAGGTTGGCTGTAACTTCTATATCCACTAGATGGCACAGCTCATACTGTGCAGGCCGCTTGCCTGCTCACAGACACAGCAGGTAAGCTCCACTCGCTCTTGGCTGGGAGGCGCTGCTACATCACCTGTCCCCCTGTGCCTTTTGAGCGAGGAGGAGCTCCTTTTATATCCCCTCATCTGGTCCGCCGTATATGTGGGGACATCATACCCACCGATGATGCGTGACGTCATCACGCCCCCCTTGGGCGTGGCTACGCCGCACGCCTCGGCATCAGGGAGATGCTCTGAGCTCCACTTACGGCTGCTATTCAAGCAGCTGATCAATTGGGGCAGACACTGATTGGCTGAAGCCAGATCAGTTGCACTATTTGAGATGCAGACACTCACTGGGCACTTGTCAGTTGTGGAACTGCCGCCCAGAGGTCTGCGTCTCATGTGGATATGTGAAACTAAAAGGTAATCAAACTACTACCTGCACTGGCTCAATGGGATTAATTATCCCTATGTCCCTATATTGCAGTCTGGTAGTTTCTCCTAGCTGCATTTGGGATTAATCTATATATTCCTCTTTTCTTTTACTATTTGACCATGTAGATTTCAATCAGTCGCCTCTTGTGAATGTGCTGAGGCATCCGGTCCTGCACCTAGAGCTGCCCATCCCATATTCCTGTGGACCTTCCAGCCAGCCTGTTCTATTTCTGTTTTTTGGTTCTGTCTTGTTATGTTTGATTTTTTACGAACCTTTTTATGTAAGTATAACCAGCCGGAATACTCTACAATATTTTTGTTATGACCAATACTTTCCAGTAGTCTCATATATTATGATGCTATTCTATTATTTTGAAATTTACATTACAGATAAAGATTTGATCACCCAACTGTAAATCCCTTGATGAAGGAATAATACATACCAATTTCCGAAACATGTCTGGATATGTGCTGTAAATCCATCCGTTTGACCTCAAACTACTTAGGCTACGGGTTGTAAGCACTGTGTTGATATATCTACCTTGTATATTTTGATATGTGTATTTTAATAAATACGTATATTGTATAATTGTATTCGTATTTGTATTTTTCTATTTTTTTCTATAATATAATATAATTGGCACTTATGTGCATTTTATACAATCTACTCTCTATACTCTAGATACCATTTGCCACTAAAGTCCAAAGGGGCGACCCCTGTGTGCATTTAGTGCACAGTTCTCTTTGTTCTAATTTGATTAAGGATGTTGGCATTATTTTATACATATTCAACTCTTACTTTACTTCTTACCTATTCCTGTTCTGATGTCAACTCAAAATTATTTTACTTTCCCTTTCAATGATAATGGTAAACAGGACAATTAGGGTAAAACTCCCTAAATGGGGCACAGACAGCAATTAAAACTGACGGGTGTTCTGATCCCTCTCCACTCTATCCAAAACTATCCAAAAAAAAATACCTTTAGTAGTATTTTAAGTAGAACTGGCAAGCAAAATATTGGGTAAAGAGAAGTGAATGGCTATAAGAATAACAAAACCACATAAATAATTTGTAGATCATCCAAATATTGCAGATTCTGTGAATCATCTTTGATTGGAATATGTGTACAAAGATTTGGCCATTATTTCATGAATTGCTTTATAGTCTGCAGACTGGACCAATTTACATTTTCATATTTAGTGTGAATTAGAAAGTTTGATAAGCATGATTTTTTTTTTTCAAAATAAAAATCAACAAAATGAACGCTTTGGATGATGGAGCGAAAAGTGCTCCGTGAGATGTTCAAAGCTTGGGATATTTTTTTTTATAACCTAACCCTGCTTTAAACTTCTCCACAACTTTATCCCTGACCTGTCTGGTGTGTTCCTTGGCGTTCATGATGCTGTTTGTTCACTAAGGTTTTCTAACAAACCTCTGAGGGCTTCACAGAACAGCTGTATTTATACTGAGATTAAATTATACATAGGTGGACTCTATTTACTAATTAGTTGACTTCTGAAGGTAATTGGTTCACTAGATTTTAGTTAGGGGTATCAGAGTAAAGGGGGCAGAATACAAATGCACGCCACACTTTACAGATTTTTTTGTAAAAATAGTTGAAAACCATTTATCATTTTCCTTCCACTTCACAATTATGTGCCACTTTGTGTTGGTCTATCACATAAAATCCCAATAAAATAAATTTACGTTTTTGGTTGTAACATGACAAAATATAGAAAATGTCAAGGGGTATGAATACTTTTTCAAGGCACTGTAGTTGGGAAGTTCACTCTTATGGGTTAAACAGTGGAGTTTCAAGAGTTATAGTATTCACTTTTATATGTTTGAACACTTTATTATAGGGATGGGCCGAACACCCCCCTGTTTGGTTCGCAGCAGAACATGCGAACAGGCAAAAAATGTGTTCGAACATGCGAACATCGTTAAAGTCTATGGGTCATGAACGTGAAAAATCAAAAGTGCTAATTTTAAGGGAAATTCGAAAGCCGCGGAACACCCTTTAAAATCTATGAGAGAAATCAAAAGTGCTAATTTTAAAGGCTTATATGCATGGTATTGTCATAAAAAGTGTTTGGGGACCTGGGTCCTTCCCCAGGGGACATGTATCAATGCAAAAAAAGTTTTAAAAAAGGCAGTTTTTTGGGAGCAGTGATTTTAATAGTGCTTAAAGTGAAACAATAAAAGTGAAATATTCCTTTAAATTTCGTACCTGGGGGGTGTCTATAGTATGCCTGTAAAGTGGCGCATGTTTCCTGTGTTTACAACAGTCCGAGAGAAAAATGACATTTCTAAACGAACAAAAAAAGTCATTTAAAAGTACTAGCGGTAGCGCCGGCAGCTACAATGAATTGTCGGGTCTCTGCAATCCTCATAAAAGTCATTAAAAAATAATAGCCTGGGGTTCCCCCACAGTGCATTACCAGGCCCTTTGGGTCTGGTATGAATATTAAGGGGAACCCCGAACCAAAATTTAAAAAAAAATGCGTGGGGGTCCCCCCAAATTCCATACTAGGCCCTTCAGGTCTGGTATGGAAAATAAGGGGAACCCCCCGCCAGAATTAAAAAAAATTAATGGTGTGGGGGTCAGGTCTGGTATGGAATTTAAGGGGAACCCCGTGCCAAATTTAAAAAAAAAATGGCATGGGGGTCCCCTTAAAATTCAAACCAGACCCTTACCCGAGCACGCAACCTGGCAGGCTGCAGGAAAAGAGGGGGGGACAAGAGAGCGCCCCCTCCTGAACTGTACCAGGCCACATGCCCTCAACATGGGGAGGATGTTGATGGGGACAAGGGCCTCATCCCCACAACCCTTGCCCGGTGGTTGTTGGGGTATGCGGGCGGGGGGGCTTATTGGAATCTGAAAGCCCCCTTTAACAAGGGGACCCCCAGATCCCGGCCCCCCCTGTGTGAAATGGTAATGGGGTACATATGTACCCTTACCATTTCACAAAAAAAGTGTCAAAAATGTTAAAAAAGACAAGAGACGGTTTTTGACAATTCCTTTATTAATGTCCTCTTCTTTCCCCGCTTCTTCCATCCTCTTCTGGTCTTCATTCGGTTTCCTTCCTCCATCTTGTTCTTCCCCTGCTTCTTCCTCCGATCCCCTGCTTCTTCCTTTGGTCTTCTCGTCCGCATCCTCCTCCGGCGTCTTCCTCCCCGCTTCGTTCTCCAGACGATCCTCATCCATGGGAGGTTTTGTAACCCCGCCCCCCTCTGACATCACGGGGAAAGCCATAGGGAAGTCCCCGTGTGTCAGAGGGGGGCGGGGTCACCGGATGGCCCCTCCCTCAGTTATATAAGAACTGTCAGAAGAACAGAAGCGTCACACCGCTGGCTCGTCCAAAGAACAAAGCGGGGAAGAAGAAGCCAGAGCAAGATGCGGTCGAGAAGACCGAAGGAAGAAGCAGAGGATCAGAGGAAGAAGAGGAAGAAGCGGGGGAAGAATAAGATGGAGGAAGAAAACCGAATGAAGACCAGAAGAAGATGGAAGATGGCCTTTTTTTAAACTTTTTTTTGCATTGATACATGTCCCCCCGGGGCAGGACTAGAGTTGCCACCTCATCCCTTTA
This sequence comes from Lithobates septentrionalis, assembly GCA_037952835.1. Taxonomy (NCBI): domain Eukaryota; kingdom Metazoa; phylum Chordata; class Amphibia; order Anura; family Ranidae; genus Lithobates; species Lithobates septentrionalis. The sequence continues at coordinate 1,774,329 of JBBDGP010000859.1, read as the reverse complement.
AACCCGAACACATATTAATTACACAGGTTCTGTGGCTGATTAAGGTAGTAATTGAACTCACTTGTTGCCTTGTCTGCATTTAATTAGCCTCAGAACCTGTGTAATTCATATGTGTTCGGGTTTAAAGGGATGAGGTGGCAACTCTAGGCAGGACCCAGGTCCCCAAACACTTTTTATGACAATAGCTTGCATATTAGCCTTTAAAATTAGCACTTTTGATTTCTCCCAAAGACTTTTAAAGGGCGTTCCGCGGCTTATAAATTTGCCGCGAACATCCCAAATTGTTTGCTATTCGGTGAATGGCCAAACAGCCAATGTTTGAGTCGAACTCGTGTTCGACCCGAACAGACAGCCCATCCCTACTTTATTGTTTAAAGGCTTTTTGTTCCAACCAATCATAACTGAAAAAATGTTCCTTTTTTGCATCCTTTGCACTTAACAGTTCTAAAAACATTTAAAATTCTAATCTAATTTTCTATTACACTAACAGCTGAGGGCTTCTATAATGCATAGCAGGTACAAATGGTTTCATGTGTTTAGAGTACACATTGGATTAAGGCATAAACCTGCTGGTTTCCAATTAGCAAGATTGTATCAGGAAGGTTTAAATAGTTAGTCTAATTAGTGCTATGTTTTATCCCTCCAGTGTTCAAAATGCATGTTACTGATAAATTAAAAAAGATGATATTTCACTTGTGTGACCTACATAAATTATTAATATTTTAATGCTTATTTCACATTTAGCAAACAGATTATTACAAAATACATAGGTTAGGAAAGACCTAGGAAATTATAGCATATAATGTAGTATCTTTCTTTAAATACTACAGACCTTCGGGCAGAACATACTATCAGTCAAAACCCCCTCCAATGATTCCAACCTGCAATTCTGCATAAACTTACAGAATATAAATAATTTCCATTATCACCATACTGTACATCTGTGATATTTTGCTTTTTCTTTCCCTAGTATTTGTAATACACTATGCTGATTCACATTTTAACAATCAGTTCTGGTGTGCTAACACGTGTGTTAAGCTGAGTTACTTTCTGTGTTGCATTATTATCATGAATGAGCTCCCAATACATCACAACAAATCAAAAGTACCCTTTTTATGAATGTGCACGGTATTGGGTTGATTTACTAAAGGCAAAAAGACTGTGCATTTTTGAAAGTGCAGTTGCATTCTGCAAGTGCAATTGCTCCAGAGCTTAGTAAATGAGGTAAAGTTTCACTTTAAAAAGAATACCTAATCATGTGCAAGGAAAATTAAAAAAAACTGCATTTTTACTTGAACGTGATTGGATGATGGAACTCAGCAGAGCTCTCCCTAATTTACTACGCTCTGGAGCAATTGCACTTGCAGAGTGCATCTGCCCTTGCAAAAGTGCACAGTCAATTTGCCTTTAGTAAATAAACTCCTATGTGTGTTGTAGTGCACTGCAGTGCGTTGTACATTGCACTCTACTGGACAGTAGGGATGAGCCTTCTGTTCGGGACGAACATGAGTTTGACTCGAACATTGGCTGTTCGCCCGTTCGTCGAAAACCGAACATTATGGCTTGTTTGCGCCAAATTTGAGCGGCGTGTAATGGCCCATAATGCACTGTGGGAGCGCGGTGCATTGCTGTATGATGATTGGCCAGAGCATGCACCATGACCTGCATGCTTTGGCCAATCACAGCGCCCGCAGCTAAGAGAGCCATAATTGGCCAAAGGCAGGGTGCCTTTTGCCAATCATGGCTCAGGGGGACTAAGTCCATGCCCCACACTATATAAGGCCGCCTGCACGTTGGCCTCGTGTAGTGTGTCTTTGGCGTGGACGGAGAGAGAGTGTCATTTAGATTGAGCAGACAGGCAGGCAGGTTATTCAGTTAGCTGCAGTGTATTTAATATATATATACAGACAGTCTCGTATATATATATATATATATATATATATATATATATATATATATATATATATATATATATATCCACTGTATCCAGTTTAGCTAGATCTGACTGCAGTCCGTTCCTGGTGTACTATTTCTAATACACTTCAGGCAGGAGGCTGGTGATTCAGTTAGCTGCAAAGTATTTAATATATATATACAAATAGTCTCATATACTTTATATAGTGAAGAGTGACTAGCTCTCCTAGGTTTTAAAAAGGGCAGTGCCACATCCGATAATGCATATATATATATATATATATATATATATAAAGAGAGGTTCCCCTAAATGGACTTTACCGGCACTTATAAAGGGTTGTAAATAGTAGAGGAGTACAACAATGTATAAAGAGTAAAAAAAGGGTTTTTTATTTATTTAAAGATATCATATGTTAAAAACATTATGGACATTACAATCAACGAAACATATTACACATTAGACATGTTTGTGGTTGGTTACCAAATGATAACGTTCTTTTATTGGACTCTTTTCACACTAACGCGTTTCAGGATAACTAGTGTTTCAGTCCTTCTTCAGGGAGTAATAGAAAAGAGAGATTCATCTAAAATAAAGTATTAGATGATAGATAAGTTACCATACTGTATAGATATGTATGCAAATATCCATTTTAGGTTAAATGATCAACTGATCACCTACCTGGTATGTTTCGTTGTTTTTATATATATATATATATATATATATATATATATAGAAAAAGAGTCCAAGAGGTTGCTGCACTTAAAAATTTCTTTGCTTTATTTCTCAAATTGTTCAGTAGGGATTTACAAAGCAAGTATAATCCAAAAACACAGGCACGAAATGCCTACACAGTTTCAGACACAGGTAGATTCAGATATGGATGGATGGATGGATTACGTCTCGGGCTAGTCAGCTTACGCCCTTCCTAAGATCCATTGAAGCACATCTGAGGGTTTCAATCCAATCATTCATTTAAATACAGGTTAAGTGAAGTACTTCACATATGGAATCAATATGGCTAATTAGTTCAAATCGCATACCATTTAACATCTATATATGCATATATTTATCTATAACATGCCATTAAAACAAGGATAAGCAACAGGTGTCAAATCTCTCATTCTCTTCATTCTCATTATAGAATATTTGAAATACCTATAAAAACGCAGGGAAATGTTGCATTCATGAGTAAATACAAAAACAAAAAGAAAAAACAAAAAACAAAAAAGATATCCCCATCATGAAGTTATTTTATCTGGCTACTTTCATATACTTATTCCAACAGTTAAACAAATAAATAAAGATCCAAATCAACATTTAAGCCATATGGAGCAATTGTATTCAAAAAATGTATCCAGTATACTTCTCTTTTTCTTAGAATCAATTCACGGTTGCCCCCTCTCCTATTTTTCTCAATACCTTCTAGGACCATATACTTTAGTTGTGATACATTGTGGCCAAATTCCAAAAAGTGTCTCGCCAGCGGTAATTGGGTTAATTTATCTCGTATTGAGTATTTGTGTCTCGCTATCCTATCTTTGATTTTTTGTGTAGTCTCCCCTACATAGACTAAACCGCATGGGCACTTTATGGCGTAAATTACATATGAAGATTGGCATGTGTAGTAACCCCGTATGGGGATGTTGAAACCCCTATGTGGATGTGTAAAGTATTTACCTTTAATCATAGAGTTACATTGTATGCATGACAAGCAGGGATACGATCCCAGATTTTTAGGTCCCAGGAAGGTTAGTTTGGCTGCTGCAGCCACAGGTTGATCAGATTTAATCAATCGATCTCGTATCGTTCTACCTTTTCTATAGGAGGACATGGGTGGATTCCAGAATTCCTGTACCATGGGGTAACTGGATCTTAAAAGATTCCAATGTCTTTTGATAATTTGATTAATTTTGTTGGAGAAGGGATGGTACTGCATAATAAAGGGGATTCTCTTCTTTTCTTTTCGGGGTGATCGATTACTATCCATATTAGGATGATCGATATTAACTAAAGCTTGCGGATATCTTCTACTAATAAGTTTGTTTTTTATTTCATCAAGTCTCTGATCACGGCACAGCGGGTCACTCACGATCCGCTGCACCCTCATCATCTGACTTTTTGGGATGGATGAAAAAACGTTTGGGGGGTGAAAGCTATTAAAATGTAGCAATTGATTGCGATCTGTGGGTTTCACATATAAGTCAGTAGTGATCTGCCCATTGTTCAATTTAAGAAGAGTATCAAGAAAGGAGATCTCATTTTTACCAATTTCAATGTTGAACTTTAATCCAGGTACTAAATAGTTAATGTATTTATCAAATAAGTATAGGCTTTCCATGTTGCCATCCCATATAGCGAAAATATCGTCCACAAATCTGTACCAACATTGGCAATGTTTTAAAAATAAATCATTGACATAAATAAAGGACGTCTCTATCATATTCATAAATGCGTTCGCATATGGGGGTGCAACATTTGAACCCATCGCTGCTCCATTCAGTTGCAAGAAATGAGTATCCCTGAAAAGAAAATAGTTCTCTTCAAGAGTAATTTTCAAAAGGTCAAGCAGAAATGAAATCTGTTCGGTTTTGTAGATGCCTGATTGAATTAACAATCGCTGACATGCCTCTATTCCTAAATCATGTGGAATGATAGTAAATAAGCTAGAGACGTCCCATGATATCAGGATGGAATCTGATGACAAGTTTATATCTTGAATTTTTGACAAAAAGTCAGTAGTATCTCTTATAAATGATTTAGTGTTTAATAGCAATGGTGTCAAACACTTATCCAGGTATTGTGCTAGATGTGTTGTCACAGATTCCATCCCTGATACAATGGGACGTCCGGGGGGATTTTTAGGGTCTTTATGAATTTTTGGTAACATATACAGTACCGGTGTAACTGGATATTCACATATCAAAAACTCCATAGTTTCATCATCAATGATTTTTTGTTTAACTGCCTTAGTTAGAGTTGTTTTTATCCTTTTTTGCACTTTAAAAACAGGACAGCAATCAAGTCTTTTATAAGTAAGGGTATCACTCAGATGTTTCATTATTTCATTTTCATACATGGATGTATCCATGACCACAATAGCTCCCCCCTTGTCAGCCGGCTTGATAGTGATATCATGCCGGGCTGACAAGGAGTTTAACGCTGCAATCTCATCTCTATTTAGATTGTGGGGTATATGGTCTCTCTTATCTCTGTCACACAAAAAACGTTTTATATCATTTTCCACTTTGTCTATATATACCTCTACAGCAGCACATGAAGTGGGTGGTACTTTAGTGCTTTTTGGTTTTAAACCCATATTTTTGATCGATAATATTGATAATTCTTTAGTTGTGGCAGTGGGTACACCAGAATAGTATGCTTTAAATCTTAATTGTCTAAAAAATCTATATAAATCCTGTTTAAGTACAAAATCATTCATTTTCTCTTTAGGGCAAAAGCCCAAACCCTTATTCAAAACACTTAGTTCAGTTTTAGACAAAACAATAGAAGAAATGTTATGTACCAGGTTTTCATCTAATGTCTCTGGCGGTTCTGGCGTCTGGTGGTTACACCCCCTGCTGTGTCTTTTCTTTGTTCGCCGGCCGCCCCTCCTGGTCCGGATTCGGTCAGGTTCCCTGGTAAAAAAGGAGTAGTTGATACACTGGTGGATGATCCAGTAGATGTCATAGAGGAGTTTGAGCTAGCCAGATTTTTTCGTTGTATTTTTCTGTAGCCCTTTGAATGGTAATATGTAGGATCAGTCCAATTGTAGACACGATCGTTTTTATAATCTTCCCGATCTCGTTCAAGTTTTGTACGTTTACGGAATTGAATATTGGTGCGAAATCTTTCTAATTTATCATTATTCATTTTCTTGAATTGCTGTAGTTCCTCTTGATTAGAACATTGTTGTAACTGTCTTTCAAGTTCAGCAATCTCCTGCTGTATGAGAGTCCTCTCTTGTTGCAAGAATTGCACAGTTAATGTCATGATATCAAAGGAACATTTATTGAGAATCTGGGCAAATTTGGTTTTAAAGTCCTTGTTCTGTGAAAAGAGGGTTGGAGTCAGGCGAACCCTCAGCCCTCTAGGTATCATTTGTAACTTATAGTATTCGGCTAATGTTACCTCATGAAGTTCCATAGTGGTGGCTCTTTGCATTAGTTTCTCCATTTTTCTGGTAAGTTGTATAGAGGAGGACTGGATCAGAAAATCTCTGGATCCCATGGTGTCAGTGAAAATCCTTGAAGCCTCTGTTTCAGAGAATGAGTATGAGCCACCTGTTGCCATCCTTGCAATGATTCCTTGATAGTAGCTGGTGCTTGTTCCCAGGGGAAAATATATTATATATTTTTTATATATATATCCACTGCAAACAGTTTAGCTATATCTCACTGTACTGTTTCTAATATACTTCAGGCAGGCAGGTGATTCAGTTAGCTGCAGTGTATTTAATATATATATATATATATATATATATATATATATATATATATATATATATATATATATATATATATATATACAGATGGTCTCTGCCCGAAGGTCTGAATGCTAGCTGGGCCAAATTGCTAGCACTGCAACTGCTGCCTTTTCAGCTGGTAGACTATGCCCGCTTTCGTGAATTTGTGGAATGTGCAGTACCTCAGTGGCAGGTTACAAAACGCCATTTCTTTTCACGGAAGGCCATTCCGGCTCTCTACCAGCATGTGGAAGGCAATGTCTTGGCCTTGTTGGACAGGGCGGTCAGCAGTAAGGTGCATATTACTGCTGACTCATGGCCAAGCAGGCATGGACAGGGACATTACCTTTCTTTCACCGCGCACTAGGTAACGCTGCTGGCAGCTGGGAAGGATGCAGGAGAGGATTCAGTATTGTTGGAGCTTGTTCTGCAACCACGCCTCCAAAATGCTAGTGGTGATTCTGCCATAGCTCTCTCCTCCACCCCCTCCTCTTCTTCTTCCTCTATGGCCTCTTCCTCTGCAGATTTCTCCTCTGAACCAGCGGTGCTCCGTAAGCGTTCAAGGGGCTACGCAAGCACTCAGGCAAAAAGATGCCATGCGGTGCTTGAGTTGGTCTGCTTAGGGGACAGGAGCTACACTGGGGCAGAGATTCTATCAGCTCTGCAGGGGCAGGCTCAGAGGTGGTTGACGCCACGCCAGCTTCAGCCAGGATTGGTTGTATGCGTCAATGGCACCAACCTCCTCTCCGCCCTCTGACAGGGACACTTGACCCATGTTCCCTGTTTGGCTCTTGTCCCGAATTTGGTGGTGTAGCAGTTCTTGAGCAGGTACCCGGGCTTACAGGATCTCCTGAGGCAGGCCAGGCATTTCCGCCGGTCATATAATGCCAGTGCTAGGCTGGCTGACCTTCAAAAGGAATGCAACGTGCCCAAGAACCGCCTCATTTGTGACATGCCCACCAGGTGGAACTCAACGTTGGCAGTGCTGCAGCAGCTGCACACACAGCAGGGCGCCATCAATGAGTACCTGTGTGAGTATGGCTTTTTTCACCACGCCAGTGGCTACTGATCAAGGATGCATGCACTGTCCTGTCACCATTTGAGGAGGCCACAAGGATGGTGAGCAGTGACAGTGCATGCATCAGTGATACTGTCTCTATTGTCTTCCTGTTGAGGCAAACACTTCGTGGAATAATGGACAGGGCACTTGAGGCAGAACAGCGGGAGGAAGAGGAGGACTTCCTTACCTCTCAAGTCCCCCTTTATCCAGATACTAGTATTCCTGCAGGCCCGCCGATCACACAGGAAGACAACAAACAATGGGTTCCCCTCAGGTGGGATTTTTAAGGCATTACCAAAAAAGCGTAATAGTATATATGAAAAAAGAAAATTTTATTCCAAAGTACACACACATAGTACAAAAATACCGAATGACAAAGTCAATTCAAGCATAAAAAAATATACATATATACAAGTGCATCAAAAACAGCATGTGGGGGACAGAAAATAATCACAATGGACAAACATATAAGCATGGGATGAGATGGGTCTCACTAAACCGACGCGTTTCGGAAAGTCCTTCGTCAGGGTTTGACAAGTGAGGTTTGTCATCCGATGCAAGTGTTTACAAAGAGATTCAAAGCAAAAGAACAGCTCTGCTGTGGTATCCCAGGCCGTATGTGTCTCCAGCCAATCCAATTGAGAGTAAACGGAGTATTAGAAGGGGTTCATGTGGAGGACACACTATCCCTAGATGCTGAAACACGCCACGTCCAATTGAGGGCGCAGCGTCTGTGCGTGGGCTGGGGTCCACAGAAATCTTCGGACCTGGGATCTGGAGCCGCAAAAAACACCTACAGGAAGTACCGTAGGGGGAAAGGAGGAGGGCACGAAGGGTACCTTGCTGACCGTCAAGCAGACATCATGAAAGGGATCTTAACAGCTAGGAGCCCAGCGTGAGTGCAACATCCTCCTCCGATCTGTGGACCCCAGCCCACGCACAGACGCTGCGCCCTCAATTGGACGTGGCGTGTTTCAGCATCTAGGGATAGTGTGTCCTCCACATGAACCCCTTCTAATACTCCGTTTACTCTCAATTGGATTGGCTGGAGACACATACGGCCTGGGATACCACAGCAGAGCTGTTCTTCTGCTTTGAATCTCTTTGTAAACACTTGCATCGGATGACAAACCTCACTTGTCAAACCCTGACGAAGGACTTTCCGAAACGCGTCGGTTTAGTGAGACCCATCTCATCCCATGCTTATATGTTTGTCCATTGTGATTATTTTCTGTCCCCCACATGCTGTTTTTGATGCACTTGTATATATGTATATTTTTTTATGCTTGAATTGACTTTGTCATTCGGTATTTTTGTACTATGTGTGTGTACTTTGGAATAAAATTTTCTTTTTTCATATATACTATTACGCTTTTTTGGTAATGCCTTAAAAATCCCACCTGAGGGGAACCCATTGTTTGTTGTGCTTTATTATGGGATGTGGCATACCTTTTTTGTTCGCTACTCCGGGTCAGACCCCTTCTTATCACACAGGAAGAAGAGGAGGAGGAGGAGGAGGATTGTGTCAGCATGGAGGTGGAGGATAACACTCAGCATCAGCAGCAGTCTTCAAGGGATCGTTTGCAGTCCCCAGAAACCCATGGAGTTGTACGTGGCTTGGAGGAGGTGGTTGAGGATCATGTGATCCTTAGTGACCCAGAGGACTCAGGATCGAATACCTCTGCAAACCTACGCTGCATGGCCTCCCTGATCCTGCAAAGCCTGTGAAAGGACCCTAGGATTTGTGGTATCAAGGAGAGGGATCATTACTGGCTGGCAACCCTTCTTGATCCACGTTACAAGGATAAGGTTGCAGAACTTATCCAGCCTTCGCAGAGGGAGCAGAGGATGAACATCTTCGGGAGGCCTTGCAGGAAGGTTTGTGCAATGTGTTTCCAGAGCCTGGGAGGTTACAATTTCCTGGTGCTGGACAATGTGTTGCTGGGGCTTCGTTCAGTCACAGAAAGAGCGGTGGAGAAGGTGGCCGGCTGACCGATGCCTTCAGGCAATTCTTCAGCCTTCAGCGCCCAGGTCTGATCGGTTCCAGCAACCATCGCCAGCGTCTGAATTACATGGTGCAGAATATTAAGGGGCAAAATCAGACTTGGAGACCTTTCCATCAGAACATCCAGGTCAACAGCGATCTGCAAACTACTCCTACTTACAAATGGAGGGAGACAAGATGAAGTGAGAGGAAATCTACCCCTAGAAAGGGAAATTCTCTCCTGTAAGAGCTAATATGGGAAAGAGGTGTCTCCCCACTGATGCTTTATCACCAATCCTTGTTTCCCTAATAACCCAAAATTTTCAAAATCCAATTGTCATTGGGACAGAAAGTGGAGTGAAATCTTCTGAACAGGGGCACAGACAGCAAAAAAAAATGTTACAGGGGTGATAACCCTGCCCTATATTATCCAAAAAGCGTAAAAATAGATTTTTGGGCTGGAGCTACACTTAAAAAATGTACCTGTTCCAAAATACAAACAGATTCAACTTAACAACAAACCTACAGTCCCTATCTTGTTTGTAACCTGGGACCACCCGTATACTGCTGTTCAGAGTATATAGGGCCTGGGGGCCCCACGCCTTTTTTTTTTACTTGGGTGCGGGGTTCCCCTGATATCCTTACCAGACCCAAAAGGCCCAGTAATGGGCGGGGGGGGGGGGCAACATTAAATGACTTGTTTTCCTTTAGAAATGTAATTTTGCTGTGGTATTGTTCTAAACATGGGAAAACCGAGCCACTTTACAGGCATACTATGGACGATATTTAAAGGAATATATAATTTTCATTGTTTCACTTTAAGCATTATTAAAATCACTGCTCCCGAAAAAAACGTTAGTTTTTAAAACTTTTTTTTGCATTGATACAAGTCCCCCATGTATCAATGCAAAAAAAAGTTTTAAAAACTGACGTTTTTTTCGGGAGCAGTGATTTTAATAATGGTTAAAGTGAAACAATGAATATTAAATATTCCTTTAAATATCATCTATAGTACGCCTGTAAAGTGGCACGGTTTTCCCATGTTTAGAACAATACCACAGCAAAATTACATTTCTAAAGGAAAACAAGTCCTTTAAAACTGCTTGCGGCTGTAATGTAATGTTGCCCCCCCCCCCCCAGCCCATTACTGGGCCTTTTGGGTCTGGTATGGATATTAGGAGAACCCCGCACCCAAGTAAAAAAAAAAGGCGTGGGGCCCCCAGGCCCTATATACTCTGAACAGCAGTATACAGGCGGTCCCGGGTTACAAACAAGATAGGAACTGTAGGTTTGTTGTTAAGTTGAATCTGTTTGTATTTTGTATGAGGCAGGGCCCGGGTCCCCAAACACTTTTTATGACAATAACTTTCATTCTAGCCTTTAAAATTAGCACTTTTTATTTTTTCACATTCGAGTCTCATAGCCTTTAACAGGGTTCGCGTGTTTGCACAAATTTTTGGTCTGTTCGCATGTTCTGCCGCAAACCGAAAAGGGGGGGGGGGGGGGTATTCAGCTCATGCCTACTGGACAGTGCATTGGGGTGTCATTCACAACGAATGGAACTGCAACATATTGCACATAGAACAAGTGCATTGCCGCAACACACCAGTGTAAAAAAGCCCTTGGTCTTCTTTATAAATGTAAGGTTGCATTGGAATTTGACAAGCTGCACTTTTCTTTATAGAAAATGATCCCATCTCTTCCCTTCCAATCTAGCATGGATGAAAACTACTCACTCTACCACATAAGCATGGGAGAGAAAGCTCCAGATGTACCACCATCCTAGTTGGGCTGCTAGGTAAATTCGTTTTTTGGCTTGCTCTGTAATCAGAGAAGCAGTGATTGTTTACTCTGGTCTGTTGTGAGTTTTACAGGCTGGCAGTTTGATTGCTTCCCCCTGCCTCTAGAAGACATTTCTAAAGTGTAGGAAGGGAGAATTAAAAAAAGCACCTGAATATTTATCAGGGTCTGACCAATCCCTGAGGAGATGTGCCCAGATGGTGACTGGGCTGCAGTTAAATTGTCTGAAGCACTGAGGAGATTGTCTTTTTACCCCTGTGGATATAGATCTTTGAGCTAAGAGGGAACTCATCTGAAAGCTTCAGGGGGCTGTCTGCACCTGTAGCACCTTTGGACTGGCTGCTGAACTACTATTCTATGGACAGAGCCTATAGACTTTTCTTTTTCTCTACCCCAAGATCTCAGTAGAGCCTAATTCCTGTGCTGCAGTCTATCCATGGTCTCCAGCTGTGAATGCTTGAACTGTTCCAGCCTGTCTATTTGTGCTGCAAACTGTCTTGTGGTCCCCAGCTGCAAGAAGTCTAGCCTACAACGACTCATGCTACATGTTCCTGTATGGTCTTCAGCTGTGCATCTACAGACTGTATTAGTCAAATTGTACTTGTGCTACTGCCACTGATAGAGAAGTGTCCTCTGCAAGTTGTGCATGGCATTTCTAAATATCCCACACTCCCCTACCCTCCCCTGGTACAAGTTTATACAGCAATAAATTACAAAAAGACATCCCTTAGACTGATTTCTGAGCCAGAGTCAATGGACTGTTGCTGTGTGCCTGGCTGCCTTTAGGCATGCATCCAGAGATCTGACACGGCACGCAGAAGGGACAGGTTTTCACTTAAGGTGGACGGCTGAGACATTGTTCCCTGGGCTATTTAGCCTCACTACAGTGATTTTGTGAATGATCCAGTTATCAGCTTACTGAAGCCCATAACCTTAACACTCCATAGGAGACTCTGTGGGTGCCATTAACCCCGAGAACACACTAATCATTCGTAATTCCCACTAGTGACAAAGTGTGCAGTGTCAATAGGAACTCACTGGCTCCACACGTATTTCTAATATTGAATCTTTACACCAGAATGTATTTTGAACACTAAATTTTCTGAACCCTTGGCCCCTGAAGAAGGTATAGGACCATCGGATACCGGAAACGCGTCGGGCATTTGGGCATTAATCTAGCATGCGTTTTTACTATACATTGGTTTGTCATATGCAGCACATGTTATGCATCCTTTCATATATGTGGTCTTGTGTATTTGTATTTTAACTCATTGTATTAAAGATTTATTTTTTATAATTTCTTGAGTTGGTGGTCCATTTAAAGTCCCAATTAGGGGGCATTTTTTCCATGTTTATTCAAAGGGATGGGACCCCCAGACTCTATATGAGATGATGGGAGTCTCTTTCTTATCTATATCTGCTAATACAAGAACTTGTTCAGTAATAAGTGTTAAATCTGATTTAGGGGTCTCAAAACAAGACAGATGATGAGATGGTGAGTCCAGATCTTAAAGCGGAGGTTCGCTGAAAAAAAAATATTAAAAGCCAGCAGCTACAAATACTGCAGCTGCTGACTTTTAATATATGGACACTTACCTGTCCAGGAAGCCCACGATGTTGGCAGCCAAAGCCGATCCGTCCTTCGGCTCTCGGCTGCTGCTGCCATCCTCGGTAAAGGAATAAGGAAATGAAGCCGTGCGGCTTCACTTCCTGGTTCCCTACTGCGCATGCGCAAGTCACTCTGCGCGTCCTCTCTGGTCCCTGCTGTGTTCTGTGTCTCACAAAATACAGCGGTGGAGGAGAGTGTAGGCGCCGGAAGTGGCGTAGGTCACCGCAAGCGCCGCAGTGATCTATGCCAGGAAGTGGGAGCAAATACCTTTATTAGACAGGTATCTGTCTCCTCCCCCCTGAAAGGTGCAAAATGTGACACCGGAGAGGGGAAGGAATCCAAAAAGTGGAAGTTCCATTTTTGGGTGGAACTCCTCTTTAAGATAAGATAAGATAAGTAGGGCCTTTTTATTATTCCATGGACTGCAGTGGAGAAACACAATACACAGTTCTCAACAAGCAGTAAAGTGAAAGCGTTTCTGAGCTTACATCTACGGGTTATACAATTTATACTTTATGAATATGCATAAGCACTAGGCGTGTTATAGGTGTGATCATATAGTTTAGTCCAATCAGCATTCATATCTTCTTAGTAGCAAGGGAACAGTTAAATGGGTGGTTACATGATGTGACTACCAACAAAAAATAGATTCAGCAGTATCTGGTCAGTTCAGACTGGTTTTGGTATGAAGGCCTATTTTGAGCAGCTTTCTGGGTTTCTTATCAGTGTTTGTGTCGTCACATATCCAACTGTTTCGTTTTCCAGGGAATTGAAACAAAGAAAAAGGAGAACATCTAGGGAAAGTAAACAAATCAAGCATATTATCAATTCTTAAAGTGACAGTCGCTTTATACATATATGTATATGTATATGTACACAGGATCAGACATTGATCAGACATTCCGACAACAAAATCCATGGATTTTTTCCGACGGATGTAGGCTCAAACTTGTTTTGCATACACACGGTGGCACAAAGTTGTCAGAAAATCCGATCGTTCCGAACGCGGTGGCATGAAACACGTACGTCGGGACTATAAACGGGGCAGTAGCCAAAAGCTTTCATCTCTTAATTTATTCTGAGCATGCGTGGCACTTTGTGCATCGGAATTGTCCACACACGGTCGGAATTTACGCGAATGGATTTTGTTGTCGGAAAATTTTTTAGCCTGCTCTCAAACTTTGTGTGTCGGGAAATTACGATGGAAAAAGTCCGATGGAGCCCACACACGGTCGGAATTTCCGACAACAAGCTCCAATCGCACATATTCTGTCGGAAAGTCTGACCGTGTGTACAGGGCTAAGGGTGTATGCGGATACATATCTTTACTCATTCGTATCACCCATCATTCGAATCTGCTAATCTGAATAATACTCTATCTCTTCCTTGGGGTCATCTTCCTCAGTTCTAACTGCCATTGTAGTAATCCTTGTATTTCTCATTTAGCACACCTGAAAACAAACAAATAAACAAGCAATCCTATAATGATGATTCCTATGAGGACAAAAAAAATATTTGTTGACTCCATGAAAATTTACCATTTCTAAACAAAGTGTAATCTGGGTTTGCCATATTTCCTATCATAATGTCACATTGTATACCTCTTTCCCTTTTAAACAAGGGAATATTCCCAAAGGCCTTAAGTTATATTTAGTATAAAATGTATTTTCACAATAATAGAACATTTGTGGTATTTCTAGACATACTGGTATTTTTGGCAGCTTTGTATGGCTTAAACTCAAAATGAAAGTAAATGGGTATCAGGTGTGTGCCTTTTTTGAACTGTCTGGCCTATGTGAACATATCTAGCAATTACTCAAATTACCCCTTATGCCTGTGAGCATGTGTGATTTGTACAGGTGATTTTTTTTCCTCTATAGCCTTGACTGCTAAGATCACGCAAAGGCATAACAGTAATTTACTCATCTTTTGAAATCTACTGTACTTTCTTGCAATGGCTGGCATATATCCACGTCACTTGGAACACTTGGAACACTTGGTAGGGTCCTTCAAACTTTGGTCCCAAAGATACTTTCACATGTTCTTTTACTAGGACCCAATCACCTGGCTGTAAATCATGTGTTCCAGTTACCTGATCTTTATCTGAAATTGAATCAAAAACAAACTTGTGCATCACAGTTAGTTGCTTGTATTAGACAATTACATAACAAAACATTATACATTACAGCAGTCTGATATGGAAAATACAACCCTGTCTTAGGTGGGCCCCGAAACAAAATCTCATAAGGGCTCGAGTTCAGGAGTATTCCTGATGTTGTAAAGAACCAGAGGCAACATTCCTGGCCACTGTTTCTTTACTGACCCTTCCTCCTATTCCTGCATTAATTTAGCTAGCCTTCCTTTAATGATTCCAGTATATTTTTCTACCTTCCCTGAACTCTGAGGATGATAGGGGCATGGAAGGCCTGCTCAATTGCCAAGTCCTTGCATACAATTTGCATGATCTGTCCAGTGAAATGCGTTCCTCTGTCACTCTCTATGGTTTCAGGAATTCCAAAGCGGCATATTACTCCGGAAAGGAGCTTCTTTGCTGTTGTCTTGGCATCTGCTTTAGCCACCAGGCAGCCTACTTTTCAACTTGAAAGCATGGAGTATTGAATAAACCATCCGGCCTTGCTTATGTTCCTCTCCATTGCCTTAGGGCCTACATGACTCGGGCCATGGGCTAGTTGCATGATCATCTTCTCCGTTTGAGGTGGGACACATATTCCATTTTGCTTGCACAAAAGTCCTTCTTGGTTCTTCTTTGCTCTGTCCCTTTCCATGATTTCATTCCAATCATCAGGTGCAGATTCTTGCAATTTTTTAATCAGTTCTTTTAATTTGAGTATTTGTTCTCTTCTTTTTCTTCAATCTGTTACAGGCTTCTTATTCCTTTGCAAAATCAGTGATTAAGGTCATGATTGCTTCCATCGGTGTATCAGCAGTCTTCCTGGCAGTATATGCCTTGACCTTCAGGATGGCTACTTCCTTTGGGAGGGTGACTGCTTTAAAAAGTTCTTGAACATATTTCCAGTTTTGAATTGGTTCTCTTGCAGCAGTTGTGAATCTTCTGTTCTTCCTTATGGGTCCATAATCATGGACTACTTCAAGAGCATACTTGCTATCAGTGTAGATGTTGGCTGTTTGATCCTTTGCGGCCTCACAGACTCTGGGGAGTGCTACCACTTTGGCAACCTGCGCTGAAAGTGATAAGGGAGTAGTTGGGTCTCAATCACTTCCTCCAATGTTGTCACCGCATAAGCCATTCTTGGGCACTCCTTCTTTGTACAGGGGTGAACCCTCTGCAAACAGTATCAGAACTTTCAAGAGGAGTGTCCTTTACTGGGGAGATTTGCTGCATTTCTTCTTCCATAAGTCTTAAGCAGATGTAGTCCCCCTCCTCTTTGAGGTCTTCTCTCTCTAGGAAAAAAGCTGGCAGGATTGATTGTAGTACATCTTTTCACTTCTATTTCTCCTAATTCAAGCAGGATTGCTTCATACTCGCTCAGCCTTGCTGATGACAAATGTTTTGTCCTTGCTCTTTTCAAGATTTAATTTGCAAATTTCTTCATAACATCCATTCTAAAGCATATCCTCCCTTTTGTACAGCACCACTGGCACAGGTTGCTGCTGCAGTTTTCTTTTTGTGTTCTTGCCACAGCATGGACCTTGGTGCATCTGCCAATTGCTATTTCATACACGGTTTGAAAGGGTTTGCGGTCAACAGGGCAGGATGAGGAGGTTTCACGCCATTTAAAAATGCAGGATATACAGAAAACGTGACAACATACTTCTGGAAAGCCAGCCTCCAGGGAAAGACCGATCAGACAAATTGGACACCTCTCAGTTGAACTTAATGCTAAAGTACTGGCACCAGTCCCATCTTTGCCTTCGTCACCATCTTTTTCTTCATGTTGCTGGTCTCTAGCATCAGATGAGCATAAACATTTGCTCCTTCAAACTGGAAAGCAAAGAGTTCTTGGTTCTCTTCATCCAAGGCGACACTGAAGAAAACATTTGCCAGTTCTATTACGGTGTACACCCGTGTTCCTGTAGATATGTCATTGAGCAAGGTACTGGGATTTGTGACAACAGGAGTGCTTTCCTTGATGGTTTGATTGATGGCCCCTAAATCATGTACAATTCGATATACTGGCTTTTCTCCATTTTTGACCTTTTTCTTTACAGGAAACAATGGTGTCTGTGCTCTACTTTCTGTTTTCATTATGACACCTGCTTCAAGTAATTCTTTTATTTGTACTCTTACACCAGCGAGTTGATCTGGTGACAGTGGATACTGTGGTATGCGTGGGATTTGAGCTCCTGCTTTTATTTTGACTTTAACCAGAGGGACTTGTAAAAGTCCTACATCATATTTTCCCTTGGCCAAGAGAATATCAGGTATTTGAGCAACAATTTCAGGTGGAATATTACCTTCAATCTCTTGCTCTAATCTCTTGCTCTAATTCAATTGCTGTCAAATCCACATATAATTTCTTCATCTAATTCTCCAACATGTACTTCTACACCATTGGGTGCATACTGTACAAAGGCTTGTAAGTAACTCAGTAGGTCTCTTTCCAATAGGTTGCATGGTACAGTGTCAGAGACAAGCAGCTTATGAAACATATTGTGGCTTCCAATTCCAATTTGTATAGGTGTATATATGCTGGTCATCTCAGCTGTTTTGTAAGCTCCGGTGACCAATGGCTGAACCTTTTCGTTCCGCCGTTCGGGTACTTAATGCGCATGCGCGGACGTGTGGGCGTGCCCCTGATGATGTCATTTCTGACGAAACGGCCGTAGGGTTAGACACGCACGCACGGACTGCGCATGTGCGGACTTTCGGTTTACATCGGAGCTGTTTTTAAAACTCCTTGCAAGGAACTTTTATGGATGCCTGTATGGCGATTTAAAATAAAAAGAAGCTGAAACTTTTTTACACTATTGGAGTGTTTTCTCTTCCTTTTTTGGATACTTACCATCGTTGAAAGGGGATTTCCCCTCCCCCCTCCCTCCGCCACTGAGAAGCGGTCTGCAAATCACTTTTCCAGCGCTCTCAATTAGGAGCCATCCAAAGGGAGGACAACATCCAGAGTGGAGGATATCTTACGCTGTCTCTCAATGGCTGTCTGGTAAGCCTTCAATCTTACTGTGGTGACGGTTTTTACCAGCGGTGGAAGTCACGGATTTACCCAGCAGAATTTTCACTCAAAGCATTTATAGGACATTATAATTAAGCACGTTAATACAGAATTGGTGTTTGTCATTTTTCACCTATGGACAATATTCATTGATTTTTAGTAGGTTAATTGATACTATGTGCACGATTTGTTTATTTCTCATGGTCTTTTAGTACAATTTATTGTCTACTGTGGAGTAGACATCCAGCGCTGCACTTTTTTGTATATATATTTTGTTTGTGCCCCCGATCAGGGTTACAGTGTTCAGCTGCAGGACACTTCACTGTTATAGAGTTTTGAACTCACAGTTTTCAGTCACTTTTTTTTGCACACCTAGCGCAAATTTTTCTTTTAAATAATTTGTATAGGGGGCCTTTCCTTGAGAGGGGTTTCTTTACTTTCCTCTGCTTACATCTGTCAGGCAATCTGCATTTTCTGGCAAGATGGCTAGTCCTGCCACAATTATAGCATTTCATGGTTTCTGAGAAACAGCTATTTGACCATCATTGTGGGCTGTAAAAGCATCAAATCTGTTGTATTTTCTTTTCTCTCCTCTCTCTGGGCTTCAATGCCACTGCACACTCTCTTAGCAAAGCCCATTCAAATCCTTGTTTCCATACAGGTTTTGCTGCCATCAACCGTTTCCTTATTGCTTCTCTGAGTCCCATCACAACAGCATTCCTACATCCTATGGCAGTAACGTTAGTGCGGTCAGCCAGATCAACTAATAATTCTACAACATTCTGTCCTCGTTCTTCTAGAGCAATTCACTTTCATGTTTCCTATCTACTTCTTTAAACCATCAATAACCTTCTGATTTCTCTCTTCTGTATTGTTCAATTTTCTCATTTTCAATTTTCTACTGTACTTAGATTTAAAAAAAATCTCTGGCTTCCGACGGGCACAATCTTTTTAAGAAAATATTGCAAACCGCCTGTTTCTCAACTTGCATAATTCCTTTAATATTTTGGCATGCTAAAATAATAAATCAACCAGGTCTTTTCAGTGAGTGAAACCTTTTTAGGAATTTAAAAGGGTCTCAGCTGTAATTAGCTATTTTCTTTCTTTGTTCTTCAATTAGGATTATATTCCTACAACAGCATCATAATTACTAATTTCTTAGATATTCAAGAACTTTCTGGCTGCTTTACACAGGAATTTGAAGGGAGGGGCACTTCGCTCCTTACACTGAAACACAAAGGGAGGGTGAGGAATCTGTAAATAAGCTTCTCATATCCCCAAAATGATTTCTCACGCTTATTTTTCAACTCAGCGATACGTAGCTATCTTTCTGCTTCGCAAACATTTGTTAAACATTTGCATTGCCTGATATAATTCTCTTTTGCTAAACCCATCAGTGATATGCCTTATAAAAACTTTGAAAGGCTCAAAACTAAAGTTTCAACACATTTCATACTTTCAAAAATCCAATATTATACACATTTAATCACCTCATCCAACTCTGTCAATCCTCACTCTCGAGTCTAACAATTTGTGGGTCGTCACCCAAAAATTGTATTTATTTATTTATTTCTCCGGGCCACACACAGTAGCTATCAAATGGCACTTTTTTACACTTGGCCACGCAGGCCTGTACACTTGCCACATAGGCATTAGTCGCCACACAGGCTCACTACTACAGTCCTCTGGTCAGACCTTCTCACAAGTCTCATAAATCTATTGACACCCCAAGCATAGAAACAAAACATCAACATTGATAATTATTATCGGCTCTATTATTTCTGCAACAGGTAAAGTAAAGGAGTTATTTGGGTCAAACTGTGTAACATCAAAATTACTCTAATTTACACTTGATTTTACCTTAATCTCACCATCTCATCAACAGCATAAGACTCCTTCAGCCAATGGACCCCAGACATCGACTAATTACTCGCCACAAAGAGCAGAATAAGTAAGAATAACAGTTTCTTACTGTGGCCACTTGTCTGCTCAGCGTGAGTTTCTTGTTTACCTGGCCGGGAGCCCACTGGACTGTATCCGAGTCAAAAGGCACCATTCTGTTAAATCCAATTTAGGGGTCTCAAAACAAGACAGATGATGAGATAGTGAGTCCAGATCTTAAGATAAGATAGGTTGGTGCGTTTTATTATTCCATGCACTGCAGTGGAGAAACACAATACACAGTTCTCAACAAGCAGTAAAGTGAAAGTGTTTCTGAGCTTACATCTACAGGTTATACAATTTATACTTTATGAATATGCATAAGCACTAGGCTTGTTATAGGTGTGATCATATAGTTTAGTCCAATCAGCATTCATATCTTCTTAGTAGGGGAACAGTTAAATTGGTGGTTATATCATGTGACTACCAAAATAAATAGATTCAGCAGTATCTGGTCAGTTCAGACTGGTTTTGGTATGAAGGTCTATTTTGAGCAGCTTTCTGGGTTTCTTATCAGTGTTTGTGTCATCACATATGCAACAGTTTCGTTTTCCAAGGAATTGAAACAAAGAAAAAGGAGAAAAGGAGAACATCTAGGGTAAACAAATCAAGCATATTATCAATTCTTAAAGTGACAGTCACTTTATATATATATATATATATATATATATATATATATATATATATAAACTCAACATTATCAGACCCATATAATTATACTCATAAGAAACAACTGTTTTCACTTACAAAGGCTTGGTTCACACCTATGCAGTTTGCTTTTGATCCATTTCTACATCACTTTTTGCGGTGCATTTGGCATTTTTAACCACTTGCTATCCGCGCTATAGCCGAATGACGGCTACAGCGCGGACCTGCATTCCCGGGAGGCCGTCATATGACGGCCTCCGCTGTGCACGTGCCCTGCGCGCGCCCTGCAGGGCGCACGTGGAGTGCGCTGTGATCACCGAGTCACTGAGACTCGGGTGATCATCGATCTGTGTAAGGGGCCGGTCCCGGCCCCTTACCATGTGATCAGCTGTCAGCCAATGACAGCTGATCACATGATCAAAACAAAAGCTCGGTAATCGTTTTTTTTTTCTCCTCGCGCTGACAGTGCGAGGAGAAAAAAAAGCCGATCACCGGCTCAGCAGCAAGGGACATCGGTCCCGAAGAGGAGGAGGCAATAATGCCTCAATTGTGCCTCAATTGTGCCACCAGTACCCCCTGCCAGTGCCACCTTACATTGCCACATCACAGTGCCCACCAGTGCCACGTATCAATGCCCATAAGTGCCACCAATCAATGCCTACAGGTGCCACCTATCAATGCCCACCATTGCCACCTAACAATGCCCACCAGTGGTGCCAATCAGTGCCACCTAGCAGTGTACAAGATCAGTGCCCATTATTGCCACCAATCAGTGCCCATCACTGCCACCCATCAGTGCCCATCACTGCCACCTATCAGTGCCCATTGGTGCCGCCTCATCAGCGTACATCAATGAAGGAGAAAAATTACCCTTTTAAAAAATTTTATAACAAAATATAAGAAAAAAAAAATTTTTTTTTAAAAATTCGGTCTTTTTAAATTTTTTTAACAAAAAATAAAAATCGCAGAGGTGATCAAATACCACCAAAAGAAAGCTCTATTTGTGGGGAAAAAATGATAAAAATTTCATTTGGGTACAGTGTTGTATGACCGCGCAATTGTCATTCAAAGAGCGTCAGCGCTGAAAGCTGAAAATTGGTCTGGATAGGAGGGGGGTTTAAGTGCCCGGTAAGCAAGTGGTTAAACACGTTTTTGACACTTTTTTGTGCGTCTTTTGATGCATTTTGTGTTTCTCTGATGCGTTTTACATTTTTTATGTTTTTTTGGGCCAATTTGTTGTTGGGTGGATTAAAAAACATGTCAAAATTGAGGCAAAATAGTGGTAAAATTGCAGCAAAAACACACTACATGCTTTTCTGCAGCTTCTTCATTTAAGTCTATTGAACCAAAAATGCACCGTTTTGCTTTTAAAAAAGTCCTTGACCCTTTCCAAAAATGCAGCGACCGAAAAAAGCATGGATGTGAACGTGTCCCATAGGAAACCATGTCAGACTGTAGTGTGTAGGTGTGAGCTGATCCTTAACTCATATTTTTTAATACAATTGCTAATACATATACAGTATGTGCTTCAAACCCATCACGTTGTTACATTATGTAACGAGCCCCTGCTCACTCAGTTCCACTCTCCCCACACTCCTCTGCGGCTAATGAATCAGATTGCAGATCGCAACGTCTGATGGTTCAGTCATCCCATGCTCCGGGATTTGAACTACAGCTATGTGCCGTTCGAATCCAGTTGTGATAGCTCAGAACAAACACCAGGCAGGCTGTATGTAAGTTCAAACAGGGATCTCTTTTATTGACAGGAATACAGGCTCTTTTATACAGTAAAAGAGGAAGTGCATACCTCCTGCTCATATTAATCTAACAATACACCTGTAACCTAATTAACCTAATTAACTTGAGCTAGTTTACTAACATGACCTTTTGCCCAGACTTGTGGTCACCGAGCTTCACACAGTACATTATACATTATCATAAGTACAACCACAGGACATTTTCACAATAGCAGGAGCTAATTACAATTAACAATACAAACAGTGTTCTCCCCCTCCTCAGCCTAGTCATCAACACTTATAGTAGGAGTAGACTGTTCGTCTCCTAGCCAGTCCTGGAGGCTAATGTGATCAGCTCACTCAATTAACATGTTGAGTTCAGAATCAAACAAACCAATATTAGTCTTTACATATATATCCTGGGAGATATTGGTGATAAATATTACTGTCCCATTTTAAGCAATCCAAGACATA
This sequence comes from Lithobates septentrionalis, assembly GCA_037952835.1. NCBI lineage: Eukaryota > Metazoa > Chordata > Amphibia > Anura > Ranidae > Lithobates > Lithobates septentrionalis. Next base: position 1,751,553 of record JBBDGP010000859.1, on the reverse strand, counting down.
CCCTGCAAGTCACCATTTCCCATATGGCATACACAGGGTCCCCAGAGTCTGTGTGTCCTAGGGGACCAGGACCCGAATCCACAGTAATACCACCTCAAGAGTCCCCAGGCATACAGCTCACAAAGAGAACCGTTCCCCCAAATGCCAGGGCCCATAATCGGTCGGCAAGAGGCTTGCATTCAGTCCCCTCCAACAGCCTCTATCCCGGGTGAGTCTGTCACACATTACTTTTGTGAATAGACTTGAATCTGACACTTTACCTGAGACAGATAAGGTTCCATTTGATGGCCAGCAATTGCATCCTGATACTAAATGTTTTTCTGATATTTATTCTCCAAAACAACCTTGTAGATATTTGGAGTAAACCCTACTATATTTACAAGGATTACATACACACTATTCTCACCACCATCAACTTTAGTCATGCGTAGATCACATATTTGTGTTCCAATGCTCCCCCTCACAAATAACTATTTAAATGGTGCCTTGATGGGACTATGACCCAGTCCTCACTACATGATGATCTTTCAACCACTTCCATAATGCAGCATGTCAAAATTTTTTATTTTCCTTTTACACATACAACTTATCCATTCATCATTATACAGCTTTATATTCCACTAAACCATAGATAAAAAAATGTGCAATTATAGTACATTCATTCCACCATCTAACATGTATAACCCTCCACCTAAATAAAGAAAAAAAAGAAGAAAGGAGAAGAAAAAGAAAAAAAATAATAATAATGCAGTATGTCATATGACGTCAGGGGCTTTCAGTGGGGATATCTGAATGATTCCTGCAGCTACAGGCATCATTCAGATATCATCTTTTGTAGCCGGCGATTCTCTGCACAGTAAAAACAATCATAGTGGCAGTTTAGCCGCATTGATTGTTTTTACAGGCGGCAGGAGGGGACCTGTCCCCCCAGGTGCTTCTACTGGCTTGCCCGTGTCATCGGCGAGCCGGAGAAGGAATCCGCCAGTGTTCTGTCAAAACAGCCAACTCGTAAAAATCTCCAACTACGTCACTTCCAGTGACTCTCCATCAACATTTCGACGAGTTGGCTGTTTTGACACAACACCGGCAGAGTATACACTTCGGTATACGACGAGTTGGCTGTTATGATAGAACAGTGGCTAAGGAGGAAAAAAGTTGTTACCGCCTTGGAGGCGGCCATGTTGTTGGTTACTAGCTGGTGGACTAACAATGTCCACTCATTATATCATCTATTGAAGTGTATATGGGACCGGTGTTGTGTCAAATCAACCAACTTGTTGAAATGTCCAATTACTGATGCTGGAAAGTAGGGATGAGCTTCGAGTTCGAGTCGAACTCATGTTCGACTCGAACATTGGCTGTTCGCAAGTTCGCCGAACAGCGAACAATTTGGGGTGTTCACGGCAAATTCGAATGCCGCGGAACACCCTTTAAAAGTCTATGGGAGAAATCAAAAGTGCTAATTTTAAAGGCTTATATGCAAGTTATTGTCATAAAAAGTGTTTGGGGACCTGGGTCCTGCCCCAGGGGACATGGATCAATGCAAAAAAAGTTTTAAAAACGGCCGTTTTTTCAGGAGCAGTGATTTTAATAATGCTTAAAGTCAAACAATAAAAGTGTAATATCCCTTTAAATTTCGTAGCTGGGGGGTGTCTATAGTATGCCTGTAAAGGGGCGCATGTTTCCTGTGTTTAGAACAGTCTGACAGCAAAATGACATTTCGAAGAAAAAAAAGCCATTTAAAACTACCCGCGCCTATTGCATTGCCGACAATACACATAGAAGTTCATTGATAAAAACGGCATGGGAATTCCCCACAAGGCAAACCCGAACCAAAATTAAAAAAAAAAAAATGATGTGGGAGACCCCCTAAATTCCATACCAGGCCCTTCAGGTCTGGTATGGATATTAAGGGGAACCCCAGCCAAAATTTAAAAAAAAATTACGTGGGGTTCCCCCTATATTCCATACCAGACCCTTTAGGTCTGGTATGGATTTTAAGGGGAACCCCGAGCCAAAAAAAAAAAAAAAACGGCGTGGGGTCCCCCCAAAAATCCATACCAGACCCTTATCCGAGCATGCAACCTGGCAGGCCGCACGAAAAGAGGGGGGGACGAGAGTGCGGCCCCCCTCCTGAACCGTACCAGGCCACATGCCCTCAACATTGGGAGGGTGCTTTGGGGTAGCCCCCCAAAACACCTTGTCCCCATGTTGATGAGGACAAGGGCCTCATCCCCACAACCCTGGCCGGTGGTTGTGGGGGTCTGCGGGTAGGGGGCTTATCGGAATCTGGAAGCCCCCTTTAACAAGTGGACCCCCAGATCCCGGCCCCCCCCCTGTGTGAAATGGTAAGGGGGTACTTACCCCTACCATTTCACTAAAAAACTGTCAAAAATGTTAAAAATGACAAGAGACAGTTTTTGACAATTCCTTTATTTAAATGCTTCTTCTTTCTTCCTTCATCTTCTTCTGGTTCTTCTGGCTCTTCTGGTTCTTCCTCCGGCGTTCTCGTCCAGCATCTCCTCCGCGGCGTCTTCTATCTTCTTCTCCTCGGGCCGCTCTGCACCCATGGCATGAGGGGAGGCTCCCGCTCTTCTCTTCATCTTCTTCTTCATCCTCTTCTCTTCTTTCTTCTTCTCTTCTTCATTTTCTTCTCCGGGCCGCTCCTCACCCATGCTGGCATGGAGGGAGGCTCCCGCTGTGTGACGGCGTCTCCTCATCTGACGGTTCTTAAATAACGGGACTTCCCTGTGGCATTCCCCGTGACGTCACAGGGAAGTCCCTGTCAAGTCACCGTGCGTCAGAGGGGGGCGGGGTCACCGGGTGGCCCCGCCCCCCGTTATTTAAGAGCCGTCAGACGAAGAGACGCCGTCACACAGCGGGAGCCTCCCTCCTTGCCAGCATGGGTGAGGAGCGGCCCGGAGAAGAAAATGAAGAAGAGAAGAAGAAAGAAGAGAAGAGGATGAAGAAGAAGATGAAGAGAAGAGCGGGAGCCTCCCCTCATGCCATGGGTGCGGAGCGGCCCGAGGAGAAGAAGATAGAAGACGCCGCGGAGGAGATGCTGGACGAGAATGCCGGAGGAAGAACCAGAAGAGCCAGAAGAACCAGAAGAAGATGAAGGAAGAAAGAAGAAAGAAGAAGCATTTAAATAAAGGAATTGACAAAAACTGTCTCTTGTCATTTTTAACATTTTTTGACAGTTTTTTAGTGAAATGGTAGGGGTAAGTACCCCCTTACCATTTCACACAGGGGGGGGGCCGGGATCTGGGGGTCCCCTTGTTAAAGGGGGCTTCCAGATTCCGATAAGCCCCCCACCCGCAGACCCCCACAACCACCGGCCAGGGTTGTGGGGATGAGGCCCTTGTCCTCATCAACATGGGGACAAGGTGTTTTGGGGGGCTACCCCAAAGCACCCTCCCAATGTTGAGGGCATGTGGCCTGGTACGGTTCAGGAGGGGGGGGCCGCACTCTCGTCCCCCCCTCTTTTCCTGCGGCCTGCCAGGTTGCGTGCTCGGATAAGGGTCTGGTATGGATTTTTGGCGGTCTCCCACGTCATTTTTTTTTTTTTTAATTTTGGTTCGGGGTTGCCCTGTGGGGAATTCCCATGCCGTTTTTATCAATGAACTTCTATGTGTATTGTCTGCAATGCAATAGCCGCGGGTAGTTTTAAATGGCTTTTTTTCCTTCGAAATGTCATTTTGCTGTCAGACTGTTTTAAACACGGGAAACATGCGCCCCTTTACAGGAATACTATAGACACCCCCCAGGTACGAAATTTAAAGGGATATTACACTTTTATTGTTTGACTTTAAGCATTATTAAAATCACTGCTCCTGAAAAAACGGCCGTTTTTAAAACTTTTTTTGCATTGATCCTTGTCCCCTGGGGCAGGACCCAGGTCCCCAAACACTTTTTATGACAATAACTTGCATATAAGCCTTTAAAATTAGCACTTTTAAATATTAATGTTCGTGTCCCATAGACTTTAACGGTGTTCGCGCGTTCGAGCAAACTTTTTTCCTGTTCGCATGTTCTGGTGCGAACCGAACAGGGGGGTGTTCGGCTCATCCCTACTGGAAAGTCACCGGAAGTGATGTGGTTGGAGAGTTTGATGAGTTGGCTGTTTTGGCAGAACACCAGCCGCAGAAGTTTACCATAGAGCTGACCGAGAACCAGATGGTGCCAGTCAGCTCTATGACTCTTGGAGGCCAGGTGCGACGTTATGATGTCACGTCCGGCCCTGGAAGTTGTGAACACTGTGGTGTATTCCGCTGGAAAGCCTGAGATCGTTTTCTTTTTTTTGTTGATCTCAGGTTTTCCAGCCTAGAGGATCCCACATCACTCCATAAAGAGGACCTGTCATGCACTTTTCTTATTACGGATGTTTACATTCCTTGTAATAGGAATAGAAGTGATAAAAAAAACAGTTTTAAAGGGAAAGTGTAAAAATAAAAAAAGTAAATAAAATAAACAATAAAAAAAAATTAAAGCTCTCTCGTTCCCATGTGCTTGCATGCAGAAGAGAACGCATACGTAGGTCGCGTCCGCATATGTAAAGCGACGTTCAAATGACACGTGAGGTATCGCCATGAGCAAAAGCAATAATTCTAGCACAAGACCTCCTCTGTAACTCTAAATTGGTAACCTGTAAACAATTTTTTTTTTTATAACTGACAATTTTTTATTAATTTTGTAAAGAAGATAAAGAAATTTTCAGCACAGGGTACAGGAAGTACAATTTGTGGTATTACAGGCATTTCTGGCATATACCGTATATACTCGAGTATAAGTCATTCCGAGTATAAGTCGAGGCCTTAATTTACCACAAAAAAAATGGGAAAAACGTATTGACCCGAGTATAAGACGAGGGTGAGAAATGCACAGCTACTGTAGGTGGAAAAGAGGGTCAACAATGCCCATTTACAGCCTCACTGTGCCCATTTGCAGCCATAGGTCCACTGAACTTCAAACTCGGTAGTTAAGGGTTCCTAGATGCCCCCTAGCTGCAGCCAAAATTTGGGGTCTCTGAACCCAAAGGGTCCCGAAATGACATTGCTGCAGATGGACAGATTTGACGAATTTGGGACCCCGTATCTTAGTGCTAAGAACCCCAAATTTGGTGTGCAAACCCAGTGGAACTAGCACCATAAAATTTCCAAAGCTGGGGTTTCTAGCACCAAGTGGCCCCGAGATACAGGGCCCCAAAAATCAGTTCAGAAAATGTCAAGCACTTTTTTGCAGCAGAGAATGACATTTTCCGAATCGGTTTTGGGGCCCCGTATCTCAGGGCCACTTAGTGCTAGGAACTTCAGCTTTGGATATGTTGTGGTACCAGTTCCACTGGGTTTGCACACCAAATTTGGGGTTCCTAGCACTAAGTGGCCCTGAGATACGGGGCCCCAAAGTCGGTTCGGAAAATGAAATTTTTTGCTGCAGAAAAGTGCTTGACTCGAGTATAAGTCGAGGGGGGCACTTTCAGCACAAAAAAATGTGCTGAAAAATTCGACTTATACTCAAGTATATACGGTAATCCACTAACATTTGGTCAATGGTACAGTTCAATACAAACATGCATAGTGAACAACCAAAGGAAGTATGTAGGATCATCATTTAACTCAGATAGTACATCCATTTCTACCCTTTACATAGGCGCACAAACATATTAAAAAGGAGAAAGTTATAATGAAAAGGTTGATAAAGTAAGAGAGTAGAGAGGAAGAGAGAAGAAGAGAGGACAACCACCCATCCCCAAAGCCCGGGACCACCCGAGGGGAAGCCAACCAAAGGTAATCGAGAGATGCAAAGCATTAGGTCACAGGAGTCTCCAACAGGACCCAAGGTTCCCATATTCGGTTATGTTTATCAAGAGTATGATTTAAAGAGGTCGTCAGGTACTCCATTCTTTTAACATCTCTGATCCTGGAGTGTAGCTCGGATAATGAGGGGGGATCCCTCTTTTTCCACCTTAGGGGCACCAAGGACCGTGCTGCAGTAAGCACATGTGCTAAGAGTTTTTTTGATATTTTAGAGAGGGAGGCAGGTGGGAGGCCCAAAAGAAAGATCTTTGGATTGAGGAGCACTCCAGTACCAAAGATGGATTGAAGCAAGGATTGCACCATATGCCAATAGGGGATGATTAGAGGGCAGGTCCAGTAGACATGAAATAGCGTCCCCCTATCTTTACAACATTGCCAACATCGGGGATCTGCCGAGGGGTATATGGAGTGGAGCAGGTCAGGGGTCTGATACCAATGGAATAGAATCTTATATTGATTCTCTTTATAGAGCGTACATATGGAGCTCTTAGAGGCCCGTGACCATATGAACTGCCATGTCGTCAAGGGTGTATCTGTGCCCAGGGCCCGCTCCCACTTATCCATATAGGCGATAAGTCCATGATCAGAAGCTGGTAGGTGCGCAAAATCATGCCCTTAGGGGACGAGCCCTCTAAACATAATTTTTCGAATTCAGTTAAGAAAATTCATTACTAGAGATTGTGCATAATGCCGTATTTGCAAGTAACTAAAAAAAGCCTGTTTGGGAATATCAAAGGCATCTTGCAGTTCTCGGAAAGATCTTAGTGATCTGGTTTTAGGATCAATCAACTGACCATAGCGGAATAAGGGCTTATCCATCCAGAAATGAGACATCTGTAAGGTTAAGCTGTCGGGAATGTTGGGTGTAAATAAGAATGAAGTGACTGGGGAAGAGGTAGAGTGGTAAGCGGATATGCTGATTTGGCACGTCGCCACAGCGTACGCAGAAGGACCATTGGTCCTAGCAGTTGTATGTTGCCAGATATTATATCAGAGCTCCATAGCATGGAATTCGGATGAACGGGGGCTAACCATAATTTTTTAATTTGTGTCCACAGATTATAGGCATGGAGATTGCACCAAGAGGCTACAGGTCATAACTGGGCAGCTAGATAATACTTGGCTATATTAGGGAATGCCAGGCCGCCTTGATTACGAGGAGCATACAGAACCGATCTAGCGATCTGTTGTCTTTTATAGTTCCAGAAAAAGTTTATCAGGTCGCCTGGAGTCTCTTAAGGTGCGAGGATAGGATGGGGATAGGCAGCGTCTCAAAAAGGTATAAAAGTTTAGGTAATACCGTCATCTTTAGGGTCGCAAGGCGGCCAAAAAGGGACAGTTTTAAAGACTTCCATTTGGTCAGGGAGGCTCTAATAGAAGCAAATAGTTGAGGGAAGTTAGCTTTATATAGAGTGTCGTATGTGGGTGTGATATGGACCCCGAGGTATTTTAGGGAAGAGGACTGCCATGAGTAGTTAAACGTTTGCGATAGGGCCGATAGTGTTTGATGGGACAAATTGAGGGGGAGGACTTCCGTTTTTGAACTATTAATTTTATAATCTGATAGGGCGCTATACCGATCTAGCTCTACCTGTAAATTCAGGAGAGAGATATGGGGTTGCGTGAGAGTGAGAAGGACATCGTCCGCGAATAAGGAAATCTTAAAGTCTCTAATACGGACTGGGATACCATGTATGTTTGGGTTCTTTCTAATATGGGCTGCTAAAGGTTCAATACATAGGGCATATAGAAGAGGGGAAAGTGGGCAGCCTTGTCGAATCCCGTTAGAGATCTGAAAAGTAGAGGAGGAGGCGAATTGGGTACGAACTTGGGCCGAGGGGGATGAGTACAGGTGGGAGATAGCTCGGAGGAATGGGCCCTCGATTCCAGCCCGATGGAGAGTTGGAAACAGGAAGGGCCAACTTAACCTATCAAAGGCTTTTTCGGTGTCTAGACTGAGCAGTATTGCCTCTAATTTGTTCCTGTTTGCAACCTCCACCAGATCAATGACCCTCCAGGTGTTATCCCCGGCCTGCCGAAGAGGAATAAATCCCACCTGGTCTTTATGGACCAGGGACGGCATGAAGTTGTTTAATCTATTTGCCAACAGTTTCGTGAAAATTTTCAAATCTGTATTGAGGAGTGCTATCGGTCTGTAATTGGATGAGAGGATGTGATCTTTTCCTGGTTTTGGGATTAGTGTGAGAAAAGAATTTTGCATATTTCTAGGGATAGGTGTATCAGAGAGAAATAAATTAAAAAGGGTCGTCATGTGGGGAAGTAGATGTGGTAGGAAGGTCTTGTAGTAGAGGTATGGTAGTCCATCGGGTCCAGGGGCTTTGTTATTCGGTAAAGATTTAATCGTATCATTCACCTCCTCTTCTGTAATATAGGAATTAAGGGTCTCCAGGGCAGATGATGAGAGCCTAGGTGTATCACAGTCCGCTAGATAGGTGTGGAGGGCCTGAGATAGATCAGGGGAAGGCGAGTTGTGCGGAACACTCGGGTCATTGTACAGAGTCGAATAGTAGTCATGGAAAAGTTGGGCTATTTTAGTAGGATGAGATTGGAGGACACCATTTGCATCTTTAAGGTGGGTGGTGGAGGTGGTCGCTGCCCGTTCACGAAGTTGTTTCGCCAAGATCGTATGTGGCTTATTGGCTATGTCATAATAAGTCTGTCTTAGCCTAAGCAGTGCCTTCTCTATCTTACCCAAGTCTATGTCTCTCAGCCCAGATCTGACGCTGACGAGTTCCCTAAGGGTAGTTAGGGACAAGGAGGAGAGCAATCGTGCTTCTAAGTGTTTAAGTTTGTCTAAGAGGACGCGGCGGGTTGAATTGGCGTTCTGCTTTAGGGCAGTGGAGAGTGATATACATTGACCTCTGAAGACCGCCTTATGGCCCTCCCACAGGGATGAGGCAGAGACCACAGGGGAGCTGTTTTCTGCAAAATACAGCTTCAGGGTTTGTTCCAATTCTGCTCTAGAGGGGTCATGTTTGAGTAAAAAATCATTCAGATGCCAATGACATTTACGAAAGGAACCCGGGGAAAGTGCCAGGGAAAGTGTAATCGGGGCATGATCAGACCATAAGATATCTGAGCCTGTGCAGGCTCTCAGGGTAAGAGCATTGACAAAGAAGTAGTCCAGTCGCGAGTGGGACTTGTGAGGGTGGGAGTAGAAAGTAAATTGTTTAGCTGATGGATAAGCGGTGCGCCAGACGTCAAACAGGGCATATTTTCTAGTCAATTGGCGATATAGGGTGGCTTTTCTATCGGTAGCTGCGTGGATTTTCCCATGACCCAGAGAATGTTAATCAAGTCCTGGGCAGTAAGTCAGGTTAGGGAGGGGATAAGGGTAAAGAGGATGGGTGAGGGGAGGAGGGATATCCCAGCGACCTGCGGGGGTCCTATCTGGTACCTATACCCACAAATAAATGAGAATGAGATCGCAGAAGTATTATCTCGTTAAGTAAGTCCGAACAATTGGTGAATAGGATTAACAGGGCTTATCCATGAGCTCTACCGAGAAAATTGAGCGGAAAGAGCCAGTTAACAGACACCAGTGTGGAAGGGGAATTCAAAGAAGCAGAATCAGTTTATCTCTGATGAGGTGGTTCGGGAAGGGCCAGCAGAATGCGGCCACGTACGTTTTCGTCCGGTCACTTGAATCCAGGGGTCCGGGCGAGGTGGGGGGACCGGTAGAGGGTCCCAGCCAGGGGTGGGTGGGACCGGGATGTCCAGTTCTCTGCAAAAAGATTGGAGATCTTCCGGGTATCGGAGGGTTGTGGACCTCCTGTCTTTCTTTGCCGTGAGGCTGAAGGGGAAGCCCCAATGGTAGCGAAAATCATGCTCTCTTAACGAGGAGAGAAGTGGTTGTGAGGAACGTCTTTGTTGGAGGGTTATCCACGACAGATCCGGGAAGAGCTGAATGGAGGCGCCATCAAAATCAATAGTGTGCATGTTATGTGCCTTTCTCATAATGTCCTCCTTAAGGGTGTAGTTCTGGACCCTACAGATCACATCTCGTGGCCTGGATCCCGGCCCATGGGGCGCAGAGCATGGTGTGCTCGATCTAACTTGACTCTTTGATGTTCCGGGCGGCCTAGTATGCTGTTGAAAATGGCCTGTAGAGTTACATGTAGATCTTCGTCCTGGGTCGCCTCTGGAGGCCGCGCACCTGAATATTGTTACGCCTGCCTCTATTGTCGAGGTCCTCAACATGGCGTTGGAAGTCCCTAAGAGTAGAGGCTTGTGAGGACAGGCGGTCATGTATTTGCGAAAGTTCAAGTTTAGTGTCGCATGTTTCCTCCTCTACAGATGTGACTTTGGTGGATAACTGATGGAGGTCAGTAGCATGTTAATCTCAGATCTACAAGTGTCACGTACTTCCTGTATGAGCATGCAGAAATCTTGCTTTGTGGGCATGCAACGGACATAATCTCGCCAAGATGTGCACGCCTCTGGTTCAGGATCAGAATCCGGTGTGGTGTGGGGGCGTAAAAGCCCTGCACAGCAGCCAAGTAAGAAGTAGGCAGGGGGTAGCCTCTCTGGGGTGGATGTGGAGGAGGGGCAGTTTCAGGCTTTGTTGTTTCAGGTGATCCATGTAGGCGCCCCGCATGTGAATAAGCCCCCTGAGGCCCTGATGACTGTGAGGCCTGGGGAGGTGCTGAAGCCTGGGATGTGCCTCTCCGGAAAGGGGAGAGAGAAGGGATTCTGTCCCTATGAGCCTGGGAGCGCTGTGGGAGGGAGCGAGGGTCCCATTCAGGAGCGTAGGAGTCCCAAGAAGGAGATGGCTGGCCGGTGGACACAGATGACCTCGGTTCTATAAGGCATGGGGGAAATGGCTGTGAGAGGCTTCCCAACACATGTCCTCTGGAGGGAGCGGGAGGGACGATTGAGGACCTAGCAGGGGGGATCGGGGAGTGTGCAGCCAGGAGATCGCCCTCAGAGCTGTACCTGTTGTTCCTGTGTCCCAGGGAGGCTCGTGGTAAAGGGAGAAGGAAGGGCTGCTGTGCATGGCGCCGGCGCCATCTTCGCCTCGTTCTGTCCTGCCGGAGCTCCCTGTCTGAAATACTTGGTGATGAGTGGCGGGGGAACCGAGGAGGTCCACTTCTTTGTTTTTGCGTGGTTTGCCCATGATTGTCAGTGGTTTGAAGCAGGATTCGGCTGTGTGCAGGCAGGCCGGGTCGGGAGCTTCAGGGAAACACGTCTGCTCGGGACACCATCCAAGCCACGCCCCCACCTGTAAACATTTTTAAAGTGTAGCCTATAGAGATTTTTAAGTACCGAAGTTTGGCGCCATTCCACGAGTGTGCGCCATTTTAAAGTGTGACATGTTAGGTATCTATTTATTCAGCATAACATCATCTTTCAAATTATACAAAAAAATTGGGCTAACTTTACTGTTTTTTTCTCTTTACTTCACGAAAGTGTTTTTTTTCCCCCAAAAAATTGCGTTCGAAAAATTGCTGCGCAAATACCTTGTGACATAAAAAATTTCAATGACCGCCACTTATTCCTTAAGGCAGTGGTTCTCAACCTGGGGGTAGAAATGATGATTTACCAGGTGTCACCGAATCTTGGGCTGTTCCTGAAGCCCCTACCGCTCTCCCAGCCTTTTCGCAGCCGCCCAGCAGGGCTGTCCCTGTAGCCTATGGCCGCCCAGCTGGGTTGTTCCTGCAGCCCCCGGCTGCCCACTCAACCTCTTCGCAGCTGCCCATTGAGTTCATGGCATGGGTGGGTGGCAGAGACTAGAGGTCAGCTGACTGGTGAGGAATGTGAAGTGAGAGGGGGTCTCCTGATTTCGGCATAGGTGTCACTGCTGCGTGACACCACAAAGTTGGAGACACAGTGAAGCCGGAGACACAGTGAGTAACACTACCTGTGATTATAGTTGCCACTAAAAGTCCCCACTACAGTTCTCAGATCAGCAGATGACCTTGATCAAGAGCACCTAACTCATCAGAACTCCTCCCAGCACTGCCACTGATCCCACCCCCCACCAGCACTGCCACTCACCCCCCCGCCAGCACTGCCACGCATCCCATTCCCCCCACCAAGGAGTAAGAGAAGGAATACAAATAGAGAATACATGGAAGGGAGAGGAAAATAGGGGAAGGAACAAAGAAAAAGGGAGAGAAAGAAAAAAAAAACGGCTAGAGAGAGGGAAGGGAAAGAAAGGAGAACAAAGAGAAAGAGTGGTACATTAAAAAATGTATCATAAGGGGTTTTAATACTGTACGCGTCGAAGGGACTCATGGAGCGCTAAATATCCGTGGGTTAGGGGAGAAAAATTGTCTTGCCTTGAGTGCTGACAACCCACGCTACGAAAATAATTTTACTGTTAGGGGTCCCCACAACTTGGGAAATTTTATCAAGGGGTCACGGCATTGGGAAGGTTGAGAACCATTGCCCTAGGGTCTCTGCTAAAAATATATATGTAATGTTTGGGGGTTCTGAGTAATTTTCTAGCAAAAAATATGATTTTTATATGTAGGAGAGGAATGCTGGAATCCACACGGTATGAAAGTGGTTAATGAACAAACCACAACACGAAGTTGAATGGAGTTAAAAGATGAAAACTGTAAATTCCACTATTATGCTATGGAAAGCTTATAAAACTGTAATCCAAGAGCAAATAATTCAATATGTAAAACAGAATGTATGCAACAATTACAGCACTTGAAGCTAGAGATAGCTTTCTCTGAGCTTGAAAGCTGGCCTACAATAGCTAACCATTGAAAACTAGATTAAATACATCTAATCCAGTCCACAATCCAGTCAGAACTCTCAAATAAATTAAAGCCCAACTCTAGCATATCAGATTTTTTTTATTTACCTCCTCCCGTCTGCTGTAAAGCATTCAAATATTTTTATTTAAACATATGGTAAGTCGGAATACCTTAACAATGTAGTTTTAAAAGGCTTTAATCCTACAGAACCAGAACACTGGCCAATGGGAGGAGTGACAATGAGGCCATGTATTATTGCAGAGATGTGAGTTCCCGCTTTCAGACTACTTGCCCTAGTAGCCAGTGTAGCTGTGGAAATACTAGTGGGCTGGCAGAATATCTTTTAGGCCTAAGTATCTTTGCAGTACACAGATACTGCTTGATTAATTATTTGTATGCTGCTCAGAATTGTAAATTTTAAACACAAACTATTATTTGCTCTGTCACTCCTCCCACCAGGCAATGTCAATCATATGTTGCAGGCACTACTAAGCAACTACAATTTTATGTAGGACAGTAGAGGCAACAGATGTAATCCAGGGGGTGTGGTAATAACATACTGTTTTATAGAGAAACCCTATATAAAGCTTATTTTGGTCTTGTGCTAATGTAACTGGGGGCCTACTGGAGACATGACAGAAATAAAAGGGGTAGTAAGGCCTACAGTGGGGACGGAAAGTATTCAAACCCCCTTAAATTTTTCACTCTTTGTTATATTGCAGCCATTTGCTAAAATCATTTAAGCTTATTTTTTTCCCTCATTAATGTACACACAGCACCCCATATTGACAGAAAAACACAGAATTGTTGACATTTTTGCAGATTTATTAAAAAAGAAAAACTGAAATATCACATGGTCCTAAGTATTCAGACCCTTTGCTGTGACACTCATATATTTAACTCAGTTGCTGTCCATTTCTTCTGATCATCCTTGAGATGGTTCTACACCTTCATTTGAGTTCAGCTGTGATTGATTATACTGATTGGAATTGATTAGGAAAGCCACACACCTGTCTATATAAGACCTTACAGCTCACAGTGCATGTCAGAGCAAATGAGAATCATGAGGTCAAAGGAACTGCCTGAAGAGCTCAGAAACAGAATTGTGGCAAGGCACAGATCTGGCCAAGGTTACAAAAAATTTCTGCTGCACCTAAGGTTCCTAAGAGCACAGTAGCCTCCATAATCCTTAAATGGAAGATGTTTGGGACGACCAGAACCCTTCCTAGAGCTGGTGTCCGGCCACACTGAGCTATTGGGGGAGAAGAGCCTTGGTGAGAGAGGTAAAGAAGAACCCAAAGGTCACTGTGGCTGAGCTCCAGAGATGCAGTCGGGAGATGGGAGAAAGTTGTAGAAAGTCAACCATCACTGCAGCCCTCCACCATTCGGGGCTTTATGGCAGAGTGGCAAGACGGAAGCCTGTCCTCAGTGCAAGACACATGAAAGCCTGCATTGAGTTTGCTAAAAATACACCTGAAGGACTCCAAGATGGTGAGAAATAAGATTCTTTGGTCTGATGAGACCAAGATAGAACTTTTTGGCCTTAATTCTAAGTGGTATGTGTGGAGAAAACCAGGCACTGCTCATCACCTGTCCAATACAGTCCCAACAGTGAAGCATGGTGGTGGCAGCATCATGCTGTAGGGGTGTTTTTCAGCTGCAGGGACAGGATGACTGGTTGCAATCGAGGGAAAGATGAATGCGGCCAAGTACAGAGATATCCTGGACGAAAACTTTCTCCAGAGTGCTCAGGACCTCAGACTGGGCCGAAGGTTTACCTTCCAACAAGACAATGACCCTAAGCACACAGCTAAAATAATGAAGGAGTGGCTTCCCAACAACTCCGTGACTGTTCTTGAATGGCCCAGCCAGAGCCCTGACTTAAATCCAATTGAGCATCTCTGGAGAGACCTAAAAATGGCTGTCCACCAACGTTTACCATCCAACCTGACAGAACTGGAGAGGATCTGCAAGGAGGAATGGCAGAGGATACCCAAATCCAGGTGTGAAAAACTTGTATCTTTCCCAAAAAGACTCATGGCTGTATTAGATCAAAAGGGTGCTTCTAATAAATACTGAGCAAAGGGTCTGAATACTTAGGACCATGTGATATTTCAGGTTTTCTTTTTTAATAAATCTGCAAAAATGTCAACAATTCTGTGTTTTTCTGTCAATATGGGGTGCTGTGTGTATATTAATGAGAAAAAGGGGGTCTGAATATTTTCCTTCCCAACTGTACATTGTTATTTTTACCTACAGGTAAGTCTATAATAAGGCTTACCTGTAGGTAAAATAAATATCTTCTAAACGTGCACCGTTTAGGAGATATTCACCCTGGATGCAGACGGTGACATCACTGTCAAATGCGCTCTGAAGGTCTGGTATACCTACCCAGACCTTCAGAGCTTCGTGCCGGAAACCGAGGAGTAATGTCATCACAGCTCTGGCCAATCACACAGCCAGATTGAGCAAACCCAGAAGAAAGACACCTCAGTGGTGACAATGCACTGCTGGAAGGCTTAGTTCCCAGGTAAGTATTTCATATTGTGCTAGTATGCGATGCATACTAGCACATTATGCAATTGCCTTACAGGTGTTTGTTTTTTTTCTAAACAGCCATGGTTTACTACCGCTTTCATAGAAATGTAAAATTCATGTCAAGTTAAAAAAAATAAAAAAATCTTAAACTGTTATATGCCTAACGGCTCATCCTATTCCCTGTTCCCAATATGAATCCTACAACACAAATACATACAGCTTATTTGGGGCACCATCAGATCAAGGATAAACAAAATATCCTATAATAAACAAAAACAGCAAGACGGCAGCTAAAACATAACTTCAATAATGCAGCACATATTGTCCTGATATTTCCTCTTATTTCTTGTGACACAGGTAAGGCCCTGTTTGAACTAAGAACCTCACTACTTTTTTAGTGGCTGCCCTGTCAGTCTAGCGAGGAAGAGGGAGGCGACGAGCTAAGAAGTCAAGATCAAGAAGAGAAGGGGGAAGGGTGACGGCCGCAGTTGCTGCTCCACCCCCAACAGGGAAAAGAGGGGGACTATTACGGTACTCAGTGTAGGTATACAGTAAAGGTAGGGAGTAAAAAGGGAAATGAAAAGTTTTATAAAAGTTCACTTTTAATAGAAACAGTATTCCTAAAATTACAACACTGCATACAATTGCGATTGAAAACAACAACAACATTACATATAACCATAAAAAAGGGGGGGGGGGGGGATACCACAAAGTCTGAACCAGTGGATTCCGCACAATTTTGATGGCAGATATGTGTACAGCTTAATTTCTCGACCGGTTTCGCGGTTATCACCGCTTCTTCAGGAGAGCCATATCTACAATTTGACATAGAGTAGTTGTAACATATACAAACATATCAGCAAGTACATATAAGATTATTGCAGCAGAGTTATTAGTAATACATCAGAACATTCCATACAAAACATAAACATTAAGGACAAGCTCACCCATTCAGGGATTCTCTGTGGGCATGCAAGACCCCATATAATTCCCCCTGCGGCGGACACAGGGGATGACAAACAGCCTCTGATGAATAAATATTGGATTAATAGATTGTACAAATCACCATACTGTGATATCCAAAAAAAGGGGGGGGTTTGTGTAGGTGCCAGTGACATGTCTTTCAGAAAGTCCGAAGTAGTGGTGCAGTGGAGGGAATTTGTGTGGTGTTACGTAGGGACGTAAAGTACTGGGGAACCAGGAGATGGGAAAAGGAGGAGGAAGGAGAAAAGGAAGAGGGGGGAAGGGGGAAGGGGGGGAAAGGGTAACCAGGAAGGGGGGAGAAGGAGGAAAGAAGAAGGGAGCAAAAGAAGGGGGGGAAGAGAAGGGGGCGAGGGAGGAGAGGGGGGAAGAGGGTAGGAAAAAAGAGGAAGGGGAGGGAGGAGGGGGGGGAGAGGCAAAAGGGAGGAGAAGGAGGGGGGGAAAGGGGGAAGGAGGGAGAGGGAGGAGACAAGGAGAAAAAAGGGGGGGAGGGAAAAAGGGGGGAAAGGGGAGGGGGAGGGGAGGAGGGAGGGGGTGGGGGGGAGGAGGGAGGGAGGGAGGGAGGGGAGGGGAGGAAAAAAGGGGGGGAAGGTGGGGGGGAAGAGGGGGGAGGGGAAAAGGGGGGGGCAGGATAGAAAAAAGAACCCAGTAATCCCATCCATGCAAAAGAGAAATAAAAAGGATGGAAAGGCTGCACACTGACAATAATAAGGCTGGCACTCACCACCTAAAGATTAAAAAATTATATGACGCATACGCTGGGATGGATGAAAGCTTCCCATTAGAAGGACCGTAGGTCAGAAAGGTCATAAAGGGCCATGAAAAACGTTAGCATTACAAGCCCCCTAGGGCTGGGGCCGTCAGTGCGTAACAAGAGAGTCACAACGGCTGAAACGAAAATTAATGTGTAAATATTACCATACACATTGATATAGAAAGGATTATTCTACAGATAACATAATAATACAGATACAGACTATGGAGATCAATTGCATGTAAACAAAGGGTACTTTATTACATGAGGGAGGAAGTAGTGAATACCATAGCTAAGTATAAGGAAGCCCTCTCAAGGCTAGAAGGCGCTTGCATCAGAGGTAAGGATACACAATAAGGATATGGAAGTGGATAGAGTGTCTAACATACTCACTGCATACAGGGCTGTGCAGTGAGCGCCAGGCAACGTTACAATCATGCAGGACCTGAGGGTAAAGAGTGAAAGGGAACAAGCTAGTAGACAGCGGGGGAGAGAAGAGACTCACCTGTAAGGGGCAATCCTCGGCCAGCGCAGCGTCAGGAGGCTATGAGGCTCACATAGCAGCCATTGCTGGCCGCTATAAGAGCTCCCCAACCCGGAAGTCAGGGACGGCAAGGAGGGCGGTCCCTGACGTGACCGGGTCTGTTCGCCCGCACTGCGCAGGTGCACTCCCCTTTCCCTTTCCCCCCTTTTTCCCTTCCCCCCTTTTTTCTTGTCTCCTCCCTCTCCCTCCTTCCCCCTTTACCCCCCATCCTTCTCCTCCCTTTTGCCTCTCCCTCCCCCCTCCTCCCTCTCCTTCCTCTTTTTTTCCTACCCCTCTTCCCCCTCTCCCCCCCCCCCCTTTCTCCCCCCCCTCTTCCTTTTCTCCTTCCTCCTCCTTTTCCTGTCTTCTGGTTCCCCAGTACTATCACAGTATGGTGATTTGTACAATCTATTAATCCAATATTTATTCATCAGAGGCTGTTTGTCATCCCTGTGTCCGCCGCAGGGGGAATTATATGGGGTCTTGCATGCCCACAGAGAATCCCTGAATGGGTGAGCTTGTCCTTAATGTTTATGTTTTGTATGGAATGTTCTGATGTATTACTAATAACTCTGCTGCAATAATCTTATATGTACTTGCTGATATGTTTGTATATGTTACAACTACTCTATGTCAAATTGTAGATATGGCTCTCCTGAAGAAGCGGTGATAACCGCGAAACCAGTCGAGAAATTAAGCTGTACACATATCTGCCATCAAAATTGTGTGGAATCCACTGGTTCAGACTTTGTGGTATCCCCCCCCCCCCTTTTTTATGGTTATATGTAATGTTGTTGTTGTTTTCAATCGCAATTGTATGCAGTGTTGTAATTTTATGAATACTGTTTCTATTAAAAGTGAACTTTTATAAAACTTTTCATTTCCCTTTTTACTCCCTACCTTTACTGTATACCTACACTGAGTACCGTAATAGTCCCCCTCTTTTTCCTGTTGGGGGGTGGAGACATTGGCTGACAGGAGCAGCAACTGCGGCTGTCACCCTTCCCCCTTCTCTTCTTGATCTTGACATTTTGGGATGATGGTACCTATACCCTTTGAAATAATCTTGTTAACTTAGGCTGCTTTTCCTGTAGTGAGCTAAGAAGTCAAGTAGAAGTTTCTCCCTTCAAATTTCTGGAAAAGAAAAACCAGCACCTCACATGTGTGTGAAACTGATATTGAGTTTCCTGTCTGTGTTCCCCCCCGAACAGAAGGTTCGAGGTCAATTAGTGTGTGGACTCTTGTAGAATGCAAAATGTTTTTGCCAGCGATGTTGTGAGCACCAAAAAGACTAAATAATTGTCATGCGTAGACGTTCTGAGTAGAAACTGCATTGCCAGAATTGACCTGTTTTTACTTTGCTCTGGACATATTATAATTGCTTATTCTTCAGTAAAATGTATATGTTTGTTAAAAAAAAAAAATCTCAAATTCTAATAGTGTGGCTGAAGACCTCTGAACATTGGGTGTTGATCAGTACCTTTGGTGTATACCATTAACCACTTGCCGACCGCCGCACACAGATGTACGTCGACAGGGCGGCACGGGCAGGCAAAAGGGCTTACCTGTACGTCCCTGCCTGCCCGCGGGTGGGGGGTCCGATCGGACCCCCCCCCCGGTGCCTGCGGCGGTTGGCAAATCTTCCCCGGCGATCGGTGGTGAGGGGGAGGCCATCCATTCGTGGCCCCCCCCTCGCGATCGCTCCCAGCCAATGGGATCATTTCCCTGCCTCTGTATTGTACACAGAGGCAGAGGAAATGATGTCATCTCTCCTCGGCTCGGTATTTTCCGTTCCGGGCCGAGGAGAGACGACATGTGAGTGACTGCACAAACACAACACAACACAGTAGAACATGCCAGGCATACAAAACACCCCGATCCCCCCCGATCACCCCCCGATCCCCCCCCAATCACCCCCCCCCTGTCACAAACTGACACCAAGCAGGTTTTTTTTTTTTTTTTCCTGATTACTGCATAGTGTCAGTTTGTGACAGTTAGTGTTGGGACAGTTACTGTTACCCCCCTTTAGGTCTAGGGTACCCCATTAACCCCCCCTAATAAAGTTTTAACCCCTTGATCACCCCCTGTCACCAGTGTCACTAATGCCGCGTACACACGGTCGGACTTTTCGTCTACAAAAGTCCAACGGACGCTGACAGACTAAAGCTGGCTGGTAATCCGATCGTGTGTGGGCTTCTCCGGACTTTCAACGTACTTTTTTAGCCTCAAATCCGACGTACTTTAGATTTGAAACATGCTTTAAAACTTTACGACGGACTCGAGTCTGGTCGAAAAATCCGCTCGTCTGTATGCTAGTCCGACGGACAAAAACCCACGCTAGGGCAGCTATTGGCTACTGGCTATGAACTTCCTTATTTTAGTCCGGTGTACGTCATCACGTAAGAATTCGACGGACTTTTGTGTGATCGTGTGTAGGCAAGTCTGTTCGTTAGAAAGTCCGCCGCAAGTCCGTCGAAAGTCTGTCGGAAGTCTGTCGGAAGTCTGTCGAACAGGCTGTCTGACTTTTGTAGACGAAAAGTACGACCGTGTGTACGCGGCATAAGCGATCATTTTTCTGATCGCTGTATTAGTGTCGCTGGTGACGCTAGTTAGGGACGTAAATATTTAGGTTCGCCGTCAGCGTTTTATAGCGACAGGGACCCCCATATACTACCTAATAAATGTTTTAACCCCTTGATTGCCCCCTAGTTAACCCTTTAACCACTGATCACCATATAACTGTTACGGGTGACGCTGGTTAGTTCGTTTATTTTTTTATAGTGTCAGGGCACCCGCCGTTTATTACCGAATAAAGGTTTAGCCCCCTGATCGCCCGGCGGTGATATGCGTCGCCCCAGGCAGCGTCAGATTAGCGCCAGTACCGCTAACACCCACGCACGCAGCATGCGCCTCCCTTAGTGGTATAGTATCTGTACGGATCAATATCTGATCCAATCAGATCTATACTAGTGTCCCCAGCAGTTTAGGGTTCCCAAAAACGCAGTGTTAGCGGGATCAGCCCAGATACCTGCTAGCACCTGCGTTTTGCCCCTCCGCCCAGCCCACCCAAGTGCAGTATCGATCGATCACTGTCACTTACAAAACACTAAACGCATAACTGAAGCGTTCAGAGTCAGGCCTGATCCCTGCGATCGCTAACAGTTTTCTTGGTAGCGTTTTGGTGAACTGGCAAGCACCAGCCCCAGGCAGCGTCAGGTTAGCGCCAGTACCGCTAACACCCACGCACGCACCGTACACCTCCCTTAGTGGTATAGTATCTGATCGGATCAATATCTGATCCGATCAGATCTATACTAGCGTCCCCAGCAGTTTAGGGTTCCCAAAAACGCAGTGTTAGCGGGATCAGCCCAGATACCTGCTAGCACCTGCGTTTTGCCCCTCCGCCCGGCCCAGCCCACCCAAGTGCAGTATCGATCCATCACTGTCACTTACAAAACACTAAACTAAAGAGTCAGGCCTGATCCTGCGATCGCTAACAGTTTTTTTGGTAGCGTTTTGGTGAACTGGCAAGCACCAGCGGCCTAGTACACCCCGGTCGTAGTCAAACCAGCACTGCAGTAACACTTGGTGACGTGGCGAGTCCCATAAGTGCAGTTCAAGCTGGTGAGGTGGCAAGCACAAGTAGTGTCCCGCTGCCACCAAAAAGACAAACACAGGCCCGTCGTGCCCATAGTGCCCTTCCTGCTGCATTCGCCAATCCTAATTGGGAACCCACCGCTTCTGCAGCGCCCGTACTTCCCCCATTCACATCCCCAACCAAATGCAGTCGGCTGCATGAGAGGCATTTTTATGTCCTCCCGAGTACCCCTACCCAACGAACCCTCCCAAAAAAGATGTTGTGTCTGCAGCAAGCGCGGATATAGGCGTGACACCCGCTATTATTGTCCCTCCTGTCCTGACAATCCTGGTCTTTGCATTGGTGAATGTTTTGAACGCTACCATTCACTAGTTGAGTATTAGCGTAGGGTACAGCATTCCACAGACTAGGCACACTTTCACAGGGTCTCCCAAGATGCCATCGCATTTTGAGAGACCCGAACCTGGAACCGGTTACAGTTATAAAAGTTACAGTTACAAAAAAAAGTGTAAAAAAAAAAAAACACATACAAAAATATAAAATAAAAAAAAAATAGTTGTCGTTTTATTGTTCTCTCTCTCTCTATTCTCTCTATTGTTCTGCTCTTTTTTACTGTATTCTATTCTGCAATGTTTTATTGTTGTTATGTTTTATCATGTTTGCTTTTCAGGTATGCAATTTTTTATACTTTACCGTTTACTGTGCTTTATTGTTAACCATTTTTTTGTCTTCAGGTACGCCATTCACGACTTTGAGTGGTTATACCAGAATGATGCCTGCAGGTTTAGGTATCATCTTGGTATCATTCTTTTCAGCCAGCGGTCGGCTTTCATGTAAAAGCAATCCTAGCGGCTAATTAGCCTCTAGACTGCTTTTACAAGCCGTGGGAGGGAATGCCCCCCCCAACGTCTTCCGTGTTTTTCTCTGGCTCTCCTGTCTCAACAGGGAACCTGAAAATGCAGCCGGTGATTCAGCCAGCTGACCATAGAGCTGATCAGAGACCAGAGTGGCTCCAAACATCTCTATGGCCTAAGAAACCGGAAGCTACGAGCATTTTATGACTTAGATTTCGCCGGATGTAAACAGCGCCATTGGGAAATTGGGAAAGCATTTTATCACACCGATCTTGGTGTGGTCTGATGCTTTGAGGGCAGAGGAGAAATCTAGGGTCTAATAGACCCCAATTTTTTCAAAAAAGAGTACCTGTCACTACCTATTGCTATGATAGGGGATATTTACATTCCCTGAGATAACAATAAAAATGATTAAAAAAAAAAAATGAAAGGAACAGTTTAAAAATAAGATAAAAAAAAAATAAGAATAATAAAGAAAAAAAAAAAAAAAAAAGCACCCCTGTCCCCCCTGCTCTCGCGCTAAGGCGAACGCAAGCGTCGGTCTGGCGTCAAATGTAAACAGCAATTGCACCATGCATGTGAGGTATCACCACGAACGTCAGATCGAGGGCAGTAATTTTAGCAGTAGACCTCCTCTGTAAATCTAAAGTGGTAACCTGTAAAGGCTTTTAAAGGCTTTTAAAAATGTATTTAGTTTGTCGCCACTGCACGTTTGTGCGCAATTTTAAAGCATGTCATGTTTGGTATCCATGTACTCGGCCTAAGATCATCTTTTTTATTTCATCAAACATTTGGGCAATATAGTGGGTTTTAGTGCATTAAAATTTAAAAAAGTGTGTTTTTTCCCCAAAAAATGCGTTTGAAAAATCGCTGCGCAAATACTGTGTGAAAAAAAAAAATGAAACACCCACCATTTTAATCTGTAGGGCATTTGCTTTAAAAAAATATATAATGTTTGGGGGTTCAAAGTAATTTTCTTGCAAAAAAAAATTATTTTTTTATGTAATCAAAAAGTGTCAGAAAGGGCTTTGTCTTCAAGTGGTTAGAAGAGTGGGTGATGTGTGACATAAGCTTCTAAATGTTGTGCATAAAATGCCAGGACAGTTCAAAACCCCTCCAAATGACCCCATTTTGGAAAGTAGACACCCCAAGCTATTTGCTGAGAGGCATGCCGAGTCCATGGAATATTTTATATTGTGACACAAGTTGCGGGAAAGAGACAATTTTTTATTTTTTTTATTTTTTAAGTTGTCACTAAATGATATATTGCTCAAACATGCCATGGGAATATGTGAAATGACACCCCAAAATACATTCTGTTGCTTCTCCTGAGTACGGGGATACCACATGTGTGAGACTTTTTGGGAGCCTAGCCGCGTACGGGACCCCGAAAACCAAGCACCGCCTTCAGGCTTTCTAAGGCCGTAAATTTTTGATTTCACTCTTCACTGCCTATCACAGTTTCGGAGGCCATGGAATGCCCAGGTGGGAAACCCCCCCCCCCAAATGACCCCATTTTGGAAAGTAAACACCCCAAGCTATTTGCTGAGAGGTATAGTGAGTATTTTGCAGACCTCACTTTTTGTCACAAAGTTTTGAAAATGGAAAAAAGAAAAAAAAAATTTTTTTTCTCGTCTTTCTTTATTTTCAAAAACAAATGAGAGCTGCAAAATACTCACCATGCCTCTCAGCAAATAGCTTGGGGTGTCTACTTTCCAAAATGGGGTCATTTGGGGGAGTTTTATGCCATCTGGGCATTTTATGGCCTTCAAAACTGTGATAGGTAGTGAGGAGTAAAATCAAAAATGTACGCCCTTAGAAATCCTGAAGGCAGTGATTGGTTTTCGCGGCCCCGTACGCGGCTAGGCTCCCAAAAAGTCCCACACATGTGGTATCCCCATACTCAGGAGAAGCAGCTAAATGTATTTTGGGGTGCAATTCCACATATGCCCATGGCCTGTGTGAGCAATATATCATTTAGTGACAACTTTTTGTAATTTGTTTTTTTTTTTTTAGTCATTATTCAATCACTTGGGACAAAAAAAATGAATATTCAATGGGCTCAACATGCCTCTCAGCAATTTCCTTGGGGTGTCTACTTTCCAAAATGGGGTCATTTGTGGGGGTTTTGTACTGCCCTGCCATTTTAGCACCTCAAGAAACGACATAGGCAGTCATAAATTAAAGGCTGTGTAAATTCCAGAAAATGTACCCTAGTTTGTAGGCGCTATAACTTTTGCGCAAACCAATAAATATACACTTATTGACATTTTTTTTACCAAAGACATGTGGCCGAATACATTTTGGCCTAAATGTATGACTAAAATTGAGTTTATTGGATTTTTTTTAGAACAAAAAGTAGAAAATATCATTTTTTTTCAAAATTTTCGGTCTTTTTCCGTGTATAGCGCAAAAAATAAAAACGGCAGAGGTGATCAAATACCATCAAAAGAAAGCTCTATTTGTGGGAAGAAAAGGACGCAAATTTCGTTTGGGTACAGCATTGCATGACCGCGCAATTAGCAGTTAAAGCGACGCAGTGCCAAATTGTAAAAAGTGCTCTGGTCAGGAAGGGGGTAAATCCTTCCGGGGCTGAAGTGGTTAACCACAAAAAAACATGCAAAAAAATTGCATAGAAAGCATGGTTCTGACAGATCCAACAGAGAATTCCACACACACACACACTAAAAAAAAAACGTTTATGCATATAGTCACAGCAGTTAAACAATCAATTGCTCATGCTTGGAAAAGCCTCCAAACTGAGCTTTGAAGAAAATAATACCAGAATAAATGGCAGAACAGCAAATTCAAAACTAATTGTCTTCCATAAAGGCAAAACCTTGGATAACCTATACACAACACCTACATCACAATGGTATCCTTTTACACTACAAGCTAATGTAACACTAACACAAGAAAAATTCATCACACAATTCCAGGCCATTACCCACTGGTCCTATCATTCTCCCTCCACCTTTTTTCCAGCCTTTGACTTATCTTTGGTCCCCTTCTTTTAAGCCTATTCTTAAAATTTTTCTTCCAATTTATATATATTTTCCTGTCCCCCTCTTCTATTCTTTTTAGATACCAGATACATTAAACTACCCTAACCCCATCTGCACTTCTTGCCCTACAAAGTAGGATTTATTATATTGCCTCCTAAATAGTCTTACCTGACCTATACCAATAAAAAGAGAACTACTTTATTGGTCATCCTAATCCTTAATTAGGCTTTATCTTTACCTGTCTTCTCAGTAACTGACTCTGTACCATTGAAAATTTTTCATGTAACATCTTCTACTCCCTGCTGATTTGTAATACCCACTGTAATGTTCACTGTGCCTAGTTAAATTTGGCAAAGCCAAGAAGACATATACATCTCATAAAATCTAGTGCCCTGCAGAAATTGTTGTACTTGATTGAATCTGAAACATTATTGATTAGCTGAGAAGACCTGTTGAGATTAAACAGAGTGTTAGATTCCTAAGGAAAGGGGGAAAACAAGCATTAATGTTCCGATACTAACCTTTAAATGGGTCGGGTTGAGACTCCCAACTATAAGATGCTGTAATATGGGTACACTAGTAAGTATACTGGAGCTTTAGCTTGGCTTTATAAAATAATACAAATTTCAATGATTCAGCTCTGGAAGATCTGAGGGGATTTTCTTGTCTTTCTAATTACATGCTAAGAAAATTAACGTAACTGTGGATACTAAAGCTGGATACACACTATACAATTTTCCTTAGATTTTTTTCCTTTAGATTTACTAAAACCATATAATATGAGGTCAAACCTTCACACTTTCAATTTGTATGCATTCATGCAGGGCCTTGTACTACATGGTTTTGGTAAATCTAAAGGAAATCTAACAACAAAAGTTGTATAGTATGTATCCAGCTTAAAGGGTTTTTCTTTTTTTAGAGACATTAAAGGCATAGAATTTCCTGCGGAAATCTCAAGAAAGTAAATTTGAGAACTCATATTATATTACTGTTATGAGAAAGCTAAGGTTTACACCCAAAATAATCTAATAAATATTTGATAAGTGGGGTAAAATGGGATTTTGTATGATAAAGGATTTTCTTGATAGTGAACTTATATCATTTGATACCCATAAACAACTAAATAATTAACCATTTATGTTTTTTCATAAACAGATTATAGATTACGCACACACTATTAGGGAAGTATGTCTCAGCAGCCAGGCTATGTTGAGTCCTATTTAAAAAATCTCCCAATAAACAAGAGTTTGTGGAAAAATAATTCTATTAGAGTAATATTTAATATGATAGAAACTTCTAACCATCAAAAAGTTAAAGACCTTTATAACATGAAGTAAAGGGATAGCTTGGGAATTAATCACATTGCTTGAGGAAGGCTATAAGAAGGTACATAATTTAAATGTGGGAAATGATCTGAGAGAAGTCTACTTTTAAATAGTAGTAAATAATAATAAAAGTTAAATATAAGCACTACATTTCTATGACAAGTTATTGTGGATGGAAGGGAGAAAGTGACCCACATTGTTTGAAAGGTTGGCCCATTTGTCCAAATCAAAAACAGATGTTGTTTTACTATAGAAAGGTCAAGAGGATGTGGAATAGAGATGGACAATGGTTAAGTAGTTTGTTGAGGGGACACATTAGTCTAACATTTCCATTGATATTTTTTTACCAAGCTTTAGGGAAAGGGATAATCGTTTGATGTTGATTTTTCTGATTACTTTGAAAGAATTGCTTAGAAAGTAGACAGTAGGGATGAGCTTCGAGTTCGAGTTGAACTCATGTTCGACTCGTACATCGGCTGTTCGCCAGTTCGCCGAACAGTGAACAGTTTGGCGTGTTCACGGCAAATTTAAAAGCCGCGGAACACCCTTTAAAAGTCTATGGGAGAAATCAAAAGTGCTAATTTTAAAGGCTTATATGCATGGTATTGTCATAAAAAGTGTTTGGGGACCTGGGTCCTGCCCCAGGGGACATGGATCAATGCAAAAAAAAGTTTTATAAACGGCCGTTTTTTCGGGAGCAGTGATTTTAATAATGCTTAAAGTGAAACAATAAAAGTGTAATATTTCTTTAAATTTAGTACCTGGGGGGTGTCTATAGTATGCCTGTAAAGGGGCCCATGTTTCCCGTGTTTAGAACAGTCTGACAGCAAAATGACATTTCAAAGAAAAAAAAGTCATTTAAAACTACTTGCGGCTATTAATGAATTGCCGGTCCGACAATACACATAAAAGTTCATTGATAAAAACGGCATGGGAATTCCTCACAGGGGAACCCCAAACCAAAATTTTAAAAAAAATGGCGTGGGGGTCCCCCTAAATTCCATACCAAGCCCTTCAGGTGACCCCGCCCCCCTCTGACGTCACGGGGAATGCCACAGGGAAGTCCCCGTCAAGTCCCTGTGCATCAGAGGGGGCGGGGTCAGCAGGTGACCCCGCCCTCCGTTATTTAACCACTTCCCTACCAGGCCAATTCTGACATTTCTCTCCTACATGTAAAAATCATCATTTTTTTGCTAGAAAATTACATAGAACCCCCAAACATTATATATGTTTTTTTTAGAAAAGACCCCAGAGAATACAATGGCGGTTGTTGCAACTTTTTATCTCACACAGGAATTTTTCGAACGTGCTTTTTTTGGGAAAAAAACAGTTTTGTGTTTTAAAAAAAACAAAACAATAAAGTTAGCCCAATGTTTTTACATATTGTGAAAGATGAAGTTACGCCGAGTAAATAGATACCTAACATGTCACCCTTAAAAATTGCACACGCTCGTGGAATGGCGCCAATGTTCGGTACTTAAAAATCTCCATAGGCGACGCTTGAAATTTTTTTACTGGTTACAGGTTTTGAGTTACAGAGGAGCTCTAGGGACAAAATTATTGCTCTCGCTCCAACGTTCGCGGCGATACCTCACATGTATGGTTTGAACACCGTTTTCATATGTGGGCGGGACTTACGTATGCGTTCGCTTCTGCGTGCGAGCACACGGGGACAGCGGCGCTTTAAAAAAAAATTTTTTTATTGTTAATTTTATTTTATTTTTTTTATTTTGACACTTTTTTGAAAAAAAAAATGTGATCACTTTTATTCCTATTACAAGGAATGTAAACATCCCTTGTAATAGGAATATGACATGACAGGTCCTCTTAATAGTGAGATATGGGGTCAATAAGACCCCATATCTCACCACTAGGCTGGAAAGCCTGAAATCCAAAAAAAAATAAAACGATCACCGCTTCCCAGCCGAAGCGGCGCCGTTTTTCTGAATGGAGAGGCCGGGCGTGACGTCATAACATCGTGCCCGGCCTCCGATGATCATAGAGACTCCGGCGACCATCTAGATTTCTATGATCTACATCCAGCGCCGGCGGATATGCTCTCCGCCTCACCGATTGTAGCGGTGAGTCAGAACAAGCACCGAAGGGCGGCGGGAGGGGGGAGACGTCCCCTCTCGCCTCACATATGAACGATCAAGCGGCAGAACAGCCGCTATGATCGTTCCTATGGTGTAGAGGTTCGCCGGCTGAAACCGGCAATATCTGAATGATGTCTGTAACTACAGGCATCATTCAGATATACCTGCCCAAAGCCCAGGACGTCATATGACGGTGGGCGGGCGGGAAGTGGTTAAGAACCGTCAGAAGACGAGAAGCGTCACACAGCGGCAGGCTCCCATCATGGATGCGGAGTGGCCCGAGAAGAAGAAGGGAAGAAGACGCCGCAGAGGAAGATGCCGGACGAGAACACAGGAGGAAGAACCAGAAGAACCAGAAGAAGAAGAAGATGGAGGAAGAAACCGAAGGAAGATAGAAGATAGAAGAAAGAAGATAGAAGAAAGAAGAAGCATTTATATAAAGGAATTGTCAAAAACTGTCTTTTGTCATTTTTAACATT
The DNA here is from genome assembly GCA_037952835.1 of Lithobates septentrionalis. Taxonomy (NCBI): domain Eukaryota; kingdom Metazoa; phylum Chordata; class Amphibia; order Anura; family Ranidae; genus Lithobates; species Lithobates septentrionalis. The sequence continues at coordinate 1,722,853 of JBBDGP010000859.1, read as the reverse complement.
TTTGACATTTTTTTTGTGAAATGGTAGGGGTACATTTGTACCCCCTTACCATTTCACACAGGGGGGGTGGGATCTGGAGGTCCCCTTGTTAAAGAGGGCTTCCAGATTCCGATAAGCCCCCCCCGCTCACAGACCCCCACAACCACCGGGCAAGGGTTGTGGGGATGAGGCCCTTGTCCCCATCAACATGGGGACAAGTGGCTTTGGGGGGCTACTCCAAAGCACCCTCCCAATGTTGAGGACATGTGGCCTGGTACGGTTCAGGAGGGGGGGCGCTCTCTCGTCCCCCCTCTTTTCCTGTGGCCTGCCAGGTTGCGTGCTCGGATAAGGGTCTGGTATGGATTTTTGGGGGGACCCCACGTCATTTTTAAAAAAAAATTGGTGCGGGGTTCCCCTTAAAATCCATACCAGACCTGAAGGGTCTGGTATAGATTTTGAGGGGGACCCCACGCCATTTTTTCTTTTTTAATTTTGGCTGGGGTTCCCCTTAATATCCATACCAGACCTGAAGGGCCTGGTATGAAATTTAGGGGGACCCCCACGCCATTTTTTTTTTAAATTTTGGTTCGGGGTTCCCATGTGGGGAATTCCCATGTCGTTTTTATCAATGAACTTTTATGTGTATTGTTGGACCAACAATTCATTAAAAGCCACGAGTAGTTTTAAATGACTTTTTTTCCTTTCAAAGGTCATTTTGCTGTCAGACTGTTCTAAACACGGGAAACATGCGCCCCCTTACAGGCATACTATAGACACCCCCCAGGTACGAAATTTAAAGGAATATTACACTTTTATTGTTTCACTTTAAGCATTATTAAAATCACTGCTCCTGAAAAAATGGCCGTTTTTTTAAACTTTTTTTTGCATTGATCCATGTCCCCTGGGGCAGGACCCAGGTCCCCAAACACTTTTTATGACAATAACTTCCATATAAGCCTTTAAAATTAGCACTTTTGATTATTCATGTTCGTGTCCCATAGACTTAAACGGTGTTCGCGTGTTCGAACAAATTTTTTGCCTGTTCGCATGTTCTGGTGCGAACCGAACAGGGGGGTGTTTGGCTCATCCCTAGCAGACGGTGAAAAGACCACTCTGAATAAATTATATCATACATCTGATTTCTAGATTTTTAGTAGAGGAGTTTTTAGGGGCAATGGGAATCAGTATTGGAAAAAAAGTGTTGGTGGGCTACATATAAGGATACTTTTTCAGTATTTTAGTTATTATGCTAGGGTACTATATTTACCATAAAGAAAGGCAGCGGTACAATTGTTAGAACGTTGCTTATCCATTAGGCTTTTATGTAACTTATATTCTTATTGAATATTTATTTCATGTATATACAGTAGATTTTATATACAGTAAATCTTAGTAACAGACAAAAAAGAACTCTTCTATTAAGGAATATATTGTCCTAGTTACAAACTGAGTGATTTTAAAAAGGCCCTACTTGCACAGTTTTATCAGTTGTACCCTCATCCCTGTTCTAAATCACAGATTACCAAAAATTGGAAATTATAGAGATGGGGCAAGTGATACACCCTTCATCAGGAGGGCTTTCTCCAGGTCTGACAAAGCCCATGGGTTTACATTTCTACAAGGATAGTATTTGAGACCCAGGAAAGATCAGGTAGAAGACTCATTTGAAACAATTGTTGTTTGAACTGTGGATCTGTGCACCAATCAATTACCCAAGTAACTTACATAAACATGAAGAGGTATGGCTATAGGTTCTGGAAATGTAGCTAATTGTATGATGTAGTGTTTGATTTTTAAAGTTTTGTCATAGAATTGAATTAGGAGAACTTCAGTTGTACCAAAAAAGGAATGATGGCTATGAAACTGCTTGTAACAAATATAGGATCATTGTTAGTATGTTTATCTTTATGTTACTGCATTCCTGCACAGAAGAAAAACTGATAACTGGAAAGGAAAATTAGGAGGAAATTTCTTGTGATATTAGTTCCTCAATCTTTAATACAGTGGGTAGACTGTATAAAAGGAAATTTGAATGCAGTCTTTGACTATGAGCTGTAGATAGGTTGTAAAGCTCTTTTGGCCATACTTTTCTTGGGGGCCACAGGAGTGCACTTACTACCATAATTATAAACAATGAGAAAGATCTGGTGTCACCAGTGACACACCTCCATCCCTATTATAACCTATACTACCAGAATTAGGTGACAGAGGGCATCACAGACCCGCTCCAGACTCTGGAGGGATCCCGACAATAATGTTGGGATACACCCAAATGCCTTACAGGCAGCTGCACCCAGATGCCTTACAGGTAGCTGACTCAGACTCTCAGCGCATCAGGTACAGTAAGCCCTGGAGTGGCAAAGCATAGGCTGAGCATCTCTGCTCAGTTAAGACAAAGAACTGAGCAATCAGTGGTCATGTTATCACTCAGTTGCAACTGTTCTAGTTTGCACTCCAGCACTCCAGCACTCCACCCCAAACTACATGAATGCATTTTTGAGGTGCAGCTTAGCAACATCCAGGGCCTGACGTACTGACTTGTATTGTTGAACTAAAACACACATCTGTAAGTACAGGATACATTTATTCCATCTATTACATGTACCATATTGTTGCTATGCCAAATCAATTTATTGTAATTAATAGTATATGTTACCTTAATACTGATATACTCCCCCTCCCTTCTTTTTCAGTAGAAATGGAACAGCACGCCTTCTTGTAACTCCTGAAGAAGGAAATATATATGTCAAAAAAAATCCCTCTTTTTCTTTCCGAAACATGTTGGGTATCTTGGTTCACACACCCCATCAGCTTGACCTCCAGTCTTGATCTGCGGTGTGTTCCAAGATTAGCGGCTGTCCCATTCCATTGTTAGGTGTTTTATTCCATTGTTTTTAGGTGATTTTTGTACATTCATATTGTATCGTGTATTTTTGTATTAATAAAACTAATTTTTCACTCAATCTTCGGCGTACCCTATTTGCACTTCTCTCTGTGCCCGCAATATCCCTGGGGCTAAACCTTTTTTCCCATATATTTTTCTTGAGGATGTGACACAGAGCATTGGGTTCTCCAATTTATTCCTGGTTGGTTTTCACTTCTTTTTCCCCTCTTTCTCTATAACATAATTTGGGTAGGAGATACCCACTAAGCCCCCCGTTGTTGAAACCACCAGTGCCTTACAATTTGGTTTGGTCTAGCACCTCCAATTTATACTGACAATTTTTGATGGGAAGTAATTTCCCACAAACTCCTCCCCCCTTTTTTTTTTTTTTTCATCATGGCAGAACTGTATAGTCAATCATGGGATGATTTTGCAATCAAATTACAGCAGGATTATGGTCAAAATGAATCACGCATATCAGAACTAAGTTTCTTGTTCTCCGGCCTCACTAAGTGGCTGGAAAAGAAGTCACTTCTTCATTGGCACATTAAAAGCTTTGAGGAGTATATTAGGGATGATTTGAACCCTCTAGGACTATGAGTACAAATTTTTCCATCATTTGAGAATTTGGATCCCACATTCAAAATGGCATGGGTGTCAGGAGACTAGTAGACCAGACTGTGTGGACTGCACAGAGATAACCCAAACGCATGTAAATGAATAAATAATATTTATTAAAATAAGTGATAATTCAGAAAATACAGATAGTGCAAACCAACACAACAAACCCACTACAAACAACAATATATATATCAAGGGGCAAAACCGGAATCACAGATGTCAGCCAGGCCAGGGTCATACACAGCAGGTCAGCAGGAACAAGGGATATACCAGAAACATAAACGTTTAGCCAAGCCAAGGTCATACACAGGAGATCAGCAACTGAACAAGGGCAGGTTGGGAAAGGGAGATAATGGATGGGATAGGATACAGGCTCAGGAACAGGTTCAGGGTCCGATACAGGTTTACAGGATAACAGGTCAGGGCGCAAGGAAGAAAGATACCAAGGCAAGCATATGAGGGCTTGCCGGGTATTTATAGGACTGACTATAATTGACTTCAAGTCACACCTGAGTGCAGAGGGTGCTGTTTGCTCCACACTGCTGGAGTGCACCCGCTGGTGGACACCGGTACTACGGCCCAAGGATGCAACAGTGCCACCAGCAGGAGAGACCTCTTACTGCAGGTCCCAGGCGTTGGAAGACACCCGCTGGTGGACCCTGGTACTGCGATCCAAGAGGCCGATAGCGCCACCAACGGGAAAACCCTCTCATGACAGTACCCCCCCTAAAGGAGCGGCCTCCAGACGCTCCAACAAGGTGCAATTGTCCAAAGTTCATGGCCTCCAACCGAACAGATGAGAGTACATCAGGCTGGGCATCGGGTACATCAAAGTGGACAGTGGGTACATCTGAGAAGACAGCGGGCACATCCGAGCAGACAGCGGGCACATCCGAGCAGACAGCGGGCACATCCGAGATGACAGCGGGCACATCCGAGATGACAGCGGGCAGGAATACACCAAGCTGGGCAGCGGGCACTTTGAGCTGGGCAGCAGGCACAGGCACTTCAAGCTGGGCAGCAGGCACATCAGGCTGGGCAGCAGGCATGGGCACTTCGAGCTGGGCAGCAGGCACATCAGGCTGGGCAGTGGGCATGGGCACTTCGAGCTGGGCAGCAGGCACATCAGGCTGGGCAACGGGCATGGGCACTTCGAGCTGGGCAGCAGGCACATCAGGCTGGGCAGCGGGCATGGGCACTTCGAGCTGGGCAGCAGGCACATCAGGCTGGGCAGCGGGCATGGGCACTTCGAGCTGGGCAGCAGGCACATCAGGCTGGGCAGCAGGCATGGGCACTTCGAGCTGGGCAGCAGGCACGTCAGTCTGAGAAGCTGGCACATCAGTCTGGGAAGCTGGCACATCAGTCTGGGAAGCTGGCACTGAGACATCAGGCTGAAAGGCAGGCACTGGGACAATAGACTGGGAAGCTGGCACATCAGACTGGGAAGCAAGCTTCGAGACATCAGGCTGGAGGGCAGGCAATGAGACAACAGACTGGGGAACTGGCACATCAAACTGGAAGGCAGGCACATCACACTGGAAGGCAGGCACATCACACTGGAAGGCAGGCATCAGGCTGGAAGGCAAGCTTCGAGACATCAGGCTGGGAAGCTGGCACATCAGACTGGGAAGCTGGCACATCAGACTGGGAAGCTGACACATCAGACTGGGAAGCTGACACATCAGACTGGGAAGCTGGCACATCGGTCTGGGAAGCTGGCACATCAGTCTGGGAAGCTGGCACATCAGACTGAAAGGCAGGCACATCAGACTGGGAAGCTGGCACATCAGACTGGGAAGCTGGCACATCAGACTGGGAAGCTGGCACATCAGACTGGGAGGCAATCTTCGAGACATCAGGCTGGAAGGCAAGCTACAAGACATCAGGCTGGGAAGCTGGCACATCAAACTGGGAAGCTGGCACATCAGACTGGGAAGCTGGCACATCAGACTGGGAAGCTGGCACATCAGACTGGAAGGCAGGCACATCAGGCTGGTAGGCAGGCATCGAGACATCAGGTTGGGAAGCTGGCACATCAAACTGGGAGGCTGGCACATCAGACTGGGAAGCTGGCACATCAGGCTGGTAGGCAGGCATTGAGACATCAGGCTGGAAGGCAAGCTTCAAGACATCAGGCTGGGAAGCTGGCACATCAAACTGGGAAGCTGGCACATCAAACTGGGAAGCTGGCACATCAGACTGGGAAGCTGGCACATCAGGTTGGGAAGCTGGCACATCAGGCTGGTAGGCAGGCATCGAGACATCAGGCTGGAAGGTAAGCTTCAAGACATCAGGCTGGGAGGCTGGCACATCAAACTGGGAAGCTGGCACATCAAACTGGGAAGCTGGCACATCAGACTGGGAAGCTGGCACATCAGACTGGGAAGCTGGCACATCAGACTGGGAAGCTGGCACATCAGGCTGATAGGCAGGCATCGAGACATCAGGCTGGGAAGCCGGCACATCAGACTGGGAGGCCGGCACATCAGACTGAGAAGCTGGCACATCAGACTGGGAAGCTGGCACATCAGACTGGGAAGCTGGCACATCAGACTGGTAGGCAGGCATCGAGACATCAGGCTGGGAAGCTGGCACATCAGACTGGAAGGTAGGCATCGAGACATCAGGTGGAAATGCAGAAACCAAGACATCAGGCTGAAAGGCAAGCTTCGAGACATCAGGCTGGGAGGCAAGCATGAAGACATCAGACTGGGAAGCGGGCATAGACTGAAAAGTGGGCACCGGGACTTCAGGCTGGAAGGCAATCTTCAAGACATCAGGCTGGGAGGCTGGCACATCAGACTGGGGGTAGGCATCGAGACATCCGGCTGGAAGGCAGGCATCGGGACATCCGGCTGGAAGGCAGGCATCGGGACATCTGGCTGGAAGGCAGGCATCGGGACATCCGGCTGGAAGGCAGGCATCGGGTTATCCGGCTGGAAGGCAGGCATCGGGACATCCGGCTGGAAGGCAGGCATCGGGACATCCGGCTGGAAGGCAGGCACATCAGACTGGATAGCAGGTGCATCAGACTGGAAAGCAGGCACCGAGACTTCGGGCTGGAAGGCAGACATCAGGACAGACTGGACAGCGGGCACATCAGACTGTGAGGCAAAGACATCAAGCTGGGAGGCAGGCGCCGAGACATCAGGCTGGAAGGCAGGCATCAGGACATCAGACTGGAAAGCAGGCGCATTAGACTGGAGAGCGGGTGCATCAGACTGGAAGGTGGGCACCCCAGACTGGAAGGCAGAGACATCAAGCTGGAAGGCAGAGACATCCGGCTGGAAGGCAGGCATCGGGACATCAGACTGGGAGGCAGGCACATCAGACTGGAAAGTGGGAGCAGGTTGGGTTACTGGCAAGATGGTGTGGGTCGGGAAGAATTTTTGTTTCTTTTTTGGTTTAGCCCATGCAGTTTTGTATGTAGGTGCAGGGCTGTAAGAAAAGAAAGTAGCTGGGCAGAAGGAAGACCAAGGAACTGTAGCTATAGAAGGGTTTTGTGGGACTGTTACAGGTGGAGGAGAAGAGACAGGTGGATTGAAGGCAGGATAGGTGCGACACTTGGAGACTGGGTGGTAGTATTTGGTAGGTAGCTGATTAAACTGGGTTGTAGCTGAGGTTGCCATAGGCGACGGGGAGATAGATTTTTTGGAAGGCAGATGATTAATGGCAGGGCTAGAATATTGTGGCTTAGCTAAAGACAGGAGATCTGACCATGCCTGCAGCACAGGTTGAACAAACGCTGATTCACACACAGCCTGACTAACCAGAGATTGTACTGAATAAATGCAATCGGATAACACCTGCTGGGAACAAGCGGAATAATGTTCATCAAAGAAAGCCGGATCATCCTCTAACAACCATACCAGGGATTCAACCTGGTCACAACTGAAAGGAGGGGAGAAATCGTCACTACCTTCGGGAATGCATGACAAGGCTGACTTTGTACATAATTGGATCAAAGGCTGAACATCCTGAAATAACGCATGACCCTGATCTACTAGTAAATGGGCTGTTTGGATCATTTCCAGCAGTTGGTCACGGGTCCAATCTTTAAGAGTCCGACGGCAATATTCATTATCCTCTGCCGCCAGCAGAGAATAATAGCCAATTTCATCAAAGTCCATCTTTTGCGCGCCCCCCGTAACAGGACGGTTTCTCAGTGCAGCCACGTCTGGTCAGGGATGGCCTTGGTATACTGTCAGGAGACTAGTAGACCAGTCTGTGTGGACTGCACAGAGATAACCCAAACGCATGTAAATGAATAAATAATATTTATTAAAATAAGTGATAATTCAGAAAATACAGATAGTGCAAACCAACACAACAAACCCACTACAAACAACAATATATATATCAAGGGGCAAAACCGGAATCACAGATGTCAGCCAGGCCAGGGTCATACACAGCAGGTCAGCAGGAACAAGGGATATACCAGAAACATAAACGTTCAGCCAAGCCAAGGTCATACACAGGAGATCAGCAACTGAACAAGGGCAGGTTGGGAAAGGGAGATAATGGATGGGATAGGATACAGGCTCAGGAACAGGTTCAGGGTCCGATACAGGTTTACAGGATAACAGGTCAGGGCGCAAGGAAGAAAGATACCAAGGCAAGCATATGAGGGCTTGCCGGGTATTTATAGGACTGACTATAATTAACTTCAAGTCACACCTGAGCGCAGAGGGTGCTGTTTGCTCCACACTGCTGGAGTGCACCCGCTGGTGGACACCGGTACTACGGCCCAAGGATGCAACAGTGCCACCAGCAGGAGAGACCTCTTACTGCAGGTCCCAGGCGTTGGAAGACACCCGCTGGTGGACCCTGGTACTGCGATCCAAGAGGCCGATAGCGCCACCAACGGGTAAACCCTCTCATGACAATGGGAGAGCAATCTAAAAACATGCCCTGCTGTAACGATGAAACTCTTAATTGAAGAGTATCAAAAACGTCTGATCGATATCAATTATAATATTGACAAAATTTACTCTAGAATTAAACCACTACAGGCTCATCCTGCATTTCAGGAGTTGAATGACAAACTAAAGACCCATATCGAATTGTTTAATAAATCCATTCTCTCTAAAAAAGAGCTTAAATTTATGAGAGATAAACAAGCTTTTGACGAAGGAAGAGCCTATAAGTTGTCATCAAAAACACATAAAATAAATAACAAAGGAGGCTCATGTAAGCCAAAGTTAACACATAATACTTCACACACAGACATGTCAGACAGCTCTTCCATGTCATCTATGGCATCCTCTCGATCCTTTAAAACTAAACGTATTAGACAACCCAAGAGGGGACGGGATGTCGACAATCCCCCCATGACAGGCACTAATAAACGCCCACCGAAACACCACACTCATCCACCACTAATCCACTTCAGTTGCTGGAAATGACCCGACGCCGCAAGATGTGATGGATGTTGGCGCGGGAGCAGGATCGGCAATTGGAATGGATGTGTCAACTTCTATCACCCCCAAAATTCCTACTATGTTTTTCCCTAAAAATCAGGGAAACTTCCCAACCCCCACGTCATGAATGACACTTTAGCACCATACCACCCCACTAATCCTAATATTGTTAATCTTTCCTCTCACTCCCTCCCACAAAATCAAGTCTCAGTCCTCTATAAAGGCCTCACCTTTGTTCCAACCAACAAGATGGACAAATTTGAAGTGATTAAAGATCTTCACCTATACACACGTAAACTCCTCTTAAAAAGTATGTTTGAAAAAACCAAACCTGACATGGAGGGTTTTCAAACCCTTAGTGAGAGGCGAGCCTTGGATAACCTCAACTCGTTACTCGAGGAGAGTGAACCCAAGGACCTTATTGACACTATTGATTTAGAATCCCTCCTCAAGGGAGCCACCGCTTACGGGGAAACTATTCCTAAAAAATCCTCCCTTAAAAAAATATCCTCACTACACCCTGCACCCAGCTCCAATCAGAGAGTATCAACATTCTTAAAAATGACCTGTCAAGAAATCAAAAGTTTGAAATCCACATCCCTTACTCTAGAAAATCTTACAAAAAATTAGAAAATCGCTCACAAAAGTTTGTTAAGCAATCATGAAATCACTATAAAGGCATCCGACAAAGGGGGAAACATATGTGTATGAAAATCTTAAGTAACCGTGACTGGTACCGCCCAGTCGGTCCTGATGTTGTTAAGGCATTCAATAGTAAATTTTATGCATTTGTGGATGAGGCATTCCAAAACAAGGTCATTTCTAAAAAAACTTTCAAATTCATTCGTACCCCTTATCCTAGGTTAGCAACTTTTTACTCAGTCCCCAAGATTCACAAACACACCACGGATCCCCCAGGGAGACCAATAATCTCTGGCAATGGAGCTATCACGGAAAATTTGTCACGCCTTGTGGATGAGCATATGAGACCCTTTGTTCTCTCCATACCTTCATACGTACATGATACCATTCATTTGCTACAGATTATTGAGGGTGTACAGGTCTCTGAGGGTTGCATCCTTGCAAGTATTGACGTGGAAGCTCTCTACAGTTCGATACCTCATTCCAAGGGACTTGTATGTATGCAAAAAGTCTTTTCACAAACCAGTCATCATGAAAATTAATTTAATGACTTTATACTCCTATCTTTGGATTATATATTGAGACATAATGTCTTTTCATTTGATGATCGACTTTTCCTCTAGGTACAGGGCGTAGCCAGGGGCACCTGTTGTGCCCCTGGCTACGCCAATCTGTACCTGGGGGAATGGGAGCAGACTATTTTCTGCGACGAGGATCTCTCTATGTACCTGTGCCACATCGTCATGTGGCACAGGTACATAGATGACATCTTCGTCGTCCGGGATGGACCTTCCAAATTGGTGGACGAGTGCTTATCGGCTTTAAATAAAAAGGAATTTAACTTAAAGTTTACTATGATCTCTGATTCATCCAAGGTTACATTCTTGGATGTTGAGATATTTAAAAATGATACAAATATGTTATCCTGTAAATTATACAGGAAAACCACTGCAGGCAACACCATCCTCCACTCGTCCAGCTTCCATCCCAGATCCCTAGTTGAGTCCACCCCATATGGACAATACTTACGAATTAAGCGCAACTGCTCTAATTACTCAGATTTCAAGCGAGAAGCAAATAATTTGAAGCGATGTCTATTGGAAGAAGGGTATAGTCACAAATGCCTCAAGAAGGCCTTCAAGCTGGCAGAAAATAAAAACAGACATGATTTGCTGACCGTTAAAAAGAAACCCTCGGAGACCCATAATCGTATCAACACCACTTATTCGAGTGATCTTACTTCAATCACACAAATCTGTAGAAAATATTGGCACCTCCTGACTTCAGACCCCGTGGTGGGACCTTATGTACCTTCTGCTCACACCATAACATGTAGACATGCCACCTCCCTGAGTGATCTATTGGTGAAAAGTGAGTTTCAGGGATCAAAAAGAGGAGATCCATGTAAAACATTAGGAACATTTCCTTGTGGCTCATGCACATACTGCAAATAAATGGACCCCAGAAGAAATATATACCTACCGAATGGAATGCGATTCATGCCCAAACATTTCTCAAACTGCCAAACCAGCGCAGTTGTCTACCTATTAACTTGCAGCTGCAATTGCTTTTATGTGGGTAAGACCATACAGAAACTATGGCAAAGATTATATCGCCACATAAAAGCTATGCAGACCAGCAACCCTGATGTACCTTTAGGCAGACATGTCTTACAGACCCACAATGGTATTTGCCCCAAGATAAAGGTATTAGTCTTGGATTGGGTACACCCCAGTTCTCGTGGAGGAGACCTTGACAAACTCCTCCTACAACGAGAACTTAGGTGGATATTCAATCTTAATGCCACATTGCCCCCTGGCCTTAATGAAGCCTTTAACCTCAAGCCCTTTTTACCGGGCTTCACCTCAGGATCTTACGACAAAGATTTGTAAATACACTTATGTGGCCCCTTTTTTTTTTGTCTTTCCTCCCCTTCCTTCCTTCCTTCCTTCCTTCTCTAATTGTGACGTATAATATATATATATATATATGGTTACATGTATTGTTCTCTGTACCTTATTCTATACAATTATAGGCTTGTTGCTTATTGTTATTGCGTATCAGTATATTCAAAATACTTTGCTGCATTTGCCACTTCATTTTTTCTTCACAGGTCTAGATTGTACTGCCCTTGGTGGCCCACCGAGGCTCCCTGGCACACAGGGGCCCCACAGTGGTATTGTATGCCATTCTGGGGCAGCTTCCCGATCCGGGTCGCATGGGCGAATGCTTCTGTGGAGACAGTTGTTCTCCGCATTTGCGCACTGGACACCTCCATCGTCCAGTGCATCCGCCCCCCACCATGCCGGCAGCCGTGTCGACATTTGACGTCACCGCGCTAGATGCCACATTGGCCGGGGGATTCCCATTGGAGACGGAAACAGAGATCGGTATGGAGGCACAGGTGATCCGGGGAGACATCAGTGATGATCCCCGGCACCTGTGTTCTCTCCCCCTCAAGACTTTAATAATATAGAGCTCTGATTGGCTTATCTCTGATCCCTGGGCATATATATGCCTGTCAGTGTGAGCATTACATGCTACACAGCCAGGAAATGCCAGGGATCTCTGTGAATGTGGTATGACATCCGAATCACAGGTAATGGAGACTGTTCATTTCTCAGCTTCTATTACTCCCATACTCTTTCAATGTACTGCCCTCCTTTGGGTTGTGACTAATCTATGCTCACTTAACCCAATGGAGGACTGTTAATTTATAGCCGTACTACTTTCCTTATACATATATTTTGTTATATTTTTTACTAGACATCTGTCTCCAATTGTTAGGGGTTATCCCCGTGAGCTTTGTTGGATCGCTTCAGCGTGACTACTGGACCTGTCTCCATTTATCTAGTTGCAACTGTTCTAGTTTGCAATCCAGCTATATGGGATTGATTTTTCAAACACCCCAAACTACATGAATGCATTTTTGAGGTGCAGCTCAACAACATCCAGGGCCTTACGTTTCGCCTACTGACTTGTATTGTTGAACTAAAACACAGATCTGTAAATACAAGATACATTTATTCCATCTATTACATGTAGCATATTGTTGCTATGCCAAATCAATTTATTGTAACTAATAGTATATGTTACTCTATTACTGATATACTCCCCCTCCCTTCTTTTTCAATAGAAATGGAACAGCACGCCTTCTTGTAACCCCTGAAGAAGGAAATATATATGTCAAAAAATCCCTCTTTTGCTTTCTGAAACATGTTGGGTATCTTGGTTCACACACCCCATCAGCTTGACCTCCAGTCTTGATCTGCGATGTGTTCCAAGTTTAGCGGCTGTCCCATTCCATTGTTAGGGGTTTCCATTGTTTTTAGGTGATTTTTGTACATTCATATTGTATCGTGTATTTTTGTATTAATAAAACTCATAGATTTTTTTACTCAATCTTTGGTGTACCCTATTTGCACTTCTCTCTGTGCCCGCAATATCCCTGGGGCTAAACCTTTTTTCCCATATATTTTTCTTGAGGATGTGATACAGAGCATTGGGTTCTCCAATATATTCCTGGTTGGTTTTCACTGCTTTTTCCCCTCTTTCTCTGCTCAGTTAAGACCAAGAACTGAGCAATCAGTGGTCATGTTATCACTCAGTTCTCATGCTTAGGGCCAGCAAGGGACCACTTGCAGTATTGCACCAATGCTGCAGAAGGTAGGTAAGTATGTACAGTATGTTTTTCTTATAATCCTGCACTTCATCTCATTAAAATGGCTGAACTGAATTAAAGTATAATTAAAGGCAGGTGGACAATGGTTTTAATCCTCTCCCACTCTATTCAAAGTTAAAAAGTTTTGGCTTTAGATATACTGTAAACTTGTTTTGAAATTTGGTAGTAAGCTTTTATTTAAAGGAACTCACCTTTGTAAGTCTGTTTCCTACATAGTGATTGTTATTTATAGTGTCAATCACACCTTTCAAAAGTATTTGCACTTCAATGAATATTATTATATTGTAACAGTGTAAATAAACAAAATATCAACATTCTGTGATATAAAAAGAAATAAGTAAATAAATAATCTGTGCTGCCAAAATAAATTTGTGAAAACCTAAAATAATATAAAGTAGACTATAATGTACGTAATGCTGCTTACACTCAAGAAGTGATTTCACAACGTCACACATTGCGCTGGGGCAGTTGGTGCCCTTGGTTATGCCCTCTGTATTATATGCAAAACTGTTCTTTTTGTATCTCAATAAAACTCTTATTGAAAAAAAAGAAGTGATTTCACCACACTTCACCAGTAAAATACATAAATCAGTGTTCATTCACATATTTACTGTATCAGTGTCCATATGAATGAATCCATGAATATATGAATCCACAAACGATCTCCACAAAGAATGGGGTTGATTTACTAAAGGCAAATCCACTTTGTACTGCAAAGTGCCCTTGGAAGTGTAGTCGCTGTAGATCTAAGGGGAAGATATGAAATGAGGGGAAGCTCTGCTGATTTTATTATCCAGTCATGTGCAAGCTAAAATGCCGTTTTTTATTTTCCTTGCGTGTCCCCCTCAGATCTACAGTGACTGCACATTCAAGTGCACTTGTAGTGCAAAGTGGATTTGCCTTTAGTAAATAACCCCCAGAAACTGTGCTCCTCCACCACGTGAGGCTTGCAATAAAATAGTGTGCCACACCAACATCTATTTGGCACTCTAGCCTCTCACCTTGCTGTTATGACCCCTGTTTTACCAGCAAGTCAAAACACGCTTTGCTTCCCTTTAAGGGAACTGGGGATGTGGTTCTAATGTATGAGCTTCAATGTCTCCTATATCACCATACCAGCCTCCAAACTCATGGTCAAAATATGTAAGGGAGCATAACAGCAAGGTGAGAGGCTAGAGTGCAATAGATGTTGGTGCTTTATTGCAAGTTTTATGTGTTGGAGGAGCACAAATATTGTTTGTGGAGATTGTTTGCAGATTTGTATATTCATGAATTCATTTATATGGACACTGATTGATATATATATATATACACACAGTATCTCACAAAGGTGAGTACACCCCTCACATTTTTGTAAATATTTTATTATATCTTTTCATGTGACAACACTGAAGAAATGACACTTTGCTACAATGTAAAGTAGTGAGTGTACAGCTTGTATAACAGTGTAAATTTGCTGTCCCCTCAAAATAACTTAACACACAGCCATTAATGTCTAAACTGCTGGCAATAAAAGTGAGTACACCCCTAAGTGAAAATGTCCAAATTGGATACAATTCGACATTTTTCCTCCCCAATGTCATGTGACTCATTAGTGTTACAAGGTCTCAGGTGTTAATGGGGAGCAGGTGTGTTAAATTTGGTGTTATCGCTCTCACTCTTTCATACTGGTCACTGGAAGTTCAACATGGCACCTCATAGCAAAGAACGTTCTGAGGATCTGAAAAAAAGAATTGTTGCTCTACATAAAGATGGCCTAGGCTATAAGAAGAGTGGCAAGACCCTGAAACTGAGCTGCAGCATGGTGACCAAAACCATACAGTGGTTTAACAGGACAGGTTCCACTCAGAACAGGCCTCACCATGGTCAACCAAAGAAGTTGAGTGCACATGCTCAGCGTCATAACCAGAGATTTTCTTTGGGAAATAGACGTATGAGTGCTGCCAGCATTGCTTCAGAAGTTGAAGGGGTGGGGGTCAGCCTGTCAGTGTTCAGACCATAGGCCACACACTGCATCAAATTGGTCTGCATGGCTGTGGTCCCAGAGGGAAGCCTCTTCTAAAGATGATGCACAAAAAAGCTTGCAAACAGTTTGCTGAAAACAAGCAGACTAAGGACATGGATTACTGGAACCAAGATAAAAATATTTGATTCAGATGGTGTCAAGCGTGTGTGGCGGCAACCAGGTAAGGAGTACAAAGACAAGTGTGGTGGTGGGAGTGTCATGGTCTGGGGCTGCATGAGTGCTGCCGGCACTGGGGCGCTACAGTTCATTGAGGGAACCATGAATGCCAACATGTACTGTGACATATTGAAGCAGATTATGATCCCCTCCCTTCGGAGACTGGGCCGCAGTCCATGTGATGTGGCCGTATTCCAACATGATAACGACCCCAAACACACTTCAAAGAAGACCACTGCTTTGCTAAAGAAGCTGAGGGTAAAGGTGATGGACTGGCCAAGCATGTCTCCAGACCTAAACCCTATTGAGCATCTGTGGGGCATCCTCAAATGGAAGGTGGAGGAGCACAAAGTCTCTAACATCCACCAGCTCCGTGATGTCAACATGGAGAAGTGGAAGACTCCAGTGGCAACCTGTGAAGCTCTGGTGAACTCCATGCCGAAGAGGGTTAAGGCAGTGCTGGAAAATAATGGTGGCCGCACAAAATATTGACACTTTGGGCCCAATTTGGACATTTTCAGTTAGGAGTGTACTTTTGTTGCCAGGGGTTTAGACATTAATGGCTGTGAGTTATTTTGAGGGGACAGCAAATTTACACTGTTATACAAGCTGTACACTCCCTACTTTACGTTGTAGCAAAATGTCATTTCTTCAGTGTTGTTACATGAAAAGATATAATAAAATATTACCAAAAATTAGAGGGGTGTACTCATTTTTGTGAGATACTGTATATATGATTGAACACTGATTTATGTATTGTTTGTATTTTTTTAATTATATATTGTGATGGATGGTAAGAGGTACACTATTAATGATATTCTGTGATATAAACTCAGAGAAAACTGTATGAAGAAAGATTAAATAACAAATATACACACAAAAAAAAAACACAAAACGTGTCCTGCGACCATGAAAAAATACAGGGGGTTATTTACTAAAGGCAAATCCACTTTGCACTACAAGTGCACTGCAAGTGCACTTGAAAGTGCAGTCGCTGTAGATCTGAGGGGGACGTGCAAAGAAAATAAAAAACAGCATTTTAGCTTGCACATGATTGGATGATAAAATCAGCAGAGCTTCCCCTCATTTCATATCTACCCCTCAGATTTACAGCGACTGCACTTTCAAGTGCAGCTCTGTGCTAAATCATTCCAGAAAGCAGTGCTGTGCCCCACACCTGTACTCACCAGAAACAAATGACCTTACTATGTTTTCAGGTCAATAAAGCTTAGCTTGATAAATTATGACTGTCACTGGTTTATATTTCCTCTGAACCTTTCCTTTCTGCAGGAAATGTGAAAATAATTAAACTCCACATGGTGTGAAACCGTTAAAACCATTTCATTTATTATGACAAAACAAGCAAATTGCATCCACATTTGATGGTGCTCAGAACCTTTAGAGTTACAACAAGCATTGTATTGTCAGGACGCTTTGCTGCAGTACACACAAAAGACATTCAGTGACTCACCTACCTCTCATAAGCCAGAAGTATTAATCACTGATGTGTTCTACAGCCAACAGAGATTCCTGCAAATGCATGCTCAGACCTCTTCCCCCTAATGTGTTTTGTCACATGACTTTTTCAAAGGCTCTGTAGTATGTATCAATAAGGCAAGACAGGGTATGTTTAGAAAAGGCAAATAGGCTGTTTGCAAGAGAAGATTCCCTTTGTAAGTGAATTTTCCCCAGAGCATAGTGAATGTGGTTGGATGATGGATGTCAGCAGAGTTTCACATTATGTGCTAAGCTCAGGGGAAAGTTCCCTTGCAAAGTGAATAGACTTTTGCCTTTAGTAAATCAATGCCAGTGAATCAAAGCCTGTGCGATGCAGTGAATAGGAAGTTTAAAGTAACAGATTAATCAGCATCACTATGATGATCTAAATCAATACATTCATAACATGCACCTTCTAGACTGACACACAACAAAACAATGAGGTTGATTTACTAAAGGCAAATCCACTCTGCACTACAAGTGCACTGCAAGTGCCCTTGAAAGTGCAGTCACTGTAAATCTGAGGGGAAGATCTAAAATGAGGGGAAGCTCTGCTGATTTTATCATCCAATCATGTGCAAGCAAAAATGATGAGTGGCTACAAGGCCGCTAAATGCGTCAAGCCTTACACTTTACTATTATTCTACCATGGACCAATCTATATTCTCTACGGTTTTATTCATGTATAAAGTCCCACCACTTGCTCTCAATTTTCATTTATATTTTTTGTGAACACAATAGGTGTGCCAAAGGGGACTTCTGTTGATTTACTTCAGATCAAATGAACCACTTCAAAATGTGAAAAACACTGAATATGAGCAGA
Source organism: Lithobates septentrionalis (assembly GCA_037952835.1). Classification (NCBI taxonomy): domain Eukaryota; kingdom Metazoa; phylum Chordata; class Amphibia; order Anura; family Ranidae; genus Lithobates; species Lithobates septentrionalis. Next base: position 1,705,123 of record JBBDGP010000859.1, on the reverse strand, counting down.
AAAGTCAAATAATGTTTGATGTAATCAGATAAGTCACAGTTAGGTCATTAGATGGTGTCAACTGGATCAACTGTGGGTACAGGGTTGGGTATATGGGATTGTTTGATATTATTTTTTATTTATGTATTTATTTTTATGGTTGAGCTAGATGGACTTGTGTCTTTTTTCAACCTGACTAACTATGTAACTATGTCACCTCCAGTACAAGGATGTATATATGGGAAGACAAAAATCTAAGTGCTCCACATTGCAAAAAAACACTCAGCTAAGACTTTATTAAAATAAAAAAACTACTCACATATGAATAAACAGTGCTGTATGTACAAACCAGTCATGGAGAAGCTTAGACCACTTCCTGGATCTCGGTGCATGGTGATGTCACAAGTGTCAGCTCCCCCTAAGCATTTAATCATAGATGACACCATCAGGGGCATAGATTCCGCGCTTGTCCACCTTACATTATACTGTATATCCAGAATGGACATTGGAAAACAGCAAATGGGAAGTATTAAGCCTCTGTCAGGAAACCAAGCCACACTATGGGAATACCGTATTATGTAAGAATATGCCATCTTGTGCTGAAAGAACAGAATGTCCTTCTTCATCATAGTATGAAGAGCAAGATCAAACATGATATAGCTATATAGGCAAATAAAATCTATATGTTTCATATGTAACAGTGAATGTACAGGAAAATCTGTAACATATCAAACATGAGAGATGTCCACAAATAAATGGTATATTTACACATGTAAGACTAAGGATAAAATGGCCAAGGTAAACATATATCGATATAAACCGAGGAACCCTACACCAAAATAAAGACCCAGCATATTTAACCAAACTGCTGCAGAACAAAAATGAGGTCAGTAATCATGCATTAAAGCGGTTGCTCCTGGAGTTACTTCTGGGTATCGTGGGCTCCGGCGCTGTGATTGGCTGGAGCCACGATGATGTCACTCCCGGTAATGGCACAGTCTAACTGAAGCAACGGCATGTATGTGCCGTTGCTTCAGTGCGCATGTGCCGATGAAGTCGGCACATGCAGATACAGGGGATATCTCCTAAACCGTGTAGGTTTAGGAGATATCCAGGGTAGCTACAGGTAAGCCTTGTTATAGGCTTACCTGTAGCAAAAAGTGGTTGTAAAGGGTTTACAACCACTGTAATAAATGCATTGACAGAAAACAAAAGTGGATAGAACTTGGGTATATAGTACATAAGTACTATATAAGTATATTTGTACATAAGTACAAAAAATACACCTAACGACATAGATATGGCTCTTGGTATACATTGCTTTAAGAGAATTAGAACAGAATGGAAATTTGAAACAAGTGACAAATTTGAGACATATAAGGCCAGAAAGGAACATAAAGAACTTATGTATTTAGGATATTAAATACCAAAAACCAAAGTTAAGTATATAAAAAAAAAAAAATACAAGGACTGAAGAAGAAAAAAAATGGAATGGACCCACCGGCAAGGTATCCAGTACTATGTGAAGAAATGGGATTTAGGTAACGTTCAGAGGACAGGTACAGAAGTTCTAAGATAGTAGGGTTACAAGGTTGGGATTGTTCATAAAATATATCCAAGGAAACCTGTGCTCTATCTATATATGTTTACCTTGGACATGTTATCCCTAGTCTCAAATGGTTTCATGTTCAGCGCCTAAGATCAAGAATGAATATAACAATCTTATAATTAAAAAACTGAGTGTAAATAATATACTTATGACAAAAATGACCAACAAAAAAGTGACTTTAAAATGTGCATAGAAAGTTCCACAAACATGTGACTCTTCCTAGTAGTAAAAAATAACTCCAACAGTTGTCCATGTGTAGTATTTATCCAATAGTCCAAATATATCACCACGTGTTCTTCCAAACCACCACCTTTGCACAATCACCAGCTATTAAGCTGCATCAGAAAGGCAGCAGACAGCGTTTGTTAGGACTGATAGGGCATCAGTGTATGCATTGTAATTGCAATGTAATCCTCCACTCGCAAAGGGGGCCGCCAGCACCACTGATGTATCAAGCCTAGGAGGAACGCTCATCACACCGGAGACACAGAAAAAGATATATAGTGTAGAATTGTATTGGTAAAATCAGCCTCTATCCATCCATTAATTCCATACACCAAAGTTTACAGGTATAGCAGAGTGTAAATCTACCATGTGGGGATATTCACTTACTAAGATGGCCACCAGTCCCAAAAACTGAAGCATCGTCGTGACGTCAGTATGTAGCTCCTCCCAACACATTTTGTGCGCATGCACGTGTAGCACTAACTCACGGTGGAGCTGCTGGTTTAAAGCGGGCTGTTACCGTCACCTTTGTTACCTTAATTTCACCAGAACCGGGTCTAGGGTCCCGTTGAGTTTAATACCAGACAGTGTAGACACCAGACACTTGAGTATCTTTTCCAATGCTTTAATAAAGAGTAACTGAAGGAAGTAGCAGGAAAGAGGTAGAAGAAGAGTTGCAGGGAAGTTCAAATACCTTTTCTTGATGTAATATTAGGAATTGGAATCTTGTAGATTAGGGATGAGCTTCGTGTTCGAGTCGAACCCATGTTCGACTCGAACATCGGCTGTTCGGTCGTTCGCCGAATTGCGAACGATATGGGCCGTTCGCGCCAAATTCGTGTGGCGCGTCACGGCCCATAATTCACTGCGGCATCGCAGTGCATTGCTTGCTGATGATTGGCCAAGCATGCACTATGACCCGCATGCTTGGCCAATCACAGCGCCGCCTGAACAGAGAGCCGTAATTGGCCAAAGCCAAAGAGGCTTTGGCCAATTATGGCTCAGGGGATTTAGTACACGCCCCACACTATATAAGGCCGCCTGCACGGCGGCCCTGTGTAGTGTGTGCTCCGGCGTTGAAAGAGATAGACAGAGAGAGAGACAGTTTCATTTGATTTGAGTTAGATAGATTAGGCAGAACAGTCAGTCAGTTAGCTGCACTTACAGTGTATTGTGTATATATATGCATCCCAGGTGTTGCATATATATATATACACTGTATTCAGTTTAGCTAGATCCGTTCCTGTTATCTTCTAGACTATTTACATTTAGTGCAGTGCGTTCTGCTCACAGTGTTCAGCTAGATCCGTTCCTGTTATCTTCCTACTGACAGGCAGGCTTGTCTTGTTACAGTATTAACAGCTACCTAAAGAAAATTACTGGTGTTCTTTTGATCCTATTAGTACCACGGTCAGGCAGCTAGACTATTTACATTTAGTACAGTGCGTCCTGCTCACAGTGTTCAGCTAGATCCGTTCCTGTTATCTTCCTACTGACAGGCAGGCTTGTCTTATTACAGTATTAACAGCTACCTAAAGAAAATTACTGGTGTTCTTTTGATCCTATTAGTACCACGGTCAGGCAGCTAGACTATTTACATTTAGTACAGTGCGTCCTGCTCACAGTGTTCAGCTAGATCCGTTCCTGTTATCTTCCTACTGACAGGCAGGCTTGTCTTGTTACAGTATTAACAGCTACCTAAAGAAAATTACTGGTGTTCTTTTGATCCTATTAGTACCACGGTCAGGCAGATAGACTATTTACATTTAGTACAGTGCGTCCTGCTCACAGTGTTCAGCTAGATCCATTCCTGTTATCTTCCTACTGACAGGCAGGCTTGTCTTGTTACAGTATTAACAGCTACCTAAAGAAAATTACTGGTGTTCTTTTGATCCTATTAGTACCACGGTCAGGCAGCTAAACTATTTACAGTTAGTGCAGTGCGTCCTGCTCACAGTGTTCAGCTAAAGCTACCTGTAGAAGGTTGGTGGTGTTCTCATACTACAGGCAAGCAGTTGATTTTGCTAGCTGCAGTATCAGTATATATATATATATATATATATATATATATATATATATATATATATATATATCCCAGCTTAGTGCAGCTACAGGCCATTAGTATGTCTGGAAGGCCAAGAAGGAGAGGCAGACAGTCACAAGCCAATAAGAGAGGGCAAGCAGGCTCTGTGTCTAGTGCTGGTCGTGGAGACGGTGCATCCTCATCAGCACGTGGCCATGGGACACGCTGGCCGTGTTGAGCCGCAACATGCGGAAGACTTGGTCGAGTGGATGACCAAGCCGTCCTCATCCCCCTCATCCTCTCTCACCCATGCCCAGGGTGCTTTGTCTGGCAAAGCAGCGGCCTCTTCCCTCGGCTCAATGTCATCAGTGACTCCTTCCCTAGCTCCACCATGTCCTCCTGAGGAGTCCCTCGAACTGTTTGACCACAGTGTTGGGTACATGCTCCAGGAGGATGCCCAGCGTTTGGAAGGCTCTGATGATGATACTGAGCTTGATGAAGGCAGTAACATGAGCACGGACAGAGGTGGTGCCCAAGAAGGACAGCAATCTGGCAGTCATGCTCCCCCTGCTGCAGCATACTGCCAGGTTTGCTCCAGTGATGAGGAGGGAGGGGATGATGAGGTCACTGACTCAACGTGGGTGCCTGATAGGAGAGAGGAGGAGGAGGAGGAGGAGGAGGAGGCGGCACATCACCAACGAGCCAGGATGCCCTCCAGGGGCCAGCCTAAGGGCAGCACATTGACTGCATCACACCCCAAAGCTCCACATGTGCAGGGCGCTGCAGTCTCTGCGCGTTATTCAAAAAGTTCTTTGGTGTGGGCCTTTTTTGAGACGAGTGCATCAGATCGCACCGCTGCTGTTTGCAACATATGTCTCAAGCGTATCTCACGTGGCCAAAACATCTCCCGCTTGGGTACCACATGCTTGACCAGACATATGTTGACCTGCCATGCAGTTCGTTGGCAAGCGTATCTAAAAGACCCACACCAAAGAACAAAGAGGACCTCTCCTTGCTCCTCATCAGCTGAGATTTCCAACCCCACTAGACCTCCAGTCCTCTCTGAGACCTGCACTGAGAGTAATGAAGGTGTAGAATTAGGTGTGTCACAGCCAAGTACTTGTGGGCAATCTGCTTTTGGTACACCGACGTCAGATTGTACCAGGCAAATTTCCCTGCCCCAGCTGCTGCACCGCCGAAAAAAGTTTGCTCCCAGCCATCCACATGCCCAGCGGTTGAATGCTAGCTTGGCAAAATTGCTAGCACTTCAACTGCTGCCTTTTCAGTTGGTAGACTCTGCCCCCTTCCGTGAGTTTGTGGAATGTGCGATTCCTCAGTGGCAGGTACCCAAACGCCACTTTTTCTCACGGAAGGCGATTCCGGCTCTCTACCGGCATGTGGAAGGCAATGTCCATGCCTCGCTGGACAGGGCGGTCAGCGGTAAGGTGCATATTATCGCTGACTCATGGTCCAGCAGGCATGGACAGGGACGTTACCTAAGTTTCACGGCGCATTGGGTGACTCTGCTGGCAGCTGGGAAGGATGCAGGACAAGGTGCAGTAGTGTTGGAGGTTGTTCCGCCACCACGCCTCCAAAATGCTAATGATTGTGACACACCTCTCTCCTCCACCCCCTCCTCTTCTTCTTCCTCCATGGCCTCTTCCTCGGAACCAGCGGTGCTCCGTAGTCGTTCAAGGGGCTACGCAAGTACGCAGGCCAAAAGATGCCATGCGGTGCTTGAGCTGGTGTGCTTGGGGGACAGGAGCCACACTGGGGCAGAGGTTCTGTCAGCTCTGCAGGGGCAGGTTCAGAGGTGGTTGACGCCACGCCAACTTAAGGCAGGAATGGTGATTTGCGACAATGGCACCAACCTCCTCTCTGCCCTCCGACAGGGACAAATGACCCATGTGCCCTGTTTGGCTCACGTCCTTAACTTGGTGGTGCAGCGGTTCTTGGGCAGGTACCCGGGCTTACAGGATGTCCTGAGGCAGGCCAGAAAAGTCTGTGTGCATTTCCGCCAGTCATATAATGCCAGTGCTCGGCTGACAGACCTCCAAAAGGAGTTTAACCTGCCCAAGAACCGCCTAATCTGTGACATGCCCACCAGGTGGAACTCAACGTTGGCCATGCTGCAGCGGCTGCACACGCAGCAGAGGGCCATCAATGAGTACCTGTGCGACTATGGCACCAGGACAGGGTCAGGGGAGCTTGGTTTTTTTCCCACGCCAGTGGGCCATGATCAGGGATGCATGCACTGTCCTGTCACCATTCGAGGAGGCCACGAGGATGGTGAGCAGTGACAGTGCATGCATCAGTGACACTGTCCCCCTTGTCCACCTGTTGGAGCACACGCTGCGTGGAATAATGGACAGGGCACTTGAGGCAGAACAGAGGCAGGAAGAGGAGGACTTCCTTAGCTCTCAAGGCCCCCTTTATCCAGACAGTGTTCCTGCGTGCCCGCCAATCACACAGGAAGAGGACGAGGAGGAGGAGGAGGAGAAGGAAGATTGTGTCAGTATGGAGGTGGAGCCTGGCACTCAGCATCAGCAGCAGTCTTTAAGGGATCAGTCCCAAGGAACACATGGACTTGTACGTGGCTGGGAGGAGGTGGCTGCGGACGTTGTCGTCCTTAGTGACCCAGAGGACTCCGGACCGAATGCCTCAGCAAACCTACGCTGCATGGCCTCCCTGATCCTGCAAAGCCTGCGTAAGGATCCTCGTATTCGTGGTATCAAGGAGAAGGACCAATACTGGCTGGCAACCCTCCTTGATCCACGTTACAAGGGTAAGGTTGCGGACCTTATCTTGCCATCGCAGAGGGAGCAGAGGATGAAACATCTTCGGGAGGCCTTGCAGAAAGGTCTGTGCAACGCGTTCCCAGAGACTGGGAGGTTACAAACTCCTGTTTCTGGACAACGTGTTGCTGAGGCTTCGGTCAGTCAAAGAAGGAGCGGTGGAGAAGGTGGCCGTCTGACCGATGCGTTCAGACAATTTTTTGGTCCGCAGCCCCAAGGTATGATCGGTTCCAGCAACCATCGCCAGCATCTGTTTTACATGGTGCAGGAATACCTAGGGGCAAGATCAGACTTGGACACCTTTCCCACCGAAAATCCTCTGGGTTACTGGGTCTTGAGGATGGATCACTGGCCAGAGCTTGCACAGTATGCAATTGAGCTACTGGCCTGTCCTGCATCCAGCGTTCTTTCGGAACGCACATTCAGTGCTGCTGGAGGCGTGGTAACCGATCACAGGGTGCGTCTGTCCACCGACTCGGTCGATCGACTGACCTTCATAAAAATGAATCAGTCTTGGATCACCACCAGCTACCAAGCACCTGATGCTGATGTAACCGAATAATTTTTTTTGAAATCTCAGATCCCTTCAAAGACTGCCTATGCTGATGCTGAGTGACTATCCCTGAGTAATTATCCTCTTCCTCCTCAATCATCACGCTGATAGCTTGTAAGAACATTTTTGGTTCTGGGCGCCACCACCAGTGCCTAAGGCACAATTTTTCAGCCCCTGTTTAACAGAGGCGTGTAATTACAATTTTTGATGCAATACTTTGCAGCAGGGCTCGTTCCTGCATTCCAACTAGAGTGTCTGTGAGGGGTTACAGTGTTGTGGCACCAGCACCAGTGCCTAAGGCCCAATTTTTCTGCCCCTGTCTAACAGGGGCGTGTAATTACAATTTTTGATGCAATACTTTGCAGCAGGGCTCGTTCCTGCGTTCCAACTAGAGTGTCTGTGAGGGGTTGCAGTGTTGTGGCACCAGCACCAGTGCCTAAGGCCCAATTTTTCAGCCCTTGTTTAACAGGGGCGTGTAATTACAATTTTTGATGCAATACTTTGCAGCAGGGCTCGTTCCTGCGTTCCAACTAGAGTGTCTGTGAGGGGTTGCAGTGTTGTGGCACCAGCACCAGTGCCTAAGGCCTAATTTTTCAGCTCCTGTTCAACAGGGGCATGTAATTACAATTCTTGATCTAATATTTCACAGCAGGGCCCTGTGAGGGCTTACAGTGTTGTGGCCACAGCAACACCTAAGGCCCAAATTTCTGCTGAGTATATAGGGCAGGACCCTACTTTCAAACATCTAACTTACAAACGACTCCTACTTGCAAACGGAAGGAGACAACAGGAAGTGAGATGAAATCTACCCCTAGGAAGGGAAATTCTCTCCTGTAAGAGTTAATATGGGAAAAAACATTTCTCCTTTCCACTGATGCTTTCCAATCCTTGTTCCACAAAAAAATCCAAATTTTCAAAAAACATTTTTCATTGGGACAAAAAGTGAGGTGAAATCTTCTGAAGAGGAGGAAAGACAGCAAAACAAATGTCACAGGGGTGATAACCCTTCCCTATGTTTTCCAAAAAGCTTAAAAAATATTTTTTGGCTGGAGCTAAACACATTAAAAATGTACCCGTTCAAAATTACAAAGAGATTCTACATAACAACAAACCTACAGTCCCTGTCTTGTTTGCACCGCCTGTATACTGCTGTCCAGAGTATATAGGGCCTGGTGGCCCCACACCTTTCCTTATTTTAATTTGGGTGCGGGGTTCCCCTTAATATCCATACAAGACCCAAAGGGCCTGGTAATGGACTGGGGGGTACCCATGCCGTTTGTCTCACTGATTTTCATCCATATTGCCATGACCCGACATTACATTAAACCCGCAAGCAGTTTTAAATGAGATTTTTTCCTTTGAAAATGACATTTGGTGCAGGGACTGTTCTAAACACGGGAAACACGCGTCACTTTACAGGCATACTATAGACACCCCCCAGGTACGATATTTAAAGGAATATTTCACTTTTTTTTTTTACTTTAAGCATCATTAAAATCACTGCTCCCGAAAAAACGGCCGTTTTTAAAAGTTTTTTTTGCATTGATACATGTCCCCTGGGGTAGGACCCGGGTCCCCAAACCCTTTTTAGGACAATACCATGCAAATTAGCCTTTAAAATGAGCACTTTTGATTTAGAACGTTCGAGTCCCATAGACGTCAATGGGGTTCTAACGTTCGTGCGAACTTTCGGTCTGTTCGCAGGTTCTGGTGCGAACCGAACCGGGGGGTGTTCGGCTCATCCCTATTGTAGATGAATGTACTCTGCTTTTAGAGTTGAATTTGCCCGCCCGGATAGGTTTCCCTCACTAACCTAACAACTGGCACGCAGCACGAACAAAAGTCTCTGCCACAGACTTGAATGGAATAGAAACCCGTACGATCCTCTGCCACAGGATGTAATGGTTTACGATGGATAGCAAACACAGCACTAGAACCTTTAAGCCAACCCGGCAGTACTATGTGGTAGGTTAACTTTAGAATGCGTCCTCCAACTGAGTCACCAGGCCCCTCTCCAGACCAGCACTCTGCATGATCCTTCCATGACGGGTCCTCCCCTGGGATCTTCTCAGTTGTCCAGCTTCTTCCCGTAGAACAGACAGCACAGGACCATTCCCTTGCTGCTGTGGTAGGCCCCAGACAGGCTTCTGGGCCCACCCACACGCTGCAGCAACGTGGTCCTCCCCGTCGGAGGATCACGTGGTAGTACTCCTAACACATACCTGACGGCCAGGAGGGCCAGCAGGCGGAACGAAAGAACCCCTAAAACATGGCGTCTGTCCCATAAATACCCTTCCCAGAATGCAACTCGGAGGACCACCTCCACCGAGTTATCTTTAGGACAGAAGAGCACCCATACGCTTCAGCGCGTTGCCTTTCCAACATCGACCTATGGCGACAACGACACCCACAGGCACAGTGTGAAACTACATGCAACACAGCCAAACTGGAACAGAGGCTAAATCTGACTATGTATGAAATAGATAACCCACTAAATTTACCTATAAGCGGCAGATGAAAATCTACCAGCGCTACACACGCCTTCAGGGGATACTAGAGACCTCTTAGGGGAAGCCGACACTTGTGATGTCACCATGTACTAAGAACCAGGAAGCTGTCCGAGCTTCTTCGTTACCAGCTTGTACATATAGCCCTGTTGTTTTTTCATATGTGAGTATTTTTTTTAAATTTTAATAAAGTCTTTGCTGAGTGGTTTTACGCTATGTCCAGCACTATGTTTTTTGGTCTTCCCATATATGCATCCTTATCCACTTAAGGACCAAGCATCTTTTTGAGATGTGTTGTTTACAAGTTAAAAACAGGTTTTTTTGCTAGAAAATGACTTAGAACCCCCAAACATTATACATTTTTTTCCTAACACCCTAGAGAACAAATTGGCGGTTGTTGCAATACTTTCTGTCACACCGTATTTGCACAATGGTCTTAATAGCTCACTTTTTTTGGAAAAAATACACTTTTTTGAATTAAAAAATAAGACAACAGTAAAGTTAGCCCAATTTTTTTTTATATTGTGAAAGATAATGTCATGCTGAGTAAATTGACACAACATGTCACGCTTCAAAATCGCACCCGCTCGTGGAATGGCGACAAACTTCTACCCTTAAAAATCTCCATAGGTGACATTTAAAAAATTCTACAGGTTGTATGTTTTAAGTTACAGAGGAGGTCTAGGGCTAGAATTATTGCTTGCACTCTACCGATCGCGGCGATACCTCACATGTGTGGTTTGAACACCGTTTTTATATGCGGGCTCTACTCACGTATGCGTTCGCTTCTGCGTGCGAACGTGTTTACATTTTTTTTTCTTATTTATTTTACCCCCACTGCAAAAGCAGCCTAGGAGGACATGTGAAGTTCAAAAAATGCTTACCGAAGTATCCTTATAAATTGTTTAGGACGGGGGTGGTCACCATATCCTCATCAGCCAAACTAGGAGACTCTAAAGAAGTAGGCACTAGTAACAAACACTTGTGAAGGGAAGCCCAATATGGCTATAAAGCTCCAACAGTCTAAAGGCTGAAAAGGAAATAAAAGAGGGTATCCATCAATGGGCTAATAGAAACTACCAAAACAAGGTAACAAAGACCTTGTTCAGAAAAGATAAAGCCTTATTTCCCAAGGACATAAGCAGAATGTAAGCAGTATATGACCTACCTAGAGTTGGTGAATGTAACAGGAACCCGCCTTCCGTGCCTCTCAAGACAGAGTGAGATTGTCTCTGTCCAGGAGGTACTGTAGACATATGTATATACAGTACGCCCCGACCGGACGTACGTCACTCCCAAAACCGGAAGCGACGCCACCCGGACCAGCCACGCGATAATGCGCATGCGCCCAAGCCCCCCCCCCCCCGCTGATGCAGTGGGGATGGGACACAGCAACGAAAGCAGAGAGGGACCAATTCTAGCCAGAGCTGGCCCCTCAAGTGCTGCAGTCAGGCCGCAACAAGTGCAGCCGCACATACGGCACTGGGCGGCCACACAGCCAGGAAGTGACACCCAAACCACTAACCAAGGCCAACCAGGCAGGTCAACAGAACGGGGAAAACAGATGAATTGACATGCACAGAAATAAATGTATAAATAAAGCAGATGATAATAATAACTATACATAGATTAAAACGACAAATAATCCAGTATTTAAACACGGACAGCCCAAACGATAATTATTTAGGTCATTGTATATCACTCATTGAGACCAACCATGGTACAAAACAGCAATAGAGATAGCCACATGAATTCAAACATTATATAGCACCATAGCAAAATCAATCTAGGCATTATCATGTAGTACATCTCCACAGCAACCGGCAGGCTAAGTCAGACATAGCAAGGAACAAAAATATGACTTAATGAATTTTTTATAGAAGGAGAATAAAGCAATTAGATTCCAAGGGGTCAAAAATAAATAGATTAATCGGGTTCTATCCGCTAGCTATAAGTTGTGAATATAAAGTATCTCACAAAAGTTACTACAGCCCTCACATTTTTGTAAATATTTTATTATATCTTTTCATGTGACAACACTGAAGAAATGACACTTTGCTACAATATAAAGTAGTGAGTGTACAGCTTGGCTAACAGTGAAACTTTGCTGTCCCTTCAAAATAACTCAACACACCCATTAATGTCTAAACAGCTGGCAGCAAAAGTGAGTACACCCCTAAGTGAAAATGTCCAAATTGGGCCCAAAGTGTCAATATTTTGTGTGGCCACCATTATTTTCCAGCACTGCCTTAACCCTCTTGGGCATGGCGTTCACCAGAGCTTCACAGGTTGCCACTGGAGTCCTCTTCCACTCCTCCATGATGGAGCTGGTGGATGTTAGAGACCTTGCGCTCCTCCACCTTCCGTTTGAGGATGCCCCGCAGATGCTCAATAGGCTTTAGGTCTGGAGACATGCTTGACCAGTCCATCATCTTTACTCTCAGCCTCTTTAGCAAGGCAGTGGTCGTCTTGGAGGTGTGTTTGGGGTTGTTATCATGTTGGAATACTGCCCTGTGGCCCAGTCTCTGAAGGGAGGGGATCATGCTCTGCTTCAGTATGTCACAGTACATGTTGGCATTCATGGTTCCCTCAATGAATTGTAGCTCCCCAGTGCCGGAAGCACTCATGCAGCCCCAGACCGTGACACTCCCACCACCATGCTTGACTGTAGGCAAGACACACTTGTCTTTGTACTCCTCACCTGGTTGCCACCACACATGCTTGACACCATCTGAACCAAATAAGTTTATCTTGGTCTCATCAGTCCACAGAACATGGTTACAGTAATCCATGTCCTTAGTCTGCTTGTCTTCAGCAAACTCTTTGTGCGCTTTCTTCTGCATCATCTTTAGAAGAGGCTTCCTTCAGCCATGCAGACCAGATTGATGCAGTGTGTGGCCTATGGTCTGAGCACTGACAGGCTGACCCCCCACCCCTTCAACCTCTGCAGCAATGCTGGCAGCACTCATACGTTTATTTCCCAAAGACAACCCCTGGATATGCCAATGAGCTCTCAACTTCTTTGGTCAACCATGGCAAGGCCTGTTCTGAGTGGAACCTGTCCTGTTAAACCGCTGTATGGTCTTGGCCACTGTGCTGAAGCTCAGTTTCAGGATCTTCTTATAGCCTAGGCCATCTTTATATAGAGCAACAATTACTTTTTTCAGATCCTCAGAGAGTTCTTTGCCATGAGGTGCCATGATGAACTTCCAGTGACCAATATGAGAGAGTGAGAGCAATAACACTAAATTTAACACACCTGCTCCCCATTCACACCTAAGACCTTGTAACACTAACAAGTCATATGACACCCGGGAGTGAAAATGGCTAATTGGGCCCAATTTGGACATTTTCACTTAGGGGTGTACTCACTTGTTGCCAGCAGTTTAGACAATAATGGCTGTGTGTTGAGTTAATTTGAGGGGACAGCAAATTTACACTGTTATACAAGCTGCACACTCACTACTTTACATTGTAGCAAAGTGTCATTTCTTCAGTATTGTCACATGGAAAGATATAATAAAATATTTACAAAAACGTGAGGGGTGTACTCACTTTTGTGAGATACTGTATATAGCACCTGGCCATTAGACTTTATAAGAAGGGCTTGTATGACTGGGTTTCGTTTATCCCTGGAGCATATGTAGCAGCCAGGCGCTCAATCCATAATGTCTGCTTTTGGAGAATAAATTTGTCCCATCCACCTCCTCTTGGGCATTTGGGAACGACGGCCAGAGCAATAAACGAGACACTGGATGTGTCAAACTTATGGTACAAATCCAGATGTCGACTTACTGGGGTCAGCATTTTTTATCCTCATCTGTAAACACCAGTTTCATTACCCCTGCTCTGGGTTTTGCGGTTGTTTCTAGGGCCCCTCCCTTGAGTGGGATTTTGCCAATGAAGGCATATCCTTCAGAGAATGCCGTCCTGTCCTTGACCAGTTTATTCTGTTTTTTAAAAATAATATCCTTGGTAATTTTGGTAATGTATTCTTTAACTTCTTGCCACCGATTAATGAACTGGGCATGATCTATTATATGTTCATTGGTGGATTGTAGTAACAGTATATCCTGGTCAAGGCTATTAAGCTCGATCTGGTATTGGGTAATTAAGAGTTTCATAAGGTCTGAGATACATTGTGTTAGTATTTTCTCCCAGATTAACTTAAATTCAGGAGTCACATCCTGTAAAGATGGATACAGTTGTATACGTAGGCCCAAGGGACTGATATTTTCCTTTACATATTGTTGCAAATAATCCACATGCCAATGTAAATTTGATTTCTTTTTAAGCAATCTGTTCATTGAAGTCATATACTGGTTAATCCCTATTTCTTGGCCTGTATTTGCATTGCAAGTAGTTTGAATTTCATTCATATAGCCAGTCCAAGCTGTACCTGTAAAGTCCATATCTTGATAGTCTCAATTGGAGATCCTAAAATACTGGATTATTTAATATCAGTACATAAAGCAGTAAATTGTTTAAACCATCAAAAAATTTTGGGTGCTTCCACCTTATTAATTGAAATACAATTTTAAGTGTATCCCCACAAGATGGCATTGTGTATAACAAACAAGTATAAGTGTGCCAATGTCCTAATTATATTGCAGAATTTATTCAAGAGAAAGAGATATGGACTTTAGAGGCACACCATAGCATTGAAATACAAAATAGAAATTTATACTGGAGGTGACATTCACAATTAAGGGAAGTATTCACACCATCTAATGCCTTAACAGTGTCTTACCTGATTAGGGTTAAAGAAGCGTCATGAAACTTCTCTGCTTAGAAGGTCATACTCTTGCGGTAAGCCTTTAAGTGTGGCCCTCTGTGGAGGAACACATATGCAGTGTTTTTCACATTTTGAAAAGGTTAATTTTATCTATGCACCTTTGCACTAGAGAAATGTTCAAAAAAGACTTGCATGTCTATTGTGGACATTATTCTTTTTTTATGTTTTAATATATTTGACACAAAGTGGTATTTCTTGTTTTTTTTTTATTTTATTTTTTTTAGTATCGCAACACTATTATTTTGTGTGGACCTTGTGGACATTATGGCCAGTGGTGTCTAATGGCATTTCCAGCAGCTGTTTTTTTATTTCACCCATTAGCGTGGTTTTACATTATGTTAAAGATTGCTAGATACAGTAAAATATCACTGCTGGGGGTGTTATTCACCATTTTCACAAGGACCTTGTTCATCCACCAGGACATTCTATTATCAGTGTGCTAGATTCCATTACAGCAAAAATTGGAAAATACAGTACATAGGTTATTTTTTACAACTCTTGATACGCTCTTATTAAAAAGACACCAGAGACACTATCAATCTCTTAAAAGGGATTGAATTTAACTATTTCCCACCCAGGCCAATTCTGACATTTCTCTCCTACATGTAAAAATAATATTTTTTTCTTTTGCTAGAAAATTACTCAGGACCCCCAAACATTATATATAGTATTTAAGCATAGGCCCTAGAGAATAAAATGTTGGTGTTGCAATTTTTTATGTCACACGGTATTCATGCAGCAATTGGCTTCTACGGCCATGCGCATTGGCTCCTACGTCACGCGGCGGGCCCCCTATACTCCTTAAAGCACCCGCCATACAGCTACAGCGATTTGCGCAGGAGTGCCATACTGCTGCCATCAAATGACGGCGGGTGGTCAGCAAGTGGTTAAAATTGGACACACTCGTGGAATGGCGCCAAACTATGGTACTTAAAAATCTCCATAGGTGACACTTTAAAAATGTTTACAGGTTACCAGTTTAGAGTTACAGAGGAGGTCTAGCACTAGAATTATTGCTCTCACTATAATGTTTGTGGCCATACCTCACTTGTGTGTTGCAAACACCAGGGGCACCAGGAGCAGCTGCCGACACTTGCTGGAGTGAGGATTAGGCTTTCTGCTCCCTCCAGCCTGCAGGGGGAGATAGACATAGGCAGACTTTCCTTCCTCTCCCCCCTTATCACTTATCACATGAGAGGAAGAGAGGAGAGGAGGAGAGAGGAAGATAAGCTGCCTTCATTCTGGAGAGCTGTGAGTACACGTGGGAGGGGGAGGAGAGGGGTGACACCTGTAAAGGGGTGACACCTGATGTAAAAGGATGCTGATGTGGACACTCTGATATAAGGGGGTGCTTATGGGGACACTCTGATGTAAGGGGGTACTGATGGGGTCACTCTGATGTCTCTGACATAAGGGGGAGCTGATGAGGACATTCTGATATAAGGGGGATGCTGATGGGGGCACTCTGATGTAAGGGGGATGCTGATGGGGCCACTCTGTTTTAAGGGGGTGCTGATGGGGACACTCTGATGTAAGGGGCTGCTAATGGGGACACTCTGATGTGAGGGGGGGCTGATGGGGACACTGGTGTAAGGGGGTGCTGATGGGGACAATCTGATGTAAGGGGTGCTGATGGGGACACATGATGTAAGGGGGATGCTGATGGGGACACTCTGATGTAAGGGGGTGCTGATGGGGACACTCTGATGTAAGGGGGGGGCTGATGGGGACACTCTGATGTAAGGGAGTGCTGATGGGGACACTCTGTTGTAAGGGGGTGCTGATGAGGACACTCTGTTGTAAGGGGGTGCTGATGAGGACACTCTGATGTAAGGGGGTTGCTGATGGGGACATTCTGATATAAGGGGGTGCTGATGGAGACACTCTGATATAAGGGGGTGCTGATGGAGACACTCTGATATAAGGAGGTGCTGATAGGGACACTCTGATGTAAGGAGGTGCTGATGGGGCCACTCTGATGTAAGTGGGTGCTGATGGGGACACTCTGATGTAAGTGGGTGCTGATGGGGACACTCTAATTTAAGGGAGGTGCTGATGGTGACACACTGATGTAAGGGGGGTGCTGATGGGGACACTCTGATGGAAGGGGGACGCTGTTTGGGGACACTCAAAATTAAAGTGGGCCGGTCTGGATGAAGTCCAGGGCCAAATTTTTGTCCTAGTCCAGCCCTGGGGTGTGTGTTGCAGTGTGAAGTATAGACTATAAGCTGGTTATATAAATGCCCAAGTACAAAAGCTTAGTGGGCTCCCAGTGACATGTATAAGATGATTGCATGGATTCTATTAAGTTATAGTCAAACCACCTTTTATTTTTAACAAAAATTAGCAAACACAGGTTCTCACTTGTAATAACCAGAGGAACAGGAAGAGGGCATAATGATCATGCGGGCCCATGTACACCTTTTAAATGTGACACATTGTTAGAAAAACCTATATCAAATAAAATTTGAAAAACTGTTGACAAATATTAAACTAAATAGGTGACACTTTAAAAATGTTTACAGGTTACCAGTTTAGAGTTACAGAGGAGGTCTAGCACTAGAATTATTGCTCTCACTATAATGTTTGTGGCCATACCTCACTTGTGTGTTGCAAACACCAGGGGCACCAGGAGCAGCTGCCGACACTTGCTGGAGTGAGGATTAGGCTTTCTGCTCCCTCCAGCCTGCAGGGGGAGATAGACATAGGCAGACTTTCCTTCCTCTCCCCCCTTATCACTTATCACATGAGAGGAAGAGAGGAGGGGAGGAGAGAGGAAGATAAGCTGCATTCATTCTTGAGAGCTGTGAGTACACGTGGGAGGGGGAGGAGAGGGGTGACACCTGATGTAAAAGGATGCTGATGTGGACACTCTGATATAAGGGGGCGCTTATGGGGACACTCTGATGTAAGGGGGTGCCGATGGGGCCACTCTGATGTAAGGGGGTGCTGATGGGGTCACTCTGATGTCTCTGACATAAGGGGGAGCTGATGGGGACATTCTGATATAAGGGGGATGCTGATGGGGGCACTCTGATGTAAGGGGGATGCTGATGGGGCCACTCTGTTTTAAGGGGGTGCTGATGGGGACACTCTGATGTAAGGGGCTGCTAATGGGGACACTCTGATGTGAGGGGGGGCTGATGGGGACACTGGTGTAAGGGGGTGCTGATGGGGACAATCTGATGTAAGGGGTGCTGATGGGGACACATGATGTAAGGGGGATGCTGATGGGGACACTCTGATGTAAGGGGGTGCTGATGGGGACACTCTGATGTAAGGGGGGGGGCTGATGGGGACACTCTGATGTAAGGGAGTGCTGATGGGGCACTGTGATGTAAGGGGGTGCTGATGGGGATACTCTGTTGTAAGGGGGTGCTGATGAGGACACTCTGTTGTAAGGGGGTGCTGATGGGGACACTCTGATGTAAGGGGGTTGCTGATGGGGACATTCTGATATAAGGGGGTGCTGATGGAGACACTCTGATATAAGGGGGTGCTGATAGGGACACTCTGATATAAGGAGGTGCTGATAGGGACACTCTGATGTAAGGAGGTGCTGATGGGGCCACTCTGATGTAAGTGGGTGCTGATGGGGACACTCTGATGTAAGTGGGTGCTGATGGGGACACTCTGATTTAAGGGAGGTGCTGATGGTGACACACTGATGTAAGGGGGGTGCTGATGGGGACACTCTGATGGAAGGGGGACGCTGTTTGGGGACACTCAAAATTAAAGTGGGCCGGTCTGGATGAAGTCCAGGGCCAAATTTTTGTCCTAGTCCAGCCCTGGGGTGTGTGTTGCAGTGTGAAGTATAGACTATAAGCTGGTTATATAAATGCCCAAGTACAAAAGCTTAGTGGGCTCCCAGTGACATGTATAAGATGATTGCATGGATTCTATTAAGTTATAGTCAAACCACCTTTTATTTTTAACAAAAATTAGCAAACACAGGTTCTCACCTGTAATAACCAGAGGAACAGGAAGAGGGCATATTGATCATGCGGGCCCATGTACACCTTTTAAATGTGACACATTGTTAGAAAAACCTATATCAAATAAAATTTGAAAAACTGTTGACAAATATTAAACTAAATACTTGACAAATTATTTTGGGTGAAAATAAAAAAAATGTATCAATATATTATAAATATGACAAAAACCTGTAATACCATAAGATAGCTACTCCTAATTACAAAATAGCCCACAAGTCAATAGTGCAATTCTAAGGGTCCTTTCACATGGGCTTGTCCATTTTACGGATTGCCCTTGCTCAGCCGGGTATTGATCTGCTGATCCCCACTGAGCAAGCAGATGACAGGTCCGTCTCCGCTAACTGTGCGGAGACCGACCTGTCAAAACCTCGCTCTCCTCTATGGGAGATCGAATGAAAACGGACCGCCTGTCCATTTTAATCCGATCCTATCTGAACCTCCAGACGGATGGAAAATAGGGTCTCCATCCATCTGGATTTCATGGACAGGATCTGATCGGATATCGATGGATGTCAGCGGACATGTCACCGCTGACATCCGCCGCTCCATAGAGGTCAATGGAGGCTCCTAACAGGTCCGCCTGAAAAACTGACAGGCGGACCTGATCGTAGTGCCCGTTCATTTCATCAGTTCAGTCACGTCAAAACGGATGAAGTATTCATCAGTTTTTCATTAGGTTTTCATAAACGCTAATCAGTTTTTCATCCGTCTTTCATCAGTGCTCCTTCAGTTTTTTTTACATCCACTAGCAATGCAAAAACTGATTAAAAACTCACCATTTGTCAGTTTACATGCGTTTTTCGTTCGATCGTTTTTTTTAATGGAAGAAAAATAGAGTTTTGATCCGTTTCAAAGTAAGGATGATGACGGATGTGGATGTAAACTGATGTAGATAGATGATCATCCATTTACATCCGTTTTTCCATAGAGGTGCATTGATGTCCATTTTTCTGTGAACGAATGGATAAAAAATGGACAAACAGACAGCATGTGTGAAAGGGGCCTTAGTGCTTACTTTAAATTCCCAAAGCTATAAGTAACTAATATCACATGCTCTCTTTCTTGATAGTAAGTTCACCCATCTGCTTAATTGTTGGTGCCTTATGCCGCGTACACACGGTCAGACTTTTCATTTACAAAAGTCCAACAGCCCGTCCGACAGACTTTCGGCGGACTTTTGGCGGACTTGCGGCAGACTTTCTAACGAATGGACTTGCCTACACACGATCACACAAAGGTTCGACAGCCTAGTACGCGGTGACGTACACCAAGTCCGACGAGACTATAAAACGGAAGTTCAATAGCCCGTACGACACCCTTTGGGCTCCTTCTGCTAATCTTGTGTTTATCTTGTGTTAGTAGAAGTTTGGTGAGAGACGATTCGCGCTTGTGAGACTCGTATTTTTCAGTTCGTTTTAACTGTTGTTCAGTCTGTGCTTGTGAGGTTTGTATCTGCTTTTCAGTGC
Organism: Lithobates septentrionalis; assembly: GCA_037952835.1. Taxonomy (NCBI): domain Eukaryota; kingdom Metazoa; phylum Chordata; class Amphibia; order Anura; family Ranidae; genus Lithobates; species Lithobates septentrionalis. Next base: position 1,685,176 of record JBBDGP010000859.1, on the reverse strand, counting down.
GTTTGGTCAGTTGGCATTGAGAAATCTTTGTTTTATTGTCCGCTCGTTTCTGATTTTCAGGTCGCTCTTCACAGGCCTTGCTGTTCTTCAGTGCGTTCTGTTAAGTGCGTTCTGACCAGCCGACCGTTTTGAAGCCATGTTACCTGTACATACTCGTCGTAGAGCTCGTGCATTGTATGTGCTTGGTGCTGTAGTTCATTCTTCAGCCCAAGACCAGTCCATGAACAGGGCGAAGAGGAGTTCATGGACCAAGAATTGGTTGCTCCAGCGTGACCAGTTGTGTCACATGTAATTGCCCCGTGAGATCCGTGAGAATAATCCTGAGGATTTCAGGAACTTTCTCCGGATGACGGACCCCGTTTTTGACCGTTTGTTGGCTTTGCTGACCCCCTATATCAGCAGGCAGGATACCTGCATGAGGCAAGCCATCACTCCGGAGCAGAGGCTGGTTGCCACGTTGCGGTACTTGGCGACAGGGAGAAGCCTGCAGGACTTGAAGTTCTCGACAGGCATCTCCCCCCAGGCTCTAGGGATCATTATCCCAGAGACCTGTTCTGCTATCATTCAGGTCATGCAGAAGGACTATATTAAGGTAAGAATTTTTTCTTTTATTAGCATCACATGTTATTTTATTCTTTGATAATGTAATGTATTTCTTAACTCAAACACTACTTACCATCATTGCAATATAGTGTGAATGTCCTCTTTTTCTCCTCATGCATGCTGTAATTTATTCCTGTTCTTTTTTGTCATGCATGTATATTTGCCTCCACTAACCTCCCCAGCATACAATGCTGGGAACATATCCACCTAGTCTACTCAGTTTGAATGTATTTAGTCAGCTGCATTGTATTTTGTTTCCCCTAAACTCCATCCAAATAGTGTGTGTGTCATTAACTAGATTTCCAACCCCCCCCCCCCTAAACTCCATCCAAATAGTGTGTGTGTCATTAACTAGATTTCCAAACCCCTTCCCCCACCTAAACTCCATCCAAATAGTGTGCGTGTCATTAACCTGATTTCCAAACCCCTCCCCCCACCTAAACTCCATCCAAATAGTGTGTGTGTCATAAACTAGATTTCCAAACCCCTCCCCCCCTAAACTCCATCCAAATAGTGTGTGTGTCATTAACTAGATTTCCAAACCCCTCCCCCCCTAAACTCCATCCAAATAGTGTGTGTGTCATTAACTAGATTTCCAAACCCCTTCCCCCCCTAAACTCCATCCAAATAGTGTGTGTGTCATTAACTTGATTTCCAAACCCCTCCCCCCCTAAACTCCATCCAAATAGTGTGTGTGTCATTAACTAGATTTCCAAACCCCCCCTAATAATTTGCTATAATGTTCTGTGGTGTTGATTTTTACAAAGCAAATATATGTTGCACTTTGCAAAATGCATTTGCACTCTGCAAGTGCATTTGCTCCAGGGCTTTAGTAAATGAGCAGAAGCTCTGCTGATTTCCATCATCCAATCATGTGCAAGCCACAAAGTGTTTGGATTAATTGCCCTTGCATGTGATTGGGTGCTCCTTGCAACATGAAGCCTTTTTACCTTACCTCTTTTACTAAGCTGTGGAGCAAGTGCACTTGCAGAGTGCGACAACTGCACTTTTCAAACTGCACAGTCTTGTAGCCTTTAGTCAATAAAACCCTGCGTGTCCTTAAACTTTTAATTTCTAATTTCACCACCCCCTAAAATGTAACAATGTGCCATCAGAGGGGCTGAGCAATCTGATAAGTGTGCCTTTCCATATTATTTATTCAAGAAGATTTCAATTATTTAATGTTATACTGATGCTGGGCAATAGTGTTTTAAGTGTATAATGTTCTTGCAATGTTCTTTTCTAAATTACTGAGTTTTGTTTTCTTGTTTGATTCCCCAGTTTCCTTCAACGCCACAGGAATGGCAGACTGTGGCATCCCATTTTGCCACCCGTTGGGACTTTCCCAATTGTGGAGGGGCTATAGATGGGAAACATGTCCACATCATGCCACCACCCCATTCGGGGTCATACTATTTTAATTATAAGGGGTTCCATAGTATTGTCTTAATGGCGGTGGTGTCGGCACAATATGAATTTCTCTATGTGGACGTGGGGAAGAATGGCCGGATGTCGGATGGAGGAGTATTTGCCCAGATCGAGTTCTGCCAGCATCTCCAGAGTGGTGGCCTGGGATTGCCACCTGATGCGGATAACGTGGAAGGACTCCCCTTTGTCTTCATAGCAGATGAAGCCTTCGCTCTGAGCAAGCACCTCATGAGGCCATTCCCCCAAATAACCCTCACCCCGGAGAGGAGGGTTTTTAATTTCCGGCTGGCCAGAGCGAGAAGAGTTGTTGAGAATGCTTTTGGGATTCTGGCCAGCCGGTTCCGCCTGTTTCAGACATCCATAAACTTGGTGGAATACAAACTTAATTTCATCATTTTAGCATGCTGCATCCTGCACAACTTTTTGAACAAACATTCTGCAAATTATATTGTGCCAGTTGGGCCTGAGGCCGGACTTATTAGTGACAATCTGACGGGCCTGGATACTGTCCGTACTGGCTTGGCCCCCCAAAGTGCCCGTCAAGTTCGAGATCAATATGTCAATTATTTTATGGGTAGGGGGGCCATTGCAATGCCCCAGGATATTTAATTTCTCTAAATAAAAAATCTTGATGAAATATTGAATTATATTTATTGCTTGCCTTTCTAGGTTATGGTAGAGCACTTGTAGTGCCAAGTGTATTTTCCTTGACTAAATAAGCACCATTGTCACTGTAAACAACTATTTTAATTTTAAACAAACTGATACTGAGCATTGAAATAACAAACCACTCATTTAGTTAATTACTAAACAGATGTTTTAATATTCTGTATACATTCACTTATGCATTTGTAAAAAATGTTGATAGTCAAAAAAATGTCTATATATTTACAAATTTGGAACAATATAATTAGGTCATTTTTTTTTTAATATATATATTTATTTATTTATATTTATATATATATTTATATTTATTTATATTTATATATATTTTTTGGGGGGGTTTTAACAAACAGGCCTCTTTTTTATTTATTTATTTATTTTTTTTGTTTTTTTAAAAACAGGCCTCTATTTTTTTTGTTTTTTTTTTTAAAAACAGGCCTCTATTTTTTTTGTTTTTTTAAAAACAGGCCTCTATTTTTTGAAAAAAAATATTTTTTTTTTTTGGAAAACAGGCCTCTATTTTCTATTTTTTATTTTTTTTTTTAGAAAACAGGCCTCTATTTTTATTTTTTTTTGTTTTTTTGTTTTTTCAAAACAGGCCTCTATTTTTTTAAGATTTTTTTATTTTTTAGTTAGACAGGCATATAATTTATATCAAATAAAAAAGAGAAGGCCCAGAATGGGGTCAGCAAACAAGGAAATGAAGAACATGATCAATGTTTTTTGGGTTGAAAAAGGGCATTTAGATTCGACCCAAAACATCGATCATGTCCTTCATTTCCTGCTGCATACGATCCAACCGATTCCGCATTTGATCAATCTCCCCATTCCAGGCCATTATTTGAGCAATTAGTCGTTGGGCACTGTCTGTTGTGAAATTTTCACTCGGACCTAAAATTGAATGAAAAAAAGATGTGTTTAGAAATATGCAAACATACATAGATTACCTTACCATAAGCTGGTGTCTCAGACACTGACCTGGTGGGGTGCCCATGTCGCATACTTCTGAAACATCCTCGGGGGTGGCGCTGTTGCTTGAGTCAAGCACAACCAGATCACCTAAAATTGAGTTAAAAATTTTCATCAATAAATATGCACCCATACATAGATTACCGTAAGCTGGTGTGTCAGACCCTCACCTGGTGGGGTGCCCATGTCGCCCACCTCTCCTTCTTCCACATCCTCAGTGGGGCTTGGGCTGATTTCCCAATTATGTTCTTTCGGTTGGGGGGGACTGGAATCATCTTGGCTGAGTCTTTTTTCCCCTATGTGAACCAAAAAATTAATATACTTAGCACACAGATATTTTAGTACATAGTAATCTTCAAACATTGTAGTGAAGTGGTGTACAAATTGTCTGTTTGTGTAGAGTTCCTAGTTTAATACATTTTTAATTTTATAAAGACATATCTAGATAGATCGATATCTATATATATCTATCTGTAAATAATAGATATATAAATATATATCTATATATATATATTTAAATATATATAGATGTGTGTGTATATATATATCTAGAGATAGATAGATCTATCTCTAGATATATATATCTCTATATCTCTCTCTCTCTCTATATATATAGATAGATATATATTTATATCTATCTATCTATCTATCTATCTATCTATCTATCTATCTATCTATCTATCTATCTATATATATATATATATATATATATATATATATATATATATATATATATATATATATATCTATACAAATATCTATATATATATCTATATATATCTATATATATATAGATATATATATATATATATGTATCTATATCTATAAATATATCTATATATCTATATATATCTATATATATATATCTATCTATATATCTATATATCTCTCTATATATATAGAGATATATAGATCTATCTATCTATCTATCTATCTATCTATCTATCTATCTATCTATCTATCTATCTATCTATCTATCTATCTATCTATCTATCTATCTATCTATCTATCTATCTATATCTATATATATCTATCTATATATCTCTCTATATATATATCGATATCTATATATCTATATATATCTATATCTATATATATCTACATATATATATCTATATATATCTATATATATATATCTATCTATATATCTATATATCTCTCTATATATATAGAGATATATAGATCTATCTATCTATCTATCTATCTATCTATCTATCTATCTATCTATCTATCTATCTATCTATCTATCTATCTATCTATCTATCTATCTATCTATCTATCTATCTATATCTATATATATCTATCTATATATCTCTCTATATATATATCGATATCTATATATCTATATATATCTATATCTATATATATCTACATATATATATCTATATATATCTATATATAAGAGGACTAATGCGCAAAAACCACAATATGAACGAAAATCTGAAACTAATAGTGAGGTACCAGGTAGAGAGCTGCCAACATAGATGGGTCCACTCAGTTCCCCCAGAAAAGCAATAAATACGTAATAAATATGTAGCGCTACTCTATCAATCAGTACCAAACCAGCAATTAAAACCTGACGGTAATCCAAAAACTGCCAGACACTCTGCTTAGTGGTGATTCCAAGATGCTGATTCCTACCAAGAACAGGTTGTAGTCAACTCTGGATTCATAACTCCATACTAGAATCCATCAAAAACATTAGTGCCAAAAAAATGTATATATGAGTGAATAACAACCAATAAAGTGCCAAAGTGTAAAGTGAAATAAATGATGTAAAAGCCACCACACCTAGAAGGGAAGTGATAGTATTACAAAACTAAAAGTAATAATCCCAAAATATGCTGAAACTCAAATAATCCCTAGTGCTGAGCAAGGTGACAAATAGCTCTTAAAGTGAAAACGCATAAAATAGCAGCTGAAAATCAAATGGTCCCTGGTGCTGATAGAAAATGCCAAATAACTCTTAAAGTGTAACACATAAAAATATATATATATAGCAAACTGATGTGCATAAAAGTGATTAAAATAAAAATTATAAAGTGCGTACAGATTCCGCATCAATATCAATCCACAGTATTATGAACAAAATTCAAAAAGTGATAATAGTGATAACAGTGCAGTCATGCCCTTTTACAAGCACTGATGCGCTATGAATGAATGACTCATAAATATATAGACAAACAATCCCACAACAGAGATGCTGTCCCAAAGTGACAATAGTGCAATTCAGTCCATAAATATAAAGCTGTGCAACTGTGATGGATGATGTCCACAAGGAACGATCTTTGAATAAGGTGCAAAGTGTGCAGTGACTGGTGCTAATCTTCATAAAAGTTCTGGTGCACACATCAAGTGTTTCCCCCAGCCTCTCACCTCCAACAGCGGCCCCCAGTGGGCCAAGTAGAGCGGATAGATAATCTTGGAGAGGATGGGTTTCCTGGAGTGATGTCAGTGGATCTGGCTCTCTGAATCTCCTCCCGCCGCTCCCAGTAATCCCAGCAGTAGTAGTTAGGGACAAAGGAAAGGTCTCATAGTGTAGTAATTACGAATAAAATTTTTTTTTGCTCTTTGATTCCTGCTCTGCATCCTCTTCTCGTTTTTCGCTTTTTCCTTTCTTTTTTTTTTTCTACAGATCTTCTTGGGGTATTTCTTTGATATTCCCCCCTGTCTTGGTCCCTCTGTCCCTCTTGTTTCCTGTCTTCTCTCCTCCTTGTTCTCCTGTCTGGACTGGGATTTGGGGTGCGCCTGTCCTGTCCTGTCCTGGAAAAAAAGAAAGGAAAAAGCAAATAACGAGAAGAGGATGCAGAGCAGGAATCAAAGAGCAAAAGAAAAAGAGAACACTAGGGGAAGGCATTATCAACATTAGTGGGGTAGAACTAACACCTGAAGAAATAAAAGTACTTGACAAGGGATTAAAATTTGCCCCAAGGAAGAATCTGAACAAATTTAATGCATACGTGGATATTAATAAGTTTATCAGGAGCCTGAATATAAAGAAATACATGATCAGTAACCCATTAGAAAGAAGAGAAAAAACTATACCAGAGAATAATGGAATTGTATTCAGTAATTTGAAGAACAAATCTCTTTTTAACCCACCTGCTGGTAAAGATGGACACATCGAAGTTTTTAAAAGAATGATTTTAAAAGATTTACAAGAACTAAAAGTGAAAAATGTGCGGGACTCAAGAAGTATAAAGAATGGTATTAAGAAATTAGAAACAAGAAATGACATTGTAATCAGACAGGCCGATAAAGGAGGAGCCATTGTCATCCAATCTAAGGATGACTACAACGAAGAGTTGAACAGACAAGTGAATGACCAGGATACTTATCCGTTATTATTAAGTAACCCGACATTAAGGTACAAAAAAGAATTGGCAAAGGTGATTCAGAAAGGTGTTGATAAGGGCCTCTTAAATAAAAATGAGGCTCTTTATCTACAGCCGAAAACTTGCAAGATACCTGTAATCTATACGCTACCAAAGATTCACAAGGATAAGGATAAACCCCCAGGACGTCCTATAGTGAATGGGATCAACTCAGTGTGTGCAAGAATAGGCGAATACATTGACTGGTTTTTACAGCCAATAGTCAAGATGACAAAATCTTATTTGAGAGATACGAAACACCTTATTCAACTCCTCAATGATGTGACCTTGAGTGACGGCCCTATATATCTGGCAACATCAGACGTCTCGTCCTTGTACACAATTATCAATCACGATGAAGCCATACAGGCAACCAAGTGGGCCTTAAGAAAGTTTAGTGATTTTAAATGTAAACAGAGAAGATTCCTATTAGATTGCCTAAAATATAGTCTGGACTCCAGCTACTTCTGGCATAAGAATAATTATTACAGGCAAATACGTGGAATTGCAATGGGCGCTAAATATGCACCTAGCGTGGCTAACTTGTATATGTCAGAGTGGGAAGAAGAAGTACTTTACAGCAATCGACCTCACCAACTGTTAGTATATAAACGTTTTATTGATGACATTTTTATTATCTGGAGGGGAAATAGAGAAAGCCTTAGTGATTTCTGTTTTTATTTGAATAATAACAACAAAAACATAAAATTGACCTGGGAGATCAGCAACGAGAAAATTAATTTTTTAGATCTCGAAATTAAGAAAGAAGGAACAAAATTATGTACCCAAACGTATTTCAAGGCAGTGGACAGGAACAGTTACTTACCCCTGGACAGCTGTCACCACTCATTATGGTTGGATAACATACCTAAGGGCCAGTTGGTAAGACTAAGGCGAAATTGTACTAAAAAAGAAATCTTTATGGAACAGGCCAGATTGGTTGGAGATAGATTTATCCAGAAAGGATATGATGCTAAATTTATCGAAGAAAAAATTAATGATGTCGCACAAATGGAGAGAGAAAAACTTATTCAGGATGGGGAAAGAAATCTTATCCAACAAGACAATGTACCCATCATTATGGATTATAATATCCAATATAAACAAATCGAAAAAATTGTCAAAAAATATTGGGACATTGTCAAGACAGATCGACATCTGGGCCCCATTTTACCTGATGCACCTAAATTTGTTTATAGGAGAGCCCTGACATTGAGAGATCGCCTAGCAAAAAATGTTCTAGACCCCCCTAAAAAGAAAAAATTCTCTTTCCTTGAGGGAAAGGGATTTTACCCATGTAAAAACTGCTATGCTTGCAGACACACAAGAGAAGACAAAAAGAAAAAATCGAGCTTCACGTCCACAGTCACAACACAAAACTACGAGATAGAAGATTTTATCTCATGTAGGAGTGAAGGAGTTGTTTATCTTTTAGAGTGTCCCTGTCGTATCCAATATGTCGGCAGAACAAAGAGGGCATTGTGGATCAGACTGAAAGAACATGTACAAAATATTAAAAAAAGATCTGACAAGCATTGCCTATCCAGACACTATGTAGAACATCATAATAGTGACCCTTCATCATTGAGAATATGTGGGATTGAGAAGTATAAACCCCATTGGAGGGGTGACAATAAAATTATTAAAATCAGTCAGGCAGAATCCAGATGGATTCATGAATTACAGACCTTATCGCCCCTAGGACACAACGTGGAATTCGATTTAAACAGTTTTATCTCCAATTTTTAGTAGTTTTAGATCATTACTCACTTCATGATAAAATGCGAGTTCTTTGATTTGGGTATTGTATCTGGTATACTCGCTTGGTCCATTTTTATTATTTTTTTCCACTTCTTCATTAGATCTATGTTTTTATTCCGATTGAATTTATTGTATGTTAGGTTTCATCATATATACACTTCGGGAATCTAAAGGGTATGGATTAATATGTATGTTCCATAGAGCTTATATGTAGATAATTATTTTAATTAATTTTAACTATTTTTCCAGATGGTTTTAAAATATCCTCTGTGCATCTGGATTTAATTGTATCAGCTGGTCATTTAGTTAGGTTTGACCTATTTACCATTGTTCTGTATGTAATATGTTTTTATTGTATATTTTTTTATTTTCCTTAGTTTAATTTTTATTTTTTTGGTTCCTATATCAGTATTGTGGTTGATATTCATAGTCACCACAAGATGGCGATGATGACGCTGTTGGTACAGGAATCAATAATGTGTATTGCAGGAACCCGCAAGGATAAATGTTTTTAAAGACTATGGTTTTATATATGGTATTTTTATATTTGTTTACTAAGAAGAGATAATGCGTACTGATCATGTGTTTATGAACTGGGCTGAATACACTATTCATATCTTTCCTACAGCGTGGGATCCTGCACGAAAGCTAGGATTTTAATTGGTTGTTTTGCCGTTGCTATGCCAACGGCGCGCATATAAATTGAATGGCTGGCACCGGACTCCTCATCCCTTTGATAAAGTCACGTGGTGTGACGCAACGCGTCAGGGTAGGAGGAGTCAGGTGCCGACGCTTCTCGGGGACGGCCGAACCCGGAAGCTTACTACATCCACTGATCGTTGGGTTTTTAGATGTAAGTTACTACGTTTGTTAAAAAATTTTTATTCGTAATTACTACACTATGAGACCTTTCCTTTGTCCCTAACTACTACTGCTGGGATTACTGGGAGCGGCGGGAGGAGATTCAGAGAGCCAGATCCACTGACATCACTCCAGGAAACCCATCCTCTCCAAGATTATCTATCCGCTCTACTTGGCCCACTTGGGACCGCTGTTGGAGGTGAGAGGCTGGGGGAAACACTTGATGTGTGCACCAGAACTTTTATGAAGATTAGCACCAGTCACTGCACACTTTGCACCTTATTCAAAGATCGTTCCTTGTGGACATCATCCATCACAGTTGCACAGCTTTATATTTATGGACTGAATTGCACTATTGTCACTTTGGGACAGCATCTCTGTTGTGGGATTGTTTGTCTATATATTTATGAGTCATTCATTCATAGCGCATCAGTGCGTGTATAAGGGCATGACTGCACTGTTATCACTATTATCACTTTTTGAATTTTGTTCATAATACTGTGGATTGATATTGATGCGGAATCTGTACGCACTTTATATTTTTTATTTTAATCACTTTTATGCACATCAGTTTGCTATATATATTTTTTATGTGTTACACTTTAAGAGTTATTTGGCATTTTCTATCAGCACCAGGGACCATTTGATTTTCAGCTGCTATTTTATGCGTTTTCACTTTAAGAGCTATTTGTCACCTTGCTCAGCACTAGGGATTATTTGAGTTTCAGCATATTTTGGGAAGTTATTACTTTTAGTTTTGTAATACTATCACTTCCCTTCTAGGTGGGGTGGCTTTTACATCATTTATTTCACTTTACACTTTGGCACTTTATTGGTTGTTATTCACTCATATATACATTTTTTTGGCACTAATGTTTTTGATGGATTCTAGTATGGAGTTATGAATCCAGAGTTGACTACAACCTGTTCTTGGTAGGAATCAGCATCTTGGAATCACCACTAAGCAGAGTGTCTGGCAGTTTTTTGATTACCGTCAGGTTTTAATTGCTGGTTTGGTACTGATTGATAGAGTAGCGCTACATATTTATTACGTATTTATATATATCTATATATATCTATATATAGATATATAGATAGATAGATAGATATAGATAGATATAGATATAGATAGATATAGGGATATAGATAGATAGATAGATAGATAGATAGATAGATAGATAGATAGATAGATAGATAGATAGATAGATAGATAGATAGATAGATAGATAGATACATTAATAAGAGATCTAGGTCTGTATATATGTAACGAGGTTTATTAAAAGATCGTTTCAAACGATGAAAAACTCGTACAGTAAAGAAAAGCACATGGAGCAGTATACAAGGTAATAAACAGAAGATGAACACGCGACAAGTACTTTACTTTTTTTCAGCACTTTACGGATCCGTCTGTACTGATCTGACTCCCGGAGTTTGAGGTCGGACCATCTTTTCCGAATCTGATCTTTCGAGCGCCGTACCCCAAAAGAAAGATGTAATGTCTTCACCACCTTCGCCATTATTTTGGCTTTTCTAAAATTAGGCCGGGCGTACGGTCCATACTTCCCATCATAGTCCTTATTTTTTAGAATTGCCACCATTTCCACCATCTCTTTAAAGGACATATTGGAGGCCTTAAATCTTGGCTTCCCAGATCGTGACGTTCCGGCCTCCAGGCTTTCGTCGCTACCTGAGGTAGTACACACCTGATGTGTCTCCGCCATTATTCATCCCACTACGCACCGTAGAAAGAATGGGCGGAGAATATGAGTTAAAATCGAACGTCAGGGGCGGGCGACGCAGGCGGAGTTTCACACATGCGCAATGTATAAAGAGAGGTATTGCGCACTTGTCGTACGTACATTCTGTGCGTAGAGTCAAGGGCGGGGTATATGCATAAAGAAAAAGAACGTCAGGGGCGGGCCAAGCAGGCGGAGTATTACGCATGTGCAGTGTATAAAACGTTGTTACGCATTGTGTCGTACGTACGTTCTGTGCGTAGATGATAGTGGACCGGGACGCTACAAAACGAAGGTAATTTTACATTTTGAAATTTGGTCAAAACTTTGTAGCAAGCAGCCTATATGGCTTGACAGATTGATGAGGCCTACGTAGGGATAAGATGATGAGGGTTTAGCAGAAACATAAGGGTTTTTTGTCTTGTGTCTTTATCTTTTACAGACATTATGAATGCCAAATTTAAAGAGCCTGAATTTTTGTCGGCTTTCATTGACAAATACAGAGAGATGAGGAATTTGTGGGAGGTCAAACACCCTCAATATTATTTGAAACATGTAAGGAAGTCAACGCTGGAGAGACTTCTGACATTTGTCCAGACGACCATCCCGGAAGCAACGATGGAGATGTTGTTAAAGAAAATTGGGATCTTGAGGAACATGTATAAGAGGGAGCATAACAAGATCCAGGATTTCATGAGATCAGGAGCATCAGCAGATGATGTATATGTACCCAGGTTGTGGTACTACAATAAACTACGGTTTCTTGATGACCAGACTGAAGCCAGGGCATCACTTTCAACCCTTCCCTCCCCCCTTCCCTCCACCCTTCCATGCACTCTTCCATGCACCCTTCCCTCCACCCCAGCAGAGGCTAATGAGGACCAAGCTGGGTCTTCCATCCTGGAAGAACCGGATGTGACCATCTGGAGTCAGGTAAATAAATTTCACAAATATTTACTGTCCTAATATTAATGATGTTAACTGGATGTTATAATTGATTAAAATAATTTTCTCCTAAAAATGATGTATACATATCAATTGACAGTAGTGGCCAAATATGTTTGTCACCTGCTTAAAAAAATTATGGTGTCTGATTTCTAGACTCTTTTATTAAGAGATGTATTCACATTGAATTTGCAAGTCATGAGAAGCAAATTGTGTGTCATTGATGAACCCCAAAAAAAAACTTAAACTATGTCCCTTTTTTATACACAGGATGAGGGCAGCCCGAAGGAACGTGGGAAAAGTGGCAGGCAGGAGGAGGCCGGGCCCATGGACAGCCTTGAGGAGGCCGGATCCAGTGTCATCCTGGAGGAGGCTGGACCCAGTGTCATCCTGGAGGAGGCCAGACCCAGTGTCAGACAGGAGGTGGCTGGGCCCAGTAGGAGCCTGACACAATCTCAAGTGCCTCCCCTCCGCCTTAAAAAAAAAGGGGCCAGGAAGGGGACGGTGACACAGGAGGCATCCCTGCGCCTCATGCGAGAGGCCACCAATTTTTTGAGGAGCCCCCCCCCGAAGCTGAAGAGGCCTATGGGTGCTACTTAGCCAGCAGGCTGCTTAAAATGGAGTGGGGCCAACGCCTCATTTGTGAAAGACTGTTTGGGGAAACAATACACAAGGGGCTGCAGGGCGCGCTAACCAGCAACACACAATTACATGAGGCAGCCCCCCTCCTCCTCCTCCTTCTCCTCCTGCCACAACTCAAACACCAGAGCCACAGCCTCCAAAGAAGGCTGCAGGAAGGCTACAGGGAAGGGTGCAGGGCAGCGTGGAGGAAAGGCTGCAGGGAAGAGAAGAAAGTGATGACCTGGGTTCAGTCTGTAGTACCACAGTCTGGGGACATCTATATCATCTGCTGCTGCTGTTGATCTCTGGGATTCCTGGACCAGATTGTGCTCCTTCTTATATGGAGTCCCCAAGATCCCAATTTTCTTGTCAACAGACTGTTTCCAGCGTTGACTTCCTCTTTATTTTCTTTTGACCATAAATAAATGGATATTTGAGTTTATGAAAAGACTTTACGTGTTTTAATTTAAATCATTGATTTAGACACAATGTCAAATTAACAAGGGAAAACAATCTCCTTGAGGTTGCAAAAAGACACACAAAAAAAAAAATAATGTTCTAGTGGTAACTTAAAAAAAAAAAAAAAATTATACGTAACCAAAAAAGGTTCTTTGTGTTAACTTTATATACAAAAGAAAAAATCACAATAAACAAAAAAATGGTTCTTTGTGGTAACTTAAAACAAACAACATTAAAAACAAACAAAAATGAAAGAAAAATGTATTTGTGTTCAATTTAAGAACTACAAAACTAATATATATATATATACACTACCGTTCAAAAGTTTGGGGTCACATTGAAATGTCCTTATTTTTGAAGGAAAAGCACTGTACTTTTAAATGAAGCTAACTTTAAACTAGTCCTAACTTTAAACAAATATACTCTATACATTGCTAATGTGGTAAATGACTATTCTAACTGCAAATGTCTAGTTTTTGGTGCAATATCTACATAGGTGTATAGAGGCCCATTTCCAGCAACTATCACTTCAGTGTTCTAATGGTACAATGTGTTTGCTCATTGGCTCAGAAGGCTAATTGATGATTAGCAAACCCTTGTGCAATCATGTTCACACATCTAAAAACAGTCTAGCTCCTTCCAGAAGCTACAAAACTGACCTTCCTGTGAGCAGATTGAGTTTCTGGAGCATCACATTTGTGGGGTCAATTAAACGCTCAAAATGGCCAGAAAAAGAGAACTTTCATCTGAAACTCGACAGTCTATTCTTGTTCTTAGAAATGAAGGCTATTCCATGCGAGAAATTGCAAAGAAATTGAAGATTTCCTACAACGGTGTGTACTACTCCCTTCAGAGGACAGCACAAACAGGCTCTAACCAGAGTAGAAAAAGAAGTGGGAGGCCGCGTTGCACAACTAAGCAAGAAGATAAGCACATTAGAGTCTCTAGTTTGAGAAACAGACGCCTCACAGGTCCCCAACTGGCATCTTCATTAAATAGTACCCGCAAAACACCAGTGTCAACATCTACAGTGAAGAGGCGGCTGCGGGATTTTGGGCTTCAGGGCAGAGTGGCAAAGAAAAAGCCATATCTGAGACTGGCCAATATAAGAAAAAGATTAAGATGGGCAAAAGAACACAGACATTGGACAGAGGAAGACTGGAAAAAAGTGTTGTGGACGGATGAATCCAAGTTTGAGGTGTTTGGATCACAAAGAAGAACGTTTGTGAGACGCAGAACAAATGAAAAGATGCTGGAAGAATGCCTGACGCCATTTGTTAAGCATGGTGGAGGTAATGTGATGGTCTGGGGTTGCTTTGGTGCTGGTAAGGTGGGAGCTTTGTACAGGGTAAAAGGGATTTTGAATAAGGAAGGCTATCACTCCATTTTGCAACGCCATGCCATACCCAGTGGACAGCGCTTGATTGGAGCCAATTTCATCCTACAACAGGACAATGACCCTAAACACACCTCCAAATTGTGCAAGAACTATTTACAGCAGAAGCAGGCAGCTGGTATTCTATCGGTAATGGAGTGGCCAGCACAGTCACCAGATCTGAACCCCATTGAGCTGTTGTGGGAGCAGCTTGACCGTATGGTACGCCAGAAGTGCCCATCCAACCAATCCAACTTGTGGGAGCTGCTTCTAGAAGCGTGGGGTGCAATTTCTCCAGCTTACCTCAATAAATTAACAGCTAGAATGCCAAAGGTGTGCAATGCTGTAATTGCTGCAAAAGGAGGATTCTTTGATGAAAGCAAAGTTTGATGTAAAAACAATGTTATTTCAAATACAAATCATTATTTCTAACCTTGTCAATGTCTTGACTCTATTTTCTATTCATTTCACAACGTATGGTGGTGAATAAGTGTGACTTTTCATGGAAAACACAAAATTGTTTGGGTGACCCCAAACTTTTGAACGGTAGTGTATATATATATATATATATATATATATATATATATATATATAAAAAATGGTTCTTTGTGGTAACTTTACAAATCCAAAAAAAAAAAAAAAAGGTAGATAAAGATAAAATAAGTTCGACAACAATCATAAAATAAAAATCTGGATAAAATCTAAAATAAAAGATGACTCCCCCAAAAAAAACAAGTTAAAAATTATTATTAGTATGGAGACATTGTTTTTAAAAATAATACTATATCATTCATGAGATCAAAGAGAAAAAGAATCCAGAAATCAGTTTGGGAGAACTCTGAATATGAACAGCAAAACATCTTCGTTCTTATAGCATTATTAAAGAAGACATTAATGCGCTGCATTCAACGATCACAGAATTTGCAGTGTGAGGAATGTGCTACCTACAATACGAACACTAGTTTTACTAGACAGAGTGCTTCCGATTAGTTTTTGCTTATGAGCATGCGTCGTTTTTTTGTCCGTCGGACTAGCATACAGACGAGCGGATTTCTGGGTCTGGCGTAGTTACGACGTAAAGATTTGAAGCATGTTTCAAATCTAAAGTCCGTCAGATTTGCGGCTGGAAAAGTCCGCTGAAAGTCCGGGGAAGCCCACACACGATCGGATTGTCAGCCGGCTTTAGTCCGTCAGGGTCCGTCAGACTTTTGTAGACGAAAAGTCCAACCGTGTGTACGCGGCATTAATTACAATCACAATTTCTCTACCATGCTATGGAGTGTGTGAACCATTGACTTCAGTACACTCAAAACCAAATGTTCACTTGTTGGGAACCATTAGCCAAGCTGCAAAGCTATCTATGGTTTAAAACCCAGGAGTCCAGTAAACTGCCAGAAGACAGTGAGGGGTTGAGTAAAGAACAAAACATAAGCATTATACAGATGGAAACTGAGAAGTGGCACAAACTGCTATGATAGAGGATAATATGGAGTGTGCAGATATTATTGCAAGCTGATCTAAGTAGCAAATTAATTAAAATGTTAGGAAGAGATGCTAAATTTTGATAGGCAATAGAACAAAACTGTTAGAAAGATATTTTGGTCTATCCAGAAAGGTAAATGCAGTAATATGCTGGGTACCATCCTTTTCCACAACATACAGTGTCTTTATCATTTTCTGCCATATGTCCTAAAACACTTACATTTCACATTAAACATAATGCAGGTAGACTATTGCACAATAATATTGCGTTTTATTGAAGTATTTACTCTTTGTAGAAGAGAAACTAAGAAAAACATGATCAGCACTCTCAGCCAATGTCTGCTGATGGGTAGCTTAGGTACCAGGCATTGTACTGTAGAACAGGGGCAAGTGGGGTGTCTGTCCTTTGCTGCGTGGAAGTGGCAGAGGAGGGCAGTTCTACAACAGTGCTGACATCTTATGGTTTCTGCTACCTGATGTTGTCATTAGCTTTATTTGTCTCAGTCTAAGCCCGAATATGCAGATGAATTAACCAAATAATTTCCTTTTTTATATACACATACTGTAATGTTATACAGTACATAATATTATACAATAGTAATTTAATTTGTTTATTACAATATTTATTCTACATTTCATTTTTGATCTAGAAACAAATCTAAAAACTTAATTTGTACCCCTACATTTCGTAAATTTAAAAGAGTCACACATTCCACAGTCTGTAGCTTTTGTAGATCAGATTTTATTAGGTACATTATTTCTGACAAACCAGTCACTGATTTATATATTGTAGAATGTCGTCCAGATGCAATGATTTTTATAATTTTACAACCCGCGGGAAAATGTCTTGTTTATAGCAAGAATTTGATTTTATATTGAGATTTCCCTACTTTTTCCACCCATAGGATCTTCTTTACAGACATTATATGGTGGTAATTTTTAGAGGCTTTAGGATCATCTAAAGATGGATACACACTATACAATTTTCTTTAGATTTTTTCTTTCGATTTACCAAAACCATATAATATGAGATCAAACCTAAACACTTTGTATGCAATCAGGCAGGCCCTCACACTACATATTGAAGGCAAATCTAAATGAAATCGAACAAAAGTGTATAGTGTATAGTATAGTGTGTATCCAGCTTTAGTGTTCTCCTGCTTGATACTAAGGCTGGGTTCACACATGTGCGGTGCAAAGAGAAAAAACAGCTGTTCAGCGGTTCCTCTCTGTTGTAGCTGCGGATCAGTGAGCAGGGAGAGGGGGGAGGTGTAGTGAGGAGAAGGAGAGAACTTGTGTTCAGAACGGAATGCATCTGCGAATCAGATGCGTTCCCATAGAAGATAATGTGTTTGTAATTCGCACAGCAATGCCCAGAAAACTCACACTTTTTTTGGACAATGCACAGTGCAAATGCAACGCACATATGTGAACCAGATGCATTCAAATGAATGTATTTTAAAATTTTCTTGCGAATTGGATGCGGTGTAAGCAGCATCTAATTTGCATAGGTGTGAACGGGGCCTTAGTTATCCAATAGTAACATATGGTTTAAATGGTGCAACAGGCTATACATTTTTTTTGTATGATAAATAGGGATGAGCCGAACACCCCCCGGTTAGGTTCGCGGCAGAACATGCGAGCAGACCAAAAATTTGTGCGAACACGCAAACCCCGTTAAAGTCTATGGGACTCGAAGGTGAAAAATCAAAAGTGCTAATTTTTAAGGCTAATATGCAAGTTATTGTCATAAAAAGTGTTTGGGGACCCGAGTCCTGCCCCAGGGGACATGAATCAATGCAAAAAAAAAGTTTTAAAAACGTACTTTTTTCGGGAGCAGTGATTTTACTAATGCTTAAAGTGAAACAATAAAAGTAAAATATTCTTTTATATATCGTGCCTGGGGGGTGTTTATAGTATGCCTGTAAAGTGGTGCATTTTTCCCATGTTTAGAACAGTCCCTTCACAAAATGACATTTCTAAAGGAATAAAAGTCATTAAAAACCGCTTGCGGCTGTAATGTAATGTGCCCCCCCCCAGTCCATTACCAGGTTGTAATTACATTCCCCTTTTAAACAGGGGCAGAAAAATTGGGCCTTAGGCGGTGGTGGAGGTGGTGGTGGTGGCACAACACTGTAAAGCCTCACAAATACTTTTGTTGAGCGCAGGAACAGGCCCTGCTGTGAAATATTAGATCAAAAATTGTATTTACGCGCCCCTGTTAAACAGGGGCAGAAAAATTGGGCCTTGGGCAGTGGTGGTGGTGGCGGTGGCACAACACTGTAAAGCCTCACAGATACTTTTGTTGAGCGCAGGAACAGGCCCTGCTCTGAAATATTGGATCAAAAATTGTAATTACGTGCCCCTGTTAAACAGGGGCATAAAAATTTGGCCTTAGACAGTGTTGGTGGTGGTGGTGGCACAACACTCTAAAGCCTCACAGATACTGTTAAACAGGGGCAGAAAAATTGTCCCTTAGGCAGTGGTGGTGGTGGTGGCACAACACTGCAACCCCTCACAGATACTCTTGGTGAGCGCAGGAACGAGCCCTGCTGTTAAATATTTGATCAAAAAATGTAATTACACGCCCCTGTTAAACGGGGGAAGAAAAATTGGGCCTTAGGCAGTGGTGGAGGTGCCACAACATTGCAACCCCTCACAGATACTCTTGTTGAGCGCAGGAACGAACCCCGCTTTTAAACATTTGATCAAAAATTGTAATTATGCGCCCCTGTTAAACAGGGGCAGAAAAATTGGGCCTTGGTGGTGGTGGTGCCCTGAACCGAAAATATTCTTAGAAGCTATCATCATGAAAATTGAGGAGGAATAGGATAGTCACTGTTTAGAACAGTCCCTTCACAAAATGACATTTCTAAAGGAATAAAAGTCATTAAAAACCGCTTGCGGCTGTAATGTAATATTGCCCCCCCCAGTCCATTACCAGGTTGTAATTACATTCCCCTGTTAAACAGGGGCAGAAAAATTGGGCCTTAGGCGGTGGTGGAGGTGGTGGTGGTGGCACAACACTGTAAAGCCTCACAAATACTTTTGTTGAGCGCAGGAACAGGCCCTGCTGTGAAATATTAGATCAAAAATTGTATTTACGCGCCCCTGTTAAACAGGGGCAGAAAAATTGGGCCTTAGGCAGTGGTGGTGGTGGCGGTGGCACAACACTGTAAAGCCTCACAGATACTTTTGTTGAGCGCAGGAACAGGCCCTGCTGTGAAATATTAGATCAAAAATTGTAATTACGTGCCCCTGTTAAACAGGGGCAGAAAAATTGGCCCTTAGGCGGTGGTGGCACAACACTGTAAAGCCTCACAGATACTTTTGTTGAGCACAGAAACAGGCCCTGCTCTGAAATATTAGATCAAAAATTGTAATTACGTGCCCCTGTTAAACAGGGGCATAAAAATTTGGCCTTAGGCAGTGTTGGTGGTGGTGGTGGCACAACACTCTTAAAGCCTCACAGATACTGTTAAACAGGGGCAGAAAAATTGTCCCTTAGGCAGTGGTGGTGGTGGAGGCACAACACTGCAACCCCTCACAGATACTCTTGGTGAGCGCAGGAACGAGCCCTGCTCTTAAATATTTGATCAAAAATTGTAATTACACGCCCCTGTTAAACGGGGGAAGAAAAATTGGGCCTTAGGCAGTGGTGGAGGTGCCACAACACTGCAACCCCTCACAGATACTCTTGTTGAGCGCAGGAACGAACCCCGCTTTTAAACATTTGATCAAAAATTGTAATTATGCGCCCCTGTTAAACAGGGGCAGAAAAATTGGGCCTTGGTGGTGGTGGTGCCCTGCACCGAAAATATTCTTAGAAGCTATCATCATGAAAATTGAGGAGGAATAGGATAGTCACTCAGCATAATAGGATAGTCACTCAGCATATGCAGTCTCTAAGGGATCCCACATCCATAGAAAAATAAATCGGTTACATCAGCATCAGGTGCTTGGTAGCTGGTGATCCAAGACTGATTCATTTTTATGAATGTGAGCCGATCAACAGAGTCTGTGGACAGGCACACTCCTTGATCGGTTACAAAGCCTCCAGCAGCACTGAATGTGCTTTCAGAAAGAACGCTGGATGCAGGACAGGCCAGTAGCTCAATTGCATATTGAGCAAGCGCTGGCCAGTGGTCCATCCTCAAGACCCAGTAACCCAGTGGATGTTCTGGTGGAAAGATCTCCAAGTATGATCTGGCCCCAAGATATTCCTGCACTGTGGAATTCAGACACTGGCGATGGTTGCTGGAACCGATCAGACCTGGGCGCTGAGGACTGAAGAATTGCCTGAAGGCATCGGTCAGCGGCCACCTTTTCCACCGCTCTTCCTGTGCAAAGCCTCAGCAACATGTTGTCCAGCACCAGGAAATTGTAACCTCCCAGGCTCTGGAAATGCATTGCACAAACCTTCCTGCAAGGCCTCCCGAAGATGTTTCATCCTCTGCTCCCTCTGCAAAGGCTGGATAAGTTCTGCAACCTTACCCTTGTAAAGTGGATCAAGAAGGATTGCCAGACAGTAATGATCCCTCTCCTGCATACCACGAATCCTAGGGTCCTTTCGCAGGCTTTGCAGGATCAGGGAGGCCATGCAGCGTAGGTTTGCAGAAGCATTCGAGCCTGAGTCCTCTGGGTCACTAAGGATCACATGATCCTCAACCACCTCCTCCCAGCCATGTACAACTCCATGGGTTTCTGGGGACTGCAAACGATCCCTTAAAGACTGCTGCTGATGCTGAGTGTTATTCTCCACCTCCATGCTGACACAATCCTCCTTCTCCTCTTCTTCCTGTGTGATCGGTGGGCCTGCAGGAATACTAGTATCTGGATAAAGGGGGCCTTGAGAGGTAAGGAAGTCCTCCTCTTCTTCCCGCTGTTCTGCCTCAAGTGCCCTGTCCATTATTCCACGAAGCGTGTGCTCCAACAGGAAGACAAGAGGGACAGTATCACTGATGCATGCACTGTCACTGCTCACCATCCTTGTGGCTTCCTCAAATGGTGACAGGACAGTGCATGCATCATTAATCAGTAGCCACTGGCGTGGCGAAACAAAGCCAAGCTCCCCTGACCCTGTCCTGGTGCCATACCCACACAGGTACTCATTGATGGCTATCTGCTGTGTGTGAAGCTGCTGCAGCATTGCCAACTTTGAGTTCCACCTGGGGGGCATGTCAAAAATGAGGCATTTCTTGGGCAG
The DNA here is from genome assembly GCA_037952835.1 of Lithobates septentrionalis. Lineage (NCBI taxonomy): Eukaryota > Metazoa > Chordata > Amphibia > Anura > Ranidae > Lithobates > Lithobates septentrionalis. The sequence goes on along the minus strand of JBBDGP010000859.1, from coordinate 1,663,693 downwards.
GTTGCATTCTCTTTGAATGTCAGCCAGCCGAGCACTGGCATTATATGACCAGTGGAAATGACCACAGACTTTCCTGGCCTGCCTCAGGAGATCCTGTAAGCCCGGGTACCTGCTCAAGAACCGCTGCACCACCAAATTCAGGATGTGAGCCAAACAGGGAACATGGGTCAAGTGTCCCTGTCGAAGGGCGGAGAGGAGGTTGGTGCCATTGTCGCATACAACCATTCCTGGCTGAAGCTGGCATGGCGTCAACCACCTCTGAGCCTGCCCCTGCAGAGCTGACAGAATCTCTGCCCCAGTGTGGCTCCTGTCCCCTAAGCAGACCAACTCAAGCACCAAATGGCATCTTTTTGCCTGAGTGCTTGCATAGCCCCTTGAACGCCTACGGAGCACCGCTGGAGAAGGAGGAGAAATCTGCAGAGGAAGAGGCCATAGAGGAATAAGAAGAGGAGGGGGTGGAGGAGAGAGCTGTGGCAGAATCACCACTGGCATTTTGGAGGCCTGGTGTCGGAACAAGCTCCAACAATACTGAACCCTATCCTGCATCCTTCCCAGCTGCCAGCAAAGTTACCCAGTGTGCCGTGAAAGAAAGGTAACGTCCCTGTCACTGCCTGCTGGACCATGAGTCAGCAGTAATATGCATCTTACTGCTGACCACCCAGTCCAACGAGGCCAAGACATGCTGGTAGAGAGCCAGAATAGCCTTCCGTGAAAAGAAATGGCATTTGGGAACCTGCCACTGAGGTACCACACATTCCACAAATTCACGAAAGGGGCAGAGTCTACCAGCTGAAAAGACAGCAGTTGCAGTGCTAGCAATTTGGCCAAGCTAGCATTCAGACGCTAAGCATGTGGATGGCTTGGACCGAATTTCTTTCGACAGTTTAGCAACTGGGGTAGGGAAATTTGCCTGCTTAAATCAGATGGAGGTGTACTGATAGCAGATTGGCTGCAAATACTTGGGAAACCTATTTCTATACAGTACCTTCATTCCTCTCAGTACAGGTTTCTGAGAGGACTGGAGGTATAGTGGGGTTGGAGAACCCAGCTGATGAGGAGCAAGGAGAGGTACACCTTGTTCTTTGGTGTGGGTCTTTTAAGTGCTGTTGCCAACGGACTGCATGGGAGGTCGTCATATGTCTGGTCAAGCATGTGGTGCCCAAGCGGCTGCTGTTTTGGCCACGCTTGATACGCTTAAGACATATGTTGCAAACAGCAACGGTGCGATCTGCTGTACACGTGTCAAAAAAGGCCCACACCAAAGAACTTTTCAAAATATGTGGGGAGTCAGCAGCGCCCTGCACCTGCTTAGCTCTGCGATGTGATGCAATAGGGTTTCTGCCCTTAAGTTGTCCCCTGGAGGGCATCCTACTTCGTTGGAGATGTGCCTCCTCCTCCTTTTCCTCCTCTCTTCTATCAGGCACCCAAGTTGAGTCAGTGACCTCATCATCCCCTCCCTCCTCATCACTGGAGCAAACTTGACAGTGTGCTGCAGCTGGGGAAACATGACTGCCAGTTTCTTGACCTTCTTGGGCACCCCCTCTCTCTAGGCTGACATTACTCCCTTCCTCAACCTGGGTACCATCATCGGAGCCTTCAAATCACTGGGCATCCTCCTGCAGCATGTGCCCAACATTGTGGTCGAATAGTTTGGGGGACTCCTCCGTGCATGACGGTGGAGCTAGGGAAGGAGTGACTGTGGACATTGAGCCGATGGAATAGGCCACTTTGGCAGCTGCATTGGCAGGCAAACTACTCTGAGCCTGGGTGACAGAGGTTGAGGAGGATGAGGACGGCTTTGTTATCCATTCCACCAACTTTTCTGCATGTTGTGGCTCAATAACACGGCCAGCTGCAGGAAAAAAGGACAAGCGTGCCCCACGGCCACGTGCTGAGGATGCACCCTGTCCACGACCAGCACTGTCGACTGTAGACACAAAACCTGCTTGCCCTCTTTTGGTGGCCTGTGAGCGTCTGCCTCTCCTTGATGGCTTTCCGGACATGCTGTAAATTTTGTTTAGCAAAAAAAACGAAACTGTATTGTGTACTGTGTACACCACGAGGAAAGTAGTAGCAACTGCACTAGGGGTGCACGGTACTGTGTACACCAACAGAAGTGTAATAACAACTATGGGTGCACTGTATGCATTGTGTACACCACCAGGAAAGTATTAGCAACTGCACTAGGGGTGCACGGTACTGTGTACACCAGCAGAAGTTTAATAACAATAATGGGACCACTGTATGTATTGTGTACAGCACCAGGTAAGTAGTAGCAACTGCACTAGGGGTGCACGGTACTGTATAATGCAACAGAGGTGTAATAACAACCATGGGTGCACTGTATGCATTGTGTACACCACCAGTATGAGCAACTGCACCATGGGTGCACAGCACTGTATACTGTGTACACCACCTGAAGTATATTAGGTACAGTACACCAGGAACGGCCTGCAGTCAGATATAGCTAAACTGGATACAGTGGATATATATATACATATATATATATATATATATATATATATATATAAAAAATCCAAAAACAGGGGATTGCTGCACAAACCGTATTTATTTTGAAATTTTCAAAAGGACATCAGCATGACATCCATAAAATCAGGCATACATAATTATTTAATTATGTATGCCTGATTTTATGGATGTCATGCTGATGTCCTTTTGAAATTTCAAAATAAATACGGTTTGTGCAGCAATCCCCTGTTTTTGGATTTTTTTTATGTCGAAGCCAGTAGGAGGGCTTGATTGCTAAGCACGGCCATCTGAGACTGTAGTGCACCTCACCCTTCTGATTATTTATATATATTTATACACTGCAGCTAACTGAATAACCTGCCAGAAGTATATTAGAAAGAGTACACCAGGAATGGCCTGCAGTGAAATCGAGCTAAAATGTATGCAGTGGATATATATATATATATATATATATATATATATATATATATATATATATATATATATATATATATATATATATATATACAAGACTATCTGTACAGTGCCTTGCAAAAGTATTCACCCCATTGGCTTTTTACATATTATGTTACATTACAGCCTTTAGTTCAATGTTTTTTTAATCTGAATTATATGTGATGGATCAGAACACAATAGTCTAATGCCCTGTACACACGATCGCACATTCCGACAACAAAATCCATCTGATTTTTTCTGATGGATGTTGGCTCAAACTTGTCTTGTCACACAAAGTTGGTCATTAATTCCGAACGGCAAGAACACAGTGACGTACAACACATATGACGAGCCGAGAAAAATGAAGTTCTATAGCCAGTACTGCTCTTCTGCTTGATTCTGAGCATGCGTGGCACTTTGTGCGTCGGAATTGTCTACACACGATCGGAATTTATGCGAATGGATTTTGTTGTCGGAAAATTTTAGAGCCAGCTTTCAAACTTTGTGTGTCGTAAATTCCGATGTAAAAAGTTCAATGGAGCCCACACATGGTCGGAATTTCTGACAACAAGCTCTGATCGCACATTTTCCGTCGGAAAGTCCGAACGTGTGTACAGGGCTTTAGTTGGTGAAGTAAAATTAGAAAGTAAAATTAGAAAGATATATACATAAAACTATTTTTCAGAAATATAAAACTGATAATTGGCATGTGCGTATATATTCACCCCCTTTGTTATGAAGCCCATAAAAAGCTCTGGTGCAACCTAATACCTTCAGAAGTCACATAATTAGTGAAATGATGTCCACCTGTGTGCAATCTAAGTGTCACATGATCTGTCATTACATATACACACCTTTTTGCAAGGCCCTAGAGGCTGCAACACCTAAGCAAGAGGCACCACTAACCAAACACTGCCATGAAGACCAATGAACTCTCCAAACAAGTAAGGGACAATGTTATTGAGAAGTACAAGTCAGGGTTAAGTTATAAAAAATATCCAAATCTTTGATGATCCCTAGGAGCACCATTAAATCCATCATAACCAAACGCGAAGAACATGGCACAACTGCAAACCTGCCAAGAGACAGCCTCACACCAAAACTCACGGATCGGGCAAGGAGGGCATTAATCAGAGAGGCAGCACAGAGACGTAAGGTAAGCCCGGAGGAGCTGCAGAGTTCCACAGCAGAGACTGGAGTATCTGTATATAGGACGACAATAAGCCATATGCTTCATACGTTTTTTGCAGAGTGGCCTGAAGAAAGCCATTACTTTCAGCAAAAAACAAAATGTCACAGTTTGAGTTTGTGAAAAGGCATGTGGGAGACTCCCAAAATGTATGGAGGAAGGTGCTCTGGTCTGATGAGACTAAAATTGAACTTTTTGGCCATCAAAGAAAACACTATGTCTGGCGCAAACCCAACACATCACATCACCCAAAGAACACCATCCCCACAGTGAAACATGGTGGTGGCAGCATCATGCTGCAGGGATGTTTTTCAGCAGTCGGGACTGGGAGACTGGTCAGAGTTAAGGGAAAGATGGATGGTGCTAAATACAGGGATATTCTTGAGCAAAACCTGTACCACTCTGTGTGTGATTTGAGGCTAGGACGGAGGTTCATCTTCCAGCAGGACAATGACCCCAAACACACTCCTAAAGCAACACTTGAGTAGGTTAAGAGGAAACATGTACAGTAAATGTGTTGGAATAGTGTAGTCAAAACACCACACCTCATTCCAATAGAAAATCTGTGGTCAGACTTAAAGATTGCTGTTCACAAGCGCAAACCATCCAACTTGAAGGAACTGGAGCAGTTTTGCAAGGAGGAATGGGCAAAAATCCCAGTGGTAAGATGTGGCAACCTCATAGAGACTTATCCAAATCGACTTGGAGCTGTGATAGCTGCAAAAGGTGGCTCTACAAAGTATTGACTTTAGGGGGTGAATAGTTATGCACATTGACTTTTTCAGTTATTTTTGTCCTATTTGTTGTTTGCTTCACAATAAAAAAAATAACATCTTCAAAGTTGTGGACATGTTCTGTAAATTAAATGATGCAAATCCTCAAACAATCCATGTTAATTTGAGGTTGTAAGGCAACAAAACAAAATTCCAAGGGGGTGAATACTTGTGTATATATATATATATATATATATATATATATATATATATATATATATATATATATATATATACAGTCAGGTCCATAAATATTGGGACATTGACACAATTCTAATCTTTTTGTTTTTAAAGGGAAAGAAGTGGAATGTTATGCAATGACCAAGGCAATCACCTGACCTGTATCCGATTGAGCATGCATTTCACTTGCTAAAGACAAAACTGAAGGGAAAATGCCCCAATAACAAGCAGGAACTGAAGACAGTTGCAGTAGAGGCCTGGCAGAGCATCACCAGGGATGAAACTCAGCATCTGGTGATGTCTATACGTTCCAGACTTCAGGCTGTAATTGATTGCAAAGGATTTGCAACCAAGTATTAAAAAGTGAAAGTTTGATGGATGATTGTTAATCTGCCCCATTACTTTTGGTCTCTTAAATAGTGGGAGTCACATATACAAACTGTTGTAATTCCTACACCGTCCACCTGATTTGGATGTAAATACCCTCAAATTAAAGCTGAAAGTCTGCAGTTAAAGCACATCTTGTTTGTTTCATTTCAAATCCATTGTGGTGGTGTATAGAGCCAAAAAGATTAGAATTGTGTCGATGTCCCAATATTTATGGACCTGACTGTATATATATATATATATATATATATATATATATATATGCAGTCAGGTCCATAAATATGTGTATATATTAAATACACTGCAGCTAACTGAATAATCTGCCTGCCTGCTCAATCTAAATGAGACTCTCTCCGTCCACGCCAACAACACACTACACGAGGGCGACGTGCAGGCGGCCTTATATAGTGTGGGGCATGGACTTAGTCCCCCTGAGCCATGATTGGCGAAAGGCACCCTGCCTTTGGCCAATTATGGCTCGCTAAGGGCGCTGTGATTGGCCAAAGCATGCAGGTCATGGTGCATGCTCTGGCCAATCATCATACAGCAATGCACTGCGCTCCCACAGTGCATTATGGGCCGTTACGCGCCGCTCGAATTTGGCGCGAACGGCCCATAATGTTCGGTTTTCGACGAACGGGCGAACAGCCAATGTTCAAGTCAAACTCATGTTGAACCGAACAGAAAGCTCATCCCTAATGATAAACCATAGCTGAAAATTATCATGCAAATAATTACCTATTTACATATAAAACATGTACAATCCTATGGTGCAGATCGCTCATGCACCATAGATATTGCCTGGTGTATGGGCGATCTGCACCATATGATTGTACATATTTTATATGCAAATAGATAACTATTTGCATGATAATGTTTATCTATGGATATTTTATCCATAGATATATTGGTCCAGCTTGGACCAATGTAACTATGCATATACCATACCTGTCTGATGCCCCTGGAAGCTGTAAATTACTGAAGTAGACACTGTTACGTCAATGATCTCCACTTGCTTCGGGGTCCCATGCAGAGTGGCTGGCCTGTTGCATTCTGAACACAGGAGGTCAGCCACTCAGCACCAGCACCATTGAGAATTCCTTACATTTTCTGAATGAAGACAAAGCCTTCTCTGAATGGACGAGGTGGAGAGGCAAGGCAGTGATGTCACACTCTTCGCCTTGTCCAAAGAATGCCTTCCATTCAGAATGCAGCAAGGCAGCCACCTGGCGCACGATCTGGAAGCAAGTGAAGATCACTGGAGTAGTGGTGTCTACTTCAGTGATTTCCAGCTGCCAGGAACATCGATATATGCATACTTACAGTGGTCCAAGCTTGTATAAAGCTTTTTATAAAATATCCATACCTGGAAATACTCTTTAATCACTCCCAGTTTTGTTATATACAAATTAGATTCAATTCATTTTTAATTTAAGAACCACCTGAATCTGCCGCATGTATTAGTGAAGCTACTAAAACTGGTGGAGGAGTTTTTTTAAATCTGGCATCGGCCAAAAGTGTTTTGTTTATTCCTTCCAAAATATTTTCTATACACTTGTATCTGCACATCTTATGATTGACCTGCACATATGGAGGAATCTTAACATTGATAAATATGCATATGACTTTTTGCGTGAACTGCCAATCATTTCTAATGTTAACAATTCATGTAAATTGTGTCATATAAATGGTAATGGCATAGCCGTGCGCACAGGGAGTGCCAGATGTGCCCGGGCATACCCTAATCAACCATGCGCATTAGCTTTATCACTCTGTGTGCCAGCGGGAAGATAGGAAAGAACTCACTTTTACCTTCTCTGCCATAAGAGAAGTGCGTACACACTTCTCTTTTACTGTGCTGGCAGGGAGATCAATGTGCCAGGGCCATATAGTGTATATGTAGACACACACACATGTGTTTTTAGGCTTTAGGGTGCACACCCTAATGCAATAGGCTGTGCACACTGTAACAACACCCCCGAGTATGAAAGGGGTTAAAGCCGTTTAAGACATTCCATTTCCAAACACAAAGGCAGCTACCGAACACTTCAATCAGCCGAACAAGAAACCCATACGAATAATTCTTCCTCCCCAAGTACGAGACAAGGCTCTGTACTAAGGGTCCAACAGGAATGAATTTTTATTGAAAGGCATACAAGTCTTATATACAGTAAAAAGAGGAGGTGTATACCTTCTGCTCATATTACTCTAAAAATACACCTGTGACCAGAAACCTAATTAACATGAGCTCATTAACTAATCCTTTAGACATCCTAGGTGTCTCAGAGACATGACCTTTAGGACAGACTTCACGTCTCCTAGCTCACCGACTATACAATACACATTATCATACATCTAAACACAGAACTCCTTCATACAACTGCAGGGTTAATTAGCACAATGAGTGAAAGACTCTTAGAAGCTGTGACAAGTCATACTAGACTAATTTACATTATAGCAGAAAACAGACAGGTGGCTGGAGTTGATGACATCAGCATCTCCTCACAGTATGTGTCCCAACATTATGAATCAGTCACTATTTCTAATATGTCATATCCAGGGTCCTAGAGTCTGGGTGTCTTGGGGACATGGACCTGAATCTAAAGTAATGCCACCTCAAGGGTCCCCAGGCATACACCTCCCAAAGAGCAACGTTCCCCCAAATGCCAGGGCCCAAAATCGGTAGGCAAGAGGCTAGCATTCAGTCCCAGCTAGACCTGTCACATTTCTCCCCTTTTCGGCAGGAGACTAACACAGGAGGAGACCCGAGACGGGTTGACTCCGAAGTTAGTCAGTAGTTCCAGCCCTCTAATGCTGGTATCCACACAGTACCCCAAACAAATTGTTCCAAACAGAGTATTACTCACCCAGCCAACCTCTCTCAGAGAACATATCCGCCGCTGGGGAGAGGCCTGGACTGGCCCTTCTCCCTGGGGTCCTTTCAGCCGCTGGAGAGAAGACAGGGTGACTGGGCTCACTCCATCCTGCTGTTGGGGATCTGGGCCGACTGCCCAGCATCCCTGGGGTATACAGGTGGGGACTGAAGCCCCATCCACCTTTAAAGGAAATTCATCCTCTGTTAGTTGAGGGCAAATGCCAGCCCTGTTGCCAGTCCTTCTGATGGAAACCCCACACCATCTGCTCCGCCTAACTGTTGGGGAGGGAGTTCCGACTGCCCCGGCTCCCTGGAACTTTGTAGTTGTTGCCGGTGCTGGGCAGAGGTTGGTAGCACTCTGCCCGGTTGCCAGCGATTCAGCTGGGTTGGTGTCATCACTCTGGGGAGCTGTCTGCTGTTGGAACTCCCTTTCACTGTATGAAAATTATTACTTCTCCTCCCTGCATCTCTAAAATCCACTGAGAGAAAGGAACCATCACCTTCTTACCTTGGGCCTCCGAAACTGCCACAGGTGTAGAGCAGGTTTCTGCAGTACTCTGTCCTGCTGCCAGTACTTAGTACTGAGAGGACTGGCATGCAGCAGTGTGGGATGGGTGCAGAGCCAGTCTGGAGGATGATGGTGGCACAGGCAGTGGAAAGGGGCAGCTGCACCCAGGAGGGCTGGCAGTGCCTGAAGAGGTGGTGCTGCGAGCAGTAGCTACAGGGACAGCTAGCACTGGAACTTTCTATACTTTTTAATACACCATAGGGGCCCACGGTCCCTGCCTGTAAAGGGCATCTACTTTGGGCTTGGCTGAGCCAGTGTCAGGCCTACAGTGCTAGCTAGTCTGTAGAGTTCAATCAAGGAAAGTGATGTGCAGGAGGAGTGAGGAGTGATACTCTGCAAGCAAGGAAGTGCAGGAGAAGAGGAGATTGTATTACAGTGGTGTACATAGAAGTCCCAAAGTTTGATGTTTGTTTACCTGGGCATCCCATAAGTCCCTATCCCCAGCCAAGTTTAATTCCCCTTAATAAAACATAAAAAACAAGTGCAAGGACTGCTTTCAAGTCTCTGAGTGAGTGAAAAGTGTATGCCTGGCTGGAGCAGGGTGACAGATGGACAACAACACTCAGCAGCTCCTATGGGTACCGCTACAATGGCATACTGTAAATGCAATTGCATTCAGTTACAGAACATCAGGAGTCTTGCCTCCCAACAAAAATATATGGAAAGGACATTGCTTACTCATCCACTCACAGGCAGCTTACCTAGGTGGATTTCTAATACAAGAGTAATTGAGACTATAGATGTTTATTAATTATTCTCCAGATTCAACTGATCATGTTTCAATATAAATGTTCAGTTAAACAGACTCCTGGGAAATGCCATATTAAACACTCTCACTTTCAGCAATTTAGTACTAACCAGCTTTCTGTTTCTGAATGTTGGACAGGAAAGATGATATGTTTATATCTGTTTATCATAAATGTTTCTGGTGCCACAAAATAATAATTGACTACTGATTTGGCTGCTCTAGTGCATTTAGTGGTATCCTGAACTTTTAATTTATGTCCAGAAATGCCATATACACATAATTTAGCATTTCTAAAAAAAAACTATTACTATTTTTTTTTGTATATTGGTAAATAATACATGAAAAAGATTTGACTAAGTGTGACCCAGATGAGTAAGTTACATCATTAACCGCTTCCCAACCAGCGCACGACGATGTACGTCAGCACAATGGCACAGTGGGCAAAAGGGCGTACCTGTACGTCCCTCCATCATAGCCACATAGCGAGCACACACAAATCCCTGTGCTTTCAGAGGAGAGGAGATATGGTGTTTGTTCCTACTAAGTAGGAACAGTGATATGTCTCCTCTCCTACTCAGTCCTATCCCGATACAGTTAGAACACACTGAGGGAACACACATTTAACCCATTGATTGCCCCTTAGTGTTAACCCCTTCCCTACCAGTGTCATTTACACAGTAATCAGTGCATTTTTATAGCACTGATCGCTGTATAAATGTCAATGGACCTAAAAATGAGTCAAAAGTGTCCGATCTGTCCGTTGCAATGTTGCAATACCGCTACGCTAAAAATCCAAGATGCCTGCCATTACTAGTAAAAAAATAAAATAAAAATGCCATAAAAATGCCATAAATCTTTCCCATAGTTTGTAGACGCTATATCTTTTGCGCAAACCAATCAATATATGCTTATTAATATTTTTTTTTTTTTACCAAAAACACGTAGAAGAATATATATTGGCCTAAACTGATGAAGAAATTTGTTTTTTAAAAACATTTTTGGGGCTATTTATTATAGCAAAAAGTAAAAAATATCGTTTTTTTTTCAACATTGTTGCTTTTTTTTTGTATAGCGCAAAAAATAAAAAACACAGAGGTGATCAAATAGTACCAAAAGAAAGCTCTATTTGTGGGAAAAAAATGAGACAATTTTCATTTGGGTACAGCATTGCAGGACCGCGCAATTACCAGTTAAAACGACACAGTGCCAAATTGTAAAAAGCACTCTGGTCACGATGGGGGTAAAACCTTCGGAAGCTGAAGGGGTTAATGAATGGCCAACTTAAGGCTAATTCTGGAAAAGTATTTGTACATCTGTCTGTACAGTACAGTCTGGAGGCAAGTAAATAAACATTTTTAGCACAGTTAGGCAACATGACACGTTCTTGCCCTTGGTAATTTCCTCTGGTTTAATATATAAACAAGTACTGTACAAGCTCAGCATTGTCATCGCTATTTACAGGAATCATTATGAGACTGTTAATCCTATATAATTTTTGATTCCTGCTGTTGTGTTTCCTGCGCTATAAACAAGTCTTTCTTTCCACTGATTGTGCTAATTGAATGATGTAGATGGACTTATTTGAATGCATAACACAAGATAAAAGCCACGTCTTCTATTTATTATTTACAAATGAGGCAACTATAAGGCCCCTTTCACACGATCGGACCATTCAGGTCCGCCTGTCAGTTTTGACGGCGGACCTGAACGGGCGCTCCATGTTAGTCTATGGAGTGTCGGATGTCAGCGGAGACATGTCCGCTGACATCCGACCCCGTCCGATCCACTAAAAGCAGACGGATGGCTCTACGTCCAGGTCCGTCGCTGGTGGATCGGATCGGGTGAGATCTGATGAAAACGGACATGCTGCCGTTTTCGTCAGATCCCTCCATAGGCAGCAGCGGCACCTGACAAGCCCCTGTCAGGTCAGCAGAGAGGGACCTGTCATCCGCCGGCTCAGCGGAGATCAACGGAGTTATCTCCCGTTGAGCCAGCGGACCGAGGCGGGCCCTGTAGAAACGGAGTCCGCCTCGTGTGAAAGGGGCCTAAAATCACTTAAGTGCTTGATTTGCACTTAATTTATGAAGGTGGTGACAAAACACAGAGCCTTTACAGGTATAGAGGGAAATTACTTGTTCTAATAAGAAGCACTGACATTTTGTGATGCATATTAATAAAGTCCAGATCTCACTGGTGCTTTAGAAAATCATACATGTGGCTTAGAAAACGTAAGAAAATACAGAGCAGTACAAAGAAGATATATGCTTTTGAAACAGCGAGTGGATCTAAGTGACTCATGCAACCTCCAGAGACACTCAAGAACCTTAAACAATAAGAGCTGAATCATAAGGTTTGGGCATTCATTCATTAAGGTGTTCATATACTGTATAAAGAAGTTACAATTTTTACCACATTGGGGAGATTCCTTCACTTCCTGTTACACCTGTTCAAGACATGTGTCACAAAAACTGCACAGAAGAAAAATAAAAGCACTAAAAAGTACATAACAATGATCAGTTTATAATAAAGTGCACATGTGCTGAAAGTGCATAATAGTCCATATTCAAAAGTAATTAACGTGCCCAGTTAACTTTCTTCTGTGATATCAGCATTAGTGTGACAACATGAAAAAACAAATGGTGTGCTTCCACCCGATTGTGACACCTATGTGCTCCCAGTATTCTCACCTTAGTGAGCAATCAAATGTGCTTTTGATTATACTTAGAAATCATCAACCATCGATGTTAGCTTGGTCATTGTCCTCTTCAGATAGTTTGGGTATACTGTGGTAGTGGTCCCTTTAAAGCTCCCTCACACGCGCTTGTCCATATGTTAGGGTAAAACAAAGTGACCCACCATAGTGTAATATTGTCAATAAAATCAGTTTTATTAAAGGAATAACTCTTTCATTAAACATAGTGAATAAAATGCCTTTGGTATATCAAATACTCAGCATAGTATGGTCTTCAACTCTCCGAAACCATGAAATCAGACTGAGACAGAAGTACAGTTAAATCACACTTGTTTAATAATAAAAGTAAAAAGAACAAATGTATTCAAAACATAGCCAAAGTTCAGTAACCGGAACGGATAGTCAGCCAAGCCAGAAGTCAGGGATCAAAGTAGTGGAACAGCAAGCAGGATCTGGAGCCAGAAGGGATGTCAGCAAAGCCAGTCTTTAAACAGGAATGCAGGAGATAGTTTCCTGTGATGTGACCAAGGCGAAGGCAGAGCTCCTCTGGAGTGGATGACTTAAGAAGGCAGGACTGACGAGCAGGATCATCAACAGCTGAGTAACTGTGGAGAGAGATGGGAGCTGGCAATTAGCCGACAGCTGAACAGCCAGCTCAGAGAAAGAAGGGCTGAGCCGAGCCCTGACACCAACATCACTTCCGATCCGGGATGCCCTACGTGTTACGTCATGTACACGTGACTTCATCAGGGGTCTGTGATTTTACTTTTATCAATACTTGTGGGAACACATTGTGGTGTCTGCGGCAACTACATCTGGCAATATTTTGAGTATTCACATACACGATAAGCGTATTCTTGTAACACTTACCGTATATACTCGTGTATAAGTCAAATTTTTCAGCCCTTTTTTGGGGCTGAAAGTGCCCCCTTAGACTTATACACGAGTCACCACCGTCTGCCTACATGATCAGCGGTTCATGCAGGCAGACGGCGACCAGCGTCTGCTACATAGCACTCGGCAGCGGCTCTCACTGTTCAAAAGCAGCGCCTCCTCGTCTGTGATAGGCAGTCAGTGTACAGCCTATCACAGACATTCTCTCATCCTCGTCCGTGGTATGAGGATGAGCTAATGTCCGTGATAGGATGACCGCTGACTGCTGGGAAATGCCGTTTTTTGGACGAGGAGGATGCGCGGCTTTTTAACAGTGAATGGCCGCCGAATACTACACGCTGATCGGTGCAGAGCGGCGCACGGAGGATGCACAGGACACAGGTACGATGCACACACACATACAGACACATGCACACAGGTACATATACACATACACAGGACACAGGTACATATACACATGCACATATACACAGGTACATGACACAGGTAAATATACACATGACACATGCACAGGACACATGACACATGCACAGGACACAGGGAGGTATACAGCTGCAGATGGGCATTGTTGACCCTCTTTTTCCACTTGCAGTAGCTGCTGCATTTCTCACCCTCGTCTTATACTCGGGTCAATACGTTTTTCCCATTTTTTTGTGGTAAATTAGGGCCTCGACTTATACTCGGAACGACTTATACTCGAGTATATACGATAATTATTCTTTATACAGTGCTAGCGCAGAGATATATTTCATTATTAAAATAAAAGCACTGCTAGAAGTTCTCACCCTTTTCCATCATAAACTTTTTGACAGGCAGTAAAGGGAGACATACCATAATAAAAATGTAAGGCTCTATCTGAAACAAAATTACATTTTTTAGGTGGTGTTGGGCTTTAAATGTCAATTCAGGTCCAGTCAATATACCCATATTAGGAAAATAGGGCAAAGTTGTAATCAGATGATTGCCCCTCTTATTATGTTTAAAATATGGGCATCTACTAAGTATTTGTCCTATTTTCTGGTAGATCAAGAAATATAAATAATATATTGTATTTAGAAATGCATAAACCTTTAGTCATAACATGTTGTACATTACCTCTGGTAATCAATTAGCAATACAAAACCTTTTGCAAGAGTTTTTACAGTTTTGAAGCTTGCCCATATGTGTATGAATAAGGTGACTTAGTTTTGACATTAACATTAGACCCCTCCCTCAACTGTAGATCTGTCCCAGCAACAATAGACCCCACTTTTTTTTTTAAGGCGGAGGGGAGGCACTTGAGATTGTGTCAGGCTCCTACTGGGCCCAGCCACCTCCTGTCTGACACTGGGTCCGGCCTCCTCCAGGATGACACTGGGTTCGGCCTCCTCCAGGATGACACTGGATCTGGCCTCCTCTAGGCTGTCCATGGGCCCGGCCTCCTCCTGCCTGCCACTTTCCCCACGTTCCTCCTGGCTGCCCTCATCCTGTGTATAAAAAAGGGACATAGTTTAAGTTTTTTTTTTGGGTTCATCAATGACACACAATTTGCTTCTCATGACTTGCAAATTCAATGCGAATACATCTCTTAATAAAAGAGTCTAGAAATCACCATAATTTTTTAAAGCAGGTGACAAACATATTTGGCCACTACTGTCAATTGATATGTATACATCATTTTTAGGAGAAAATTATTTTAATCCATTATAACATCCAGTTAACATCATTAATATTAGGTCAGTAAATATTTGTGAAATTAATTTACCTGACTCCAGATGGTCACATCCGGTTCTTCCAGGATGGAAGACCCAGCTTGGTCCTCATCAGCCTCTGCTGGGGTGGAGGGAAGGGTGCATGGAAGAGTGCATGGAAGGGTGGAGGGAAGGGTGGAGGCAAGGGTTGAAAGTGATGCCCTGGCTTCAGTCTGGTCATCAAGAAACCGTAGTTTATTGTAGTACCACAGCCTGGGTACATATACATCATCTGCTGATGCTCCTGATCTCATGGAATCCTGGATCTTGTTATGCTCCCTCTTATACATGTTCCTCAAGATCCCAATTTTCTTTAACAACATCTCCATCGTTGCTTCCGGGATGGTCGTCTGGACAAATGTCAGAAGTCTCTCCAGCGTTTACTTCCTTACATGTTTCAAATAATATTGAGGGTGTTTGACCTCCCACAGATTCCTCATCTCTCTGTATTTGTCAATGAAGGCCGACAAAAATTCAGGCTCTTTAAATTTGGCATTCATAATGTCTGTAAAAGATAAAGACACAAGACAAAAAACACTTATGTTTCTGCTAAACCCTCATCATCTTATCCCTACGTAGGCCTCATCAATCTGTCAAGCCATATAGGCTGCTTGCTACAAATTTTTGACCAAATTTCAAACTTTAAAATTACCTTCATTTTGTAGCGTCCCGGTCCACTATTATCTACGCACAGAACGTACGCACGACACAATACGTAACAACGTTTTATACACTGCACATGCGTAATACTCCGCCTGCTTGGCCCGCCCCTGTCATTCTTTTTCTTTACGCATATACCCCACCCTTGACTCTACGCAATACCTCTCTTTATAGACTGCGCATGTGTGAAACTCCGCCTGCGTCGCCCGCCCCTGACGTTCGATTTTAACTCATATTCTCCACCCCTTGACTCTATGCACAGAACGTACGACACGTGCGCAATACCTCTCTTTATACATTGCGCATGTTTGAAACTCCGCCTGCATCGCCCGCCCCTGACGTTCGATTTTAACTCATATTCTCTGTCCATTCTTTCTACGGTGCGTAGTGGGATGAATAATGGCGGAGACACATCAGGTGTGTACTACCTCAGGTAGCAACGAAAGCCCGGAGGCCGGAACGTCACGATCTGGGAAGCCGAGATTTAAGGCCTCTAATATGTCCTTTAAAGAGATGGTGGAAATGGTGTCAATTCTGAAAAATAAGGACTATGATGGGAAGTATGGACCGTACGCCCGGCCTAATTTTAGAAAAGCCAAAATAATGGCGAAGCTGGTGAAGACATTACATCTTTCTTTTGGGGTACGGCGCTTGAAAGATCAGATTCGGAAAAGATGGTCCGACCTCAAACTCCGGGAGCCGGATCAGTACAGACGGATCCGTAAAGTGCTGAAAAAAAGTAAAGTACTTGTCGTGTGTTCATCTTCTGTTTATTACCTTGTATACTGCTCCATGTGCTTTCCTTTACTGTACGAGTTTTTCATCGTTTGAAACGATCTTTTAATAAACCTTATTACATATATACAGACTAGGGATGAGCTTCGAGCAGCGAACAATTTGGGGTGTTCGCGGCAAATTCGAATGCCGCAGAACACCTTTAAAAGTCTATGGGAGAAATCAAAAGTGCTAATTTTAAAGGCTTATATGCAAGTTATTGTCATAAAAAGTGTTTGGGGACCCGGGTCCTGCCCCAGGGGACAAGGATCAATGCAAAAAAAGTTTTAAAAATGGCCGTTTTTTCAGGAGCAGTGATTTTAATAATGCTTAAAGTCAAACAATAAAAGTGTAATATCCCTTTAAATTTCATACCTGGAGCTAAGTCATATAAAACGCATGCTTAACAATACGTAAGGATACACTGTACGATGCTGGTGATTTTCTATGATCCTTTATTCTGTATCACTAAAAATTACAATAAAAACTGTTATTTGGGAAAAATTTCATACCTGGGGTTGTCTATAGTATGCCTGTAAAGGGGCGCATGTTTCCTGTGTTTAGAACAGTCTGACAGCAAAATGACATTTCAAAGGAAAAATTACATTTAAAGCTACCCGCGGCTGTTGCATTGCCGACAATACACATAGAAGTTCATTGATAAAAACGGCATGGGAATTCAACACAGGGAAACCCCGAACCAAAATTAAAAAAAAAAAAATGACGTGGGGTTCCCCCTAAATTCCATACCAGACCCTTCAGGTCTGGTATGGATTTTAAGGGGAACCCCGCGCCAAAAAAAAAACGCCATGGGGTCCCCCCAAAAATCCATACCAGACCCTTATCCGAGCACACAACCTGGCAGGCCGCAGAAAAAGAGGGGGGGACGAGAGTGCGGCCCCATCTCCTGAACCGTACCAGGCCACATGCCCTCAACATTGGGAGGGTGCTTTGGGGTAGCCCCCCAAAACACCTTGTCCCCATGTTGATGAGGACAAGGGCCTCATCCCCACAACCCTGGCCGGTGGTTGTGGGGGTCTGCGGGCGGGGGGCTTATCGGAATCTGGAAGCCCCCTTTAACAAGGGAACCCCCAGATCCTGGCCCCCCCTGTGTGAAATGGTAAGGGGGTACTTACCCCTACCATTTCACTAAAAAACTGTCAAAAATGTTAAAAATGACAAGAGACAGTTTTTGACAATTCCTTTATTTAAATGCTTCTTCTTTCTTATATCTTCCTTCATCTTCTTCTGGTTCTTCTGGCTCTTCTGGTTCTTCCTCCGGCGTTCTCGTCCAGCATCTCCTCCGCGGCGTCTTCTATCTTCTTCTCCTTGGGCTGCTCCACACCCATGGAATGGGGGGAGGCTCCCGCTCTTCTCTTCATCTTCTTCTTCATCCTCTTCTCTTGTTCCTTCTTCTCTTCTTCTCTTCTTCATTTTCTTCTTCGGGCCGCTCCGCATCCATGCTGGCATGGTGGGAGGCTCCCGCTGTGTGACGGCGTCTCCTCGTCTGACCGTTCTTAAATAACGGGGGCGGGGCCACACGGTGACCCCCGCCCCCTCTGACGCACGGGACATGACGGGACTTCCCTGTGGCATTCCCTGTGACGTCACAGGGAAGTCCCGTCAAGTCACCGTGCGTCAGAGGGGGGCGGGGTCACCAGGTGGCCCCGCCCCCTGTTATTTAAGAACCGTCAGACGAGGAGACTCCGTCACACAGCGGGAGCCTCCCTCCATGCCAGCAGGGGTGCGGAGCGGCCCGGAGAAGAAAATGAAGAAGAGAATAAGGAAGAAGAGAAGAGGATGAAGAAGAAGATGAAGAGAAGAGCGGGAGCCTCCCCCATGCCATGGGTGCGGAGCGGCCCAAGGAGAAGAAGATAGAAGACGCCGCGGAGGAGATGCTGGACGAGAACGCCGGAGGAAGAACCAGAAGAGCCAGAAGAACCAGAAGAAGATGAAGGAAGATAGAAGAAAGAAGAAGCATTTAAATAAAGGAATTGTCAAAAACTCTCTTGTCATTTTTAACATTTTTGACACTTTTTTTGTGAAATGGTAGGGGTACATTTGTACCCCTTTACCATTTAACACAGGGGGGGGCCGGGATCTGGGGGTTCCCTTGTTAAAGGGGGCTTCCAGATTCCGATAAGCCCCCCGCCCGCAGACCCCCACAACCACCGGCCAGGGTTGTGGGGATGAGGCCCTTGTCCTCATCAACATGGGAACAAGGTGTTTTGGGGGGCTACCCCAAAGCACCCTCCCAATGTTGAGGGCATGTGGCCTGGTACGGTTCAGGAGGAGGGG